>OX411558.1:50167121-50847121 GCA_948146395.1 Fragum whitleyi
CACAAAATTGTTCATAACAAGACCCTGGGATCATATTTGGGCTACAGCGGGGCGCAACCCTTTCTACGAGGGATGTTAAAAAATTAACCGAATTTTGCCTCGCAAAATTTTATTTTCGAATCAATCAAACTAAATTTGGTATCATTCGCTGTCGGAATTCAATCCACATATAGGTATGTAAAATTGGTGTAGTTATCGAACACAGCGCTCGCGCATCTGCCATATAAAATGCCATGGTAACGGGTACCCGGCGCAGCAGATGAATTAATCCTTATATTTGGTCTTTGTTTGTAAATATTCTTTCTTTTCTAACCGTTGAAAAACTTGAAAATTGATTGAGCTGCTTGGATAAGCATTACAAATGCCTTGTCTTAATTTGAAGTAATTTGACCGTAGAATTTTTCGATAGGGTTCGTTTAAAATGTGGCGGGATAAGTGTTTCGGTACGTTCTAGACGACGTCAACTGAATGCTCGGAATTTCGATGTTTAATTATTCCATTCGAAATCTACAAAAAATACCGAAAGACATAAATCAAATACTTGTCACGCTGAAAGGGAACGGTTCATTTTTCAAAATGCTTTATTTTCATCGGTGAGATCGCTTCCGTGTCCCGTGAGATAAGAGGACGAACGGACAGAGAGAAACTTATCCAAGCAACTCTAGAGACGTCAATTGACGAGTCTCTGGAAGATATGGGCGATTTTCTGAGGGGCACGTTTCTGAGAACTTTTATTTTGCACCATTCTAGTTTACCTTTATACAAACCATAAAAGCGCAGCTTAATTATAGGAACACTCAATTTATCCTTCTTCCATGAATAACGCGCCGTGACAAGCTAAATTACACATCAAATGTCACGATATTCGACAACGTCGCTAGCGTCATGTACTGTACGTCGCCACCTTATACCCATGTATTTTGTTGTGTGGGTGCGAAATGAATATACATCGTTCAAATCATTCAGACTTTGGCAAGTTTGAGCATAAAATGTGCCCTGTTTATATGAGTATATATTTTCACATAGCGATAAATCAACGATGATTAATTGACCGAATCCGGATTAAAAAAAAATGAACATCCCTCGAAACTTACCCGAGCACGAAGGGTGAAAATAAATTCTTAAAAAACTCTTCTTCTTTGAAACCAGAAGGTAGACATCATTCATATTTGATTTGTAGCATCATCTAGCGGGCCAATACCAAGTGTGTCCATTTAGTATAATCTAATAGACCTCTTCTCAATTTTTCATATCAAGACCCTGGGATCATATTTGTCATCAGGGGGCAACCCTTTTTAGCTCACCTAAGCACATCGTGCTCAAAGAGAGCTTTTGTGATCACTGAATGTCTGTCGTGCGACGTCAGACGTCAACATTTCAATTGTTTACACTCTAGAGGCCACAAATATGGTCCTATCATCATGAAACTTGGTCAGAATTTTTGTCTGGTCACAAGGATAAGCCCTTTTGAAAATGGGAAAGATCAATCCGATATCACAGGAAAAGGGGCCTTAATGACAATTATCCTGTTTTCACTCTAGAGGCCAAAAATGTGGTCCTATCATCATGAAACTTGGTCAGGGTGTTTGTCTGGTCACAAAGATGAACCCTTTTGAAAATGGGAAGGATCTATGCCATATCACAGGAAAATGGTCTTAATGACAATTATCTTGTTTAAACTCTAGAGGCCACAAATATGGTCCTATCTTCATGAAACTTGGTCAGATTGTTTGTCTGGTCTCAAGGATGAACCCTATTCTAAATCGGAAGGATCTGTGTCATATCACTGGAAAAGGGGCCTTAATGACAATTTTCTTGTTCAATCAGTTCAATCATCATAAAATACTTGTAAGGTCAATTGGACGAAAACTTCTGAAAATGTGAAAGATTCAAAGAAAAAGGAGCATTTATGAAGTTTTCTTCTTCACACTCTAGAGGCCACAAATATGGTCTAATCTTCATGAAACTTGGTCAGAATATTTGTCATGTCATAAGGATGAAACTTTTTGAAAATTGAAACGATTAACATGATATCACGGGAATAGGGGCCTTCATGACAATTTTCTTGATAACATTCCTAAAGCCACAAACATATTAAACAATTGTCACTTTAGCTGGATAATTTGATTATTATCGAGTAAGACAAAGATAGTTGTTTATTTAATTAAAGGGAGGTAATAAATTGCATTACCTCCCTCGAATTTCACTAAACACACTCATTCAAATTCATTCCAAAATCATTCACAATGTCAATTTTACGATATTGTTAACTGTACCTGAAATCCCACTTCCGGTGGCTGTAGACAGTCTATAAATATACCCTCTGACCCTGGTTGAATACGTCCATCTTTAAACGAAGCTACTGGTAGATACTGGGGTAGCATCCCACAATGCTTCATCACCTACAGTAAAATAAAGTGTTTAAAATCTATCATCTGCACATAATTTAATACAGTTAACAATGTTAAATTGACGATTCAGGAAATTGATTTTGGAATGAAATTGAATGAGCGTGATGAGTAAGTTTGGAGTGAAATTAAAAGGAGGCAATCCTATTACACTGTAGGTAAATTTTGAGCGGTGAGCCGTGAAATTTACTTTTAACGGATAAAATCCCGTGCTATTCTTTCAAAATAGGTAAAACAGGTTTAAACAAAACCAAAAAAGATACAATTTTCCTTTCAAAGGAAAGTTATTGCTTTTCTTAAATGGCAAGGTCTACTCGCTACATGTACTTTCATAATTAAAGTAAAAGGACCAGGTTAAATTCCTATGGTTTGCCTTTTAAATTTACCTGACACGCCTATTGTAATGGACTCAACGCCTACGTCCGAGCTCAGTTTTGAAAATACACCTATACTTTTGTTAAAGATGAACAATATTATCGATATTTATTATCTCCCTTTAGTAAAATTTGCATACCAGTATACACGCAGCTATTTGGAAATAGAGGGCTATCGTTTGACAATGTTTTATAACTACTGCGAAATTACACGCTAGCAATATCAAACAAAAGAGGCATCATTAGAAACATCGCCAGATATTTGGATGAAAAAATACTAGGGGTGAACTGCTTATTGGAAATACTGTAAATAAATAACTAAACCTTCATACTTAAGGTACAGTTAGTCCGCCCCCCAAATTAAAAAATGTTGAAATAAGCTCGACGCCGGGAATTTTCTGACGACATCGTCATGTATTGGTTTTACCAAAATATTTCCGTTTTTAAGACATTTAAGAACTGCCATGACATGATCAATGACGAACAATCTTCGTCACTTTCTTCCGCTAGCAATCTAGAAGGGAAAACACAAATCATCCGAGATGTTGCCGATTTCTAAAATTTTCATCTCGGATGACAAGGAAAATAAAAATCTAAAATACTGCATCAACTTACCATTGCACCTGTTCGCCATGGTGATGAAGTAGAAAGCCCACAGCAGCTCATTGACAAAGCTTCACTGCTCGTGTTGGATCCGTCCGGACAAGTTTTAGCTCCGTCTCTGTGCTGACTCTCTTTATTAGCAACAGCACTGATTGCACATAGTTTGGCACATGTGATATTAACTGACAAAGAAGTTTGTAGATTTTATGAAGGTATGAAACTAAAAAATCTAATCACACTAAATGAATATTCATACATGGGTGTGATAAGTTTTTTTTCTTTCATACCGCCATGAAATTAAAGAAAGTTCTCTTCCTCTCTCATAATTTGATAGTGAATTAACTCAATTCAAGAAAATACATGTAAACCTAAAGTTTTCACATATAGTCTTCTTTTAGCATCAACGAAATAGACTAATTGTTTGCTTTCCATGTAAGATACATGTAATACATTACTGCCAATAGATACTACATTACGCGAAAATAAAAAAAGTACATTTCCTTCAATGATTTTCGGTGGATTATCCGGGAATAACGGTAGATTATCAATTTGATCAACTCATCGCTGTACCAGTGAAATTATTTGAAAAAAACAACTTATGCCTACTTTCGTTCATTTCATTCTATATGTCGACATGTATGTAAAGCCCAACTATGACGTCATCATGAATATAACATAGCAATCACGTGCTAAATGACGTGTTTTAAGAAAAAATGTCCGAAAGTTTTATCACTTTGTGTCAACTATACATAAAAGAAAGAGAGAATAATTAATTGTTTTTCGAGTTATATCGATTGATATTTCATTTCGTGAACAACAAAAGCTTTATTTTTTGGTCCGCCACTCGTGAAAATATAGCTTTAGTTATTCTCTTAGTAATAAATCCATCCGACACTGAAATAAATGATTATACCCCATATAACGACTGGTATGATCAGGGCGACAATACAGCTCTAATGAAATATTGCATCAAAATTAACAAATACTCTCGGTCAGATTAAATTACCTTTAAAAGCGGCCGTTGACGTTAGTGATGACACTGACGTTGATGCTGGCGTTGACGTTATTTTATCTAATGTAACTACTGGCGTTGACGTCATTTTAGGTGACGTAATTACTGGCGTTGTCTTTACTTTTGTAACACTAGTTTGTGACGGAAGAAATGACGTCATGGGGGTAGATGATGTTTTTAAAGATGTCTTGGACAGAAAACCCAGACCCACATTTTCTGTGAATAAGATTTGAAGTTGTATTTACTCCGGTATTTATTTATTTATTTTCGAGTGTTTGGAGTAAATGAATGGAGCACTGAGTGTGCGATTCGGAATGGTTTTGATCGGAACGCGTGTCAATTTCACGATGTTATTTACTGTAGCGCATCAAACTCTATCATGAGATGCTGTGTTAGATCAACAGTCCCAGCATGGCCCAAGGTTATAAAACTTTTCTCAGGCTTAGGCTCAATTTTCTCAAATTTTAAATTAGAATAAATGTATGAAAATAAAAGATAATAATAATAAGTTGTTATTTATAACAACTTACTAATATAATCTTTTATGTTAATGTATTAAAATGAGTAATAAAACAGAATTACGGCTTTAATTTCAAATTGAAATTTGAGAAAATTTTGAATTGAGCATAAGAAAAGTTTTATAACCTCGGGCCCTGATTTCTTTTCCGACATTTGTTTTCCATTAAGGTAATAGTTCCGCAACGTTTTGAAAGTAATGAACTTACAGTGTTAACCAAGGTTTGCTAATGATTTCCATTAGGAAACCTTGGTCAACATTGTGAAAAAATCAAAATTTCTAAAATGTTTTTGAACTATTACGGTTCCTTGATAGGCGGATAAAGAAAGCCGTACTTGGACTTTAATAAGTAAAAACAGGATTCAATGTTTCGGTGCTCCAGCGACCGCAATATGAATAATATAATGTTTTGTGGTCATTTTTCTTATTTTTTAGGATAAATTCACAAAGCCGCTATTTCTCTCTAGCACTCTTATTGTTGTTTTTTTTTTTTTTTTTTTTTTTTTGGCCGAAATGTTATATTTACAACATGAAGGTCGCTTAATGTGGATCCGAATGTTTCCAAATTCATAATATCCTTTTATATTTTTTGATAGTTCAAAAATAAACTTACCAAAGTATTTGCAAAGGTTAGGTTTGCAAGTATCATCATATTCCTTCGCCTCCCCGTCGCAGGGTTTGCCACAGTTTTTGGGTTCAGGGTTCGTACAATTCCTTGATCTATGTCTGTTTGAGTATTTACAGCTCCCCATGCATTCCGACCACTCTCCCCACGACGTCCATTGGCCTTGCTGAAGGTACGGTACTAAAAAAAAGCACAACACTCATAAAGATCATACCACGCTCATTATATTCATAAAAGATGCTTAATCGCGCATTCAGTGTTCCAATTCTAACGCTCAATAAAATCGACCATATAACTTAATAAGAAATGAAAACTACGCTCAAAACACGTCCAAATTATAATGAAATATCTTCAACCTTCCCATGATTTCACCTTTATGCGTTAATTAGGAATTTGAAAGGCATAGTGAATTTCGTTTGGATAAGGTTTTACGACCCTTTCAACAATCCTTTCGGCTATATTGCGGCGGCAGGAGCACCTTACAATATTTCTCTGTTTTTTCTCTCACCAGTACACCATTACATCCTTTCCTAGCCTCAAGCTGCTATCCAACATAGGTATACGATTATCAACCCATTGGTGAAGAAAATAGTCGGTATGAGTGTCGCCATCGGAAAACGAGCCCAGGGCCTCTAGATTGACAGTCTGGCGCGTTTCCAAATGCGCTATGACGCCGACTGAAAAGTATCATTTAAGTACATATCCATAGTAAGGTGCTTGAGACTCGCGACGCAAAGGAATAACTGATTATAGCCGCTTTCGAGCCCATTTGAAAAAAAAATAGATATAAATGTGACCCGTCACGCGAAAATGGACCATCGGGAAACACGGTAAAATAAATACACGAAAAAGAGCTTGGGTCTAGAATCAGAAAATAAGCAAAGTGCGTAAAGTTTGCACAATCCGGGCAGTCTGACTATGGTCGACACTTTACGCACTACCCAGATGGTCCCTTTTCGCGTGACGGGTCATAAATCATCACAAATACAAAGATCTCTGTACCTGAACAGTCGTAGTCCTTGATGCGATTAATACAGCTAGAGTAGGCTCCTACCCACTCAAACGGATTAACTGAAACAGAAATATAATCATTGTGCATTTTGGGTACTCAGTAAATTGAGTATTGTATTTGAAAAAGGGATTTCTTCAAGTAGAATTCATCAATAGAAAATTCTTGAAGCTAGTTTGATCCTAGTCAAGCTGCACTGTACGACTAGGGTTGACACCATACTCACTACCCAAATGGTCCATTTTCTCCAGTCATGTCGTAAAGCATGGATAATTATACAATTGAAACAAAATCCGTTGTGACACGTTCGATTGTTTGTTTGTTTGTGTGAATTGTGTTTTACGCTGCTTTCAGTTTTCAGTTATATCTCAGCGGCTTGAGCACCTTACAATCGATTCCTGGTATTTCTCCAGCTGCTTCCCCGCTGTGTTCGAGATGAAAACGTTATTTGCTGTTTGTAGTTATAGATAGTTTGATAAGGAAAAAATCCATAAAAAAGTGAATCGGTGGAATTGGAATGGTGTAGGGAATAGGTGGCGCCATATAAAACGTGGGTAGGCTACTGCATTTCAACTTTCAGTATTGGGCAAAAATAATATTCGAAAACTTTCTACGGTCAGAATATGGTTATTTTTAACATCAATTGTCAAAACCAACTAGATCAGTCATATTTTGCGAACCACCGCTTTTTTACAAACGAAAACTCATTATAATTGCAAGTGGATATAAATAAAGAAAAAGGTGTAAGTGCAATACGAAGAGTAGACACAACTCCCCCTTAAGAAAGAACTATAAAATAAGTCGGGGAAAAGAGATAAAACATAAACTCCCCTGGATAATGCAAAAATTCTAAGTCGACAAAGGGGTGAATCTCTTATGAAAAAGGCTGTCAGAGTAATCCCATTTGGTAATCTGGATAGCTCTTGTGATGTCAAACACATACTTTTATGGAGATATATTCAATGACAAAAAAATATAACCAAGGTGAAAGTTTGTCACGCCAACGCCTACACCAACAACAACGCAAATGCGAACGACGCCAAGATGATCATAATACCTCTTTTTTTTCGAAACCAACCGAGCTTATAGAATCTAGTAAGTCATGATCCCTGTACTCCATGACTTTATGGGCCATTCTACAGACATCCCTAGCCACGCAGCTGTTTTCATTGGTCCCTCCAGGAATTATACCAATGTTTGAAAATAGCTATTGGACTGGAAAATGGTCTAAAAATTTACTTTTGTCTGTTTTATTTCAACAACAGATAATAAACAAAGTACAATTTTCAAGTAATGTTGAATTTCAATAATATTGACCAATCAGAGATCACAATGAACGTTTGGGTATAAAGAGTAACCGTCGGTGTTTGTAACCTTGATAATCAAGAATCTATTCCGTGAACTACATGCATCGAATGGAGAGTAGTTGATTGAATGAATGAAGTTTAACGCCGCTTTCAACATTATATCGAGGCGGCTGCAGCACTTAACAATGGATTACTGATATTTCTCACACCAGTACAACCATCACATCCTTTCCTAGCCTCAAGCTGCTATATCACATAGGTCTACGATTATCAACCCATTGGTGAGAGACAAATAGTCGGAAAGAATGAGTGCCGCCGTAAGGGATCGAACCCGGGACCTCTGGGATCCCAGGATTGTAAGATGAAAGTAAGACAAACCTACATGCTGGGCAGTGTCTTAACTTGCAGTAACACTCGTAACACTCTTTACAGTCGTAAGATATACTTTCTAGTATAAATCGTCTGGAATCTGAAACGAGTGGAGGCATCTAATTTCTAACAAAAAGATAAAATCATGCTGATCCTTTTATTATTTGCTAACAGAAGATACAGTTACTAATTTCATGAAATTGACAAGATGAATGATTTTTGAATGATATTGGAATGAAATTTTGTTCAAATTGAACAAAATTAGCGATATTTATTACCTCCTTTTTTAAAAAACTTTTCTGTCTGTGCGCCTTGAGTGCCAACCAGACACTTTGAAATCCACAACAGCTATTAAAATCGTAGAATAATTTGATCGATTTGAAATAAATACAAGTCCTTTTGAACCAAATTGAATTTTTGCAAAACTTTGCCGCTTGAAATATCTGTAAATATAAACTTTTAGTAAGTGTGTGTGCTAATCACTTAGTCGCACAAATTATGATGCAAATCTTTTATCATTGTCACCAGAGTTAATCAAAGTGCTGTCAGCACTGTAAATCGTACATCATTGAGAGGCTGGGATAGTGCAATAGTTCGCCAATCAAAAGGGCTCAAATTTGGACAATAAAAATTGGTAAAATCTTTAAATTTGTGAGTTTTTTGTCTTAACACTCGATCTTTTCGAGGACATCGCCAGCTCATCCAACCTCGTGGGTCCGATTTTGAAAGTTTGCTGATTCGATAGCCCTCTGCTCGTCTAAATTATTTCTTAGCAGATTTTTACGTTGTTATAATGAGCACGCGCCAAGCTAAAAGCTTGTCTGTTAATATTATTCCTCTCTCTATAGAGTCTAAAAGCCTGTTTAGCAACAAACATTTTTCATTAAACTATTTACAATTTTGATTACCAACATGTTTGTATTTCAAGCATTGGGTTTTCCCAAATACTGTAAATGCATTTTCCCTCAAGAAACACGTGAAATCGCCAACTATGCTATTTATATCTTTGGTTTCTGACAAATCGATTAAATCTAGCAGCACTCTATGATTATTCATGAGTTGTTCTAAAAATAGATCGCTCTTGCTGCTATCCTAGGGGAAATTCAAATGGCAGCCCGAGAGACGCGTGAGATGACGTAATAATCTAAATTTGACTGTAATATGCATGCGCAGAAAAGACATTCATGCGAACGGAGTTACCCACTGGTGGTAGTAAACAAACTTCTAATTTACCGCTACAATAATTAATTTACCATGAAATATCGTTATCCCATTAAGAAATGTGATAAACTCGTGCAAAATACTATATAAAATAAGAAAAAAAGTATTTGTTATTTAAAGTAATAGAGAATATTTATTTCTTTGTAATCGAATTGTTGTGCACTATTCTCGACGCCATTTTGGAACCCAAGTAACACCGGTCTGACCCAGGATCAGAAGCGTCGAGGTTGAAAGGTTACAATGACATCACTAGTGTCGAAACCGAGGCCGTTCTGATGGAAACCCGGTTAACTCGGGTCGAAACCGAGTCCGATATGAACTTACCCATATATCAGTTTATCGTATGTTTTTGTCTGTTTATTTGTTGTTGAATAATTTTTCTTCATACTCAAATTTGAATTTAATGAAAATAGGATTGGAGCGTGATCAGAGTGCTCATTGAAATCAAATATTTCAAAATTACAAAATCATTTCTATTTGTTAACACATGCGAAAAGAAAGTAAACTTCCCACGCTCCCTGTTTGGGGTAATTCAAATGACAGCTCGGGGGTCGCGTGAGATGATGTAATAATCTAAAATTGACTGTAATATGCATGCGCAGAAAGGACATTCATGTGAACGGAGTTACCCGCTGGTGGTAGTAACCAACTTCACATTTACCGCTACAATAATTAATTAACCGTGAAATATCGTTGTCCCGTTAAGAAATGTGATAAAATCGTGCAAATACTATATAAAACAAGAAAAAAATATTTGTCGTTTAAAGTAAAAGAGAACACTTGTTTTATGTAATCGAATTGTTGTGCACTATTTTCGACGCCATTTTGGAACCCAAGTAACACCGGCCTGACCCAGGATCAGAATCGCCGAGGTTGAAAGGTTACAATGACATCACTATTGTCGAAACCGAGGTCGTTCTGATGGAAACCCGGTTAACTCGGGTCGAAACCGAGTCCGATATGAACTTACCCTTTGAGTGCAGACGACTATTGACTAATGATAAACAAGTTAATTGACACATTTCGAGCAGACGATGTCCATTTGCATCTATACCACGTGGTCTGAATTTACGCGTGGGTTTTGACCGAGTGATAATCATAACAGAATTTGATTGGTTGTCAGCCCTACAACTGGTAAATGACCGTTCGAGAAAGTTCAGAGCAGTAATATTGTAAGTGCTACAAATTAATTATACAGTTAACCTATTGTACGTTTCAACTCCTTTACTCAACCGAAAATCTTGTTATAAACACTGAAAATACTAACTGGTAATTACTAAAAGCGAAAATTACATCAAATTTTGTATTAGCCTCTTCTCTATTTGTCGAAAAGTAAATAAGGTATAAACAAAGTTTGTAGATTGTAACTGAAAAGGCCGTTTCTTCGGTGTTTGAAAACACATAATTTGGTTTGAACACAATGCTCAGAAGATAATGGTAAAAATGTAGTGGGTCAAACAGACTGGATTTCTGGAAAACGGTAGATATAAATCTACTGCTTCGCAGTACGATTTAAAAACATCGTGAAATAGACATTCATTCCGATCAAAATCATTCTACATCATTCACTCAGCACTCAATTCGTGCATTCTAAACACTCACTTAAAACGATCAAAACGCTCCGAAATCATTAGAAAGCATTCAATTTCGTTCAAAAAACAGAGTAATTTGATCGATTTGAATTAAATATTAATCATATTGAACGATTTAGATTTTTTTCTAATTAATACGGAGCGTTTTGATCGAATTAAGTGAGAGTTTAGAATGAATGAATGGAGTGCTGAGTGAATGATTTAGAATGATTTTGATCGGAATGTGTGTCAATTTCACGATGTTTTTAACTATAGTGACAGTGATAAAAGTTTTGCCTCACAAATCGAACACTTACAAAATCAACCAAGTCAGTGCAATCCTACATTTTTTCTAGTGATTTTAATCTTTAACGTAGTTGCTAATCTTATCTTTGTGATTTTGAGAGTTTTTAAGTGGTTCTAAGGAGTATTTTGAATGAATGAATAGAGCGCTAAGTTAGCGTTTTAGAATGGATTTGATCGGAATAACAATCGATTTCAGGATATTATTAACTGTATCTTGGAAAAACATGATACTGTACAGGCGAAATAAAACACTTCTAGGAAATGTCTCTGTTTCAAAGTGGCATTTTGTTTGATATCATTTGATGATGTATTGCTGTTATTGTGGGATCAATTTTTGCTGCGCCCAGTTTTTTTTATTTTCGTCTTATTTTGCGTCAACCTGGCGATCTTCCCAGTTAGTTTGGCGGTCAGCAAAAATATGATAGGTTCAAGTGTCGATAGGATGTCTTTATACAGTCTCAAATATGATTATAGTATTATGTCTTGTTTGCCAATCGTCATCGAAACTGTCTGGGGTTGGTTATTGGGACATTCTCTTTTATAAAAGCATTGTCAGGAAAAAAATTATAAAGTCTGCAAATTGCAAAAGTTGTTATGACTACCACCATATACATTATATTATGTTGATTCACTGGGGTATTGTTTTGGCTGTTGTTGTTATTTGCGGAAATTGCCACATGAATATTGTATTTGTTGAATGATTGACCCGTAAGCCCACCGGAGCAATCATTTGTATGAGGTGTTTTGGGCTCGCCAATACAGACTGTGCCGGCAGCTCCATTGTTGATGATTTATTTTGTATAATTGATGTTTGCAATGATAATATTGAAGCCACAGTCAATTACCGACCAAACCAGAAATTAAAACGCTGTCTTTAACTATGTTGTCTGTGCATCCGAAAATATAAAATGTCTCAATTTAAAGTTGTTAGAATTTACTAGTCGTTAGGACAGTCCCTTGAATGCCGAGTAGCTTCATAAATAAGAATTTGAAGAAAAATCGTTAACGAAAATATTTCTTTGTGCCTTAAATCGAAAGAACGGTACTCTATTCAGTAGAAAATTATGTAAATATTTTACCTTTCACCGCCAATGATTGCCTTATTGTTGATATAAAGGAAAGGATGATTGTCGTTGTTATCAGAAGCTTGGCAGTAACCATCTATAGGAAATAAGCAAATGAATGTAAAATTTGCTGTACAGCTATACGCACGATTTTCCAGAATTCGCTTGCGATGGGGCATAATTATTTCAATGAAAGTTTGGTGAATTTTAGTTAGCTTGTTCTTTGAATGTCCGTCCGTCCGATTTAATACGGACAATAAGTGCTAAACTTATGGATTGATTTTAGAATAACTTTACGCAATGGCTAACCATATGAGTAAATTTGAATTACCCCTTATTAAATTCACTCAAAACTCGTTCCACATACTCAATCAATTTCTTTCCAAAATCATTCCAAAATCGTTCATCTTGTCAATTTCACAAACTTAACATTAACATATTTGGTGATGTGGAACGTTTTTGAATGATTTGATTGAGTGTATGGAATGAATGAATTGAGCGTTGAGTGAGTGATTTAGAATTGTTTTGATCGATATGAATGTCAATTTCACGATGTTGTTAACAGTACCACTGAATATACACGGGAAACATACGAATACGTGACCTGCATTAACGATTGGCCGACAAATTGTTTAAAAAGGAGTTAAACACCAAGTCAAATCAATTCAAATAAAATGTTAGTGTAAGAATCCATAAGAAAGGTTTCGTTTGTAAATTTGAGTTCAAAACCAGTTCTTATCTACACGTATGTAAACCCATGTATGTAATTGTCAAATTCGACTTTTTTCTCTGACGTTTCTTTTAATTTTTATTAAGTTTTCATTGATTTTATGTGAAGAAGAGTAATTTTATACTTGTAAGTCCTTACCTTATAATCAAAGATCCCCTTGTTACACAGTTTTAGGTGAAATTATGACAGATTTCACAATCAGAGATTTTCGACAGTTCTAGTTTTAACGTTCTATTTTCTAACTGACCTTAACATTGGCGATTTTGATAAATAGAGAATCAGTGTCACGTCTCAAGAACTGCAGATAAAAATTATTTGAGCCAGTGCGTGACAATTCCAACAATTTCATGTGTGCGTGATGGAAAGACGTTGAGTAGCCTGGACACTCGCGCAGTGCATCAGTATTAATTTTGAGTTGTGAATGACGAGTTTAGGTCCTTAGCCATTTATTGAGCGCATGGTTTAGACTCTGATCAGACTGTGCGACCGCACAGACATATCCGAGTCTTAACGTTGCGCACATATGAAAATGTTGGAAATGTCACGCACAGGCTCATTTATATATGTAAATTTTGATATAATTATCTGCCCCTGACCATTTGTTGAATGCTGATCTTAAATATTCGGATGAAGTCGTCGTCATAGCGCAGTCGGATTGATTGATTTATTGAATGGAGTTTTACACCGCTTTCAACATTTTTTGGTTATATCGCGGCGGCTTGCGCACCTAACAATGGTTTCCTGGTATTTCTATCACCTGTACAACTCCCACATCCTTAGAGGTCCCGGGTTCGATCCCCGTCGGTGGCACTCATTATTTCCGACTATTGTCTTTCACCAATGGGTTGATAACCGTTGACCTATGTTAGATAGCAGCTGTAGACTAGGAAAGGATGTGGTGGTTGTACTGGTGAGAGAAATACCAGGAATTCATTGTTAAGTGCTCCAGCCGCCGCGATATCACTGAAAGAGTGTATTTGTTTAGGTTTTATCATCGCTTTTAACAATATTGCAGTAACATATCTCTTAGCTGTACAATCACATTGCGTTTGAACCAGGAGCGACAGTTTAACATATCGTGAAATTGACAGGATGATATGAAATTGGATGAGTGCCATTTTGTTTTTTGAGTGAAATTAAAAAGAGGTTATCCAGTTTCTCTTATTTTGTTCAGCATGAACAAATAAGCGATATTTATTAACCCCCCCCCCCCCCCACCCCCAACCCCTAAGTAAAATATGCATACAAGTTCTATACAAGTTCTTTACAAGTTCTATATATAGCTTCCTATCTCTTCAATGACCAGTCAGATTTGAATTATATCAGTGAAATCGCCATTTCCTTCCAGCTATATCTATTCTGAATGTAGTTGTTGATCTTTTTTATTAATTTTGGAGCGTTTATTAGTGTTTGGAATGAATTGAGCGTTGAGTGAGTGATTTAGAATGGTTTTAATTGAGATGAATGCCAATTTCACGATGTAACTAGCTGTACCCTTCCCATTGACTAAAACCGTCATTCGAACATTATTTGGGGACAAATGCCATAGATCTAATAAACTCCATATATTTTGCCTAATGTCTGGTAAGAGTTTGCCGATCCGCGGTTCGGCCCACGCCTTCATTATTGGCAGCTAAACAAGATAGCGGTCCGACCGAGATTACCGGTTTCGGTAAGGCATATTGATCTATAAATATGTGTGTGTGGCAAAAATCAGAACATGTGCTACCAAACGTGGAAACAGTCAATGAGATCATGGCACGTTTGGGAACCCATTAACTAAAGTTAATCCGATTGAAAAAATGTTGAAATCGGTTCGTTGTCGGTAAGATTCGGAAGACATCGTCATTCAGCGGTGTAAGCAAACATACCTGTTTTTCTAGGTCATCGTCGTAGCAGCGCTGAAATGTCGTACTATGATGTAATCGATGACAAAATTGGTACGTCATTATGTTCCGCTAGCAATCTAGAAGAAAAAAATACATCATCCGAGAAAGTACAAGTCATGGCGATCTCTGAGCTTCTCATTTGAGGTAGACTTCAGTCTTTTTTCTGTAATTTGAACGTTTTTTTAGTGAGAGCCAGGAATACCATAAAAGCGATGAACGAGTGAAATATAGAAAAAAAAACATTTACCCTTGTCATGCTGATCCCGGAATATTCCTACTTTGGCAGGAGGTATGGACAAACATCAGCCTGTACATATGTGTAGTCTGATCTTGGTCCATACAACCTGATTTTCCTCTTTAAGCCAGAAAAGTTTCAGAAATTATATTTTCAAAATCAAATGCTGACTCACAAGTAGGAAATACAGAGCTTTCAGCACTTTGATTTCTATATAATTATGCCAAGGGTTTTTTTTTCTTCAGCATGACAAGGATTAAGATGTTATCGGGTCGAGTTTGGGAGAATTAATAACGTCGAGGCTTTTCCCGAGTCATGATTATTTCACCCAGTAGAGACCAGATGAAATTGTTTTTTAAGACACTTACATGTTATTCTATTTTTCATGTAATCATTTTTCAGCACTGGATTAAAATAAACCCTTGATAATCAAAGATATTCAGGTAAAAGTGTATGCATATTGTTTCCAAAAACAGACTGTCTGATATAATTTTGTTATCAGGCAGGTGATATCAGGTCAATACAGGCTTCGTTGCATGATAGAGGATATTTTAAAGGAATGAGTGTCAATTTTACGATGTTGTTTATTGTATAATTGTCCGTAAATTGGATACATTTTTTATTAACCTGATCTTTTTGATAACGTCGTCGCGTTCCTTTTTGCAACCATTTTCTTACTGCTTTATATCTTCGCATCGTGTTTTTTTTTAATAGATAAGCAGAGTTAAATTAACTTTTTAAAATGAAAGTGATAACTTTAATCACCAAAAATGTGCATTTGCATTATATACTCCAGTAAAAGTTGTGAAAAAGTCACTCGTCCCTAAAATGAAACATAGGACACATTCAGAAGCTGCATATTTTGTTTGTTTGTTTGTAAAATTGTAGGGTATCCGAGTTGCACCAAATTTTGTGCGAATAGTGCTGCGAGCGATAAACACCGACTTTAAGCCAAAAATACCAGATTATGCTCCGATAATACACAGAGAACCATCGTGGCTCTGCCAGCACATTGTTGTCATCAATGGCAACATGGTAATGTGAGAAGGGGTCCAAAGGTGAGTAAACGTTACATCGTGAAATTGACAAGGTCTATGATTTCGAAATGAAAATGAATATATCGGGAGAACGAGTTTTGAATGAAATTAAAGAGAGATAATCAAGTAGAAATAATGTTGTCCAAGTAGACGTAATATCCGACAATTTATTATCCACCTGTAGTAAAATGTTTGTTTCTTTACTGAACAACCAGTCGCTTTATAGTCCCGCCTGTGTTCGTGAACATTTCCGAAACGTAATACAATGATCTTAAACGACCATGTGCATAGAAACTATACTTTTATTCTCAAAGATAATATTGAATTTGTCATTCCA
The DNA here is from genome assembly GCA_948146395.1 of Fragum whitleyi. Lineage (NCBI taxonomy): Eukaryota > Metazoa > Mollusca > Bivalvia > Cardiida > Cardiidae > Fragum > Fragum whitleyi. The sequence continues at coordinate 50,183,736 of OX411558.1, forward strand.
ATATTCGGTAATGCAAATTAATGCAAATGATTATGACGTGATGATCTAAATAAAGGCCTAATTTGATGAATATTTATGACCCGCAATATTCCGGACTCCAATTTGAATACCGCTCATGCACGTGGGCGTATTTCACGTGACCAAAATCTCGTTTACATATTTTACTTAATACGGCAGATTATGCGTTTCACGAAAAAGACGCCGTTTGTCAATTGATTTGTATTTTCGTGTAACTCAACTTTCATAAGACTTAATAGATAAGATACCTAAAGAATAAACGCGAAAGAGCGATTTTCTGTTTCTCTAAACGCAGACTGCGGCTTTAAAATCCACACCAGCCGATAAAATTTGTAAAAGATTTTATCGATTGAAAAGAAGTGTCGGTCGGTTTGAATGATTTCGTAGTAATTTTTTACGATTTTGGATAGTTTTTTAGTGATAGGAACGAGTGTTTCGATTGAATGAATCGAGTACCGAATGAGTGATTTGGAATAGTTTTGAGTTTTTTCACAATGAGTGTTAGTTTCACGTTTCATTAACTGTATATCCAGACCATAATTCATTACTTTATGAATTCATGCAAAAACTGTTTGGCCAAGGGTATTTCCTCGATCGTTTAACCTTTTGTCGTAAAACAAAGATTGTTATACAGTATAAATGAAGATAATAATAAATTTGTTCTAAATATAGGGTATTAGTTTCATACATCAAAAATTCAAAATAAACATTCTCACCCTGTCTTAAAACTAATGTCACCAAGAAAAAAGGTAAAGATGTCAGCCACTTTGCGAAAAGTTTTCTTAGGTGAACTACTTTGAGCGCAATCAGATAAAAAATGATTCGATTTGAATTGGGGGTTTAACGTCGCTTTCAACAATCTCTCAGTTATATCGCGACGACTGGAGCACCTAACGATGGATTCCTGGTATTTCTCACAGCAGTACTACCACCACATCCCTTTCCTAGCCTCCAGTTGCTATTCCACATAGGTTTACGATTATCTACCCATTGGTGGAAAACAAATGTCGGAAAGGATAAGTGCCGTGGCCGGCAGATAAAAAAAAGCTATTTACCCCAAAAAAATAAAAATAAAGAGGTGCGATTTTAGTTTTTTAATTCGATCAAAAAGTCGCATTTAGGTAGTGGACCCGTAAAAGTTCTGCAACATTTCGGAACACATGATCTTTCGCAATGTTGACCGAGGTTTACTAATGAAAATCGGTAACGGTATCGAGGCAAGATGGCCGCGTTTTTGTTAACTCGATATAGAAAAAATATGTAATCAGCAGGACCTTTGTATACGCTGAAATTGTGATGTGGTCAAGTCTCAGACAGTGAGTACAATATCTGTGAAATGGTTTTTGAGAGGTTTTGAGAGATGAAATTTTGAACAGAGAGACTTTTTGATGCTATTCTACCCAGACGGTTGTCTTTAGCTACCCCCCCCCCCCACCCATATACACAATACTACGATGATTAAACTGCTTTGAGAAAAGTGTGGAGAATTTGAAAAGTGTTCATATGTTTCATTCTAACGGTACTCTATCGGTTACAGAAAGGGTAATTTTCACAAGAAGTTATTTTCACGATCACCATTTGTGAAATAGCCGAAGTTAAATACATTAAGGAAAGGATTTTTCATCGTCGTTATTGGGATGCAAGTCAATTAACTCTAATTGAAAGATTATACATATTATGAGTGACAGCTCCACGCCCGCAAGAACTGAGACCGCTGACAAAAAGCGACATCTGTCATCACCACTTGATTCATTACAACCAAAAAAACAACAGATTTTCAGTATGTCGTCGTCGTCGTCGTCGTCTCCGCCTTCAGCAAATCATGAGTCGGCAGTTGAACCAATGGACTCGTCCAAATCTTCAACGCCAAATCAAGAAATTTCACCCAAAACTATTTCGTTGGGAGTAGAAGAGTTAAAAATTATAGATGAAACATTGAGAGACTCGTTTAAGGATGAAATCAAGTCATTGATTACTTCAATTATGAAGGAATCTATTAAGGATATAGTGGTCGGGGTAGTCGATGGTATAGACAAAAGGATTTCTTCGCTAGAAAATGATTGTAAGATCTTGATGGATGAGAATAGTAGGTTGAATGCTGAAAACAATGAGCTTAAGAATGAGGTCCAGTCACTTAAATCTTCTGTGGATAATCTTGAACAATATAGCCGTAGAAATAGTCTACGTATAACAGGAATTCCCGAAAATGAGGAATCCCGTAACACTGATGAAATCGTACTTAAAATGTGCACACAGTTAAAGGTTGGTGTAAAACCAGAGGATATTGATCGGTCTCATCGTGTCGGTAAAAAGGATAAGGACGGCAATCCACGACCAATCATTGTGAAGTTCGTTTCTTATAGAGCTCGTCAATTGCTCTACAAGGCCAGAGTAAAACTACGCAAGAATGGGTATTCCGACGTGTATGTAAACGAGGATCTTACTCACACGCGTAATAAAATTCTTTATGAAGGCCGTAAGCTCTTCAAAGCATCTAAAGTAAATGGAGTGTGGTCGTCTGATGGTGTAATTCTTATTAAAGATGAACACGATGAAGTTCACCGAGCAACATGTCTACAAGATCTAGACAAGTTTAATTGATCTGGTTATTGTCAATTTCATTACTTTTACAGTTACAGGGTAATGTGTTCCATTTAGTAACAGTGAAATCAATGGTAAAACTTTTTTGCCATTGTAATGAACTAATTAATTGTTTGCAGTATACTTATACATTAAAGACGGTTGTAAATAATGTTTAGCTGTTAAAAGAGTATACAGTTGCATATAATTGATGGATCGTTGATCCAGCCTACTGACCTTAGTCATGACACCCCACTCTAATACTCAAACATTATCTATCAAAAATCTATGGTAATGGACATGAATCAAAAAGAAGACCGTTGGATGGTGAACTGAACGTCGTAATTACAATTTGTCCAAACTGTGGTTGCGGCGTTCAAGTCGCCCACTCACGGTTCTTTTTTTTTCCTATAAAAAATATGACAAATATCAGTGTTCAATAGTACAACATTATGAATAAGTGTTTTGATTGGTCAATCGACTCTTTCTTCTTTTTATAGCAGCGATCTATTAATTATATCGATACTAATGAATATTGATATCACCTTAGTCTCCGATAATAGTAGATAAGTGATATATGACGAAATCTTAATACAATTCGGAAAATTGGGTATTCCATAATTCCAGTCGAGATAAATTTTATTGACACTTTCTATTACTATGAAGCTCAGTCGGTATGAATTTCAGACAAGTAACTGTTCATTGGGCTCTTTTGACGAGAGTTTTTTTTTGCATGAATAAGCGATGGTTTTAAAAAGTGAATCTTTTAGTAAATATCTACTATCTAGCAGTACTATCAGCCTGGGAAACCTACAAAAGCGAAAGTGATTACTCAGTCTTGTTTAAACTGATAGGGGAGATAACCATTTTCCACACCGAAACTAATTTCTGCGTGTTGAAGTAGTACTCTCCCTTCAAAATTTATGTTTACTTGGATAATTTTATAATGGTTGATATTGTATGAATCTTTTTTAGGCGTATAGAATATTAATTAGTAACTATTCTTGGTGTTTTATATCCTATAGTTAAAGTCGTTGTATCTTATAGGGAAGTTTTGTCAAAAACATCCAGCAATTGCAATATAAGAATGTTAATTCGTAACAGTTCAAGATGTCTAAAATCAATTTGGTCCTAGTCTGTGATTGAAAAGTTCATTATTTGGACATATTTTTATCTCAATTTGTGCTTTCAAATTAAATTATAATTATACCCGATACATAAAAAAAGACTAGCCACTTGAGTTAGACTGTTTTATATAGATTTTCATCATATAGGAGCTTCCATTCCTTATTTTTTCGTTTCGAAATAAGGTGTAGAGTTCCTATACGTATTTTTTTCTTTTATTAAGACCATTGTCTCATTGATGACTCTTCCTTATTAGAAGAGCGACGGATGAGGCAAGGGGTCTGAAATAGCACTGGCTAACTGTATTATTGTTGAAGTCTAAATGATATTTATTCTTGCATTTTCATATTGTCCTTCTATAAACTAAATGATACAAAAACTGCCTATAGGTTATGCCTTTTTTGCTGTAATCATAGCATTAAAACAATTATAATGTCTCATAATTATGAAAAGTCAATAAACACAATTAAGAAAATGCTCCTATGTAATCAGAGGCTAATTAGTTGCAGTTGGTTGCATCGTGAAATTGACATTAATCTCCATCAAAAACATTCTTGATCGCTCACTCAGCGCTCCATTCATTCATTCCAAACACTCACTCAAACCATTCAAAACACTCAAACTGATTGAAAAAACATAGAATCAATGTTCAACGTCATCCAAAATAAATTTTGATAGAAAAAAATCAGGATTTCATTGACATTATTTAAATTGTAAGCGTTTCATAGGTTTTTGAATGAATAGGACGATATTTGTTGAACTTGTATGCATATTTTTTAAAGGCAGGTGATTAATATCGCAAATTTTGTTCATCCAGAACAGAGTTTGCTATATAGGACTTCCTCCCATTAAATTCACACAAAACTCGCTCCACACACTCATTCAATTTCAATCCAAAATAATTCCCAAATCACTCACCTTGTTAATTTCACGATGATGTTAACTGTACCTAAGGAATGATGAACGAAAGTGTATTTATTGTTAATGAAGTTACAATAACTACCTCTATCTACAATAATTTATTTTCTTATTCATTTATGACACCATTATCGGCGTCCATTTCTTCACAATAATTGTTTAGCAAATCTTCTATTTCAACTTAGTATATTGCTAATTTTTTTTTATACCTAATCGAATCTCGGATAAAAAGTCAATAAATCTACCATTCATCTCCTTTTCATGATAAACTTTTATTTATACTACTATTACATTATAATGCATGTCTAACCCCTACTATATAAATATATTAATTATTATTATAATAATATTAATATATTTATCATAGTTTTGGATTTGGAAAAAACGGTAATAAATGGTGCAGTCGAAAACACAAATTTTAATATATACTAGTGAAAAGATCCACGAAAACTAATAACGTAAAGGTATGTAAGCCACATTCAGTTTCAGCGTGAAATAATACTGTTATTCAGCATACTAGATGCTTCATAGTGCAAAGTATGCTTTGTATATATATTTGCAACTCTTTTTTTCAATATTTTTTATGTATCTTCTTAAAGATAGATTATTAATCCTGTTTTCTGTGGACTTTAAAAAGACACTATGTTACCCCTCTGTCTCATCTGAAGAAAAGCCATGGACAAGAGCAAATCATGGTCATATATCGCGCATTATAGCATTTCTGGTACTGTTATTTGATATAACATGAGTAGTCAGCGATTGAATACGATCAAGCCGATATATAGACCTGATTATCGATTTAGTCTAACATTGACTTTCCTATTTATTTTTACGATTTGGAATTCAATGACTTTTACTTTTTCAGTGCTGTACTCTCTTGAGAAAACAGGTTCTTTGTCTATAAAAACCAAGTCAAAAGCTGTTAAATGTATTGTTGGAATCAAACATGAAGCAAACATTCGATTTACATGTACGATTCTTGTTTGTGTTTGTGTGTCCAAATCCGTTTTGGATCTAATAATAATATTGACTTTACTTTTTCAATCTGGGGATATTCACCCTAACCCTGGCCCAGGATCTTATTCTAGTTCAAATGATTCGATATCTTCGAGTGACTTTTACAGATTTCTCAACATTCCAAACCAACTTACCACTGTGCATTATAACGTTCAAAGTATTGAACATAAACTCGATATTCTTATTTCAGAGTTCTCATATTTTGACATCGTGTCTTTTTCTGAAACTTGGTTAACAAGTAATTGTCAAAATCAAGATTTGGCATTCAAATCATTTCACCTACCCGAGCGTAAAGATCGTATATATGGACGTCATGGAGGAGTTATTTTGTATGTAAAAGATACGCTTTCATATATACGACGCAGGGACTTAGAAATTAACCGCGTAGAATGTATTTGGATTCAATTAACACTTGCCAATAAAAACGTACTTTACGGTGCATTCTACAGGCCTCCTAACGCTGATCATATATACGATAATTTGATTGATGACTCTATAGGTCTCGCAATAGATACAAACATAACAGATATCATCGTCACAGGAGATTTTAATTTTAATGCTCTTAATCAAAATCAGTGCAGGAAAATAAATTCCCTTTGTCAACAATATCAGTTGACTCAGTGTATAGATGAACCTACGCATTTCACAGAAAATTCAGCTTCTTTGATAGACCTTTTATTTGTATCTAATACTGATTCGCTTATATTATCAGGTGTCGGAGAACCATGTCTTGATTTAAATATTCGCTACCATTGTCCTATCTATGCGGTCTTTAATTATAACAAACCAAAACATAAATGTTTTGAACGAACTATATGGAAATACGACCAAGGAGATTATGACAGTCTGAGACAAATCCTTGGAGACTTTGATTGGGGTTCATTAGTCGATGAAAATATTGATATCTACGCAAATAATATAACATCCTTCTTACTTAGTACTATCAGACGCTGTATTCCTCATAAAGTAGTTAAGGTCAAACCTTTCGAACCACCTTGGATAACAAGTGACATAAAACGCAAAATTCGCCAACGTAAACGTTTTTACCGCAAAGCAAAGCATACAGGCAATGAAAGACACTGGTTAAAATTTCGGTCAACAAGAAACGAGGTCATATCTTTAATAAGAGAAAGTAAGGGCAATCATGTCAACAAATTAGTAGAAAATTTAAAATCGGGTAATCTCACATCAAAAGACTGGTGGAAAACAATCAAATCATTTATGTCTCAGTCATTATCGTCAAATATACCGCCACTTTATGACGAAATTTCAGATACTATTTTAACTGACGAATTAAGTAAAGCCAACCTTCTCAACTCCTTTTTCGTAAGACAGACGATTATTGACGAAGTAAATAAGTTTTTACCAACAAATTATCAAAACTTCCATGGAACCCCACTCACTACAATAGTAATCAGTCCACAGGAGGTTATAGATATTCTTAAAAATTTAAAAACTGGGAAAGCGCCTGGTCCTGATTCAATTAATAACCGTATATTGTTTGAAGCTGCTTCACAGTTGGCAAACCCATTATGCAATCTTTTCAATTTATCTTTAAACAATTGTAAGGTACCATCGGCTTGGAAGCTTTCTAATGTCTGTCCGATTTCTAAAGGTGGGGATACCTCACTGCCCTCAAACTACAGACCCGTTTCTCTATTAAACACAATGGAAAAAGTCTTTGAAAAAATAATTTTTAAACACGTATATAACTTTTTGAAAGATTCAAATTTTTTCACCCCCAGTCAATCTGGTTTTTTACCTGGAGATTCAACAGTTAATCAATTAACATACTTATATGATAAGATCTGTAGGGCTCTCGATGATGGATTGGAATTTAGGATGGTATTTTTTGATATTAGTAAGGCTTTTGACCGAGTCTGGCATTCAGGTCTGATTTTTAAACTTGAAAAAGCCGGGGTTCAAGATAAATTATTATCATGGTTTTCAGATTATTTATCCTGTAGAAGGCAATGTGTAGTGATACCTGGTACTGTCTCGAACCAAGAACAAATTAGCGCAGGTGTACCACAGGGTTCTATTCTAGGTCCGTTATTATTTTTAATCTATATCAACGATATAGTCCAAGATATAGAATCCCAAATCAACTTATTTGCTGATGACACATGTCTTTCTATTGTTGTTGGCGATCCGAGTGAATCCGGTTCAATTTTGCAAAACGATATTGATAAAATTACAATATGGGCTGCTAAGTGGCTAGTAAAGTTTAACCCATCTAAATCAGAATCACTTGTCATTTCGAGAAAACGTAATAAACCTGCTCACCCTGATGTTTTAATGCATAACACTGTAATTCCACAAGTAGAAAGTCATAAGCACTTAGGTGTCTTCATATCCAACGACGGATCTTGGGACAAGCATATTGACGATATGTTGAACAAGTCTTGGAAAAGAATTCATGTTATGAGGCGTCTTAAGTATACTCTAGATAGACAGTCTTTACAAATCATGTATTTTACTTTCGTTAGGCCTCTTCTTGAGTATGCAGACATTGTATGGGATAATATCCCTCTTTACTATAAGGAACAAATTGATAAAATCCAGAACGAGGCTGCACGTATTGTTACCGGATGCACAAAACTAGTTTCTCTGAGTGATCTAAGTAAAGAAACGGGTTGGGAGTCTCTAGGACATCGCAGGTACAAACACAGAATCACGCTATTTTTTAAAATGTTTCATGGCATGGTTCTACAATATCTTGTTTCTATTATTCCACCACTAGTAAGTGAACGTTCTAATTATAATTTGAGAAATTCAGAAAATGTACAGAACATAGCAGGTCGAACCAATATCTATAATAATTCGTTCATACCACAAACAGTTAATGAATGGAATGCACTACCAATAGAAGTAAGACATTCAGGAAATCTTTCAGCTTTTAAAACTTTTTTAGATAAAGAGAAACCCATTCCGAACAAGATATTTTTCTTTGGCGAAAGGAAATTCCAAATCACTCATAGTAGGATAAGAAATAAGTGTAGTGCACTCAATCAGCATCTTTACTTAAGAAATATCGTTAACTCGCCTCTCTGTAGATGCGGGTCTGTTGAATCTAGTCAACATTTCTTTTTGCAGTGTAGATTTTATAGAGAAATCAGACAAAGGCTTATAAACCAGGTTTCACAATATACAAGGGTAAATTTAACCACACTTTTATTCGGAGATGATAATTTGTCATTAGATATTAATCGAAATATTTTCGTAGAGGTGCATTCATATATTCAATCTAGCAGAAGGTTTGTCAATTAATACTATTTTCTTTACTTAATAACAAGTTATTTCTAGATCGATATTGTATCGTGTGCTTTATTCTGAAAACCGAATTAATGTCCACAGAAAACAGTTTCCCATCTTCAATATTGAATGACTTTAATTTTTTTTCTTTTTATTGCTATTCTTCCATAATAATGACTTAATGTAATCCAACAATTAGCCTGAACTATATTTTCTTATGTCTTCACTGCCTCAGATTCCCGTTGCTAACAAGGAAAAGAATTTTATAAGCATAGCTTTCATTCTAATCCTTATTGATTTGTAAATTATATTATGTGACATGTTGTGATTATTCTTTCAATAAAAATATGTTTAAACTAATGAAAATCATTAGGAAACCTCGGTAAACACTGTTTAAGTCCATTACTTCCGAAAAAGACGCCGTTTGTCAATTGATTTGTATTTTCGTGTAACTCAACTTTCATAAGACTTAATAGATAAGATACCTAAAGAATAAACGCGAAAGAGCGATTTTCTGTTTCTCTAAACGCAGACTGCGGCTTTAAAATCCACACCAGCCGATAAAATTTGTAAAAGATTTTATCGATTGAAAAGAAGTGTCGGTCGGTTTGAATGATTTCGTAGTAATTTTTTACGATTTTGGATAGTTTTTTAGTGATAGGAACGAGTGTTTCGATTGAATGAATCGAGTACCGAATGAGTGATTTGGAATAGTTTTGAGTTTTTTCACAATGAGTGTTAGTTTCACGTTTCATTAACTGTATATCCAGACCATAATTCATTACTTTATGAATTCATGCAAAAACTGTTTGGCCAAGGGTATTTCCTCGATCGTTTAACCTTTTGTCGTAAAACAAAGATTGTTATACAGTATAAATGAAGATAATAATAAATTTGTTCTAAATATAGGGTATTAGTTTCATACATCAAAAATTCAAAATAAACATTCTCACCCTGTCTTAAAACTAATGTCACCAAGAAAAAAGGTAAAGATGTCAGCCACTTTGCGAAAAGTTTTCTTAGGTGAACTACTTTGAGCGCAATCAGATAAAAAATGATTCGATTTGAATTGGGGGTTTAACGTCGCTTTCAACAATCTCTCAGTTATATCGCGACGACTGGAGCACCTAACGATGGATTCCTGGTATTTCTCACAGCAGTACTACCACCACATCCCTTTCCTAGCCTCCAGTTGCTATTCCACATAGGTTTACGATTATCTACCCATTGGTGGAAAACAAATCTCGGAAAGGATAAGTGCCGTGGCCGGCAGATAAAAAAAAGCTATTTACCCAAAAAAAATAAAAATAAAGAGGTGCGATTTTAGTTTTTTAATTCGATCAAAAAGTCGCATTTAGGTAGTGGACCCGTAAAAGTTCTGCAACATTTCGGAACACATGATCTTTCGCAATGTTGACCGAGGTTTACTAATGAAAATCGGTAACGGTATCGAGGCAAGATGGCCGCGTTTTTGTTAACTCGAGATAGAAAAAATATGTAATCAGCAGGACCTTTGTATACGCTGAAATTGTGATGTGGTCAAGTCTCAGACAGTGAGTACAATATCTGTGAAATGTTTTTTGAGAGGTTTTGAGAGATGAAATTTTGAACAGAGAGACTTTTTGATGCTATTCTACCCAGACGGTTGTCTTTAGCTACCCCTCCCACCCATATACACAATACTACGATGATTAAACTGCTTTGAGAAAAGTGTGGAGAATTTGAAAAGTGTTCATATGTTTCATTCTAACGGTACTCTATCGGTTACAGAAAGGGTAATTTTCACAAGAAGTTATTTTCACGATCACCATTTGTGAAATAGCCGAAGTTAAATAAATTAAAGGAAAGGATTTTTCATCGTCGTTATTGGGATGCAAGTCAATTAACTCTAATTGAAAGATTATACATATTATGAGTGACAGCTCCACGCCCGCAAGAACTGAGACCGCTGACAAAAAGCGACATCTGTCATCACCACTTGATTCATTACAACCAAAAAAACAACAGATTTTCAGTATGTCGTCGTCGTCTCCGCCTTCAGCAAATCATGAGTCGGCAGTTGAACCAATGGACTCGTCCAAATCTTCAACGCCAAATCAAGAAATTTCACCCAAAACTATTTCGTTGGGAGTAGAAGAGTTAAAAATTATAGGTGAAACATTGAGAGACTCGTTTAAGGATGAAATCAAGTCATTGATTACTTCAATTATGAAGGAATCTATTAAGGATATAGTGGTCGGGGTAGTCGATGGTATAGACAAAAGGATTTCTTCGCTAGAAAATGATTGTAAGATCTTGATGGATGAGAATAGTAGGTTGAATGCTGAAAACAATGAGCTTAAGAATGAGGTCCAGTCACTTAAATCTTCTGTGGATAATCTTGAACAATATAGCCGTAGAAATAGTCTACGTATAACAGGAATTCCCGAAAATGAGGAATCCCGTAACACTGATGAAATCGTACTTAAAATGTGCACACAGTTAAAGGTTGGTGTAAAACCAGAGGATATTGATCGGTCTCATCGTGTCGGTAAAAAGGATAAGGACGGCAATCCACGACCAATCATTGTGAAGTTCGTTTCTTATAGAGCTCGTCAATTGCTCTACAAGGCCAGAGTAAAACTACGCAAGAATGGGTATTCCGACGTGTATGTAAACGAGGATCTTACTCACACGCGTAATAAAATTCTTTATGAAGGCCGTAAGCTCTTCAAAGCATCTAAAGTAAATGGAGTGTGGTCGTCTGATGGTGTAATTCTTATTAAAGATGAACACGATGAAGTTCACCGAGCAACATGTCTACAAGATCTAGACAAGTTTAATTGATCTGGTTATTGTCAATTTCATTACTTTTACAGTTACAGGGTAATGTGTTCCATTTAGTAACAGTGAAATCAATGGTAAAACTTTTTTGCCATTGTAATGAACTAATTAATTGTTTGCAGTATACTTATACATTAAAGACGGTTGTAAATAATGTTTAGCTGTTAAAAGAGTATACAGTTGCATATAATTGATGGATCGTTGATCCAGCCTACTGACCTTAGTCATGACACCCCACTCTAATACTCAAACATTATCTATCAAAAATCTATGGTAATGGACATGAATCAAAAAGAAGACCGTTGGATGGTGAACTGAACGTCGTAATTACAATTTGTCCAAACTGTGGTTGCGGCGTTCAAGTCGCCCACTCACGGTTCTTTTTTTTTCCTATAAAAAATATGACAAATATCAGTGTTCAATAGTACAACATTATGAATAAGTGTTTTGATTGGTCAATCGACTCTTTCTTCTTTTTATAGCAGCGATCTATTAATTATATCGATACTAATGAATATTGATATCACCTTAGTCTCCGATAATAGTAGATAAGTGATATATGACGAAATCTTAATACAATTCGGAAAATTGGGTATTCCATAATTCCAGTCGAGATAAATTTTATTTACACTTTCTATTACTATGAAGCTCAGTCGGTATGAATTTCAGACAAGTAACTGTTCATTGGGCTCTTTTGACGAGAGTTTTTTTTTGCATGAATAAGCGATGGTTTTAAAAAGTGAATCTTTTAGTAAATATCTACTATCTAGCAGTACTATCAGCCTGGGAAACCTACAAAAGCGAAAGTGATTACTCAGTCTTGTTTAAACTGATAGGGGAGATAACCATTTTCCACACCGAAACTAATTTCTGCGTGTTGAAGTAGTACTCTCCCTTCAAAATTTATGTTTACTTGGATAATTTTATAATGGTTGATATTGTATGAATCTTTTTTAGGCGTATAGAATATTAATTAGTAACTATTCTTGGTGTTTTATATCCTATAGTTAAAGTCGTTGTATCTTATAGGGAAGTTTTGTCAAAAACATCCAGCAATTGCAATATAAGAATGTTAATTCGTAACAGTTCAAGATGTCTAAAATCAATTTGGTCCTAGTCTGTGATTGAAAAGTTCATTATTTGGACATATTTTTATCTCAATTTGTGCTTTCAAATTAAATTATAATTATACCCGATACATAAAAAAAGACTAGCCACTTGAGTTAGACTGTTTTATATAGATTTTCATCATATAGGAGCTTCCATTCCTTATTTTTTCGTTTCGAAATAAGGTGTAGAGTTCCTATACGTATTTTTTTCTTTTATTAAGACCATTGTCTCATTGATGACTCTTCCTTATTAGAAGAGCGACGGATGAGGCAAGGGGTCTGAAATAGCACTGGCTAACTGTATTATTGTTGAAGTCTAAATGATATTTATTCTTGCATTTTCATATTGTCCTTCTATAAACTAAATGATACAAAAACTGCCTATAGGTTATGCCTTTTTTGCTGTAATCATAGCATTAAAACAATTATAATGTCTCATAATTATGAAAAGTCAATAAACACAATTAAGAAAATGCTCCTATGTAATCAGAGGCTAATTAGTTGCAGTTGGTTGCATCGTGAAATTGACATTAATCTCCATCAAAAACATTCTTGATCGCTCACTCAGCGCTCCATTCATTCATTCCAAACACTCACTCAAACCATTCAAAACACTCAAACTGATTGAAAAAACATAGAATCAATGTTCAACGTCATCCAAAATAAATTTTGATAGAAAAAAAATCAGGATTTCATTGACATTATTTAAATTGTAAGCGTTTCATAGGTTTTTGAATGAATAGGACGATATTTGTTGAACTTGTATGCATATTTTTTAAAGGCAGGTGATTAATATCGCAAATTTTGTTCATCCAGAACAGAGTTTGCGATATAGGACTTCCTCCCATTAAATTCACACAAAACTCGCTCCACACACTCATTCAATTTCAATCCAAAATAATTCCCAAATCACTCACCTTGTTAATTTCACGATGATGTTAACTGTACCTAAGGAATGATGAACGAAAGTGTATTTATTGTTAATGAAGTTACAATAACTACCTCTATCTACAATAATTTATTTTCTTATTCATTTATGACACCATTATCGGCGTCCATTTCTTCACAATAATTGTTTAGCAAATCTTCTATTTCAACTTAGTATATTGCTAATTTTTTTTATACCTAATCGAATCTCGGATAAAAAGTCAATAAATCTACCATTCATCTCCTTTTCATGATAAACTTTTATTTATACTACTATTACATTATAATGCATGTCTAACCCCTACTATATAAATATATTAATTATTATTATAATAATATTAATATATTTATCATAGTTTTGGATTTGGAAAAAACGGTAATAAATGGTGCAGTCGAAAACACAAATTTTAATATATACTAGTGAAAAGATCCACGAAAACTAATAACGTAAAGGTATGTAAGCCACATTCAGTTTCAGCGTGAAATAATACTGTTATTCAGCATACTAGATGCTTCATAGTGCAAAGTATGCTTTGTATATATATTTGCAACTCTTTTTTTCAATATTTTTTATGTATCTTCTTAAAGATAGATTATTAATCCTGTTTTCTGTGGACTTTAAAAAGACACTATGTTACCCCTCTGTCTCATCTGAAGAAAAGCCATGGACAAGAGCAAATCATGGTCATATATCGCGCATTATAGCATTTCTGGTACTGTTATTTGATATAACATGAGTAGTCAGCGATTGAATACGATCAAGCCGATATATAGACCTGATTATCGATTTAGTCTAACATTGACTTTCCTATTTATTTTTACGATTTGGAATTCAATGACTTTTACTTTTTCAGTGCTGTACTCTCTTGAGAAAACAGGTTCTTTGTCTATAAAAACCAAGTCAAAAGCTGTTAAATGTATTGTTGGAATCAAACATGAAGCAAACATTCGATTTACATGTACGATTCTTGTTTGTGTTTGTGTGTCCAAATCCGTTTTGGATCTAATAATAATATTGACTTTACTTTTTCAATCTGGGGATATTCACCCTAACCCTGGCCCAGGATCTTATTCTAGTTCAAATGATTCGATATCTTCGAGTGACTTTTACAGATTTCTCAACATTCCAAACCAACTTACCACTGTGCATTATAACGTTCAAAGTATTGAACATAAACTCGATATTCTTATTTCAGAGTTCTCATATTTTGACATCGTGTCTTTTTCTGAAACTTGGTTAACAAGTAATTGTCAAAATCAAGATTTGGCATTCAAATCATTTCACCTACCCGAGCGTAAAGATCGTATATATGGACGTCATGGAGGAGTTATTTTGTATGTAAAAGATACGCTTTCATATATACGACGCAGGGACTTAGAAATTAACCGCGTAGAATGTATTTGGATTCAATTAACACTTGCCAATAAAAACGTACTTTACGGTGCATTCTACAGGCCTCCTAACGCTGATCATATATACGATAATTTGATTGATGACTCTATAGGTCTCGCAATAGATACAAACATAACAGATATCATCGTCACAGGAGATTTTAATTTTAATGCTCTTAATCAAAATCAGTGCAGGAAAATAAATTCCCTTTGTCAACAATATCAGTTGACTCAGTGTATAGATGAACCTACGCATTTCACAGAAAATTCAGCTTCTTTGATAGACCTTTTATTTGTATCTAATACTGATTCGCTTATATTATCAGGTGTCGGAGAACCATGTCTTGATTTAAATATTCGCTACCATTGTCCTATCTATGCGGTCTTTAATTATAACAAACCAAAACATAAATGTTTTGAACGAACTATATGGAAATACGACCAAGGAGATTATGACAGTCTGAGACAAATCCTTGGAGACTTTGATTGGGGTTCATTAGTCGATGAAAATATTGATATCTACGCAAATAATATAACATCCTTCTTACTTAGTACTATCAGACGCTGTATTCCTCATAAAGTAGTTAAGGTCAAACCTTTCGAACCACCTTGGATAACAAGTGACATAAAACGCAAAATTCGCCAACGTAAACGTTTTTACCGCAAAGCAAAGCATACAGGCAATGAAAGACACTGGTTAAAATTTCGGTCAACAAGAAACGAGGTCATATCTTTAATAAGAGAAAGTAAGGGCAATCATGTCAACAAATTAGTAGAAAATTTAAAATCGGGTAATCTCACATCAAAAGACTGGTGGAAAACAATCAAATCATTTATGTCTCAGTCATTATCGTCAAATATACCGCCACTTTATGACGAAATTTCAGATACTATTTTAACTGACGAATTAAGTAAAGCCAACCTTCTCAACTCCTTTTTCGTAAGACAGACGATTATTGACGAAGTAAATAAGTTTTTACCAACAAATTATCAAAACTTCCATGGAACCCCACTCACTACAATAGTAATCAGTCCACAGGAGGTTATAGATATTCTTAAAAATTTAAAAACTGGGAAAGCGCCTGGTCCTGATTCAATTAATAACCGTATATTGTTTGAAGCTGCTTCACAGTTGGCAAACCCATTATGCAATCTTTTCAATTTATCTTTAAACAATTGTAAGGTACCATCGGCTTGGAAGCTTTCTAATGTCTGTCCGATTTCTAAAGGTGGGGATACCTCACTGCCCTCAAACTACAGACCCGTTTCTCTATTAAACACAATGGAAAAAGTCTTTGAAAAAATAATTTTTAAACACGTATATAACTTTTTGAAAGATTCAAATTTTTTCACCCCCAGTCAATCTGGTTTTTTACCTGGAGATTCAACAGTTAATCAATTAACATACTTATATGATAAGATCTGTAGGGCTCTCGATGATGGATTGGAATTTAGGATGGTATTTTTTGATATTAGTAAGGCTTTTGACCGAGTCTGGCATTCAGGTCTGATTTTTAAACTTGAAAAAGCCGGGGTTCAAGATAAATTATTATCATGGTTTTCAGATTATTTATCCTGTAGAAGGCAATGTGTAGTGATACCTGGTACTGTCTCGAACCAAGAACAAATTAGCGCAGGTGTACCACAGGGTTCTATTCTAGGTCCGTTATTATTTTTAATCTATATCAACGATATAGTCCAAGATATAGAATCCCAAATCAACTTATTTGCTGATGACACATGTCTTTCTATTGTTGTTGGCGATCCGAGTGAATCCGATTCAATTTTGCAAAACGATATTGATAAAATTACAATATGGGCTGCTAAGTGGCTAGTAAAGTTTAACCCATCTAAATCAGAATCACTTGTCATTTCGAGAAAACGTAATAAACCTGCTCACCCTGATGTTTTAATGCATAACACTGTAATTCCACAAGTAGAAAGTCATAAGCACTTAGGTGTCTTCATATCCAACGACGGATCTTGGGACAAGCATATTGACGATATGTTGAACAAGTCTTGGAAAAGAATTCATGTTATGAGGCGTCTTAAGTATACTCTAGATAGACAGTCTTTACAAATCATGTATTTTACTTTCGTTAGGCCTCTTCTTGAGTATGCAGACATTGTATGGGATAATATCCCTCTTTACTATAAGGAACAAATTGATAAAATCCAGAACGAGGCTGCACGTATTGTTACCGGATGCACAAAACTAGTTTCTCTGAGTGATCTAAGTAAAGAAACGGGTTGGGAGTCTCTAGGACATCGCAGATACAAACACAGAATCACGCTATTTTTTAAAATGTTTCATGGCATGGTTCCACAATATCTTGTTTCTATTATTCCACCACTAGTAAGTGAACGTTCTAATTATAATTTGAGAAATTCAGAAAATGTACAGAACATAGCAGGTCGAACCAATATCTATAATAATTCGTTCATACCACAAACAGTTAATGAATGGAATGCACTACCAATAGAAGTAAGACATTCAGGAAATCTTTCAGCTTTTAAAACTTTTTTAGATAAAGAGAAACCCATTCCGAACAAGATATTTTTCTTTGGCGAAAGGAAATTCCAAATCATTCATAGTAGGATAAGAAATAAGTGTAGTGCACTCAATCAGCATCTTTACTTAAGAAATATCGTTAACTCGCCTCTCTGTAGATGCGGGTCTGTTGAATCTAGTCAACATTTCTTTTTGCAGTGTAGATTTTATAGAGAAATCAGACAAAGGCTTATAAACCAGGTTTCACAATATACAAGGGTAAATTTAACCACACTTTTATTCGGAGATGATAATTTGTCATTAGATATTAATCGAAATATTTTCGTAGAGGTGCATTCATATATTCAATCTAGCAGAAGGTTTGTCAATTAATACTATTTTCTTTACTTAATAACAAGTTATTTCTAGATCGATATTGTATCGTGTGCTTTATTCTGAAAACCGAATTAATGTCCACAGAAAACAGTTTCCCATCTTCAATATTGAATGACTTTATTTTTTTTCTTTTTATTGCTATTCTTCCATAATAATGACTTAATGTAATCCAACAATTAGCCTGAACTATATTTTCTTATGTCTTCACTGCCTCAGATTCCCGTTGCTAACAAGGAAAAGAATTTTATAAGCATAGCTTTCATTCTAATCCTTATTGATTTGTAAATTATATTATGTGACATGTTGTGATTATTCTTTCAATAAAAATATGTTTAAACTAATGAAAATCATTAGGAAACCTCGGTAAACACTGTTTAAGTCCATTACTTCCGAAAAAGACGCCGTTTGTCAATTGATTTGTATTTTCGTGTAACTCAACTTTCATAAGACTTAATAGATAAGATACCTAAAGAATAAACGCGAAAGAGCGATTTTCTGTTTCTCTAAACGCAGACTGCGGCTTTAAAATCCACACCAGCCGATAAAATTTGTAAAAGATTTTATCGATTGAAAAGAAGTGTCGGTCGGTTTGAATGATTTCGTAGTAATTTTTTACGATTTTGGATAGTTTTTTAGTGATAGGAACGAGTGTTTCGATTGAATGAATCGAGTACCGAATGAGTGATTTGGAATAGTTTTGAGTTTTTTCACAATGAGTGTTAGTTTCACGTTTCATTAACTGTATATCCAGACCATAATTCATTACTTTATGAATTCATGCAAAAACTGTTTGGCCAAGGGTATTTCCTCGATCGTTTAACCTTTTGTCGTAAAACAAAGATTGTTATACAGTATAAATGAAGATAATAATAAATTTGTTCTAAATATAGGGTATTAGTTTCATACATCAAAAATTCAAAATAAACATTCTCACCCTGTCTTAAAACTAATGTCACCAAGAAAAAAGGTAAAGATGTCAGCCACTTTGCGAAAAGTTTTCTTAGGTGAACTACTTTGAGCGCAATCAGATAAAAAATGATTCGATTTGAATTGGGGGTTTAACGTCGCTTTCAACAATCTCTCAGTTATATCGCGACGACTGGAGCACCTAACGATGGATTCCTGGTATTTCTCACAGCAGTACTACCACCACATCCCTTTCCTAGCCTCCAGTTGCTATTCCACATAGGTTTACGATTATCTACCCATTGGTGGAAAACAAATCTCGGAAAGGATAAGTGCCGTGGCCGGCAGATAAAAAAAAGCTATTTACCCCA
This sequence comes from Fragum whitleyi, assembly GCA_948146395.1. NCBI lineage: Eukaryota > Metazoa > Mollusca > Bivalvia > Cardiida > Cardiidae > Fragum > Fragum whitleyi. Next base: position 50,203,064 of record OX411558.1, read on the forward strand.
AAAAAATAAAAATAAAGAGGTGCGATTTTAGTTTTTTAATTCGATCAAAAAGTCGCATTTAGGTAGTGGACCCGTAAAAGTTCTGCAACATTTCGGAACACATGATCTTTCGCAATGTTGACCGAGGTTTACTAATGAAAATCGGTAACGGTATCGAGGCAAGATGGCCGCGTTTTTGTTAACTCGATATAGAAAAAATATGTAATCAGCAGGACCTTTGTATACGCTGAAATTGTGATGTGGTCAAGTCTCAGACAGTGAGTACAATATCTGTGAAATGGTTTTTGAGAGGTTTTGAGAGATGAAATTTTGAACAGAGAGACTTTTTGATGCTATTCTACCCAGACGGTTGTCTTTAGCTACCCCCCCCCCCACCCATATACACAATACTACGATGATTAAACTGCTTTGAGAAAAGTGTGGAGAATTTGAAAAGTGTTCATATGTTTCATTCTAACGGTACTCTATCGGTTACAGAAAGGGTAATTTTCACAAGAAGTTATTTTCACGATCACCATTTGTGAAATAGCCGAAGTTAAATAAATTAAAGGAAAGGATTTTTCATCGTCGTTATTGGGATGCAAGTCAATTAACTCTAATTGAAAGATTATACATATTATGAGTGACAGCTCCACGCCCGCAAGAACTGAGACCGCTGACAAAAAGCGACATCTGTCATCACCACTTGATTCATTACAACCAAAAAAACAACAGATTTTCAGTATGTCGTCGTCGTCGTCGTCGTCTCCGCCTTCAGCAAATCATGAGTCGGCAGTTGAACCAATGGACTCGTCCAAATCTTCAACGCCAAATCAAGAAATTTCACCCAAAACTATTTCGTTGGGAGTAGAAGAGTTAAAAATTATAGGTGAAACATTGAGAGACTCGTTTAAGGATGAAATCAAGTCATTGATTACTTCAATTATGAAGGAATCTATTAAGGATATAGTGGTCGGGGTAGTCGATGGTATAGACAAAAGGATTTCTTCGCTAGAAAATGATTGTAAGATCTTGATGGATGAGAATAGTAGGTTGAATGCTGAAAACAATGAGCTTAAGAATGAGGTCCAGTCACTTAAATCTTCTGTGGATAATCTTGAACAATATAGCCGTAGAAATAGTCTACGTATAACAGGAATTCCCGAAAATGAGGAATCCCGTAACACTGATGAAATCGTACTTAAAATGTGCACACAGTTAAAGGTTGGTGTAAAACCAGAGGATATTGATCGGTCTCATCGTGTCGGTAAAAAGGATAAGGACGGCAATCCACGACCAATCATTGTGAAGTTCGTTTCTTATAGAGCTCGTCAATTGCTCTACAAGGCCAGAGTAAAACTACGCAAGAATGGGTATTCCGACGTGTATGTAAACGAGGATCTTACTCACACGCGTAATAAAATTCTTTATGAAGGCCGTAAGCTCTTCAAAGCATCTAAAGTAAATGGAGTGTGGTCGTCTGATGGTGTAATTCTTATTAAAGATGAACACGATGAAGTTCACCGAGCAACATGTCTACAAGATCTAGACAAGTTTAATTGATCTGGTTATTGTCAATTTCATTACTTTTACAGTTACAGGGTAATGTGTTCCATTTAGTAACAGTGAAATCAATGGTAAAACTTTTTTGCCATTGTAATGAACTAATTAATTGTTTGCAGTATACTTATACATTAAAGACGGTTGTAAATAATGTTTAGCTGTTAAAAGAGTATACAGTTGCATATAATTGATGGATCGTTGATCCAGCCTACTGACCTTAGTCATGACACCCCACTCTAATACTCAAACATTATCTATCAAAAATCTATGGTAATGGACATGAATCAAAAAGAAGACCGTTGGATGGTGAACTGAACGTCGTAATTACAATTTGTCCAAACTGTGGTTGCGGCGTTCAAGTCGCCCACTCACGGTTCTTTTTTTTTCCTATAAAAAATATGACAAATATCAGTGTTCAATAGTACAACATTATGAATAAGTGTTTTGATTGGTCAATCGACTCTTTCTTCTTTTTATAGCAGCGATCTATTAATTATATCGATACTAATGAATATTGATATCACCTTAGTCTCCGATAATAGTAGATAAGTGATATATGACGAAATCTTAATACAATTCGGAAAATTGGGTATTCCATAATTCCAGTCGAGATAAATTTTATTTACACTTTCTATTACTATGAAGCTCAGTCGGTATGAATTTCAGACAAGTAACTGTTCATTGGGCTCTTTTGACGAGAGTTTTTTTTTGCATGAATAAGCGATGGTTTTAAAAAGTGAATCTTTTAGTAAATATCTACTATCTAGCAGTACTATCAGCCTGGGAAACCTACAAAAGCGAAAGTGATTACTCAGTCTTGTTTAAACTGATAGGGGAGATAACCATTTTCCACACCGAAACTAATTTCTGCGTGTTGAAGTAGTACTCTCCCTTCAAAATTTATGTTTACTTGGATAATTTTATAATGGTTGATATTGTATGAATCTTTTTTAGGCGTATAGAATATTAATTAGTAACTATTCTTGGTGTTTTATATCCTATAGTTAAAGTCGTTGTATCTTATAGGGAAGTTTTGTCAAAAACATCCAGCAATTGCAATATAAGAATGTTAATTCGTAACAGTTCAAGATGTCTAAAATCAATTTGGTCCTAGTCTGTGATTGAAAAGTTCATTATTTGGACATATTTTTATCTCAATTTGTGCTTTCAAATTAAATTATAATTATACCCGATACATAAAAAAAGACTAGCCACTTGAGTTAGACTGTTTTATATAGATTTTCATCATATAGGAGCTTCCATTCCTTATTTTTTCGTTTCGAAATAAGGTGTAGAGTTCCTATACGTATTTTTTTCTTTTATTAAGACCATTGTCTCATTGATGACTCTTCCTTATTAGAAGAGCGACGGATGAGGCAAGGGGTCTGAAATAGCACTGGCTAACTGTATTATTGTTGAAGTCTAAATGATATTTATTCTTGCATTTTCATATTGTCCTTCTATAAACTAAATGATACAAAAACTGCCTATAGGTTATGCCTTTTTTGCTGTAATCATAGCATTAAAACAATTATAATGTCTCATAATTATGAAAAGTCAATAAACACAATTAAGAAAATGCTCCTATGTAATCAGAGGCTAATTAGTTGCAGTTGGTTGCATCGTGAAATTGACATTAATCTCCATCAAAAACATTCTTGATCGCTCACTCAGCGCTCCATTCATTCATTCCAAACACTCACTCAAACCATTCAAAACACTCAAACTGATTGAAAAAACATAGAATCAATGTTCAACGTCATCCAAAATAAATTTTGATAGAAAAAAAATCAGGATTTCATTGACATTATTTAAATTGTAAGCGTTTCATAGGTTTTTGAATGAATAGGACGATATTTGTTGAACTTGTATGCATATTTTTTAAAGGCAGGTGATTAATACCGCAAATTTTGTTCATCCAGAACAGAGTTTGCGATATAGGACTTCCTCCCATTAAATTCACACAAAACTCGCTCTACACACTCATTCAATTTCAATCCAAAATAATTCCCAAATCACTCACCTTGTTAATTTCACGATGATGTTAACTGTACCTAAGGAATGATGAACGAAAGTGTATTTATTGTTAATGAAGTTACAATAACTACCTCTATCTACAATAATTTATTTTCTTATTCATTTATGACACCATTATCGGCGTCCATTTCTTCACAATAATTGTTTAGCAAATCTTCTATTTCAACTTAGTATATTGCTAATTTTTTTTATACCTAATCGAATCTCGGATAAAAAGTCAATAAATCTACCATTCATCTCCTTTTCATGATAAACTTTTATTTATACTACTATTACATTATAATGCATGTCTAACCCCTACTATATAAATATATTAATTATTATTATAATAATATTAATATATTTATCATAGTTTTGGATTTGGAAAAAACGGTAATAAATGGTGCAGTCGAAAACACAAATTTTAATATATACTAGTGAAAAGATCCACGAAAACTAATAACGTAAAGGTATGTAAGCCACATTCAGTTTCAGCGTGAAATAATACTGTTATTCAGCATACTAGATGCTTCATAGTGCAAAGTATGCTTTGTATATATATTTGCAACTCTTTTTTTCAATATTTTTTATGTATCTTCTTAAAGATAGATTATTAATCCTGTTTTCTGTGGACTTTAAAAAGACACTATGTTACCCCTCTGTCTCATCTGAAGAAAAGCCATGGACAAGAGCAAATCATGGTCATATATCGCGCATTATAGCATTTCTGGTACTGTTATTTGATATAACATGAGTAGTCAGCGATTGAATACGATCAAGCCGATATATAGACCTGATTATCGATTTAGTCTAACATTGACTTTCCTATTTATTTTTACGATTTGGAATTCAATGACTTTTACTTTTTCAGTGCTGTACTCTCTTGAGAAAACAGGTTCTTTGTCTATAAAAACCAAGTCAAAAGCTGTTAAATGTATTGTTGGAATCAAACATGAAGCAAACATTCGATTTACATGTACGATTCTTGTTTGTGTTTGTGTGTCCAAATCCGTTTTGGATCTAATAATAATATTGACTTTACTTTTTCAATCTGGGGATATTCACCCTAACCCTGGCCCAGGATCTTATTCTAGTTCAAATGATTCGATATCTTCGAGTGACTTTTACAGATTTCTCAACATTCCAAACCAACTTACCACTGTGCATTATAACGTTCAAAGTATTGAACATAAACTCGATATTCTTATTTCAGAGTTCTCATATTTTGACATCGTGTCTTTTTCTGAAACTTGGTTAACAAGTAATTGTCAAAATCAAGATTTGGCATTCAAATCATTTCACCTACCCGAGCGTAAAGATCGTATATATGGACGTCATGGAGGAGTTATTTTGTATGTAAAAGATACGCTTTCATATATACGACGCAGGGACTTAGAAATTAACCGCGTAGAATGTATTTGGATTCAATTAACACTTGCCAATAAAAACGTACTTTACGGTGCATTCTACAGGCCTCCTAACGCTGATCATATATACGATAATTTGATTGATGACTCTATAGGTCTCGCAATAGATACAAACATAACAGATATCATCGTCACAGGAGATTTTAATTTTAATGCTCTTAATCAAAATCAGTGCAGGAAAATAAATTCCCTTTGTCAACAATATCAGTTGACTCAGTGTATAGATGAACCTACGCATTTCACAGAAAATTCAGCTTCTTTGATAGACCTTTTATTTGTATCTAATACTGATTCGCTTATATTATCAGGTGTCGGAGAACCATGTCTTGATTTAAATATTCGCTACCATTGTCCTATCTATGCGGTCTTTAATTATAACAAACCAAAACATAAATGTTTTGAACGAACTATATGGAAATACGACCAAGGAGATTATGACAGTCTGAGACAAATCCTTGGAGACTTTGATTGGGGTTCATTAGTCGATGAAAATATTGATATCTACGCAAATAATATAACATCCTTCTTACTTAGTACTATCAGACGCTGTATTCCTCATAAAGTAGTTAAGGTCAAACCTTTCGAACCACCTTGGATAACAAGTGACATAAAACGCAAAATTCGCCAACGTAAACGTTTTTACCGCAAAGCAAAGCATACAGGCAATGAAAGACACTGGTTAAAATTTCGGTCAACAAGAAACGAGGTCATATCTTTAATAAGAGAAAGTAAGGGCAATCATGTCAACAAATTAGTAGAAAATTTAAAATCGGGTAATCTCACATCAAAAGACTGGTGGAAAACAATCAAATCATTTATGTCTCAGTCATTATCGTCAAATATACCGCCACTTTATGACGAAATTTCAGATACTATTTTAACTGACGAATTAAGTAAAGCCAACCTTCTCAACTCCTTTTTCGTAAGACAGACGATTATTGACGAAGTAAATAAGTCTTTACCAACAAATTATCAAAACTTCCATGGAACCCCACTCACTACAATAGTAATCAGTCCACAGGAGGTTATAGATATTCTTAAAAATTTAAAAACTGGGAAAGCGCCTGGTCCTGATTCAATTAATAACCGTATATTGTTTGAAGCTGCTTCACAGTTGGCAAACCCATTATGCAATCTTTTCAATTTATCTTTAAACAATTGTAAGGTACCATCGGCTTGGAAGCTTTCTAATGTCTGTCCGATTTCTAAAGGTGGGGATACCTCACTGCCCTCAAACTACAGACCCGTTTCTCTATTAAACACAATGGAAAAAGTCTTTGAAAAAATAATTTTTAAACACGTATATAACTTTTTGAAAGATTCAAATTTTTTCACCCCCAGTCGATCTGGTTTTTTACCTGGAGATTCAACAGTTAATCAATTAACATACTTATATGATAAGATCTGTAGGGCTCTCGATGATGGATTGGAATTTAGGATGGTATTTTTTGATATTAGTAAGGCTTTTGACCGAGTCTGGCATTCAGGTCTGATTTTTAAACTTGAAAAAGCCGGGGTTCAAGATAAATTATTATCATGGTTTTCAGATTATTTATCCTGTAGAAGGCAATGTGTAGTGATACCTGGTACTGTCTCGAACCAAGAACAAATTAGCGCAGGTGTACCACAGGGTTCTATTCTAGGTCCGTTATTATTTTTAATCTATATCAACGATATAGTCCAAGATATAGAATCCCAAATCAACTTATTTGCTGATGACACATGTCTTTCTATTGTTGTTGGCGATCCGAGTGAATCCGGTTCAATTTTGCAAAACGATATTGATAAAATTACAATATGGGCTGCTAAGTGGCTAGTAAAGTTTAACCCATCTAAATCAGAATCACTTGTCATTTCGAGAAAACGTAATAAACCTGCTCACCCTGATGTTTTAATGCATAACACTGTAATTCCACAAGTAGAAAGTCATAAGCACTTAGGTGTCTTCATATCCAACGACGGATCTTGGGACAAGCATATTGACGATATGTTGAACAAGTCTTGGAAAAGAATTCATGTTATGAGGCGTCTTAAGTATACTCTAGATAGACAGTCTTTACAAATCATGTATTTTACTTTCGTTAGGCCTCTTCTTGAGTATGCAGACATTGTATGGGATAATATCCCTCTTTACTATAAGGAACAAATTGATAAAATCCAGAACGAGGCTGCACGTATTGTTACCGGATGCACAAAACTAGTTTCTCTGAGTGATCTAAGTAAAGAAACGGGTTGGGAGTCTCTAGGACATCGCAGATACAAACACAGAATCACGCTATTTTTTAAAATGTTTCATGGCATGGTTCCACAATATCTTGTTTCTATTATTCCACCACTAGTAAGTGAACGTTCTAATTATAATTTGAGAAATTCAGAAAATGTACAGAACATAGCAGGTCGAACCAATATCTATAATAATTCGTTCATACCACAAACAGTTAATGAATGGAATGCACTACCAATAGAAGTAAGACATTCAGGAAATCTTTCAGCTTTTAAAACTTTTTTAGATAAAGAGAAACCCATTCCGAACAAGATATTTTTCTTTGGCGAAAGGAAATTCCAAATCATTCATAGTAGGATAAGAAATAAGTGTAGTGCACTCAATCAGCATCTTTACTTAAGAAATATCGTTAACTCGCCTCTCTGTAGATGCGGGTCTGTTGAATCTAGTCAACATTTCTTTTTGCAGTGTAGATTTTATAGAGAAATCAGACAAAGGCTTATAAACCAGGTTTCACAATATACAAGGGTAAATTTAACCACACTTTTATTCGGAGATGATAATTTGTCATTAGATATTAATCGAAATATTTTCGTAGAGGTGCATTCATATATTCAATCTAGCAGAAGGTTTGTCAATTAATACTATTTTCTTTACTTAATAACAAGTTATTTCTAGATCGATATTGTATCGTGTGCTTTATTCTGAAAACCGAATTAATGTCCACAGAAAACAGTTTCCCATCTTCAATATTGAATGACTTTATTTTTTTTCTTTTTATTGCTATTCTTCCATAATAATGACTTAATGTAATCCAACAATTAGCCTGAACTATATTTTCTTATGTCTTCACTGCCTCAGATTCCCGTTGCTAACAAGGAAAAGAATTTTATAAGCATAGCTTTCATTCTAATCCTTATTGATTTGTAAATTATATTATGTGACATGTTGTGATTATTCTTTCAATAAAAATATGTTTAAACTAATGAAAATCATTAGGAAACCTCGGTAAACACTGTTTAAGTCCATTACTTCCGAAAAAGACGCCGTTTGTCAATTGATTTGTATTTTCGTGTAACTCAACTTTCATAAGACTTAATAGATAAGATACCTAAAGAATAAACGCGAAAGAGCGATTTTCTGTTTCTCTAAACGCAGACTGCGGCTTTAAAATCCACACCAGCCGATAAAATTTGTAAAAGATTTTATCGATTGAAAAGAAGTGTCGGTCGGTTTGAATGATTTCGTAGTAATTTTTTACGATTTTGGATAGTTTTTTAGTGATAGGAACGAGTGTTTCGATTGAATGAATCGAGTACCGAATGAGTGATTTGGAATAGTTTTGAGTTTTTTCACAATGAGTGTTAGTTTCACGTTTCATTAACTGTATATCCAGACCATAATTCATTACTTTATGAATTCATGCAAAAACTGTTTGGCCAAGGGTATTTCCTCGATCGTTTAACCTTTTGTCGTAAAACAAAGATTGTTATACAGTATAAATGAAGATAATAATAAATTTGTTCTAAATATAGGGTATTAGTTTCATACATCAAAAATTCAAAATAAACATTCTCACCCTGTCTTAAAACTAATGTCACCAAGAAAAAAGGTAAAGATGTCAGCCACTTTGCGAAAAGTTTTCTTAGGTGAACTACTTTGAGCGCAATCAGATAAAAAATGATTCGATTTGAATTGGGGGTTTAACGTCGCTTTCAACAATCTCTCAGTTATATCGCGACGACTGGAGCACCTAACGATGGATTCCTGGTATTTCTCACAGCAGTACTACCACCACATCCCTTTCCTAGCCTCCAGTTGCTATTCCACATAGGTTTACGATTATCTACCCATTGGTGGAAAACAAATGTCGGAAAGGATAAGTGCCGTGGCCGGCAGATAAAAAAAAGCTATTTACCCCAAAAAAATAAAAATAAAGAGGTGCGATTTTAGTTTTTTAATTCGATCAAAAAGTCGCATTTAGGTAGTGGACCCGTAAAAGTTCTGCAACATTTCGGAACACATGATCTTTCGCAATGTTGACCGAGGTTTACTAATGAAAATCGGTAACGGTATCGAGGCAAGATGGCCGCGTTTTTGTTAACTCGATATAGAAAAAATATGTAATCAGCAGGACCTTTGTATACGCTGAAATTGTGATGTGGTCAAGTCTCAGACAGTGAGTACAATATCTGTGAAATGGTTTTTGAGAGGTTTTGAGAGATGAAATTTTGAACAGAGAGACTTTTTGATGCTATTCTACCCAGACGGTTGTCTTTAGCTACCCCCCCCCCCCCACCCATATACACAATACTACGATGATTAAACTGCTTTGAGAAAAGTGTGGAGAATTTGAAAAGTGTTCATATGTTTCATTCTAACGGTACTCTATCGGTTACAGAAAGGGTAATTTTCACAAGAAGTTATTTTCACGATCACCATTTGTGAAATAGCCGAAGTTAAATACATTAAAGGAAAGGATTTTTCATCGTCGTTATTGGGATGCAAGTCAATTAACTCTAATTGAAAGATTATACATATTATGAGTGACAGCTCCACGCCCGCAAGAACTGAGACCGCTGACAAAAAGCGACATCTGTCATCACCACTTGATTCATTACAACCAAAAAAACAACAGATTTTCAGTATGTCGTCGTCGTCGTCGTCGTCTCCGCCTTCAGCAAATCATGAGTCGGCAGTTGAACCAATGGACTCGTCCAAATCTTCAACGCCAAATCAAGAAATTTCACCCAAAACTATTTCGTTGGGAGTAGAAGAGTTAAAAATTATAGGTGAAACATTGAGAGACTCGTTTAAGGATGAAATCAAGTCATTGATTACTTCAATTATGAAGGAATCTATTAAGGATATAGTGGTCGGGGTAGTCGATGGTATAGACAAAAGGATTTCTTCGCTAGAAAATGATTGTAAGATCTTGATGGATGAGAATAGTAGGTTGAATGCTGAAAACAATGAGCTTAAGAATGAGGTCCAGTCACTTAAATCTTCTGTGGATAATCTTGAACAATATAGCCGTAGAAATAGTCTACGTATAACAGGAATTCCCGAAAATGAGGAATCCCGTAACACTGATGAAATCGTACTTAAAATGTGCACACAGTTAAAGGTTGGTGTAAAACCAGAGGATATTGATCGGTCTCATCGTGTCGGTAAAAAGGATAAGGACGGCAATCCACGACCAATCATTGTGAAGTTCGTTTCTTATAGAGCTCGTCAATTGCTCTACAAGGCCAGAGTAAAACTACGCAAGAATGGGTATTCCGACGTGTATGTAAACGAGGATCTTACTCACACGCGTAATAAAATTCTTTATGAAGGCCGTAAGCTCTTCAAAGCATCTAAAGTAAATGGAGTGTGGTCGTCTGATGGTGTAATTCTTATTAAAGATGAACACGATGAAGTTCACCGAGCAACATGTCTACAAGATCTAGACAAGTTTAATTGATCTGGTTATTGTCAATTTCATTACTTTTACAGTTACAGGGTAATGTGTTCCATTTAGTAACAGTGAAATCAATGGTAAAACTTTTTTGCCATTGTAATGAACTAATTAATTGTTTGCAGTATACTTATACATTAAAGACGGTTGTAAATAATGTTTAGCTGTTAAAAGAGTATACAGTTGCATATAATTGATGGATCGTTGATCCAGCCTACTGACCTTAGTCATGACACCCCACTCTAATACTCAAACATTATCTATCAAAAATCTATGGTAATGGACATGAATCAAAAAGAAGACCGTTGGATGGTGAACTGAACGTCGTAATTACAATTTGTCCAAACTGTGGTTGCGGCGTTCAAGTCGCCCACTCACGGTTCTTTTTTTTTCCTATAAAAAATATGACAAATATCAGTGTTCAATAGTACAACATTATGAATAAGTGTTTTGATTGGTCAATCGACTCTTTCTTCTTTTTATAGCAGCGATCTATTAATTATATCGATACTAATGAATATTGATATCACCTTAGTCTCCGATAATAGTAGATAAGTGATATATGACGAAATCTTAATACAATTCGGAAAATTGGGTATTCCATAATTCCAGTCGAGATAAATTTTATTTACACTTTCTATTACTATGAAGCTCAGTCGGTATGAATTTCAGACAAGTAACTGTTCATTGGGCTCTTTTGACGAGAGTTTTTTTTTGCATGAATAAGCGATGGTTTTAAAAAGTGAATCTTTTAGTAAATATCTACTATCTAGCAGTACTATCAGCCTGGGAAACCTACAAAAGCGAAAGTGATTACTCAGTCTTGTTTAAACTGATAGGGGAGATAACCATTTTCCACACCGAAACTAATTTCTGCGTGTTGAAGTAGTACTCTCCCTTCAAAATTTATGTTTACTTGGATAATTTTATAATGGTTGATATTGTATGAATCTTTTTTAGGCGTATAGAATATTAATTAGTAACTATTCTTGGTGTTTTATATCCTATAGTTAAAGTCGTTGTATCTTATAGGGAAGTTTTGTCAAAAACATCCAGCAATTGCAATATAAGAATGTTAATTCGTAACAGTTCAAGATGTCTAAAATCAATTTGGTCCTAGTCTGTGATTGAAAAGTTCATTATTTGGACATATTTTTATCTCAATTTGTGCTTTCAAATTAAATTATAATTATACCCGATACATAAAAAAAGACTAGCCACTTGAGTTAGACTGTTTTATATAGATTTTCATCATATAGGAGCTTCCATTCCTTATTTTTTCGTTTCGAAATAAGGTGTAGAGTTCCTATACGTATTTTTTTCTTTTATTAAGACCATTGTCTCATTGATGACTCTTCCTTATTAGAAGAGCGACGGATGAGGCAAGGGGTCTGAAATAGCACTGGCTAACTGTATTATTGTTGAAGTCTAAATGATATTTATTCTTGCATTTTCATATTGTCCTTCTATAAACTAAATGATACAAAAACTGCCTATAGGTTATGCCTTTTTTGCTGTAATCATAGCATTAAAACAATTATAATGTCTCATAATTATGAAAAGTCAATAAACACAATTAAGAAAATGCTCCTATGTAATCAGAGGCTAATTAGTTGCAGTTGGTTGCATCGTGAAATTGACATTAATCTCCATCAAAAACATTCTTGATCGCTCACTCAGCGCTCCATTCATTCATTCCAAACACTCACTCAAACCATTCAAAACACTCAAACTGATTGAAAAAACATAGAATCAATGTTCAACGTCATCCAAAATAAATTTTGATAGAAAAAAAATCAGGATTTCATTGACATTATTTAAATTGTAAGCGTTTCATAGGTTTTTGAATGAATAGGACGATATTTGTTGAACTTGTATGCATATTTTTTAAAGGCAGGTGATTAATATCGCAAATTTTGTTCATCCAGAACAGAGTTTGCGATATAGGACTTCCTCCCATTAAATTCACACAAAACTCGCTCCACACACTCATTCAATTTCAATCCAAAATAATTCCCAAATCACTCACCTTGTTAATTTCACGATGATGTTAACTGTACCTAAGGAATGATGAACGAAAGTGTATTTATTGTTAATGAAGTTACAATAACTACCTCTATCTACAATAATTTATTTTCTTATTCATTTATGACACCATTATCGGCGTCCATTTCTTCACAATAATTGTTTAGCAAATCTTCTATTTCAACTTAGTATATTGCTAATTTTTTTTATACCTAATCGAATCTCGGATAAAAAGTCAATAAATCTACCATTCATCTCCTTTTCATGATAAACTTTTATTTATACTACTATTACATTATAATGCATGTCTAACCCCTACTATATAAATATATTAATTATTATTATAATAATATTAATATATTTATCATAGTTTTGGATTTGGAAAAAACGGTAATAAATGGTGCAGTCGAAAACACAAATTTTAATATATACTAGTGAAAAGATCCACGAAAACTAATAACGTAAAGGTATGTAAGCCACATTCAGTTTCAGCGTGAAATAATACTGTTATTCAGCATACTAGATGCTTCATAGTGCAAAGTATGCTTTGTATATATATTTGCAACTCTTTTTTTCAATATTTTTTATGTATCTTCTTAAAGATAGATTATTAATCCTGTTTTCTGTGGACTTTAAAAAGACACTATGTTACCCCTCTGTCTCATCTGAAGAAAAGCCATGGACAAGAGCAAATCATGGTCATATATCGCGCATTATAGCATTTCTGGTACTGTTATTTGATATAACATGAGTAGTCAGCGATTGAATACGATCAAGCCGATATATAGACCTGATTATCGATTTAGTCTAACATTGACTTTCCTATTTATTTTTACGATTTGGAATTCAATGACTTTTACTTTTTCAGTGCTGTACTCTCTTGAGAAAACAGGTTCTTTGTCTATAAAAACCAAGTCAAAAGCTGTTAAATGTATTGTTGGAATCAAACATGAAGCAAACATTCGATTTACATGTACGATTCTTGTTTGTGTTTGTGTGTCCAAATCCGTTTTGGATCTAATAATAATATTGACTTTACTTTTTCAATCTGGGGATATTCACCCTAACCCTGGCCCAGGATCTTATTCTAGTTCAAATGATTCGATATCTTCGAGTGACTTTTACAGATTTCTCAACATTCCAAACCAACTTACCACTGTGCATTATAACGTTCAAAGTATTGAACATAAACTCGATATTCTTATTTCAGAGTTCTCATATTTTGACATCGTGTCTTTTTCTGAAACTTGGTTAACAAGTAATTGTCAAAATCAAGATTTGGCATTCAAATCATTTCACCTACCCGAGCGTAAAGATCGTATATATGGACGTCATGGAGGAGTTATTTTGTATGTAAAAGATACGCTTTCATATATACGACGCAGGGACTTAGAAATTAACCGCGTAGAATGTATTTGGATTCAATTAACACTTGCCAATAAAAACGTACTTTACGGTGCATTCTACAGGCCTCCTAACGCTGATCATATATACGATAATTTGATTGATGACTCTATATGTCTCGCAATAGATACAAACATAACAGATATCATCGTCACAGGAGATTTTAATTTTAATGCTCTTAATCAAAATCAGTGCAGGAAAATAAATTCCCTTTGTCAACAATATCAGTTGACTCAGTGTATAGATGAACCTACGCATTTCACAGAAAATTCAGCTTCTTTGATAGACCTTTTATTTGTATCTAATACTGATTCGCTTATATTATCAGGTGTCGGAGAACCATGTCTTGATTTAAATATTCGCTACCATTGTCCTATCTATGCGGTCTTTAATTATAACAAACCAAAACATAAATGTTTTGAACGAACTATATGGAAATACGACCAAGGAGATTATGACAGTCTGAGACAAATCCTTGGAGACTTTGATTGGGGTTCATTAGTCGATGAAAATATTGATATCTACGCAAATAATATAACATCCTTCTTACTTAGTACTATCAGACGCTGTATTCCTCATAAAGTAGTTAAGGTCAAACCTTTCGAACCACCTTGGATAACAAGTGACATAAAACGCAAAATTCGCCAACGTAAACGTTTTTACCGCAAAGCAAAGCATACAGGCAATGAAAGACACTGGTTAAAATTTCGGTCAACAAGAAACGAGGTCATATCTTTAATAAGAGAAAGTAAGGGCAATCATGTCAAAAAATTAGTAGAAAATTTAAAATCGGGTAATCTCACATCAAAAGACTGGTGGAAAACAATCAAATCATTTATGTCTCAGTCATTATCGTCAAATATACCGCCACTTTATGACGAAATTTCAGATACTATTTTAACTGACGAATTAAGTAAAGCCAACCTTCTCAACTCCTTTTTCGTAAGACAGACGATTATTGACGAAGTAAATAAGTCTTTACCAACAAATTATCAAAACTTCCATGGAACCCCACTCACTACAATAGTAATCAGTCCACAGGAGGTTATAGATATTCTTAAAAATTTAAAAACTGGGAATGCGCCTGGTCCTGATTCAATTAATAACCGTATATTGTTTGAAGCTGCTTCACAGTTGGCAAACCCATTATGCAATCTTTTCAATTTATCTTTAAACAATTGCAAGGTACCATCGGCTTGGAAGCTTTCTAATGTCTGTCCGATTTCTAAAGGTGGGGATACCTCACTGCCCTCAAACTACAGACCCGTTTCTCTATTAAACACAATGGAAAAAGTCTTTGAAAAAATAATTTTTAAACACGTATATAACTTTTTGAAAGATTCAAATTTTTTCACCCCCAGTCAATCTGGTTTTTTACCTGGAGATTCAACAGTTAATCAATTAACATACTTATATGATAAGATCTGTAGGGCTCTCGATGATGGATTGGAATTTAGGATGGTATTTTTTGATATTAGTAAGGCTTTTGACCGAGTCTGGCATTCAGGTCTGATTTTTAAACTTGAAAAAGCCGGGGTTCAAGATAAATTATTATCTTGGTTTTCAGATTATTTATCCTGTAGAAGGCAATGTGTAGTGATACCTGGTACTGTCTCGAACCAAGAACAAATTAGCGCAGGTGTACCACAGGGTTCTATTCTAGGTCCGTTATTATTTTTAATCTATATCAACGATATAGTCCAAGATATAGAATCCCAAATCAACTTATTTGCTGATGACACATGTCTTTCTATTGTTGTTGGCGATCCGAGTGAATCCGGTTCAATTTTGCAAAACGATATTGATAAAATTACAATATGGGCTGCTAAGTGGCTAGTAAAGTTTAACCCATCTAAATCAGAATCACTTGTCATTTCGAGAAAACGTAATAAACCTGCTCACCCTGATGTTTTAATGCATAACACTGTAATTCCACAAGTAGAAAGTCATAAGCACTTAGGTGTCTTCATATCCAACGACGGATCTTGGGACAAGCATATTGACGATATGTTGAACAAGTCTTGGAAAAGAATTCATGTTATGAGGCGTCTTAAGTATACTCTAGATAGACAGTCTTTACAAATCATGTATTTTACTTTCGTTAGGCCTCTTCTTGAGTATGCAGACATTGTATGGGATAATATCCCTCTTTACTATAAGGAACAAATTGATAAAATCCAGAACGAGGCTGCACGTATTGTTACCGGATGCACAAAACTAGTTTCTCTGAGTGATCTAAGTAAAGAAACGGGTTGGGAGTCTCTAGGACATCGCAGGTACAAACACAGAATCACGCTATTTTTTAAAATGTTTCATGGCATGGTTCTACAATATCTTGTTTCTATTATTCCACCACTAGTAAGTGAACGTTCTAATTATAATTTGAGAAATTCAGAAAATGTACAGAACATAGCAGGTCGAACCAATATCTATAATAATTCGTTCATACCACAAACAGTTAATGAATGGAATGCACTACCAATAGAAGTAAGACATTCAGGAAATCTTTCAGCTTTTAAAACTTTTTTAGATAAAGAGAAACCCATTCCGAACAAGATATTTTTCTTTGGCGAAAGGAAATTCCAAATCACTCATAGTAGGATAAGAAATAAGTGTAGTGCACTCAATCAGCATCTTTACTTAAGAAATATCGTTAACTCGCCTCTCTGTAGATGCGGGTCTGTTGAATCTAGTCAACATTTCTTTTTGCAGTGTAGATTTTATAGAGAAATCAGACAAAGGCTTATAAACCAGGTTTCACAATATACAAGGGTAAATTTAACCACACTTTTATTCGGAGATGATAATTTGTCATTAGATATTAATCGAAATATTTTCGTAGAGGTGCATTCATATATTCAATCTAGCAGAAGGTTTGTCAATTAATACTATTTTCTTTACTTAATAACAAGTTATTTCTAGATCGATATTGTATCGTGTGCTTTATTCTGAAAACCGAATTAATGTCCACAGAAAACAGTTTCCCATCTTCAATATTGAATGACTTTAATTTTTTTTCTTTTTATTGCTATTCTTCCATAATAATGACTTAATGTAATCCAACAATTAGCCTGAACTATATTTTCTTATGTCTTCACTGCCTCAGATTCCCGTTGCTAACAAGGAAAAGAATTTTATAAGCATAGCTTTCATTCTAATCCTTATTGATTTGTAAATTATATTATGTGACATGTTGTGATTATTCTTTCAATAAAAATATGTTTAAACTAATGAAAATCATTAGGAAACCTCGGTAAACACTGTTTAAGTCCATTACTTCCGAAACGTTGCGTAACTATTGCGGGTCCACTACCTTCAGATCTATGGGAAAGTTCATATGATGGTCCTAGGGAAGCGAAAGATGATGTAATAAATTAAAAATAACTGTAATATGCATGCGCACAGACGACATTCATTTGAACGATGTTGCCGGTACACGGCGGTAGGCGTGATTCAAAAATACCGCTACAATAATTGATTTATATCAAATTAAACTTTTGTTCATTAACAAATTAATAAGCCCGTGCAAGCACGTTGTAAAAGAAAACAAAAAAAAAATATTTCTATTTAATCTAAAGAAAAACATGTATTATTTGTAATCGAAGTGATATGCATTGCTTTTTTACGTAATTCGGAATCCAAGTAACACCGGCCCGACCTGGGATCAGAAGCGTCGAGGTTGAAAGGTTGAAATGACATCACTTGTGTCGAAACCGAGGTCATTCCGATAGAAACCCGGTTAACTCGGGTGGAAACCGAGTCCCATATGAACTTCCCCTATGTTTCTATTTAGAAGGTGGTGAACGATTGTGAGGCATTGTCAACATATACCACAGTAGCTTCCTTCATCAACGGTACACAACAAATAGGTTCAGAGGGAATCCATGTTGGGTGTCGTCAACCACCTGAATACGGATTTAAGGAAAGTTGTTGGCAAAAATAATTAAAGGGTGTTTAGCATAGTAAAAAAACATCGTGGAATTGACAAGATGAGTTGAGTATTTTGGAACGATTCTGGAATTAAATTGAATGAATGTGTCGAACGAGTTTTGAGTGATATCTAAGGGGGGGGGGGGGGGGGTAATCCAATATCGCTAATTTGGTTCATGATGAACAAAATTGGCGATATATATTACCCCCCTTCAATGAGATGTGTATACACGTTCTATAAATAGCGCCCCAATTATTCAAAAGCCAATCAGACGCTTCAATTTGTAATAATATCGGTGAAATCGCGGTTTTGTCAAGCTATATTTGCATTTGTTGATCTTCTCTGTTAAATGATTTTCGGATCGTTTTTGAATGGAGAATGAGTGAGTTTTGGGAATGAATTTAAAATGAACGATTGGATTACTGTGAGAGTAATTTTGAATTGTTTTGATCGAGATGAATGTCAATTTTACGATGTTATCAACTGTACGTGAATCACCCGTCAAAGATATTAAATCAAGGAAAGGAAAAGAAAACAAATACCGCAGTCAGACTGCATAGATTGGACAGGTTTACTATGGATCGAATATTGTTATTATGCGTAAATCTTATGAATCAACAAGGTTCAGTCTACATCCCTTTTCAATGCAGTCGGCTGTTCTCGGAGAAAACCCTAGGAATTACCATAATCTTTGTGTCAGCGTCGTCGTCGGCTCGCAAAATCTTTGACATTTTGCGATATCTCTGGTACAGTAAAGAACATAGTAAAATTGACACTTTTTGATTGATTGAATGGGGTTTAACGCCGCTTTCAACATTATTTCAGTTATATCGCGGCGGCTGGAGCACCTAAATTTGGATTCCTGGTATTTCTCTGACCAGTACAACCATCACATTCTTTCCTAACCTCCAGCTACTATCTCACATAGGTCTACGATTATCAACCCATTGGTGAGAGACGAATAGTCGGAAAGAATGAGTGCAGCCGTCGGGGATCGAACTCGGGACCTTAAGAATGACAGTCCGACGCGCTACCAACTACGCTATGACGGCGGCACGAAATTGTTACTTATTTCGACTAAAACATTTTAAATTATACACTTAAAAAAACTGACCGAAATCAATTTGAAAACACTTCAGGACCTTCATTCCGAACGATCAAATGATCCTAAGTTTTTAATGCTTGGTGTGAATATAAACAGCCGTTCTGTCCGTGAGGACCCGTAAACAGGAAAAAATACTTGTAATACATTAAAGGGAGGTAAAATATGATCATTTATTACTAATTGGGCGAAAATATCGATGTTTGATTAAGTCTCTCGAATTTCATTAAAAAGTTATTCATCAAACTCATTCAATTTCATATCAGAATTACTTCAAAATTATTAAGCTTGTCAATTTCATGATGTTCTAACCAGTATTTCAGACATTCACTTTAAACTCGTTATTCATGTTCACCATCACACCAGCAATTTTAACAATCAAAGGGGGATAACTCTTGATGTTTTAAAATCGCTGAGCGATTTGATCGATTCTTCGTGAAATGTTAATCGTTTTGGACGATTTCCGAACATATTTGAATTATTTCGGATCGTTTTTTTTTTTACTGATTAAAATGAGCGTTTCAATGCATTGAATGGGGCACTTAGCGAGCGATTTCGAATAGTTTTGATGAAGATGAATGTCAATTTCACGATTTTATTTACTACACTTGTTTTGAAAAATCTCTCCGACTGAGAAGCTTGGGTCTCGTCTCTTTTTTCAGATATTTGTTAAACGGATTCAATTTCGTTAAAAGTGTCATGAAGCTGCTAGTTTTCGTATTTCCGATCATCCGTTAGAATTGTACGCATCCCCCCCCACACCCCGACATTAACCCAAATTACCTCAGCTGATTTCCAGTCATACTATTTGATTGTTCTTTGACGGAAGAATGTGTTTTATCATGCAATGAAGCCTGTATTGACCTGATACCACCTGTCTGATAATATAAAATAACATGATATCAGACAGTCTGTTTTTCAGATATAATTTCGCGAACACTGTCATCTGAGTTTGTTTGACTTGAGACTTGAGTTTTTTAATAACTAAGAGCGAAAAAATGTTGCATGGTAGGTAATAGAATAACATGCAAGTCTCTTAAAATATCAGTGTTATCTGGTCTCAAAAGCGAGAAATCATCATGACTCGGCAAAGCCTCGTCCTGATAAATTCTTACAACCTCGACCAGATAACTTATATTTCAATACGCTAAGATCTTATTCTCTAAGTTTATATGCCCTGGGTTCAGGATGCAAAAATGTTTGAGGACGTTTGTGTACTCAAATGCTAGCAGGGTACCTTTTTAGAACACGTTATCTTGAACACAGGGCTTTATTTCTTTATTAAATACAAATGATTTCAGGCATTTCTGTTCAGAAGATTTTAGTTCTCTTTTGATTCGTACCTCTTTCTTTCGATCGAACTACATGTATATACTTCTGAACTTTAGCTAGTGTTCAAGGTGAAAGACCATGTATTTACAAAAGAAAACAAACATTCCAACAAAGCAAGATTAATCTATCTTTTTTCTTTATAGATAGCATTGCCATGAATTCGACAAGAGCATCGCTTGCGGATGGTATTGCCCGGCCGCAGGTGCTGGATAATGCAAAGAATCTTTACTTAGAATTTACAAGAAGGCCCCCTTTGCTGTGATGCAGAATAAAATTGCCATGCAGCTACATGGTGTGCATGGTCAATTTATGAGAAACATAACTTAGGAGAAATTCTATTAAGTCAAGTTGTGTTTACTATAAATTTTGAACCCTGAAGGCCCCCTTTTCATTGCACAGCATCATAATGCCAAATACCAAGATATCCGCGAGAGTTCCATCTGAAGACCATTCCTAACAAAATTCATTCAATAAATGATATATTTTAGAGGTAAATTATTTTATATTTCACTTTTTGGGACCATTTGAGGGTGACTAGAATTCCTATAGAATTCCCATAGAGACAAATGTAAGAGCACAGTCAGAATTTAACAAAGAAATCTGAATGTGAATGTCTCAATGATCATTTATATAAAGTTTAGTTAAATTCTAACCAGTAGTAAGAAATAAGAAAATGTTCAAAGAAAAAAAGTTAACATACGGACGAACGCTCGCACTCACGGCGGACACGAGGCCGTGGCAATAGCCCCGCTGGACTACGTTCAGTGTAGCTAAAAACATTCATGTTTGTATTCAATTCGCAGATTCATTTATATTTCGTTTTCTTTACAGCCACCTCTGACATCATAGTTTTGGTCTTGCACCTCTTTTATGAATTGTTAAGTCAAATTGCGGCGGCTGGAGCACCTAACGATGGGTTTCTGGTATATCTCTCACGAGTATTACCATTACATCTTTTCCTAGCTTTTCAGCTACCATCCCATTTAGGTTAACGATTTCTCACCAATTAGTGGGAGATAAATGAAGGAAAGGATGTGTGCCGCCGCTTGGAATTACCTTACAACGTCACGTTCTTATAAGTTATAATACATGAGTAGCTCTAATTTTATTTTTATAATACATATAACGCATAAATAGTTTATTTATATAAAAAGATACAAAATAACAACATAGATTCTATCATATAAGAGCGTAATATGCGAATGGGCTTCCGTATTGACTCTGAGTGGTGTTTACGTGTACAAGGGCGGGTAATCGGCCACAGTCCTGTTGTATCAACTGAAAAAATATATCAATGTCATTTTATCCCCTAAATCAAACCTGTCCTAAATTCAGGATGACAAACTGATGCACATCGTTTGCTTATTATACCCTCGCTTTGCACGTGTACTTGCGTGCAAAGCGGGTTGTAATTTGCAAACAGTTTGCTCCGTTTTGTTATCCTGGACGCAGGGCTGATTCCTTGTCAAAGACCTTCTATGGTCATCCCCTGGTTTCAAACAATCTTTATCTCCGAAGAGACAGATCCAATATGATGAAATATATACATATTAATGATTTTCTTAAATATTAAAAGCATTTATTCTAAAGACTTAGTCAAGAAAAATTCAGGCGAGTGAAGAGTCGGGTCTTAGTACGGTCTACTATACATTTTTAACCACGAAACCGTTTTACTAAACATCTTACGAAAAAAATAATCGTAAGTCAAAATCACAAATTGTACCTGGTGTTTTCATTTATTGTTAGATTCTACCTTGCAATATCTCATTGAAATCGTCTTTGAAAGACGATTTCAATGAGATGATGCATGGCTGAATTCGATATTTAGTTACCACTGTAGAAGCAAGTCTGATCTTTGACTTACGCAAAAAATGATCGTAAGATGTTTAGTAAAACGGACCCCTGGGGTCAATCGGTCAAATATTAATCTTGATTTAGTATTCTCCTGTAAGACGAAGCCTCCCTTCAGTTCCCGAATATAGCGAATAAAAATCCATTTGTATTGAGGAAGCATCTTTCAAAAGCAACCCCTTGTTGAATACATGTTGGTCTGTGTTTTTGGCAATATGAACAGTTTTGAAAAATGAAGTATTTTTTAGATGGTGCAAAATAAAATTTTCTTTCACTGAAATGCCAATAACTCACCTGAAACCCAATTTCCGGTTGTGACAAACATCCAACAAACACGCCCTCTGTCCCCTCTTGAACTTTTCCTCCCGAAAACATGGCTACCGCCGTGTACTTGGGGAACTTGTCACATTGGTGCATGATCTAATGGAAATGGGACAAAGAAGACAAAAATACACGTGTGTTTTCAATTAATAGTTTCTTCAAATCAATTTGCTTAAACTGTTAAAGTAACCGTATTGTAGGAAAAGGTTGCAATACAAATCGTCTGCGGATAATTTCAATTTTTGATTATTTTCATTTAAACAATTTGAGATACCTTAGTGATTTCGTCTATACACATGTTTTTAATATTGTTCATAAGTTTAAGATTGGAAAATCTATTTTGTCGGATAAAGACACATTCGGAACATCACTCGGCCATTTTTGTAAACTACAACAGACCTCGGATGTATGTAAGGCGGATGAGTATGTAACAAAATCGTGCATTTTGTTAGGCGGAAACAGTGTTAGATAAACTAGCACTGTAGATTTATAGCTTTTACAGTAAATAACAGCTGAATAATCTTATTTTTTGAGAATGATAATTCATTCTCAAAAATTAAGATTTTTCAGACGTTATAAAAGAATCTTAAGATATTTATGTAAGGATACCATGGTTTCACGTCGGTGACTTAAACGAGTAGCGTTGACGACGTTGAATGTTTTCACTCAAAGTTTCGAGGGCTAACGCCATTTTCACTGACGTCATCGAGTTTTTCCAAGGGTTTCCCGTATTTTTTAAAAATAGTCCGTCTATGTACATCCGAGGTTGATCGTGAAATTGGCCGAGTGGTGTTCCGAATGATAAAGGCAATGATAAAATCGCGGTGGGTCATCGCAGTCCAAGGTGGGTCACCGCTGGATATTGTGGGACATCGTGGAGCATCACAAACATCTCGCTCTTATTACAATCTTGAAAGCTTCTTGTTATAGAGGAATTTAAACCGCGGGGTCTCGCGGACAAAGTAAACAGTCGCGGGACTGTACTTTTATATCAAATTTGAAAACTTGAAAACTTACAATATTTCCTTGGCCTGCTAATGGTTTATCTAGATTACCACAACAATGTAGTAGAAGTGCTTCACTACTTCCGGTCAGGTTTCCGGCACACTGTCGCGTGTTCCTTTGCAAGACTGGTGCCCTATTTGTTATGGAACTCACACTACACAGCTTGCTACAGTTGGTGAATCTTGAATCTGTAAAATGAAAATATTTTCTTCTTTATATTTGGTGATTCTCTGTTGCGACTTTACATGTATAGGTATGTAGCGTATGTTATAAAGAAATTCTTAGCCAAGCCTATATTCCGTATGCCGTTAAAAATATTACTAAATAAGGCTTATTGTAATACATGTATTTCATATTTCATTGAGACGATAATTTAGCGGTATATATTTTTTCTTGGCTCTAAGAATGCATAATGGAAAAGTGCACCTCTTAAATACCATTATACAAATTGAAGACATTATTAAAATATATGCGTGCCAAATATCTTTAATGCAGTTCTGATTACATTTGCTAGTTACAAGTATTTACAATGTCTAGAAAAAATCATTTGCAAGTATAGAGAAGGAAAGTTGTCTGAGATACAATTAATAACATCGTCAAATTGATAGTCGATCCGATCAAATCCATTCAGCGCTCCATTTATTCACACTCAATCCAACTCAAAAACGCTCCAATATTTCAAAATCTATTTCGAAATCGTTCATGATAATCAACATTCATTCGAATCGATCAAAATATTGCTTCAATTTATTATCGAATTAGGATCTCGAGGCGTCTGATTAGACGGATGATTTAAACAAACAGGATGTACGTTGATATTTTTTTTAAAAAAAGGAGGTAATAGATAATCTTTCATATCTTCCAATTGGACGAAATTATGAAAGTTATTTTACATCTTAATTTCTTTCAATACTCGCACAGCCCACTCATCCCCTTTCATTCGGTAGTCA
Organism: Fragum whitleyi; assembly: GCA_948146395.1. Taxonomy (NCBI): domain Eukaryota; kingdom Metazoa; phylum Mollusca; class Bivalvia; order Cardiida; family Cardiidae; genus Fragum; species Fragum whitleyi. Next base: position 50,227,654 of record OX411558.1, read on the forward strand.
TATAAATCAAAGCACTGAAAGTACTGATGGTGAACGAACCTGATGGCATTCTAGAGTGATATATTGAATTCAATTAGAAAAGAGAAATTACGAATGTTAAAAAAAATGGGAAGAATTGTCTCGACAAAATTTCCGTTATTCGGAAATTTCACTGCCAATTCAAAGAAAGTGAAAGAGAGGAAAATCCTGTTAGAAAAAAATTTGTTAGAATATGAGATGTTACTCTGTGAAAATTTCTTTTACACACTTGAAATAGGTACATTTATTAATTAAACATAAATGGAGAAAACGATTTAATCCTATCTAAAACTGTCTTTAACCTATAACCAATGGTGTTCGTTTTTACAAAAGTAGTTGTTATCGTGTTTAAGCTTATTTCAAGTAAATTTGTTGTATTTGTTTTAACTTTTTTAACTATCTTTGTTTCTTCTCAGAGGATGAAAAGGTCTTTGAGTACCAACCAAAGAAACACCTATGAATATCAGTCAGTCCTGAATTGTACTCATTGTTTAAAGTTATGATTTGTTAACTTATTAAGGAGGTCTAGTGCCCTATTAGTATAATTCATAGATAATTTCTGCTTAAGGTTTAGAAATTAAAGTATAACTTTTTATATCAAACAATTGCTCCATAGTAAATTGCATACTAAAAGTCTTTAAAAATATTATTTTTGTAACGTAATTTCTACATCAAAAGCGAATAAGAATCTTATTTAAGAAGTTTATTTTGTAAAGGGAGGTAATAATTGAATGACTATGTCTATGACTATGTTTAAGTATAATACAATGTTTTTTTCCTTCCGACTTTCTTTCAGAAAAGAGTTGAGAATCCTTACAATTGTCGGTTTATTTTTTACACGAGAACCTATTGTTTACCTTCAAGAGTTTGGATGCTTGTAAAATCACTCACTATCGATATCTTATTACAGTATTGCGGCTGATATTAGACTTTATGCTCGGAGCTAGTTTTTGCTTAAACTGTAGTTAACCAATTCTAAACGTATTTTGGGAAGGATGGAGCCAGTTTTTATTCATCGATTTAGATTTTTATGATTTCTGTAAACTAGAAAGCCATGAATGGCTTGTGTCGCTCCACAGGCTTGAATTTCTTGTAACAGCAAATCTAAGTTTTGACTAGATTTTTAGATATTTTGGGTTCTACTGATGTTGAAATGGTTTTCAAAGTTTCCACTTTTATAACATATAGAGAAATGACCTCCGCCCATAAAATACATATTCTTCATCAAATCACAATAATTTTTGGCTGCATGATTAAAGATCACCCAAGGATCATACTAATGAAGTTTGATTGATATCCATCACTTACATTCTGAGAAAATGATTTTCAAAGTTTCCACTATATAAGATATAGGGAAATGACCTCCGTCCATAAAATACATATTTTTCATCCGATCACAAAAAATTTTGGTAGACTGATAAAGGGTCACCCTAGGATCATTCATGTAAAATTTGGTTGATATCTATCAGTTAGATTCTGAGAAAATGATTTTCAAAGTTTCCACTAAATAACATATAGAGAAATGACCTCCGCCCATAAAATACATATTTTTCATCTGATCACAATAATTCTTGGTAGACTGATAAAGGGTCACCCAAGGATCATTCATGTAAAATTTGGTTGATATCTATCAGTTAGATTCTGAGAAAATGATTTTTAAAGTTTCCGCTATATTACATATAGAGAAATGACCTCCGCCCATAAAATACATATTTTTCATCTGATCACAATAATTTTTGGTAGACTGATAAAAGGTCATCCAAGGATCATTTATGTTAAATTTAATTGGTATCCGTCAATTAGAACCTGAGAAAAGTCACTTTTTACCATATTTGGAAATTAGCCACGCCCATTAAATCCATGTTTTTCATTGGATCAAAATTTCTTGAACAACTTTGAAAGAGGGTCACCCAAGGATCATTCCTGTGAAGTTTGGTTGAAATCCATCCAGTAGTTTCTGAGGAGAAGATTTTTAAAGAAAAAGTTTACGACCGCACGCACGGACGCACGGACGGACGGACGCACGACGGACACAACGCCATGACAATAGCCCCAGTGGCTTTCAGCCAGTGGAGCTAAAAACGCAATGACTTTTCCAGAATAATTTAACAACTAAACCCGCCTGTCGAATCGTAAACAAGTGCATGACGGATCTGGTCCCCCCTTGACCACGGCAATATCTACTCGTCAATTGGAGTGGTATCTAGGGTTGAATATTTAGCTATCATTTATTTAATTTTCAAATAGAATTTTGAATTGATATGGTTTTACAGATTGAAAAAATGCAAAGTAGAATGGATCCAATGAAATATCTTCCGTGCCTGTCGCAATTGGTATTCGGCAATATTCGCTTCTGAGACAGACGAATACGAAACGTTTTCACTGGGAATAAGTTCACCGAATATTCGAGTGTATCCTTGCAAGCCCTACTTCAGCCAACGCAATTTTACAGAAAAATCTTAATAGCGGCGTTTATCCCTATTCAAATAAAAGTACAAGAAAGGTTGTACATGTAAAACACATGTAGAATCATTCTTAAAACCCGTCTCGAGACTGACTGTCGCTAGTTGAAAAGTTATGTAAAACCGCGTTACCGTTTCTAATGACACAAGGTGTCTTGATGCGTCATTCGTCTCAACTCGGCCGATTCCTCTAACCTACATTTAAATCGGGATCGAGATCGCCCGAGTATTGCCGAATGTAAGTTCAAGAGGACATGACCTAAATAAACACGTATTTCCGGCTAATTACTACAAGTTGCACCAGCAAAGGCTTGGGTCAAAAACATAGTATCTGTTTCTACGGTGTCTAGACACAAACTTTGTTTTTGCTTTAAACTCTCGACAAGCTTACGCCGATCAAAAATTCCCTTGATAAACATTGCAAGATCATTTTGTGTTTTTCAAGGCGTATTTTCATTATTTTCACTTGATAAAGAACACTAGTAGCACGCTTTTAAAGAAAAAAACAGTGATTTTGCGGAGAAAAATATTGAAAGATACTAAATTGAATTTTAAGAGGCGCTACTTTATTTCAAATGTATTAACATCCAACAGGATTTTCCTGACATGGTATATAACACTGGTGAACGACGTTCGTTCACCAAAAATCATAGTTCTTCTCAATGGGCCAACTTATTTCCGACCCCGGGCGGGTACTGTTGCCCGCAATATCAGACTATCTCTCAGAAAGCAGGCTACCAGCTCTAGACTGGTCCACATATCGACTATCAGAATAGCCTAGAACTGGCTATTCTGATATTCGACAGTGAGACCAGTCTACACCCGACCCGAAAGCGGGCGAGAAATAAGTTGGTCCAATTCAACGATATTTTTAACTGAACTGTGTCGTCTTGAAGAAAGTAACAGCTGGAAAAAAATCTCAAATCCGTAATAGTGAAACAAAAACCAAACAAGAAAACAACAAAATTGTCGATATTTCTAACCTGATGTTATACACTCAGCAGGTTTACAGTGATGATCGGTCTGTGTATGGTGGCCCTGGCATGTTGATCCACAGTTTTTAGGTGGCGGGTTCGAGCAACTGCGTTTGCGAGTCCGTGTTCCATGATCACAAGTACCCTGACACGTGCTCCACGATCCCCAGTGACCCCAGCCACCGTGCTGTTGAAATTTCACTGGAAAACAACGATACCGAGTAACATACTAAGGTAGTGGACCCGTAAAAGTTATGTAACGTCTCGAATGTAATGAATTTTAACAGTGTTAACCGAGGTTTCCTAATGATTTTCATTAGGAAACCTCGGTCAACATTGTGAAAGTTCCTGAGTTCCATTATGTCGCGGAACTATTACGGGTCCACTACCTTAAAGCTATTGTCACAGTATTTCGATTTTTGACGCCACGAAGAGATAAAATATGAAATGAAAAAGACGCTTCTTCTCTATTCAAAGGGGAAAAAATATTTCAAAAAAGTTAATCGACTGATAATGTTTTTCTTCTTCATTTGAACCATTACATAATTGTGTTGTTTGCTATACAAATTAACATCTTTATTGCTTTTTACTCAATGTTCATTTACTTCAAATGTATTATCGAGAAAAGAAAAACAATGAAATATTTTTTACATTCTTAATGCATCTCGAAATCCGTTTGAGAGAAATTCCTTCTTTTTCTTTTTTTGTTTTGTTTGCTATTCGGGATGAGTTCTTTTTTCCCCTCTTTTATTCTATTTTCATTTCTAAGATTTTAGAATTATCAATACAGTGAAGGACATCATGAAAATGACAAGGTAGACGTTTTTGAAATGATATCAGGTTTATATTGAATGAGTTTGAGGAGCAGGGTTTGAATGATTTTAAGGGAAATAGATTATCAACTATTTCGTCCAATTGGGCGAACTTGGCGACACATTTTTACCCCCCTTTAAATAAACTCAAAGTATTTCCTGTTTGTGTGTCTTTTCGCGCTAATCAGACACTCATGATCATTCACAATGTTAAACGAGGCTTCCTAATGTAAATCATTAGGAAACCTCGGTCAACTCTGTTAAAGTTCATGACCACCGAAACATTGCGGTACTATTACGAGTCTAATACTTTTAACCCTTTTGAAAGATTTCATGGCGTTTTGAATAGTTTGAGTGTTTGTAATGAGTGAATAGGGCGCCCGAGTGAGCGATTTAAAATGGTTTTGAACAAGGCGAATGTCAATTTCATAATGTTGCTTACTATATCCAACTTCAAAAGCTACTTACAGTTAAAATCATCGTAAAATTGATACATACTCATATCGCTGAAAACCATTTTGATTCATTCACTCAGCGCTCCATTCATTCATTCCAAACAGTAACCCGAAACGACGATAAACGATGTTAAATTGATACATACTCATATCGCTGAAAACCATTTTGATTCATTCACTCAGCGCTCCATTCATTCATTCCAAACAGTAACCCAAAACGACGATAAACGATGTTAAATCATTTCAGAGCATTTCGAAATCATCCAAGACGGTCATTTTTTTTCCAAATCGATCAATTTATTTTTACTTTTATTGGCCGGTGTGGATTTTATGGTGTCTTATTTGTCCATGAAGAGAGACAAACAGAAGTGTCGCATATATTTTATTAGAGGGACGTAATAAATATCCCTAATTTTGTTATTCTTTAACAAAGTTCGAGATATTGGATTACCTCCCTTGATTTTCACCAAAAACTCGCTCCTTACACCCCCTCAATTTCATTCAAATACCATTCCAAAATCATTCATATTGTTAATTTCATGGTGTTCTTAACTATACCTGAACAGTCGGCAAATCCATATGGGCTACACTCATGGGCTGCTGACGAGAATTCGAAAAGATTGAGGACTGAAATTAAACAAGATGCATAAGACTAAGGCTGTAAACCATAATGAGTTAGTTTGAATGAGAATGACGAACTAGCATTGAATCGACGTCTCAAGTATTTATCATCTACTAGAAGTCCATTTAAGTAATTAATAAGTGACAAACTGTATAGACTAAAATATTTTCATTGAGTGTATAAAGATCCCTTAAATGTCCCAAAGTTTTATCGAACATGAGCATATATATTAATCATTAGACTGGCATTCAGTCCCAGAGTTTAGATTTATAAGTAAACAAGGTGCATAACCACTTTAAACCACAAACCAACCACACACATATATTGAGTTAATTTTCCTTTATCTGAAACTCTGCTTAAATCAGGCTTGTAGGCATGATACATTATTTCTATCTTTCTTTTTTTCATATATACCTCTATTTAAGAGACTGTCACCAGTCTAATTAATCATGTGTGTGCGTGCCTAAGGATACATGTGAATCTACAAAGACAAGTCGGCCTACCCGTATACATTTAGATCGGGCTTCCCGGCCTTGTGTGCCTCATTATATTATATGTAACTACAGTTAGTTACATCGTGATATTTACATTTATATCGATCGAAACCATTCCAAATCGCTCACTAAGCGCTCCATTCATTCGTTCTAAACACTCACCCAAACCGCTCAAAAACGGTCCGAATGACTAAAAAATATAAGATTAACAGATACCTTCAAAATTAAAAAAAAAGCTAGAACCAAATCGCGATTTCACTGACATACTTGATATTTTCAGTGTCTGATTGGTTCTTGAAGAAATAGATTACTTTTCTTAAGAACTTTTATGCATATTTTATTAAAGAGAGGTAAAGCATATCGCTAATTATGTTCATCCTGAACAAAATTTGCGATATTGGATTACCTCCCTTTAATTTCACTCAAAACTCTCTTCACATACTCATTCAATTTCAATCCAATATCATTCCAAAATCATTCATCTTGTCAATTTCACGATGTTCTTAACTGTAAGTTCAGGTTCTCGCAAGACAATCTGATCTTAAACTGAAAAAAAACCGATTATCTTCTATAACATACTTACAATTCGGACAATGATAATGTTTACATTGACATTCATAACATCGCTGACAGTCAAAGTGAACGCTGGACGAAGCACCATCTCTTTTATGTATATCATATTCGGACACGTCGTTTTGTCCTTGTTTATGTTTGTTCAATATGGTTAATTGGCCTGTAATAAAATCCATGATTATTGTCCTGGCAGGGCGGAGCCTAAGTAGCTGGTCGTTGCACTGAAGGTTAAGTAAATCAGCTTTTATTTACATCTACTTACTGCTATGGATAGTCGACATAAATAACTTGAGGATCAAAATCTTAGCGTGGTTACCAAAGCCTCGTAACTTAAGTTTTTCCAAAAGAAGTTGGAATATTTTGGTAACAAAACGACGAAAATTAATATCCACCTTCTCTAGTTACGTATATCCTTTTGCACGCCTTATAGACGATTCCGGACAAGCTTCTGAATTTAAAAGTAATTACGTCACGGCTAAGCCACGCCCTGCCAGTTGAATAATAACGCAGAATTTCATACATTATTATAAATAATGAACTCAAATAAAGAGAGAGCAATTTGTTAAAATACTGAACAACATTTTGTACGTTTTCAAATTTCTAAAGACTTAAGGTACGATCAAAATTCATTTGTTTCATCTTAATTGTTTTTTTGTAAATGGAAGCTGGGTTCAATTATTATGAAAACTAGCCGAATTACGTCACGGCTAAGCCGCGCCCTGCCAGTTGAATATAAACGCAAAATATTATACATTATTATAAATAATATACTCAAATAAGGAGTGAGCAGTTTGTTAAGTAAGCTAGACACCATTTTGTACGTTTTTAAAAATCTAAAGATTTAAAGAACGATCGAAATTCATTCTTTTCATCTTAATTGTTTTTGCAAATGGAAGCTGGTTTCAATTATTATGAAAACTAGCCAAATTACGTCACGGCTAAGCGACGCCCTGCCAGTTGAATGATAACCCAAAATACCATAATGTATTATTTGAATAATGAATTCAAATAAAGAGCGAGCAGTTTGTTAAGTAAGCTAGACACCATTTTGTACTTTCTTCAAATTTCTTTCTGGGGTCGTATTTGAGCACCACCCAGGCGCAACCCTTTTTTGCTCACCTGAGCACGAAGGGTAAAAAATATGAAAATTTAGAATATCTTTTTCTTTGAAATAAGAAGGCAGACAGCTTTCATATTAAGTATGTAACATATTCTAGTCAACCTCTACCAAGTTTAATTCATATTAAGACCATGGGGTCACATTTTGGCTCCACCCAGGCTCACCCCTTCTTACATTGAATCAAAGAGCGAAAATCTTCCAAAATCTTCTTCTCTGTACAACAGACCATTTAAAGAAATCAAAACCAAAGGAACTTTTATCTAAACAACAATTACTAATGACTAAACTATTAACAGAAAACTCCAGATTCCGAAGTACTTAATATTTACTGACAACTCTTATTCACTTGCTCGACCTATATATAGATATGGAGAATAATATGTTAGTGTCTCAAAATATCAGTGTTTTCTGGTCGATGTTGGGAGAATTTACCATGTCGAGGATCTGCTTAGACATATTTAATTCGTACGCAGTATTTTGTATGAAAAATAATATTTAACGAGGTTGGGAGAATTCATAATTGTCGAGGCTCTGCCGGGAGATTTATCAATTCCCAAAACCGAATTAGATATATTTTTCATGCAATACACTAAGTACGTATTATATTTACATGTATGTAGCAACAATTATATGTAGCTATATAAAGCATCGTTTAAATCTAGCATATGCCTACTAAAGGCCTTCTTGTAAATATTCGCAAACGGTTCACAAGTTGTTTTTCCTCGGACAGAATTCGCTCCTCGGGCGCTTCTTATTAAAGCTACTCAATATATATAATACAAAAGTACATTGACAAATTTAAACATAAGAAAAATAAACTGGAACATTTTTTAATCCTAAAGTCATGTCCAATGAATGTATGCTTCATGAAAACCGTAATATTGCAGTAAACAATATCGTCAAAGACCAGTATGATTACCCTCACCTTCCCGACAAAATTGTTCTTTTTAAACTAATGGGGAAGTTACTCATACGATGAAACTTAAATCGGTCCTTGATCGGTGAATTATTTCTCTCATATGATCTGTTGTCATCGGTGTCAGCATTTCAGACTTTATGTGTAACAGGGTATCGGCGACAAATAGCTAATTGATCGGTAAAAAACATAGTAGATCGGTTGTTCGTATGCGACAAATAGCTGGCCAGTAGGAGCTTGGTCGGTGATGGTCGCCTATTTGCTTCATTTTACCGTCGGCTGTCGTCGCTTTTTCAACGGTTGTCAATCGGGCAGTCGGTGATTGATCGGTGTTCGACCAGAGGTCTATCGTTTTCCATCGGATACAACCGGTGATCCATATGTGTTCACCGGTCAAAGATCGGTGATGTCGTTGATGAATAGCTGGCAAATCTTTGTTCAGCAGACTGTCGTCGGTCTTTTTCATTAAAATGATATATAAGCGATGACAACCGACAAATTTTAGTTTAGTGTATGATATAATAAATGTTGGAAGGGCAATCCAGCAACTTGGTCTATTGCTACAACAGCAAGCTCTCTTAAACCTCGGTCATGGCATTTACTTGGGGCCCCCAATGCGAAAATGCTCGCCGCCGTAGGAGACAAAGAAGATGGTAGACGAAACAATGGTTAACGCCAGAAAGAAGACCTCAGTTTGGGCAATATAGCACTTTATCTTATAACTATACAAATATCCGTGTGATAACATCCCGTATGATATTTTTTATGATATCCCAAAGTTATTTTTAGAACAATGATATTATGAAGTTATTTTTAGAAACTTGCATTTCTGATAGAAACATCGATGAAAACTAGGCAAATAGAGGTTATAAGCTAAATACAATACGTACTTAGTGAATTGTATGAAAAATTTCTAACTCGGTTGTTGGAAGTGATAATTGTCTCGGCAGAGCCTCGGCAATGATCAATTCTCCCAACAATTCTCCCAACCTCGTTAGATATTTTTTAATACAATGCACTAGGTACGTATTATATATATCCTAGCCTAACTCAGAAAGGGTGACTTCAGTGCATTCAAAAATTATCTGAGGTAAAATCCCCATAATGCGCCATTTTGAAATCTTAGACAACAAAAGGACATGTAATAATTTTTCTGTTACAAATTTTACTTTTAATCTGATAATACATATTATCGTATGAAGTTCCCCATCGGTCGGTTCCGTCCTTACCTGGATAAAACGAACAACCGATCTATCACCGATTGTCATGTGTAACTGCCCCATTAGCGAATATATTAATCCGTATATTAATCCATTTCTATGAAGCCATATTGCAATCTCTCGAAATGAAGCAAGAAAAATATCAAGGAAATAATAAGTAAAATAAGTATATGTATTTAAGTCTATGGTAAGTCATCTTAGACCTTTATTATAAATATTTCAGAGTGGAGGCTGGTTAAAAAGGTTCATTGTTAAATAACGGAAATACCGAACTCGTATTAAAAACATAATGAAAACGTTGTAACAGCGAAGTAAGTAACTGTTGTTACGATGGTACGGTAGATCCAAGTCGGAATGCGCAGGATAAAATGTTGATGTATATTACTTCGTCTGCGAATAATAATCAAAGCGCCTAAAGCGCTGAAGGCCTGAATTATTAAGGGATCGTAAGCCACATTCCGACCTCACTTCAAAGGAAAAATGTCGAACGGTATGCTCACTATATAGCGCTGATTCCGCCAAAAACAACTAACTTCAAAGGTAAAGATTACTCTGCCCGATACCGCTTTGCAGACAGCAAATCGCATATCGGGTTTTTATATTTTTAAGTTCAGTTGATTGGTTTGCTACAAGTCAGTCAATTTATCCATTCGATCAATCCGCCTAACAATCGTAGCAATGTTGTTTTTCTAAGGGCACAAGAAGTTGTATTTTACTGTGGGAACGCAAGAAATTGATAGGGTCAATTTCTCTTTCCCACAATATGGTCCACCCTATACCCATACCCCATGTTCTTTTTTTAAATTTCTACCCTAGATATACATCAAATTACACTCATGTTGATTGATTGTCTGCAACCTGTTCCAAGATGGCCCAGTATAAAAAAAAAATCGTCTGCTTAAGGGTATAAGGATGGTACAAGGCTTTTATTTTTTTTCTAATTTAGATTAATCTATTACCAGACAACAAATGTTTAGACGGGTCCAAATTGTAAAAGGGTTGCAGATTTCATACAATATACGGGCAAATGAGTAAAATTTGTAGCAGAAAGGGTTCGTAATATAAGGTAGAAAGCAGAAAGTATTATTTAGTAGCATTTCCGTCTTTTCCCTATTAGCAAGGTCATCCGTCAAGATCAAATATGAAAGCTATTTATCTTTAACACAGTAGTGATTTTGGCAGTGATAAGTAAGAAAATATCTCGTATACGTGATAAGGACAAGATGAAAAATCAAGGTTATATTTCAACAAATTCGACCTCGTGTGTTGATTCGTATATTCAGTTCCCTAGCCTTTAGTACTATCAGTACTTTGATTTTAGCACAGCGAAGTGATATGCAAGCAGTGCGTTGAACACACAAATCATTTCGTGGTGCGCAAAAGTTGATGACGTATGCTGGACCTATTTTTTGCGTGCGCATGAGCACAAAATAGCTACGTAGTACACACGTTGTTCGGTTTTTGACTCGATTATCTTTTCATTGGCAATTCCAGGATACAGGGTTGTTTCCTATGGCCTGCTAAACGGCCAAAAACCACAAAGAAGGATAATGAACTACGGAGTATTTGTCGATATCCACGATTGATGTGTTTTAACCCCGAAACGCGTTGGAAAATCGCGGAGATAGAAGAATTTCAGACGCGGAGTCTCGGGGACAAAGTAAATATTCGCGGAGACTGTACTGTTATCCTAAATTCGCAGACTTACAATATTTCCTTGGCCTGTTAACGGTTTATCTAGGTTACCGCAACAATGTAGTAGAAGTGCTTCACTACTTCCGGTCAGGTTTCCGGCACACTGTCGCGTGTTCCTTTGCAAGACTGGTGCCCTATTTGTTATGGAACTAACACTACACAGCTTGCTACAGTTTGTAAATCTAGAATCTGTAAAATGAAATTATTTCTTCTTTATGTTTGGTGATTCTCTGTTGCGACTTTACATGTAATGGTATGTTACGTGTGTTAAAAACAGTTCATAGCCAAGTCTATATTCCGTATGCCGTTAAAATATTACTAAATAAGGCTTATTGTGAAATTGTATATTTGCAACGAGACGATAATTAAGCGGTATATATTTTTACTTCGCTCTAAGAATGCATTTGTAAAATGTTCTTTCCGTTTTGGAATAGTGCATACCGTAAATACCGTCATACAAATTAAAGACATTATTACAAGATATGCGTGCCAAACATCTTTAATGCAGTTCTGATTACATTTGCTAGTTACAAATGTTTGTAATGTCAAGAAAAATCATTTGCAAGTATAGAGAAGGAAAGTTGTCTGAGATACAATTAATAAAATCGTCAAATTGATAGTCAATCCGATCAAATCCATTCAGCGCTCCATTTATTCAAACTCACTCAACTATTCAAAAACGCTCCAGTATTTCAAAAACTTTCGAAATCGTTCAAAACTATCAACATTCATTCGAATCGATCAAAACATGGCTTAATTTTATTATCGAATTAGGATCTCAAGGCGTCTGATTAGACAGAAAATTTACACTAAAAGGAAATACCTTGATGTTTTTAAAAGGGAGGCAATTGGACGAAATTATCGAAATCATTTTACCTCTCCTAAAATTCATTCAAAACTCATTCCACTTACTCATTCCCTTACATTCGGTATTCATTCCAAAAAATCAAATATCTTCTCAATTTAACGATATTGTTAATTGTACCGTGTCGTCTTTTTTAATAAAGTACCAGTTGGAAAAAATCTCAAAGCAGCGTATTAGTGAAACCAAATCCAAAGAAGAAAACAACAAAATTGTCGATATTTCTAACCTGAGGTTATACACTCAGCAGGTTTACAGTGATGATCGGTCTGGGTATGGTGTCCATTGCATGTTGATCCACAGTTTTTCGGTGGCGGGTTCGAGCAACTGCGTTTGCGAGTCCGTGTTCCATGATCACAAGTACCCTGACACGTGCTCCACGATCCCCAGTGACTCCAACCGCCGTGTTGTTGAAATTTCACTGGAAAAAAGAGACCGAGTAACATTTGAATGGGTTTTACGCCGCTTTCAACAATTTCGCATTGTTATATCGCGTCGACCGGAGCACCTAACAATGGATTCCTGGTATTTCTTTTACCTGTACTACCATTACACCCTTTCCTAGCCTCCGACTGCTATCTCACATAGGTTTACGATTATCTACCCATTGGTGAGAGACAAACGTCGGAAAGGATATTAGCCGCCACCTGGGATCAAAACCACGAGTAACCGAGTAACATACTTAAGGTAGTTGACCCGTAAAAGTTTTGTAACGTCTCGGATGTAATGAACTTTAACAGTGTTAACCGAGGTTTCCTAATGATTTTCATTAGGAAACCTCGGTCAACATTGTGAAAGTTTCTGAGTTCCAATATGTTGCGGAACTATCACGGGTCCACTACCTTAAAGCTATTGTCACAGTATTTCGATTTTTGACGCCACGAAGAGATAAAATATGAAATGAAAAAGACGCTTCTTCTCTATTCAAAGGGGAAAAAATATTTCAAAAAAGTTAATCGACTGATAATGTTTTTCTTCTTCATTTGAACCATTACATAATTGTGTTGTTTGCTATACAAATTAACATCTTTATTGCTTTTTACTCAATGTTCATTTACTTCAAATGTATTATCGAGAAAAGAAAAACAATGAAATATTTTTTACATTCTTAATGCATCTCGAAATCCGTTTGAGAGAAATTCCTTCTTTTTCTTTTTTTGTTTTGTTTGCTATTCGGGATGAGTTCTTTTTTCCCCTCTTTTATTCTATTTTCATTTCTAAGATTTTAGAATTATCAATACAGTGAAGGACATCATGAAAATGACAAGGTAGACGTTTTTGAAATGATATCAGGTTTATATTGAATGAGTTTGAGGAGCAGGGTTTGAATGATTTTAAGGGAAATAAATTATCAACTATTTCGTCCAATTGGGCGAACTTGGCGATACTTTATTACCTCCCTTTAAAGAACTCAAAGTATTTCCTGTTTGTGTGTCTTTTCAAGCTTATCAGACACTCGTGATCGTTCACAATGTTAACCAAGGTTTCCTTATAAAAATCATAAGGAAACCTAGGTCAACTCTGTTAAAGTTCATGACCACCGAAGCCTTGCGGTACTATTACGGGTCTAATACTTTTGACCATTTTGAAAGATTTCATGGCGTTTTGAATACTTTGAGTGTTTGTAATGAGTGAATAGGGCATCCGAGTGAGCGATTTAAAATGGTTTTGAACAGGGCGAATGTCGATTTCATAATGATGCTTACTATATCCAGCTTCAAAAGCTACTGAAAGCTAAAAACATCATAAAATTGATACTCGTATCGCTCAAAACAATTCTAATCCATTCACCAAGCGCTCCATTCATTCATTCCAAACAGTAACCCAAAACGACGATAAACGCTCTTAAATCATTTCAGAGCATTTCGAAATCATTCAAGACGATCATTTTTTTTCAAATCGATCAATTAATTTTTCCTTTTGTAGGCTGGAATGGATTTTATGGTGTCTTATTTGTCCATGAAGAGAGACAAACAGAAGTGTCGCGTATATTGTATTAGAAGGGTGTAATAAATATCCCTAATTTTGTTTATCTTTAACAAAATTTACGATATTGCATTACATCCCTTGATTTTCACTCAAAACTCGCTCCTTATGCCCATCCAATTTCATTCCAAAACCATTCCAAAATCATTCACATTGTTAATTTCATGATATTCTTAACTATACCTGAACAATCGGCAAATCCATATGGGCTACACTCATGGGCTGCTGACGAGAATTCGAAAAGATTGAGGACTGAAATTAAATTAAGATGAATAAAATTAAGGCTGTTAACCATAATGAGTTAGTTTGAATGAGAATGACGAACTAGTATTCAATCGCAAAGATTTAGACGTCTCAAGTTTTTATACGTCTACTAGAAGTCCACTTAAAGCTACTCATTCACAATTGGGAAAATGTGATTTTTGAAAATTTTCTAAAAATAGATCGGAAGTAACGACCTCATCATGTTGAAGCCTTCAAAATAATAAGATTCAATCTGGTAATAAATGTAAAGAAAGACTGATATTCCTCAATTTAGCGAAATTCATTCTGAAAAAATAAAGCAACTACTAACGCCTTAAAATAATTCTTCAATTTCGAGCCAACTATTTACGCATGTGCATTCCGCATTATTGTCTTATTCAATCAAAGATTAAGGTAAAAGTATTTGACAGCTGGAAATTTCATATCAATACAAGCAAAAATGGAAGATTACTCACGGAAAGTAACGATTTTGTAATTTATAGACTGGAAATACATAGACTGGATTCCTTACTGATCTTGACACTTCGAACAAGTAATTAACAAAATTATTGAAATATGTTGTTTTTAGTGCCAAGCATATTTGGGCCATTCTTAATCGTCGAAAAATACACACATTTCTGAATCCAACAACAAATTTTGTATTTTTCTATGAAAATCTGTGAAAGAGCAGCTTTAAGTCATTAATGAGGTAAAAACTGTATAGACTAAAACATTTTCATTGAATGTATAAAGATCCCAAAGTTTTATCGAACATGAACAAGTATCAATCATGTGTGTGCACGCATAGAGAAACAGGTGAATTTACAAAGACAAGTCGACCTACACGTATACATTTAGATTGGGCATTTCGGATTTGTGTACCTCAGGGATAATTCTGGCTCAGAATATCATGTGCAATATCTCATTCAGCCAAATTAAATAAAAAATTAAGATTTTTTAGCAAGACGTTTTATGAAATTCTTCACTATATTGAATTTTGATTTGAGATTTTTCTCTCATTAAGCTAAATTTCTGGTAGAAAAAAAGAGAGAATTTCTCAAAATCTCACACAAAAATCTCTGATCTCTGGTGCCTTATTATCATATAATTATACAAATATCCGTGTGATAACATCCCATATGATATTTCTATTGATATCACATGGATATTTTTAGAACAATGACATAATGTGGCTATTTTTAGAAACTGTCATTTCTGTTATAATCATCCACGAAAATAAGGCAAATAAAGGTTATAAGTTAAATACATTACGTATTTAGTGTATTATATGATAAAATATCTTACGAGGTAATGTGATTGATAATTGTCGAGTCTCTATCAATTCCCCCAACCTCGTTAGATATTTTTTTCATACAAAATACTTAGTACGTATTATATTTTTGTATTATATGTAACTAAGTTTAGGTTTCCGCTCGACAATTTTATTTCGATCAACCTCACGTGACAAATTCACTACCAAACCAGTATAATTGCAATCCAATAAAATAAAGAATTCTGATTGGTTTAAATCGCATCACGTGGGGAAATCCATTGCACTTTATTTCTGTAATGCAATAGGTCTTTCGGGAAACCCCCGAACTTCGATCTGCAAGTCCTGTGTTGTAGGAACTCGCATTAACCTAGTTCACAATCCTCAACGCAACATTTCTACTCAATCTATTACAAATTAAGATATTTTCGAAAGAATTTACGATGACAAGCATGCAGTTCTGATTCTGTACCGACGTAAACTTAGAAAAGAGCAAGTCGACGAAGACCGTCAAGCAACCCTCTCAACTAAGACCGACCACGCCGTTTTCGTTTAAAAATACAGACTTACTTGGCAGAAACAAGCTTTTTTGTCATAAGTACCTTTACGAATTTTAATGTTGTCGTTTATTTGTGTATCATTTGTTTTACTATATGACATTTCACTTCGATAGCGAGATAAACAATACACGATCTAAAAATAGATCGTGTAATTTTTTACGCGGAGAAAGTAGACTTGAAGCTTTAATGTTTGGCCGAGTATTTTAATAGTTTCTTCGATCTATAGGATTGCAATTATAAGGGACGAGTGTCTTTTTCACTGCGTTTATTGGGGTATAAAGTGCAATTGCCTTAGTACATGGCTTAATCATAACGCCCTACGGGCGTTATTTGCCATGTGCTAAGGCAAGTGCACTTTATACCCCAATAAACGCAGTGAAAAAGACACTCATCCCTATATAAAATTACCAAATAATTATACCCCGCTTTCGTTCATTTTACTCTTTGTGACGTTATCTTTACGGGTCACAATAAATGACGTCATCATGAAAGTTGCAAGTGCAAAATAATGCGCTTAATGAAAATTTATCCCAACATCACACATTTTGTCTCAATTTGCGTCAATGAAATAGAAAAAAATATTTTTTCGGTAAGATCGATTTATTTCACTTCGTGAACAACAGATCAATAGTTTCACTCGTGGTTCGCCACTCGTGAAAATATAACTTTTGTTGTTCCCCCATTGAAATATAATTATCGATCTTACACTGAAATAAACGATTAACCTCTATAACATACTTACAATTCGGACAATGATAATGTTTACATTGGCATTCATAACATCGCTGACAGTCAAAGTGAACGCTGGACGAAGCACCATCTCTTTTATGTTTGTTATATTCGGACACGCTGTTTTGTCCTTGAATATGTTTGTTCAATAAGGATAATTGGTCTGGAATATCAAATACTAATAGTTACGTAATAAACTAAAATAAAGAGCGAGTAGTTTGTTATGATACATGTAGCTGAACACCAACGTTTCAAATGTCGAAAGACTGAAGGTGCGATCGATATTTTTTTCATCTTAACTTTTTTTTATAGGAAGCTTGGTTCAATTATCATGATGGATATTTACTATTATGATATAACCTACGTCGCGAGAGTAAAATAACCCCGTCAAATATTGTTGATATAACACGGTTGTTATCACGCTATTGGAATAATTATGCAAATGAGCTAAGAAAATATAGAAACGTTATATTTTCATTTTGAAAATGACGTCATAATGCATTTGCTGACGTAATTTCGAAAACGGCGTTGTATGTTTCGCGGAAAATTTAAATCTATAATTTCTGGAATTTCTTCAATTTATAGCTAAAATTCAGGTCATATTATAGATAGAATATCACATTTATCAAACAATATCAAACTCACATAATACCGAATTTATAAAACTCGTAATCTTAAACAGGTGAAAACTTGACAAAGCCTCGTTAAGGATAGGCCAGAAAACACTGGTATTTTAAGACACTAACATATTTTCCCATTTATCATGCAACAATATTTTAGTGCTTAAAATATATGAAAACTTTGATATAAAACAAATTCCGGAAAGATTAAAAGTTCATGTACGCGGAATATATTAACATTATATTATTTCTCACAGCAAACCAACTAAATCATCCTGGTGAATAGTCTGGCCTCTTTGATGGATTTCTGGATTTTTTGCAGTCAATATACACACAATTACTTTGAATATCTGTTCTTGTCTTTATTTTGAAATCATGAAAATAAAACATGGACATGTATGTAACAACAATTACATGTCGCTAGATAAAGCCTAGCTTAAAACTAGCATAAGCCTACTGTAATTTACTTGTAATTATTCGCAAACTGTTCACAATTTGTTTTTTGTTTTTTCTCGGAAAGAAGCCGTTCTTTGAATGCTTGTTATTAAAGTCACTCACCATATATACAAAAGAACATTCACAAATTTTAACATAAGAAATATTAACTGAAACATTTGTAATCCTAACTTCATGTCCAATGAGTGTATGCTGCACGAAAACCGTAATCTTGCAAAAAAACAAAATTTGTCAAAGACCAATATGATCATCCTCACCTTCCCGACGAAAGTGTTCTTTTTAAACCTAGCGAATATATTAATCCATTTATACGAGCATTTTTCCATAACCCATTTGTTTAATCGCGTACACACAAAGCAAACACGGTAAAATAATCAAGAGATGTAAAGAATGTTTCTGTCAATACGCCCGCGTTTACTCATTTTTTTGGAACTGATGTCTAGTTCTAGAAACTATAACGTCATTTGTGACGTTTTAGTTTCATTTTCCAAAAATATATATTTAGGCCGAAGAAGATAATTTGTTCCCGTAATTTATTCCAAACCCTTAGCATTTAAAAGATTTTGGCACCGGTGGCACAAAAGCAGTTCAGGTAGAGGTCATATCAATTTGCAAATGTTTCTAAAAAAATGACTGACCTGTTTGATATCATTTTAAGCCATCAGACACGTGTTATGAGGTCAACGCAGGCTTCATTGCATGATAAAGACCAAATGAAACTGGAAAGCATGTTTCATGTGTGATATGTTTCTATTTTTACTTTGTATACCAATTTAAACAAAAATTGAAAAGGGGCTTACCATTTGCGACTGAACCAAAAATGTCTAGGAGTATAAAAAGTACAAATGAGGATGGATTCTGGAATTTCATTTCTGAAAAAGTATATGGATCTATGTCTTTATATGGATCTATGTCTTTATATGGATCTATGTTTTTTTCATAGAAAACAGATGAAATGAATAGTATTATTTGTTTTAAACATATTCTATTCAAATAATTTACATGTTATATATGTGTATGATTACAATGTATTTGAAACGGATTAGAACGAAAGCTAGGATCTTATATTGTTCTTCTCAGAATAACCATTAGTATTATTTCTACTTACAACAAAATGCCTAGTCATTTTAACAATTTAATCATATTTAAAAAAATGCATTTGAAATTGAAAGGCTTTCATAAAATCATACTTCTTTTAATCAGTCATATTTTCTCAAATAGTACTCGAAGATCTTTTATTCTTTGAGAAACGTTTTGCGATTGGTTAACTTTTAATTCGGAAAAGTAAGATTACATGTTAGAATAATGTTCGTTCAACTATTAATTTGTTTACTTTAATTGTTCAGCCGTCTCATTCATTCGGAACATCACTCGGCCATTTCCGTACACTACAACATACCTCGGATGTATATAAGTCGGGCGGGTATGTAACGAAATCGTGCATTTTGATAGGCGAAAACAGTGTAAGAAAAACTACTGTAGATTTATATCTTTTACATGAAATAACGACTGAAAAATCTTAATTTTTGAGAATGACAAATCATTCTCAAAAATTAAGATTTTTGCAGCCGTTATTTAAGAATCTTATACTGTGTTAAAATAATGATAATGATAATAATAATAAAATGATAATGAAATACGAAATGAGAATATTACATTACCGGTAATAATTGATTTTACAAATATACAACACAGTCCTGGCTTGGCAGGCCTTCTATATATCAATATCCTTTATCTAAGATGATTGACCGATTTTTATCTTAGAATAGTATTTCATAAAAATTGGTACGGCTTTAAAATCACATTGATAAGAGTGTGACAGAATATAGAACCTTCCAAAAAACGTGAGGTAAACTCTAACTTCTTGGTCTAAATAAAGTTGTTTCAACTTTTAAACTGCCGAATTCTACATACAAATACTTCCGTTTAAGAGATGAAAATGGTGTTTTTATTTCATTGAGGTACAAAACTTAAAACCTTATCACACTGTATTGATACATTAGGCTTTTAGTTTCATACCTCCACGAAACAATGAATCCTGATGGACGCAACTATAATAAATTTAATATGCAATGACAATGCTTATTATATATCATTATTAGTTAAGTGTTATTTCGAAAATTGATTTTGATCAAAGACGTTTTTATCAATTATTTATCATATCTTCGAGCAGTGAGTTACATCATTAAATTGACATTTACATCAATCAAAACCATTCTAGACCGCTCACTAAGCGCTCCATTCATTCATTCAAAACACTCACTCAATCTATTCAAAAACGCTCAAACCCACTGAAAAAGGTAGAATCAACAACGTCATTAAAAAAATGGATAGAGAAAAATCGCGATTTTACTGAAATAACTGAAATTGTAAGAGTCTGATAGGTTCTTGAAGAAATAGGAAGCTATCAATATAACTTGTTTGCATATTTTTATTAAAGGGCGGTAATCAATATCGATAATTTTGTTCATTTTAACAAAATTTGCGATATTGGATTACCTCCCATTACATTCACCCAAAATTCGCTCCACACACTCTTTCAATTTCATTCCTAAATCATTCCAAATTCATTCACATTGTCAATTTCACGATGTTGTTAACTGTATTTGGTGAAATTTTAGACAAGAGCAAACGGGTGCTTACGCTCGGCCATTGGGCGCATGATAGTGGACAAAATAAGTCGACAAGGGGCATAATTTATACAAAATGAATCCAGATTTATCCAATTTGATAGCATACATGTAGGTGTGCCAAGTTTTAAGTGAGTGCCCTTAGCAATACCAGAGATATCACATATTGTCAGAGTTTTTACACGGCGGCGTCTTTGTACCACGACGACGACGATGAAACGAAGACTTTAGCATTATATCATCTTTTTAATGCCTGAAGACCTGGTTTTGTGAAAAAATATGTTCTCTTTAAGCCAAGTCACTGATAAGAAATGAGTCAAAATACGTAGAAAGTTTATAGATATTTTACAAGTGTTAAAATGGATCTTAACCCTTCATATTTCCTTTTATGGATTGTATTTTCGATAAAACTTGATACAACAGCAGCAGGTATTCTAATATCGTCACTGTGTTTTAATATCTAGCTTATTAATACAGTTATATGACCTTTACTTGTGCAACTTCCAATGTATTGTGCCGTATTTACACCAGAGCAACTTCAATATTTCTTCCGAGCCATCCGCTACTAAATTCAATTAAGCGTACTACTTTTCATTCGCCCATTTCTGGGAAGAAATTAACGCGTGTCAAATGACATAATCAAATGCAGGACGAATTCTTGCTTAGCTAAGATCGAACTCAGTACCCTTAGGTTGAAAGCTCAACTCTCTATCGACTTCATGTTAGACTTTATGGTGAATTGATAATATTCTATCTACCCATTCTAAAGGGAACCAATTCGTGTAGCTTAGCGGTTTTAGGTCGACACTAACATCAGTTCTTACGCTTGGTTTGATGGAACACCTTTGAAAGTTTCCATCTTTAAATCTTTCTTAATCGAAAAAGAACCTGCAAAGCAGGGGGACTCTTATTACCCATTTGAAGCATTGCTTATGCTTGTATCGACTGCATTCACCAATATATTTATTTTCAAATTAATATGTCGTAATGAGAGCTCAGATTGGACAACGCACATGAAGTGTGTAACTGAAGGCGTCCAATCATTGACCTTGTTATCAAATTCGAAACCCAAAGACTTTTCCAGATTGATTATTGATGTCGATGTCGCTGACTTTTGACAATCAAGATTTATTTATATACGGCTAGCACACTTCAAAATTTGAACGATATAATTATCTTTGGGTATTGTCAAATAAGATATTTATACACACGCGATACTTTTTTTAAAAAAATAAATTTTCGAGTTTACTCTTGACGAACATTTCGTAGGTAACCTGTTCAACGGTTGGAGCGTCAAATTTCCAATGAGGAGTACGATTTTCGGGATGTCCATCAACCGTTTACTGCGTTGGCCGATGGGAAATATATATGAAAATGGTTTATTCGAAGTAGTGAGACGGCCTTACGCAATGTTTTCGTTGACCAAAGATATGAATACACAAGGTCAAAGACAAATCCTCTAACTAATATTCATGTTCCATTTCTTTAAAACTTATCCCTTCTTGTTTATACGATCCTTTTTATCTTTATTGTCTAAAAAGTTCCTGTGGACTTTTGAGAGATAAACCTAAATATAAACACATAGAACTTATTAATGACATAAGTTTTAGTCTTGATTATCAGATTGTAGTCTGATCGTAATCTATACAAATTGATTTTCATACTTAATGCATAAAAAGTCTTAAAAATATTATATCTATTTTTGAAATTAATCTTACTGACTGACAATTTGTACATCCAGTGCTTTCAGCACCTTTTGAATTTACCACAATTTTGGAAGATTTTTCTTCGGTATGACAAGAGTAAGATATGAGCCTGTGCGTGACAATTCCAACAATTTCATGTTTGCGTGGTGGACATACGTTGTGCAGCCTAGATAACCACATAGTGTAATTAGAGTATTCGCTGATCAGCCGCAGTGGGGTTCACACCTTACCTATATACACACTGCATCGGAAAGACTCTGGTCAGCCTGAGCGACTGCATAGGCTGACCTGAGGCTTTGCTTTCGTTACTTTGTTGGAAATAGGACACACAGGCTCATATAATTACATGTATTACGATAATGCTTACACACCTTAAGATGTGATAACCCATTACAATCGTACTTTGGGACATTGTTAATCAAAAAGCGCAAAACACATGTGAACTTATCCACCTAAATTGTAATTTGGAATTATTCTCCTTGCCCCAAAAAACAACATCTATTCACTCTAGTCGATAACTCTAGTCGATATCATCAAATTCATTTTTTTTTGTTGTTTTGTTTTTCTTCAAATACACATAATGCTACTGATTTACTTTGATGTATTATATATTATTATTCATAAAAAACCAGCATTTACAACAATGATTTCTCAGAACATTGCAACTTTTCTTTTAATATTTTAGCAAACCCGAGGCGATTTCTGTTCGACTTCGTGTATGACTGTCAACATTGTTTTCAGTGTTCTTGTCAACTACAGCGGTGTCCAAACTGTAAGTACATCTTTACCCGAAGCTTTACATTTGTACCTTTTGGACTGTCTCTAGTTGACCTGATAGGAAGAAACTACAATTCACGCCATTGAAAACCTTTCGGAACACAACGCAACTTTACTTGCGAACAACGCAGTTCCAGACCAAATCCGTCTCAAAGTGAATCGTTAGAAAGAGAGAAAATAACCATGGGTTCAAATCCTTGTAGCGATTAATACGCGGCTTCAAATTAAACAAAATCATCGAAATCTACCCTGCAACAAGCATATTTTTCATGCGATTTCAATTCTTCAGGAACAGCCTTCGAACAATTCTAGAATAAAATTTATTAAATTTCACCCCACCTTATTAAAAGTGTTACTTATGTTATTATTTCCAATAGTTAATCGACAACTTCATTTGAAAGCCTGTCTGTCTTGTTATCAAGATTGTATATTCGTTTTTTCTCTTTAGGGAACATATTTGAGATATCAGGGGCTTACGCGCAGTGTGCATTTACGCTGAAAGATTTTAACTGCTTTTGTGAGTATTTTAGTTCTACTTCAACCATTCTTTAAAAGTTTAATTTTAGAATATTCCGTCAATTTCCGTGCATTCCGATTGGCTGAAAAAATCATTTTATTTCTCGATGAAAACAATTTTGAGTACACATTAAATTTCGTGAGCTTTCGAAGAAAGTAGTCCCATAAGAAATATATTAATTATTGACAAATCTTTATTCATTTTTTTTGTTTGCTTCATAATATTAAATTGCAAGATGTGAAGATAGTATATGTTGATTTCACTAAGGAATGAAACAAAAACCTTATCGCACTCACGTATGAATACGCTTCGCATATCCATACAGTGTGATAAGGTTTTTTGTTTCAAACCTCAATGAAATGAACAAAATCTATCTTCATCTCATATATATAAAAATTCTACGTCGATTTAGGCTTCCTTTAAATAGTCCGATAGTTATTTTTTTTTATTTTCAGACATTCAAATCAAATATTGATACTAATTAATTATTAATGCTAAAAGTTAAACGTCGCATTTTTACCTTTACAACCCTTCTTGGAACGACAATATCAAGAAATACGAATATTTCAGCAATAGGATAACACAGTTATGACAATTCGGATTGAACGTACAGATTTGTGTGAAAAGAAACTCCGTGATGGCTTTTCTAAAACAAGGATAACTTGATGAAACGGTCAAACTTGTTTTAAGCGACCACTATAGGAAACACGAAACATACTTTTTGATTGAATATGCATATTATTGCTTAATTTTCAAGATCCGATGTTGTTAAAACTCAATAGAATCGTCTCATTGGGACGATTCTGCTGAGTTTAAACAACATAGGATTAATTTTCAATATTGTTTAGGCCAATAATATCTACACATACCTTTTAGGATATTTTGGTCTTGAGAAGGGATTTTTTTAAACGGTCGCTTAAAATAAAAATGATCGCTTAATAGACGTGGTCGCTCAATGAAATTTGTTTCTATGATAATTTCAGACCCGTTTCACGAGGATGGGGGCTGGACTCGATGGAGCCAGTGGACCACGTGTAAGGGTTCGTGTACTTCCGGTACAAGGGAAAGAACTCGAACATGTACGAATCCGGCCCCACATAATTGCGGTAAACATTGTGAAGGGAGTGCTAAAGATGTGGATTACGACTGTATGCCATCATGGTGTGTCACATCAGGTATATAGCTTTTAGTGTTTCTAGAAAAGAGGGGGAGTAGACAAAACTTTTTGATTCAGTGAAAAAAGCGGCTTATCTTTCAATATAATATGGCCTACGTTGCGGGTGTAATTGATTGATTGAATTGTGTTTAACGTCGCTTTCAACACTATTTCAGTTATATCGCGGCGGCTGGAGCATCTAACAATGGATTTCCTGGTATTTCGCTCACCAGTACAACCATTACATCATTTCCTAGCTATCTCACATAGGTCTACGATTATCAACCAATTGGTGAGAGACAAATAGTCGGAAAGAATGGGTGCCGCCGTCGGGGATCGAACCCGGAAAGCGGGGGTGAAATAACACCGTTGAATGGTAATGATAGTACACGGGTGTTATTACACCAGTGGAATAAGTATTTAAATTAGCTAAGAACATATAGCAACATATATTTTCGTTATGAACATGAAGCCATAATGCAATTGACGATTTCAATTCGAAAATTCCAAAAACTTTGCACTCGATCATTAAACTATTTTTGTCTCTGCAAATGTAAACGCCCTCGGAAAAGTGAATAAACACTATACTAACTATCATTTGGGCTTTCGAATCAATTATTATCATCATTTGATACATGCTTTGTTGTGTTGTGTGTATAATGGCGTTATAATGATTTTTTCCAGGAGCACCGAATACCGCAAACATCACACAAGCAATACATGTATCAACATCTGAACAAACCAAGGCGACAACATTTAAAGATACTTCTACGCCACAACCAACAACAGTAACAACATCGACAAAACAAGCATTGATATTTTCTACAGTATCTTCGTCTTCGATCTCTACAGGACCAAAGGAACCACCATCAACTAAATCGTCTTCTGGAACATCAAGTACACACATGTCACGAGAACTGAGCACTGAATCATCAACTACACCCATGTCACGTGACATTACGGCTGAAACTTCAAGTACAACAACGTCACAGATCTCCAATACTGTTACACCTACACCACCTTTCGGTAATTTGTTTGAATGGGTTTTAATGGCGCTTTCAGCTGTCGTGATATAACTGCTACACTGTTGAAAGTGACGATAAACTGTATACACAAAACAACAACAACAACAAGGAAAAACAACATTATTGTATGAAAGTATTTAATAAGATATTTTCAAAACAACAACGACAAAACAAACAAACAAACAAACAAAAAAACAAAATAGTAATAATAATAATAATAATAATAATAATGTATGAAAGTATTTAATAAGACATTTTCAAGTCGGGTTCATTAGTTACCATCCTTTTCTGTAATGGTAGTTTTCTAGCATTTGTATTCTTTTTGACAAGATAACGTTTAGATGTGTCTAGAATAGACGGGAAGCCGTACTTTTCTTCTGCTCGAACCTAAATGTCATCGATCTTTTGTGACATGAAATAAATATGTAACTTTTTTTCTTCTTAAAAAAACTCAACAATTACTCAAAAAACGCAAGGTCATGTGGCGTTATTATCTCTTATTGTGGAAGGTATTTTGAAAAAGAGTTTATTAAAATGGTCATAGGGTTCATACCAGATAAATAGAGAATAACATGTAAGTGTCTAAAAAAATCATATTATCTGGTCGAGGTTGGGAGAATTTATCACGAAAAGGCCTGGTTAAGTCATGATAATTTCTCGCTGCTGATACCGGATAACATTGATATTTTATTACTCTTTTTGCTATTCTATTTATCATGCAACCATTTTTCAGCGCTTAATTAAAAAAATCCTAAACAGGTGACAGTGAATGCAAATAGTTTCTAAAAAAAGACTGCCTGATATCATTGTATGTTACCAGGTAGGTGTCAATACAGGCTTCATTGCATGATAAATTGCTTTTCAGATATAGGTATCTGTGGCTATTACTGCTCATTGAATGCCCTGATAACACAAAACAGACTTAGTGATGCACGTGCTGATGTTTGTCCGGGCGGTACCCATGATGCTGATGAAGCTTTGCCTATTGCGTGTTGTAATATAACACAGTCGACAAACTGGAAGCCCGGGATGAATGTATGTTGAAGATTATTATTCATTTTAACGAGTTATTTTAAAGAGATGGGATGGGAAGTATTTTAAAGAAAAACATTCCCTGGGATCATATTCCCTAGCGAATTTGTTCATTGTTGTTAGATTGTAGTTTTTTTTCTGGAACTCTACTAAGTTTTTTCATATTCCGACTATTTGTATCCCACCAGTCTGTCGATAACTGAAAAGCTATGTGGGATACATGTAGCAGCTGGAGGCTGGTGAAGGATGTGTTGGTTTCAACCAAAAATGAAATAAAATAATTTATCACATTCTTCTTTGAAGTCAGAAGGCATAGGGTTCTCGGATTAACCGAAATTAACTTCGAACCATGTGTGTTTGTATGATCGTTTATCATCAACAGCTTTAACTTTGGATATAAGTCTCAATTGGTATGGAATATAGAATTCATATTTCACACGAGAATGGCTTGAGAAAAGGTTTTTCTGGTAACACAACTTTTGAGTTCCTCTGTGAAAGTCAATGGCATTTTCAAGATCAAATATGTTGATATTTTTAAAATGGAAGTAGCGGGGGTATTCATAGGCGTAGTAATGATTTCAAAATGTTTACGCATTTCGAAGGCGACCACCAAAGAATAAATAGGATAAGGCGATATGTCAACTTTGACTAAAGACTAATGCCTTCCACCCGCACCGTTTATATCATTTGAGCGTTGGTGAATAACCAAACATCGTAACTACAGCTTGACTAAGCTGTAGTTTCGATGTTATGATCATTCGTCAACGGGATTTTACGACAGAGGATTTATCTGTATTACGCAATTGCGTAATGTGAGCTACGCCCTTGGGTATTGATGTTTAACTTTCACATCTTATTTCACTTCTGTTCGTTGAAGGTGATGCAAAACTGTGACACTATACGCATGTATAATCCTGTAGCGTCTTTCGTCGAAGACTCGTTGTTGAAAGGAACTTCGGGGATATATCTAGGTTGTATAGACAATGGATCCGGATTTCAGGTACGTAGAACTCAAATTTGACTTTGTGTATTCATATTTTTATTTGAGGCCCTTTTAAGGTAGTAAACACCCCCCCCCCCCCCAAAAAAAAATGGACTCGATTACGGGAAGCTTCGGAAGAGTTCGTCATTTATCGGTTTAACTAAACATTCCCGTTTTCTATGTCACCGTTGTAGCAATACTGAAAATGTCGTAGTGTCCATACAATATATAGGCGCTTACGACATTTAAGAACTTCTATGACGTATTCAATGACAAAATTGGTACGTCATTATATTCCGCTAGCAATATAGAAGGAAAAAAACATCATCCGAGAGACGATATTTGTGTTTAAACCAGCATTAACGTATTTACTTAGTCGCCGTTACAGTACTGTATTGTCGAAAGTGTCTATGAAATTTATTGGGAAAAACATTTAACATAATCACTACATCATTATCTTTAACTAGCATACTAAATAAAGATAAAACCAACATCTGGGAAAACATGAGTCATACCGATATCCAAGCTGAAGTTACGAAAGTTCCGTTACCAACCTTCGACTTAAGGAATGTTGAATATTTATTAAACCAATTATTTATTTACGCAAGCTGATTTACCTTAACCTTAAACGCAACAGGCTCCGTCCTGCCAGGGCAATAATCTTGGATTATATGTATTTGATATTTTCAGATGTTACACCAGGATTGTGATAATGCTACACACTTAGTGCGTGTGACAGAACAGCAAGCTAAATACCCACTACCAAGTACATTTTATGTTGTTGTATAGCAGTGAAATATAAAAATAGCCGTTTTCATTTAGTACATTTTACAAATATGTTGTTATTGTATATATTTTTGCTTCGTTTTATCTAATATATATAATTTGACGAACATTTTGATATCGAAAATAACTGTTAAAAAGTACGTTCAAACATAAACAAGACCACCGCTTTCGCGGGTGCCAACTTTCGCCTCAGTGGCCTGTTGCACTAAACATCTCAGATCATTTTTGGTGTAAGTGAAAATTAAAGTTGCTACTAGATAAGTAAATAAATATGAAATTTTGCCTTGTATCATATCATTGAAATCGTCTTCTAAAGACGATTTTAATGAGATAATGCAAGGCAGAATCAAACAATGAATGAAAACAGCAGTTACGATTGGAGATTTTGACTTACGATTATTTTTTTTTTCGAAAGAACTTTAGTAAAACGGGCCCCAGGTGCAAACAAATTCTACGTTGAAAAAAGGACATTAATCTTTCAAAATATTCCGAGAGTTATCTCCCATATATTTATAAGCTGGGGGAGTTCTTGTGATGGTGAGGACACACGTATGTCAAGGTTCATGAAGATATATTTTATGAGAGGTTACTCTTTTGATAGTGTTTTATGTATCATATGAATGTTTTTCGTAGAACTTAAAATATCGCAGAATGTCAAAGTTTTCGCGACGAGGACGAGAGCACAAACGATGCCAACGACGAAGACAACAGCCGGGCTAATTACACAGTTGTTTGTCACGCCAACGCCAACGAAGCAAGGTCTTGATATTTTGGATTTACAGCCCAGTGCTTTACCGCTGAAACAGCTCAAAACTCAAACCCTTTAATATTGGCAAATCGGCACAAAAGTACCCATGGCCATAAACACAAATATTACGCAAATGTACACATGCACAATACAAAACAAAAACATATAAACACATCACATGAGTATTTTAAGTATTTTTTCTAGATTCATCACATCACATATATTCAGCTCAGCCTTCAGTTTAAAAACACAAATTAAATCAAACGGCAGGGATTGATATCAACTCCTGTCTCAAACTGAGGCTTCTTTTATGAATTTTGAAAGGTTAATTTGGACTTTAACATTTTGTGATTTCATCAGTCTGAAAAAGGTATCTAGAGTAGGGAACGTACAGCATTGATTAGCCGATAAGGGTTACAGTTAAAAATATCATGAAATTCACTCTCATTCCGTTCAAAACCATTTTGAATCCCCCATTCAGTGCTTCATTCATTCATTCCAAATACTCACTAAAAGCATTCAAAAACGCCCCAAAATCACTCAAAAGACAAGATCAACAACTACATCCAAAATAAGAATCACTAGAAAAAAAATAATAACGATTTCAATAACTTAATGGAAGTTTGAAGCGTCCGATGGTATCGTGAAGATATGGATACTAGACAGCTATTCATAGAAATTGTTTGTAAATATTATCAAAGTGAGGTAATATTTCATTTCGAAATTATTCCGAAATCATTTACCTTGTCAATTTCATGATGACGTTAACTGTAATACGCATTCAAAAAGTGAAATATACAGGCGCAATCATTCAACTGTAATACGCATTCAAAAACTGAAACATACAGGCGAATTACTTCCTACAGATGATTTATTTTAGAGTATCGTGAACAAAAAGAAAAAAAGATCGTTCTGATACGCAGAATATTTAGTCATACCTCCGAAATGAAATATTGAGTAGATATCTATTTTCCGTTTATGGACACAACGTTGTTTCCTGGCGAAATAGCTCCAACTAGAGTTTTTAGGTGGGTTATCTCAAATATTTTGTATTGAATATGTATATATTTTTTTTCATTTCTAAGGAAGTACTTAACAAATTTTCTAACCACTCTTGCACTTGAACCCACCTCGCGTATTTAAACAGAATTATTAAGATTTAAGTTTTATCCCCTTAAATGAATGAATTAATCTTTTCATTTCTCACATCAGTCAATTAACGACAGGGCGTTTGTCGAAATGACATTGTAGGATCTTCGTGTTTCCAACATCAACTAAACTCGCTGCTTCCTTCCATTGATCTAACAGTTTACAAACATAATCTCGATCTTTATCGTGATATCTCGCCATGAAACGAGAATCAAAGTCCATCCATTTCGACACAGAAAACATCTCGTCATCGCGTAGATCACGCTCACCTTTCGACGCCAGCATGTCAACCAAACTTTCTACTAGATATTCCTGCCCGATTTCGTTGTCAATGGCGATGTCGTTCATTCCTCTAGATTTCTCTCTAGCTCCATCAGTTAGTTTTGGGAAGAAATATTCCGGGTGATGTTGATTCACGGTGTAGTGATGATCAAGCGCTCGTAGCCATTCGTTTTTCTCTTCTAGATCACCAAGACGCTTGAAACCTGTTTGATCACCGAACATTACCGAATAACCGAGAACCTCCGAATGGCAATATTTACTTAGATCATGTTTCCGAATAAATTCGGCAAACCTTTCAGAGAAACTAATGCCTATCTTTTCTAAAAATGACTTTGTAAGACGTAGCCATTTTCGATGAGAGTTCACCATTTCTAGGTGGTTTTGTACTTTCAATTTCTGTAATTTCTGATAAACTTCTGTCATTTCAGCGTCTGTTTCTTCGTCAGAATCTTCAAAATTCTCTTCATCGTTCACTTTCTTGACAAGTTTTATGTCCCATTGCTCATTCGGTGCACCAGATCCGATTTTCCCTTCGAGCCAGTCGGAGATGAACTTGTGTAGTGCACGTTTGTAGGTTGAGTTGTTAGTGTTTAATAACGGGACGGTTTCGCGCTCGAAATTGGTGTTTCTGGTACCGGGTTCATCCTGAAATTAGATACATTTGCTTATGAGACATACAACACAAGAATGACGGTAAAAAATCGCAGCTGTAAATAAACGTGCGTAAGGGCGTAACTACCATTACGCACATTACGCATATGCGAAATAAAAATAAATCCTCTTTCTAAAATTGTCGTTGATAATTGATCAAAACATGGAGATTTCAAGCTGTAGTTACGATGTTTTGATAAAGCATCAACGCTCAAATCATAGAATAGGGGAGCGGACGGATGACATTCATCTTTTGTCACAGTCCACATATCGCCTTTATCCTATATATTCTATGTTGGTCGCCTTTTGAGTGCGTATCAATTTCACAATCATAGTTACGCCTTTGCGTGGATTGACTAATCAAAACACCAATTTATAATGTGATAAATATGAATTCCAACATTTTCCGTCATATTCTTTCAATTATTTTCGCGGACGAGCGACTTAAAAACCATATCTGCTGCTTGGCCGAGCAGTAGTTACGACCTTTATCCTAAACTCAACATCAATGATTTATTGTTTGTATTGTCCGTGACAAACCCTTTACAGATCAATCACGTTTCTTTCATGCTCTTCGTTGGTTTATCGATGAATATTGGAAACTTATCATTTTGATAAACTCACCGCTTTACCAGTGAAATTAATATAAACTTATACCCAACTTTTATTCATTCCAAACACTCATTCAAACATTTCAATAATGCCCCAAAATCACTAAAATGATAAGATCAACAACTACATTCAAAAAAAAAAAAAATTGCTAGAAAAAAAATCAATGTTTTTACCGATATAATTGAATTTTATAAGCGTTCGATTGGTTCGTGAAGCCATAGAAAATCTTTTTGTAGAAATTGTATGTGTTTTCTTATTAAAGGAAATAAATAAATTTATCTTATAACTATACACATATCCGTGTGATAACATCCCGTATGATATTTTTTATGATATCACATAGTTATTTTTAGAACAATGATATAATGCGGTTATTTTTAGAAACATGCATTTCTGTTAGAAATAGACGAAAACAAGACAAATATGGCTTATAAGATAAATATAATACAAACTTAGTGTATTGTATGAAAAAAATATCTATCTCGGTTGTGAGAATTGATAATTTTCTCGGCAGAGCCTCGACAATTTTCAACTCTCTCAACCTCGTTAGATATTTTTTTTTATATAACACACTAAGAATGTTTTATGTTTATCCCTAATTTTGTTCATCTGTAACAAATTTATGAAAGTTGGATTTCCTCCCTTCAATTTCGCTCAAAACTCTCTCCACACACTCATTCATTTTCATTCCATAATCATTCATCTTGACAATTTCACGATCATGTAACTGTAAAGGGATAAATAGCTTTGCACAAGTAATTCACCCTTTATCTTATAACTATACAAATATCCGTATGATAACATCCCGTATGATATTTTTTATGATATCACATAATTATTTTTAGAACAATAATATAATGCGGTTATTTTTAGAAACTTGCATTTCTGATAGAAACATCGACGAAAACAAGACAAATATGGCTTATAAGATAAATATATTACATACTTATTGTATTGTATGAAAAAAATATTTAACTCGGTTGTGAAATATGACAAATGTCTCGGCAGAGCCTCGACAATGATCAATTCTCCCAACCTCGTTAGATATTTTTTCTCATACAAAACACTAAGTACGTATTATATATTTACCACATTGTTTTTCTGTGACGTAATGCCACTTTCTTGTATAGATGATGTTGTCAGATTAATTTTTCGCAACACATGTAATTGTTTCATCCGAATGTAACATATACCCTAGACATTGGAATTTCAGAATAGTGACTCCATAAATAATTGACTGGTGTTAACTTATTTGTTTGTTTCTTTATTGTTTCTAGATCTTTTGAAAGGCCAACTTCTTGACATCTATGACTTAAGTTTTGATCCAAAATTCAAGCGAATGTCTTTTAGAAAATTCACAATCAGAAACTTTTTTACCATCCAGTAGTAGATAGTTGATTTTTTTAAAAGTCTCGTACAATAACCTTCCTGACAAAATTCGGATAATTAAACAATTGCATGTGATCCGCAAATATTAATCCTGTTTATTTCCGTTTTAGCATTTTTATCCAACTGAAAACAGAAAAATACAAAAATAAGACAAGTCTTACGGAATTGCAAAGAATTTCGATCGTTTTCTGTTTCACTACCCATGAGAAAGATTTCTTGGTTCGCAATGTGGGGGTTACAAGAAAGAATTTGTAAAACATCACAAGAGAAACAAAATACATCCACAACAATACAAAACCACTTTTGGTATAAAAAGCGAAAACACACCATGATCAAAATGAGCACTTGCAAACTGTGTCACTCAATTGTTGAACAAATCGACTTATATATCATCAGGCCAAATAAGAAACTGGAAAATCCAGTGTAAAGCGAGCGGATGATTTTGTCGGTTTTTCCGATCAACTAAACAAATTTTCTCGTTATGTTGATTATCAACGAATGAGTCGAACTACTTGCAATAATTAATGGTATAGTACGGCACTGCGACCGTTCATGATTAATGCTCAAAAATATCAATCTTAATCAAATTAAACGTTTGTATTCTGCATAATTAATGAACTGACAGGGCGGGGCTTTACCGTGACGTAATTTGGCGAGTTCACTTTTCAATAGTTTGGGTTTTTTCGGTAATCATCGTTAAAGTTTGCAAATAACTGTATCCTAAAACCTAAAGGATTCACGTGCTTTGAGAGAGGGAACGCATTTCATCGTTTGGTTACCAAAGCCTTGTAACTTCAGCTTGATTAAGCTGAAGTTACGAGGATTTGGTTACCAATCTTCGATTTAAGGTCTCGAGTTATTAATGTCGACTCTCTTTGGAAGTAGGTTGTTTAAGATAAAAGCTGATTTCCCTGAATCTTAAGTGCAACGACCCGTTATTTAGGCTCCGCCCTGCCAGGGCATTAATCATGGATAATAATTTGATGTAATTGCTTACAAAACAGCATCAACCATGAGATTTCACAGAATCGAGTCAAGACCAATTAATCATTTCATTCAGTGTCTCCTAGGGCTCTCAATTTTGAGTTAAGGTAGTGGACCCGTAATAGTTCAGCAACTTTTCAGAAGTAATGAATTTACAGTGTTAACCGAGGCACCCTAATGACTTTCATTAGGAAACCTCGGTCAACATTGTGAAAGACCATGAGTTCCGAAATATTGCGGAACTATTACGGGTCCACTACCTTAAGAGGTCAAACCCCGTACCGGCCAAATTGTGAAATGCGTTATTTGTCCCAAATCAGTGAACGACAGATAAGTGAAACACCAAATTTGAATTGACAGCTGATGGCTCTTAAGTAATATTATCCGTTGGCTCGGATGAGACGTATTTTCACTTATAAAAGCAAGGGCAGGACTTCGTAACTAAGATTTTTGTTAGGTTGCCACGAACAAAATATGAGAGCCACCACACGAAATGGATTAAACCGGAAATTAGTTTTTGGAAAGGATGTAATGGAAGAACTGTTTGGAGAAACACTAAAAAAAACTTGTTAGGTACTCCAGCTGCCACGATTTGACCAGAACTGACCCCCCCCCCCATCTCGCTACGGAAAATCAAAACTCTAAAACGTTCCGATCACGTTCCACGCAAATACGGGTATAAACGATTGTTAGAGGTTTGAAAATTTGGATACAAAGGTAACTAAGTCGCTAAAACCAAGGTTTTGTATAATCGTCCAAAATTGATATTGAAAATATTCCGTATTTGCGGTTGTAATTCAACCAATGACGGAAGAATTAAGATAAACCTGATTTTATCACAGTCGTATTTTCCTTATTCTTTTAATAATGTAAAAAAACATTTTTTCAAAAAGTTTTTTTCTCCTTCTTTTTTTTTTAAATTTTCATGACAAGATTTAGAAAGTCCTGTATTTTGGATTAAATCGTTCGCAAGACGTTTAGGAAATGGAACTCCTCTATATGTATGTAGTCTATTATGCAAAACGGGAAACGATTTTTAAACGTTTGCAAGCGTTTTTGCATCATAAACACAGTTGGAGATTTCCATATCTTCTTACAGTGGGATAGGTTTCACATTTTTGTGATAAATTAAGTGATATATAACTAACGGGCCATCAAAACGCCGTAAATTCAGCTCTAACAAGCTGTAATTACGACGTTTTTGTCGCCTACACTTGATATACTCAAAAGTACTCTACATGTCGAGGTTATAAATAGATGTAGTGTAGTAATTATTAATAATTTTTAATATTTTACGTAAAGCGAAAATGGACTTTTCCGCATTATGCGTAAAACACCAAGCTTTTTAATTTCCCAAATCCGAAACCCTTTCTATTATTGCAGTTTTGTCTGATTACGGAACTATCATTTTACTCTCATAAATCTTTATTTTCAAATTCCAACCTCAGGTATACATCGGTGTTGTCCAATCTCTTTTTAAAATATTTGTTTCACGGATTTCTTAGATAAATTCAACAGACTTCAAAAAACAAAATGAAATCAAATACAAGCATAGATACCGACTGATTTCATTTAAGCCTGATGGAAAAAAACAACGGTTTTCGATACAAGGAAAGATATAAATTAATTAAAAATCTCCTCAAACTCGACTAAAACCAACCAAATAGTTCTCACTTGAATTCTAATTTGTGTTAACGTCGCTTTTAACAATCTTCCAGTCATATCGAGAAGTTAAATAGATTTCGTGCGTGAGATTTTCAACAATTTCAAATATGCGCAAGGCAAAGCCTCTGGCCAGTCTGTGCATCCGCACAGTCTGTCCAGAGTCTTCACTATGCTTTCAGTAGATAGATATGGTCTCAAAGTAGACCATCAGGTAATTTTATATTTACAGTATGTGGCTTGCTTCACCACTCAATGTTTATACCTCACAAAAATTTGAAATTGTTGGAAATGTCACGCACAGACTCAATTATGCCTGGATAGCACCAGCACTTGATTGGGGCTCTAAAATGCTTTATTAAAGTACATACTCACACGACCAGTGGCACGGCGGGGACTCAAACCTACGATCTTCGACTTCGCTTAGATCACAAGTCCGCCCCCTAACCACTGAGCCACATATTTTCTGGAAAACCATTGTTTATTCAACACGATATAGGACCATGCGATAACGAAACAAACATTCGCGAAGTGGTTTTGAAATGACGACCTGCTTTACACCAATATACGTGCTAAGCTGGGTGTCATCTCAAAACGTTCGCGAACGTTGAAGAATCCCGCACGCTAGGCTCTGCTCCTATTTGATCTTGCGATTAAAAAAAACTTTGGTCATGGTTTATCTCCGGTTTTCTTGTCGTAATAAAAACAAATACCTTGGAAAGTCAACATTCTGAAGACGATTGACTGCGGGATAACATTTTTATGAATATGTGGGATCAAAGCCCCCACCCCATCCCCTTACCTTACTATTATAGTTTGTTTCCTAGTATCGGATATACAATTCCCTTGGGAAATTATCTGACGTCAGAAATGCGCATATGAAAATATCTCTTATTAAGTTTACGTACAATCCTATGTAAGATATTTTTCTGGTGGAAATCCCAGTTTTATTTGCTTATAAATTTCTTTGAATTAGCTTTATCGGCACAATTAGTATTTAATTCATAACGTAACTGGTGTTGAATCGATTTTAATTTCAAAAATAAGCCATTGATGCGTGCTGGAGCTTTTTCTTTTTCTATTTAATATTGCGATATAACAGCAATGACAATTACTTTCTGTCTTTATTTCTGTCTATCTTTCTTTCTTTTTCCAATCTTCCATTTTCAAAATCAACCCCCCTCTCCCCTGTCGCGTAATTTAGACATGAAAACTTTGTAGTAAAAGAAGAAAATGCTTATTAAAAATCAACTTCTCCTTCTCCCAGGTTATTTTTCACCACGTTGGAGATTTTTTCTCTCGATACAATAGCGAGATTTTACCCCCTCGTGGTTTATACTCCAGAAATAATTGCGATAAAAGAAGAAACTCCTTTGAAAATCATTTTTTTTTTCCTTTTCCGACAGTATTTTTAACCACATTTATCCTTTCTTTTCAAATGTAAACACGTTTTGTGGCTGTCTGCGATCTCTTCAAATTTAAACAGTTAAGAATTTTGTCGCTAAGTCTGCAATGTCATCGAATTTTGAGCCAATCAAAACACCTCAAGGTCACAGCAAACAGAAACAGTAAGGGGAGTGCTTTGTCTTAGACCGTTCCAGAATGGTTCCTCATACTTATAATTGTTCATGATTGTTTCGTTTGGTTTCTGTTTTCCAAGACCATGTTATTCACAAATTATTTCGATAATCTCACAAGCTTCATTGGCGAAACAAGAAAGGAGGGGGGGGGGGGGGGGGGGGGTGTCAACCAACAACCCCATCTGTAGCTTTTTTATTTTTTCGCGTGAATATTTAAGGTAGTGGACCCGTATTAGTTCCGCAATATTTTTGACCATATATTCTTTGACAATGTTAACCGAGGTTTCCTAATGAAAATCATTAGGAAACTTGGGTTAACACTGTTAAAGTTCATTACCTCTAAGATGTTGCAAAACTATTACGGGTCCACTACCTTAATCAAAATTGCATAAAACTGAGACTTCAAACCCCCGATTTGTAAGCTTAAACCCCATTTGCAGATATTCTAAATCTGTGATTGGGCATTGTATTATCTCATCAGTCTGAGCAGTTGCTATAAGCTGCTTGAAAAAAGGTAGTACCTAAAGTGACAGTGAGAAGTGTTATCCCTAGATTTCACTGCCAGGAATGTAATAAAAGAACATTTTCTTTATTCAACCAAGAAGGTACTCAGATTCAGACCTCATAAAATTTAATCTAAGATGATTACATCATTATCCATGCATTCTGATTGGCCGAAAAAAAGTTTTATTTATCAATGAAAACAATTTTGAGATCGCATCTATTTTGTAAGCTTTCGAGAAAGTAGTCCCGTAAGAAATCTCTTCACCCTCTCCTGTTTTTCAAAATTTTGGACCTGTCCAAATTCAAAGATTTTGCAGACGAAAATTTGGAATGGATTTAATTTGAAAAATAAGCATTCAGTATGTTAGAAAATAGTGTGGAAAAAGAAGAAATTGCTTGTCAGGAGCAATTTCTTCTTTTTTCACAATATTTTCTCAATCTTAAAATCACAGACTTGTAAAAAGCAGGGATTATATAGCAAAGGGTTAATTATTTCAGAATCTTTTCATTTTATACCCCATAACATTATATTGAGGAGAGTATTTTTGATTTGATGGAGGAGTAAAACTAAAAACCACTTTTTTACTTGTTTTTTTTTCTCCGATTCGCGAATTCATACAGTGTGATTGAACTTCAGTTTCATACCTCGATGAAATCAACAAAAATTATCTTCATCTCTTGATTATAGATAATTTAGTGCAAATGGTTCACGGTTTAGGTTTAACTCTGTAGATCAAAGGCAATTTTTCATGATCCGCTTTTAGTCATATATATCATTATTTAAGACCTTCGGGTTCGATCCCCGACGGCGGCACTTATCCTTTACGACTATTTTGTCTTTAATAATCGTAGATCTATATGGGATAACAGCTTGAGGCTAGGAAATGATGTTTTAGAAAGACATGTGTGAAAAAATACTAGGAGCCCTATTTTTTAATAGAAGATGTTACTCAAAGAATTCAAAAATGATAACAGATCCTGCCCATCCATTCATTACTGAGGAGACTCAAAATAAGCGCCGTCCTGCCCATCCCATATCTATGGGCCAATTGAAATTTGCCAAAAGGTTCAGGAGGAAATGTTGTTCAAAGATTTCGGACTCAAAATAAGCCCTGCCCTGCCCTGCCCTGCCGAGCGAATATCTATGGGCCAATCAAAATTTGGCAAACATTTTTTTAAAAAGGGGTCACCTAAGGAACAGTCTGGTAAATTTTCATTGAAATTGGCAGAGCGGTTCAGGAGGAAATGTTGTTCAAAGATTTCGAGCTCAAAATAAGCCCTGTCCTGCCCTGTCACGCCCATATTTGTTTGCCAATCAAAATTTTACGAACAATTCTTTGAAAAGGGTCATCCAGGAACATTCTGGTAAAGTTTCATTGAACGTGGCGCAGTGGTTCAGGAGGAGATGACATTCAATGATTTCGGCCTGAATTTAAGCCCCGCCCTGCCACGCCGATATTTTGAGGTTAATCCTAATTTCTTGAACAAATGTAGAAGAGGGTCACACAAGTATCATATCTGCCAAGTTTCGTCAAAATCCACCAATCGGTTTAGGAGGAGAAGATGTTTAAAAAGAGGTTTACGGACGGACGCACGCACGACGGACACTCCGCCATAACAATAGCTCGCCTGCCTTCGGCCAGTGGAGCTTAAATACAACACCTTGTCTTATATAATGACATATAAGGCAAAGGCCGGATTTGCAGAAAAAATCGTGTGATGTAAATCTAACAACACATGTTTAAGATGCGCATTCACAAACAAACACACAAAAATCTTTAATTATTTATGATTTATTTATTTTGTATATTTGATCGAAACACTTTCAAAGTGATCTACTCAGAAGATAGCGCTGTAGTCATATGGATCGCCATATACGGCCTGTGTGTTATCAACATGTACCAGGGCTGGGGCGTGTGTACAGTCCTGTCGTATTAACTGTAGACAGATAAATGTAAACAAAGTCAAATTTATGAAATAATTACATTTTCGTGTTGATGTGTCCGTGAATAAAGTCTGGATGAGGAGGGGTTATATTCAAAAGTTAAAATCCGTCGACTATATTCCCGCGTTAAATTATGATAAGTGACCATCCGAACGCGCAGTTTTTCTGGCATATTCGTAGGTATAGAGCTTTTTTTTTTATAAAAGTATTTCCATGAATTATTTCGTAACCTTTATTCGAATAAATAATTTAGTCGTTCTTTTTATGCAATGATAACGTCAATTCACATTTTTTGGAGCGTGGACAAAGGAAAGCCCATCAAAATAATGTAACGCCCTTGTGCTTCGCACTCGAGCGTCAAAACATTTTCGGGTCTCTGCAAATGCGAACGCCCTGAAAATGTAAATTAAACCAACATTATATAATTTCATGTTAAAACATATCTCCAAAAAATCTCTTACTTCGATCAGGCCTGATGTTAAAAACATTTCTGAGGCTCAACTGAGAATTTTCTCAAATTTTAAATTTAAATAAATGTGTGAAAATAAAAGATGATATTGATAAGTTGTTATTTATAACAACTTATTAATATTATCCTTTATGTTAATACATTTAAAATGAGTATTTAAACAGAATAACGGCTTAAAACTCAAATTGAAATTTGAGAATATTTTGAATTTAGAATGAGAAAAGTTTTATAACCTCGTGCCCAGATATCATAACACTATGAGAAATAGAAAACCAAAGCACCGCCCTCTGTTGACAAAGGTGAAGGTCATCATTATAATAAGTGTGTTCCATTAAAAAAAAAGATCTTTCATGTTCCCAAACAAATTTTTAATAATGAAAAAAAAGGGAAATCGAAACAAAATCGAGAAACATATTTTCAGTCATCAGATGATAATAGAGTATATCAGATTCCTTAAACTCAAATTCATTTAAGTCCATTTCAAGTCGCTAAGGACATAAAGAACCCACCTGAAATCCAACTTCCGGACCAGGAAGACAGCCTACAAATATTCCAACCGTGTTCCAGTCTATAACAGCGGATCTGACGACAGCTACAACTGTGTATTTAGGAAAAGCGGTACAATTCTGCATTACCTGACATGACATAGACGTAATTAGCCATTTATACCCACATAACACAATAATTAATTTTATCCTGTCACTAGCTATAAATATTGCCTGATAAAAGGGGGTATGATAAACTTGTTGATATCAGGTCACTTGATCACGTGAGAGTTTAATCATGTCACGTGGCCTGTCGGATATTCTTTTTGCGAGAATAAGGTCTGAAAACTGTCCTCTTTAACAATTTTTTCTTTAGAATTTGAATGTCTAAAAAAGAATGTAACAGGATAAAAAGAATTGATGATAGGTGGGTGACTTGAGATGGAAAAGTTTATCGGGCTCGGCTGCGGAATTTATCCGGTTCGCCTCCGGCTCACCGGATAAATTCCTACGCCTTGTGCGAATTTGAATCGAGATTCACCTTTGACGTTAAGATTTTTGAAAGAACGTAAGTCGGGGATCACAGTGATTAAAGAAAGATTCAATAAAATCAAATTCAATTAAACGTAATCAACGAACAAATTAAATTCATTGTACTAGCTTCGAACACGTAGCCACAGTGACACCATAAAGGCTTAGAAAGGTTAGCTTGAGAATAAATACTTCTGCCTTTGGTAAAAATGCGTGAATATAATTTAGAAGTGTAATCGTTAAAGTAACATTATTTAAAATAAAGGAATGGCTCTATATATACTTTAATTCCTTGGTGACTATTTTGAATGTCAAGATTGGCACAGCAGTGAAGCGGAAGTGCCTCTGAACTTCCGGCTATATTTCCTGGACACGTTGAAGCATTTATGTGTAGCACCGGTTGTTTGTTTACCACTGCCGAAACTGAACATAGCTTACTGCAGCGAGTCAAATCTGAAGGTACAGGGATTTATCATGCAATGAAGCCTCTTTTGATCTGATATCACCTGTCTGACAACATAACATGATATCGGGCAGCTTATTTTTAGAAACAGTTTGCATAATCTTTCACCTGAATTTCTTTGCTTTTTAAGGGTTAATTAAAACTGAAATTGACTGCAGCATAAATTGAATAACATGTAAGTGTTTTAAAATAAAGCATCGTCATAACAAATTCTGCCAACCTCGACCAGATAACTTTGATGTTAAATGACACTAACATGTTATTCTCTATATAGATACATCGTCGACAATTATTTGACATAAGATATTTGGGATCTTCATGAGAATTTGTTTGAACAATGCAGGTCTAGAAAAGAAAGGAGAGGATAATAACTTCTCTACTCTAGACAATGTTAAGACAGACTGTCTAAAACTAATTCGAGTAACAGGTCTTTTTCTCACATTAACAGCATTTTTATTTAAAACAACCCCTTTATTCGCCATTTTCAATTTTCGTGTGATCTCTGTGTCCATACGTTTGTCTATTATCCATATGTTTTACCTTGTAGGTTAAGAGTGAATCGCAATCTAATTTGGCAGCTTTTTTTCCTTAATGTTTTGGTTAACTTTTTTGTTAATTTTTCTCCTAAACGCGCACACTTTATAACTGCATAATAAACAAACAAACAACAAACAAACAAACAAACAAAAAAGACGCTTTGACAATTTATACAGTATGCTAAAGTTTTAAGTTTCATACCTCCGTGAAATCAACAAATATTCTCTTTATCTCTTAAACATTCGAAATAACCACCTTAAATTCAAAGACCTACTCTTTCAGGATGCAAACATTCCAAAAGCGTTTTTTATGATACCCCGCTTTGCACACACACCCACGTGTAAAGCGAAGTACCATTCAAAAATAGCCAGCAAACGTGTTTTCATATCATGGACACAGGTTTTTGCTAAGAATCCGCCTGACCATAAAAAGAATTATAATCAAATAAGTACGTGTGCAATGTACCTGTTGTGAAGCAATGTGTAGGTATACATCCTGTTTCTACCTGTTGGTCGATCCCATTACACCTAGATCCACAGTTGGCTGGTGTGGGATTCGAACATGTACGCAGTCGTTTTCTAGATCCCTGACTACAGGTACCGGTACAGGCAGCCCAGGTCTGCCAGTGACTCCATCCACCATCAACGTCATATTGTTCTGTGTAAATAAGTATAGTCCAACATTTTTTACTTGGCAGGGTATGGTTTAACCCTTTTCTGTTTAATCCCTGCTTTTTACGTGTCTGTGATTTTATGATTGAGAAAACAGTGTGAAAAGAGAGGAAATTGCTTCTGACAAGCAATTTCTTTATTTCCATTCTATTTTCTACCCTACTGAATTGTTATTTTTCAAATTAAATCCACTTTAAATTTTTGTCTGCAAAACCTTTGAATTTGTATAGGTCCAATTTTTTTTTTAAAAAAAGGAAAGGGTTAAACCTGGCGTAATTTGGTGAGTTATTTTCAGTCTACCGTTACACGCAAATTCATGTCTACAAATTATAGGCATGATTGATAGAGGGATCAATCGTCAGCTTAAGGAAGAAGGTTTGTTTGCTTACTGGTGATTTATTACTTTGAATTTAGATTTGTTGTCTACCTTTATATTTGTTGGTTTTCAGATAATATTTGAAATAGGTGCTTCACCCTTCACCCTTTGCTCCGTCATGTTATGTATACAGTTAAGAACATCGTGAAATAGGTTGTTTTGATTGATAGTTCCGTACGACTAGTTTGTCGTCAGGCTAAAAGAGAACATCTGTGAGCTGCGAAGGGTAATCGACCAAAGCCTTTGCTACTATCCCGACTTTTCAGGATTCATAGATTTTCTAAATCAAAAATAATAAATCTTTTTTTCCATACATTCAATTGCACCCGCTTGATTACCATGCTCAATCTTATCTATTTTTTTTGAAAAAAGAAAAAAATATGTGACCCGTCTCGAGGAAAGGAAGCATCCGGGAACCCCGGAAACTATAAAATACAGGGCAATCAGTTGTGGCGCTTTCAATCAAAAGTTAATAAGTAAAGCAGACTGATCACCTAGATTCAATGAACCAATAAAATAGTTGTGAAAATTACCATTTCTCTTCAGACTGCACAGTCTGTGCATTATGACTTAACATTCTAAGCATCCCAGGCGGGGAGAGGGGGGTATTTTGCAGAGTTATTATTCCATTTCGTGTGACGGGTCAAAGTTACTTACTACTGCAGTTCACGTGTCCTTGATTTTGACAGTAATTTCTTAAAGTTGTCATTTTAGATGATGCTGAAATATAAAACGAATTTCATTTTTATGAGTCCGTTGTTCGATCCTTGACGTCGGTACATTTCCTTTCAGATATTCGTTTCCCACTAATGAGTGGATAATCTATCGTCAACCCTAGCGGGCGTAATAATGATGTGAAAACTACTTGATATCCAAAATTTTGGTGTTCCAGCCACCGCGAAAAGACTGAAAGACTGCGAAAAGCAGCGTCAAACCCCAAACAAACAAACAAACAAACAAACAAACATATTTTCACTCTCGCGGATGACAATCACATGGTTGTAGGTAAACGCTGTAAATAGTTTTTTTTGACG
Source organism: Fragum whitleyi (assembly GCA_948146395.1). Lineage (NCBI taxonomy): Eukaryota > Metazoa > Mollusca > Bivalvia > Cardiida > Cardiidae > Fragum > Fragum whitleyi. The sequence goes on from OX411558.1 coordinate 50,272,424, forward strand.
ACTTATCGTCACAAGTAAGTTACTAATTCATTAGAAACAAATTGAATGAATCGTCATTTAATACCGGATTTTTTAAACAAGTCATCTATAAACAGATGTAAACGAGGCCGTTTCGAGTTTTTATCTGTTTCAGAAGACGAGTTTGATAAATTCGGATTTAAATTAGCACACATTTGAAATTCTTTTTATAATATGGCCTGCTTTTTTTGCGAAAAATCAAGGGAATTCCCGAAATTAATGGATTAAAGTTATTACGCGAATCATATAACAATGACAATAAAAAAAATCGGATCAACTGAAATGACGATCATTGTCGTGACAATTATGAGAATAAAAACTATCTTTCTTAATGATGACAATGATAAATCGTACAAGTCGAATTGACATGATAGCGCTGACAATAACAGTACAAAAAAAATCGTAGCAACTCAAATGGACCATGATTGTGGTGATAATGAGAATCTGGAAAATGATGATCGAAACAATCTAACAACTCAAATGGACAACGATAGTGCTGACAATGACAGTATAAAAACGTAGCAACTCAAATGGACGATGGTTGTGGTGACACTGAGATAAAAAAAATCTTTCTTGATAATGACTATCGTAACAACTAAAATGGGCAATGATATTACCGACAGTGACAGTAAAAAAAACAATAACAAAACAACTCAAAAGAAAAATAATTTGATGACAACGATGATAAAAACAATCGGAACGACTCAAATGGACAATGACTACTTTGAAAAGAACAACAACTCACATGGACATTGATGGTGGTGACAATAACAATAAAAACAATCGTAACAACTCAAATGGACTATGACTACTTTGAAAAGAACAACAACTCACATGGACAATGATGGTGGTGACAATAACCAAACAAACAAAAAAAAAAAAAAAAAAAAAACAATCGTGACAACTCAAATGGACACTGACTACTTTAAAAGAACAACAACTCACATGGACAATGATGGTGGTGACAATAACAATAAAAACAATCGTAACAACTCAAATGGACAACGAGTACTTTGATAAGAACAACAACTCACATGGACAATGATGGTGGTGACAATAACAATAAAAAATCGTAACAACTCAAATGGACAATGACTACTTTGAAAAGAACAACAACTCACATGGACAGTGAGGGTGGTGACAATAAAAATAAAAACAATCGTAACAACTCAAATGTACAATAACTACTTTGAAAAGAACATCAACTCACATGGACAATGATGGTGGTGACAATAACAATAAAAACAATCGTGACAGCTAGGCTTGTAGGAACCTTCTTCGTCATCTCGTTTTATTTCTGGAATTTTATTTTAAAATACACAGTATAGTACATTCGTGAAAGTGCAATGTCAATGATTTTAAATGAATACGGAATGAAATTATATGAGTCAAACGAACGATTGATATGATTACAAAGCCAGTTAATGAAATCTTGCTTTTTCCTTTCAATTTTTTCAATTTTCATCAATTATTGATGACGAGTTTAATAAATTCAGTATCTTATGATTAAAAATCTTATATTTTATGTAAAATATTTCCTGATTTTTTGTTGTACAAATGGAAATTACAGTTATTTATCGTTTGAAGTTATTTCGCTAAACATTTATCGCCGTTTGCAAAATGACGTCAGCAAATACATTATGACGTCATTAATTAAAACAAAAGTATTGCGTTGCTATCCGTTCTTAGCTCATTTTATATTATTTCACTAGTGTTATAACACTAGCGTAATATCAAAGATATTCAACGGGGTTATTTTACTCCTGTGACATAGGTCATTTTATAAATAAAAGTACTCAGTTCCAAAGATAAATTTGTGAATTTTGACAGACAAAAAAAAACAAAACAAAACCTGAAGCTTGAAAAGTTATGCTTGCAAATGTAAACTCGGAGAATTTTTTGAGCAATTTAAAAGAAGCTTTAAAGTAATTCGCCTGAATTGTAAGCGTTTTTGAACGATTTACGGAAGCGGTAAAAATGTTATAAATTAATTTTTAACTATTTCGAGTGGAATGGGCGTCATTTTTCTGATGTTGAGAACCGAGAGAGTAGCTAGATGCTTTGTCGTAGTTAGGTTATAAGGGAAATGAATAAATAGCGAGTACGAAGTAAAGTTTGTTAATGATTTTTTTTTTTCATTTTTTTTTCTCGAAATGTATCAATCTGATACGGTTTATCAAAATAAAGATCGATAAATAAAAAAATTCATAGTGTATTGACAAGAGATAAGGGACGCAAATATATATAATTCTTTCAATATTGTTTCTTAAGAGTAATTTCTCATTAGCCTTGTCTAATACGAATCTTTTGTCGTTCAATGGTTGTTGCGATACTCCTTGATACTTACAGTTAAAAATGTTGTAAAATTGACAAGCTTTTTTATGTCTTCGCGCTTACAAAATTCAACTAAGTCAGGGGAATCGTGGATTTTGCTAGCATTTTTAGTTTTAATTTAGTTGTTTATCTATTTGGTAATTTTGTGGCGTTTTGAATGGTTTGAGTGAGTGTTTGGAATGAATGAATAGAGCGCTGAGCAAATAGTTTTGAATGGTTATGATCGAGATAGATGTCAATTTCACGCTGTTCGTAACTGTAAGCTAACTTTAATCCGTCATTTGACAAAAGTTATTATATTACAATCGTAATTTGTCTCCCACCAGTGGGCAATTGATAAATAGTTCGCCTAAATAGGATGAACAATTACTCGGATGAAAAATTGTCTTTGAAAAGGAATGAAAACACAAGAATTCATGAGTTGTTGTACCCGTATCCGAGATGTAACGGTTGAAAAGGCGTAAAAGCCCGTAAAACAAGCTATTCTTGGTACGTTGTTTTCAAATACTTTTGTCTGTTCGAATTCTGACATGGCCACGCTAGTATATATATATATATATATATATATATATATATATATATATATATATATATATATATATATATATATATATATATATATATATATATATATATATATATCAGATTACAAATCCTGGTATAAGCTTATTAATGTTACTTTTTAATCAAAAATAATAACTGTTAGTGATATAATCAAAATATTGTTCAATGTGTCATTGATTACAGCAGAATTAAGACGAGAAGATTATGAATAATTTTAGCCTCGGCAGGGCGGAGCCCAAGTTATGGGCGTTGTATGCACATATGGTTAATGTTAATAATCTGTTATATATTTACACAGTTTTACAGATTGTCGGAATATATAACTTGAAACGTTAATCGTATGTGGGTAACCAAATCATCGTTACTTCAGCTTGGACAAACGAGGATTTGGTAAACAACGACAAAATGTGTTCAATTTCGCTCAGGACGTTTATCCATTTAGTTACATGTAAAGAATACAGTTATTTACATGCGTACATGAAAATGGCCTAACATCTTTTGAAAGTAAACAAAATATATAAAAGTGACTTGCCAGATTACGTCACGACTAAGACACACCCTGTCAGGTAAAAAATAATGCAGAATACAAACCTGCAGATGCTAGAAAAACAATCGTCAGAAGAACTGTAACAAGCGTTTGTATGTGAATAATCATGTCCTGAAAAAGAAAATGATAGGGTTCGTTTGAAGCAAAAAGGGACCAAATTGGTTCCTGGTACGTTCGAACTAATGCCCATTCATGATCCTATTTTTCCGACAAACGGACAAGAACGTCTTGGAAGCTTAAGCGTTTGGTAGTTTTCTTGCATTTTTACTAGTATTTTATCGTATAGATTATCGTGAAATGAACACTCGCTCACTCGCTGAACCATTGCATTATCAATCACTCGGGGATTCATTCATTCATTCATTCATTCATTCATTCATTCATTCATTCATTCATTCATTCATTCATTCATTCATTCATTCATGATTGATTGATTGATTGATTGATTGATTGATTGATTGATTGATTGATTGATTGATTCATTCATTCATTCATTCATTCATTCATTCCTTGCGTACTTTAATAAAGATACGTAATGAATATCGCTAATATTGTTCATCTTGAACAAAATTGGCGAAATTGGATTACCTCCCATTAAATTCACTCAAAAATCGCTCCATACACTCATTCAATTTCATTCCAAAATCATTCCAAAATCTTTCAGCTTTTCAATTTCACGATGCTCTTAAATGTATCTCACTGTTATGAAATATATAAACAAGACGAACAAGTAATAGGGCCTAGCAATCATTGTCTTCACATACCAATCAGACGCTTCCAAATTCCATTAAGTCAGTGAACTCGTAGATTTTTTCTATCATTTCTATTCTCATGTAGCTGTTGATCTTGTCTATTTAGTCATTTTGGAGAGTTTTTTAATGGTTTGGGTGAGTATTTGAAATGATTGAATGGAGCGCTTAGTAAGCGATTAAGAATGGTGTTGGTCAAAATGAGAGTCAATTTTATGATGTTGTTATCTGTACTTTTTTCTAGCACCTGCAGGTAATAAGAGCCGTGTACTTTCAAAGCCGATTTACTTGAACCATCTTATGTGGCATGAGACACTCGATTTCAAAGTAAGCATTTTTGGGTGAGGGTTCTTTTAAACATTTCTTGTTGGTGGGATAAGGAATCTTTTGAAATAAAATGAGTTTCTTTTGCTTTTTAGTTATGCACGGATGTTTTTTTTACTTCTGACATCAAACAGTTTCAATGACAGGATATTAGCATTTTCCGTTAGTCGAACCTTTCTTATGCTTTCAAAAATGTTTTTTTTTTGTTATTTATGAAATTGAGGGTACTGGCATAAGATATATTTTTAAAGACTCTCTAACGCATGATTTTACAATACTATTAGAAAAGATCAAGATAGAATTATCCCTTTTGTGAATAGACATGTCTGCTTTATAAAATGAAAGCAAAACTTTGAGAAAATAGGATGTATTTAAGTTAACTTTAGCGTAGCGTATTTATTTGTGACCGTTGACTTACCGATTTTAATAGTCCAAATAGAAAACAGACAAATATGAAATCATGTGACCGACTTATTCAACATTTGATAATTCCTGATAATAGTCCTATTAAAGCAGGATTGTTTACAAAGAGAAGTTTACATAAATAGGGTGATTTACCGTTTTGAAAGAAATTGTCATGAATTTGTAATATGTTTTTTTAGTTAAGCCAAATTTTCCAGCCCTGTGTACAGAAAATCGAAGCAAAAGTAAGCGTCGAGAAAGACAAACCTGCAATCCCCGTTGTCCGTTTTTTCCTTCAATTTTTAGGCGTCGCCGTCATAGAGTAGTTGTAAGAGCGTCGGACTGTCAATCTTAATTTCCAGGGCGGGGTCCCTGCCGGCGGCACACATCCTTTCCGACTATTTGTCTTCCAAGAATGTGTTGACAATCGTAGACATATCTGAGATTGTACATGTAGCTTAAGTTCAAGAAAGAATTGTTTGTGATGGTAGTACTGTTGAAATAAAATGCAGTTAAAAACATCGTGAAATTGACACTCGTTCCGATCAAAAACATTCATAATCATTCACTCAGCACTCCATTCATTCCAAACACTCACTTAAATCGACCGAACCGAAAAAGCTTCGAAATCATTAGATAACATTACGAAAACGTTCAAAAGAATTAATATTTAATTCAAATTGACCAAATAACTCTACTGGTTGGTGTGGATTTTAAGTGTCTGGTTGGTCCACGAAGACACACAAAAGCACGTATATTTCGTTAAAGGGAGGTAATGAATGTCGCTAATTTTGTTCATCTTGAACAAAATTAGCGATATTGGATTGCCTCCCTTTAATTTTACTCAAACCATGCTCCACACACTCATTTTTTCATTCAAATATCATTCCAAATCATTAATCGTGTCAATTTCAGGATGTCCATATCTGTTCCAGAAATCCATTGTGTTATTATAAGCTCGAGCGGCAACGATATGACCGAACATTTGTTAAAAGCGTCGTAAAACTCCATTCAATAAAACAAACTTGTAGCACCTACAGTTAACAACATCGTGAAATTCACACTCACTCCGATAAAAAAAACATTCTAAACCACTCACTCAGCGCCCCATTCATTCATTCCAATCATCACTTAAATCATTCAAAAAGGCCCCAAACTCACCGGAAAATATATCATCATTAACGCCATTCAAAATAAATAAAGCAAGAAAAAAGCGCGATTTCACTGACATAACTGAAATTGTGAGCGTCTGATAGGTTCTTGAAGAGAAAGGAAGCTATTAATAAAACTTATGTGCATATTTTATTAAAACGATGTAATACATATCGCTAATTGAAAAAAGAATAGCGATGTTGGATTACCTCCCTATAAATTCACTCAAAAGTCGCTCCACTCGCTCATTCAATTCTATTCCAAAATCATTCCAAACCGTTCATCTTGTCAATTTCACGTTGTTCTTAACTGACTTTGGTATTTATCATCGTGCAACCCTTTGAAAATAAATGAAAATATGACTGTTGGGCTAAAAGGGGCAAAACACCAAGGAGAGGGTGTAGGTCTCGGGGTCTATATATTAATTTTCAATTCTCTTTCTTCCAAACCGGAAGGCTGACAGAATTTATATTTCGCATCTATAGATAATCAATTCATATATACCTTTGTTTGACTACCATGGGAAGAGCACAAGAACAAAACAAAACGATAAGATTAATGCATGAAATAAAAATCAGTGACATCAAAAAAAAGTCGTATGTTCCTATAGACGTACGAGGGATGATCCAGAAGTTCGGAAAATAGACTAATAACTTACGCATTTCTAGCTTGTTCAGTTTATATTTTGGTCAATTTGCCGTAACTACGGAGCACATTAATGTTTAACATTTGAAAATTTCCACGTTTATTACACAGATGTTGCATTAAAAGACCGTATGATTAATGTTTTGATAGTAAGCTTTTCTGATGATTTATAACCTCATTTTACGAACTTTTGGGTCAACCCTCGTATGTCAGATTCTCTCCAATTGACAGAGTACTTTCGTGGATCCGCTCCGGTCTTGATTTACTTCCGAGGTCATTGTACCCTAAAATATCCGGTTAGAAAAAAAATGATGTGCTCCTTTTACCACACTGTTTTAAGGTTTAAGTAAGAGTAATGTGCTTGAAATGAGGTTCAGCTAAGTGCCAACCACTGCTACATTTCATGCATGAGATGAAATGCATTTAGGTGCGAACTATTTTTTCTTGGAGCCTGACCTTTCATGGAGGTACCCAAGTCTGCATACACTTTACTACCAAGAAAATTTCTAGGGTTGTTGTGCGCAATTAAAAAAATTGTGAAAATTTTTATCCTACAAGGTACTGTTTTCTGGAGATGATACTCAATACTATAAAACGCTCTTTAAGCCGCACCAAGTTATTTAGCCCAAATTAGTTTTTAAGTTGGAATGCGGAGCAATTCCAACTTAGATTTAACAAAACCGCAAAATGAACACAAGATAATTCCATTTCGGGTTTTCTGATAACACATATCACGTGAACAGGATGTGAATACACTTCGGCCTATTTTATATATCTCAACTTGACATAGATATGCAGTTTATTTCATCAAGAAGTATTAATGTTAAACAATTACACAACTATCACTTCATGTAAATTATTAACACGCTAATTTATGTTTTAAACGATATTTATTGAAACTTGCGTACGAATTTATTAGTACCACTTATTTGCATTACTATATAAGGAAATCATGTGATAAGTCAAGTCCAATAAAGTCAGCTTTTGACAATAGCACTGGCCAATCACATGATCTGCTTATTTGGTAATGTCGCGACCTGTTTTTCGTAGAATTGTGGAAATAGCACAAGCCAATCACGTGATCTGCTTATATGGTAATGTCGCGGGCGGTTTTTCGTAGAATTATGTTGTAGCTTCTTTTATAGGTCTAGTTTCTCTTTCTGAACGAACTTTTACACATTTCTACAAAATAGTTCAAATGTTTTTGTTTCTAATTGTTCCGTACAGCATCATTAGAAACGCGCAACATCTGCAGATTATTTATCTGTATTAAAATCCGATCCAGCAAATATTCTCTTTCTAATATTTCTCTTAAACAAAAACAAAAAACGGAACGCCATTTCCAAATCGCGCGATAATTTCTCTGATGGTGGACGCACCAAGGATCGATGCAGGCGTAGATCCACAAGTTTAAGTGAGCTCTCAAAGGTCAATTTTGTCTCAACCTCTATAGACAAATTTTACCTTTGATCACTCACCCTAAATTGCGGGTCTATAGGCAAATATTTATCTTCTCTTTCTGCTTTTGTCCATTTTTCTTTAAAAATTGCTTAGACATAAATTCACTTGTGCAAAAATACGCATGTGCGCAATCCTTCAAATATCATTGAAGATTATGACAGGTTAACCACAGCCTTGGTTTTTATCAAATATCTGAACGAGTTGACAAACCCCACGTTTTTTGTCATCGGGGGCCTTTTTTAAGAATGGTCCTACGACCGAAATTTGATCGTATCACAATCGTACGATTAAAATTGGCTTTCAAGAAACATGTCGTATTGTTTAATTTACTCATTAATTTGCGACACCTAAAGGCTAGTCGTGAATTTTTCGATTTTGACTGTGCAAGCATACGTATGCATGAGCGCCCAATTTTCTTGTAAAGCACAACTCCTCCAAAGTTTCTGGTTGTATTTGGATGAAACTTTAACAGAATGTTCCTAGTCACCTGACCTTGCTCATAAATTCACGGTTTGGTGAATTTTAGCCGCGTCTAGGAAAAAGAGACCTTCATGCAAAAAAAGCTTGTGAACGCAACTCCTCCCTCATTTATGGACCGATTTGGATGAAAGTTTCACAGAATGTTCATAGTCACCTGACCTAGTGCATATTGTCACGGTTTGGTGAATATTAGCCGCGTCATGGAAAAGGGGGCCTTCATTTGAAAATCTTGTGAACACAACTCCTCCTCAATTTATGGACCGCTTTTTATGAAACTTTCACAAAACGTTCCTAGTCACCTGACCTAGCGCATATTTTAACGCAGTTTGGTGAGTTTTAGCCGTGCCATGGAAAAAGGGGGCCTTCTTGAAAAAAAAATTGTGAACGCAACTCCTCCTCCATTTATGGAAAGATTTGGACGAAACTTTCACAAAATGTCCCTAGTGACCTGACCTTGCCTATATAGTCTCGGTTTGGTGAATTACAATTTCGTCATTGAAAATGGAACTTCTTGTAAAATGCTTGTGAACGCAACTCCTCTTTTATTCATGGACTTATTTTAAAGATTTTTTACAAAATGTACATTGTTACCTGAATTTTTGCATATTGTTGCAGTTAAGTGAATTTCAGTCGCGTCATGAAAAAAGGGGCCTTCATGTCAAAAATCTTTTGAATACAACTCCTCCTTCTTTGAAAAAATGTCCGTATTGTTAATTTTTCTTATAATACAAATTGTTCATTTGTACAAGATGAAATTTAGCAGCTCTTTTATCCCCCGCCGTTTTCGGGGAGGGGATATAGTAATGATCTCCATCCGTCATTCCGTCGTTCCATCGTTCCGAAGTTCCGTCACTAAACTTGTCCGGAGCATATCTCCTAAAGTATAATAGCTATCGTACGATTTTTCTTCTTGAAAGAGACCCCAGGTCCCACTGGAATACCTACAGTACTCATGAACAATTATGCTTTTTTCTCCTCGATTCGCGCATGGTAATCATATCATCTGCGTGTACATTAATTTAAAGTAAGCACGAATATATTTTCTTGGTTTTTTCTAATACAGAATTATTTTGTCACATTTCTTCTTTATTATTTTTCTTTTATTAGATGCAAGCCTGTATAGCGATCAAGTTTAGGGAATTAAGCGTCTCTCGTTATTGAAATACGTTGATCAATATACTCCCTTCAAAAGACGAGACGTATAATGTGATCACCTCGGCGGTGGGCGGGAAGCGTCAGCTTCGTTAGTGGCTTGATGTCACCGTCTCTTGAACGCATTCCAACTTATCAGTACTTTCAGTACTTTGATTTAAAGGAACTACAGACAATCAAAATAGTTTAATGTCAATTTCACGATGTAAATAACTGTACATATCAGTAGAATACGCTATTTTGACTCGCCGATTTTATAGAAACGTACTTGAATCACAAGTCACAACAGCGTATTCAAGTTATACTGGCCATGCAAGGAATATAAACCTATTACATAGCCACCAAACATGGTAAAATTATTTTTAATTTAATGGCAAAAATAAAAGCAATAATTCAATCAAAGGAACTCCACCATCTTAACTCATTACAAGACATCAATTGGGTTTATTGACTAATTAATATATATATATATATATATATATATGTATATTGAGTTCCATAAAAAAGTGTGCACTTTCACTTTTGTATTTCTCTTGAATTTTACAATGTCGGAGGAAAAATATGGAGTACATATGATACCATACTTTAGTGAAGACCTTTTGAAATTAAACGTCAAATTAGATTTGGATAAAGTTGCGCATGCTGCATACGCGCAGGCAGAACTTAAATTGTTCAAGTTTGGCCTCCTTACAACTTTTTATTTGGTAAGAGCTATGTGTTGGTGTTGCTTTATAGAGTTTTAGATGCTAATCCAGGTCATTTCCAAACAAAAGTTTTAATCTGCATGCAGACGTTACGTAAACGCCAACGTAAGACATTGCTACGTTGTTTGGACAGAAACTTGTCATGGAATGGTGCTATGGCGTTCTATGACATCTCGATTAGCTTATTTAAGGTCTTACAAAATGACCACCTTGATTTCTATTGGATATTGAATGCTCAATCAATTTTAATGACGTTCTTAATTTGACAAGATTCGATTTTGTTCAACGACGTCCATTGGTATTCAAAGCACGCTGTAGCAGCATGCACAATTGTATTGAAGATGTGCTTTTATACTTAGGAAAATCGCAAAGGTTCAACTAAATGCATTTTCAGACCAATTATCTGTCTGACACGTGATGCACATGCAAAACATGCAAAATCAAATTTCTCAATTTAGCAGACGAATTTTGCTCATCACCCGCTTTTTGTTTTCAAATACTGTTTGCACATACTCTTGGGGATAGTCAAACAACGTTTCATGTGATAGATGGTGTAATTGCAGAAATATTCAAAACTCAAAAGCGCACACTTTCTTTTGGAACTAAGTATATATATATACCGATGTAAAATACTCCCAGAAGAATAGTTTTACGAAATATATAACTCTAATTTTAACGATTTGTTAAATCGGGCGGTTAAATTGGTCAAGTCGTAAGGGTTGAAAAGAGAAAAATCTACGAAAATCGATGAAGGTGTCGGCGTCGATGTTAGTGGTGTCTGTTCTCAGTATATGGGCCATAGGAATGACAAAAGTTTAGATTTGGCGATATTGATGAGAGGCACTACAACAAGCATACTTTTTCTTCCTTATAATATTTCGTATCTATCGTAACATTTTAGATGTTATATCAGTCAGAAGATAGGCGAGGTTACACAAGCAATTCCTTCTTTTCTCACAGTGTTTTCCTTAGAGCTACTTTCCCCGGTACCTCAAATAATTAAATTGTAAGGGTGTTTCCTTAGATATGTATCTATAAACAAAGAAAGAAGTTAACAAACTTTTTTTTCTGGAATGTATCAAAAAGTTTTGTCCAGCAGATAAAAGATTAAAGGTGAAACGGAATTCAAGACAATTTAAAATTTACGCATTTTCTTTAGTCACGTTTTTTGGGCCAAACACTGTCGATTACCGACCAAAACATTGAAACTACAGCTGAAAAAATTGTAGTTATGATGTTTCTGTGGACAACCGTCACAATCTTTCGTTATAAAGATGAGTAATTTGCTGAATTACTCGCGAGGGTGATTTTCGAAAGACTTTCAAAATGATAAAGAGCATTTTTTTCGATATAAATGTTCATATGTTTTATGATTGTTTCGAGTCTCTAAATTATGTTCTGATCATCAAATTCCCGTCATTTACACCCTTTAATTGGATAAGTGTGGCATTCAAAAAGGTGTGAAAACAAGTTATCTTAATCGTCGATACCCTTTGAAAGGGCCTAAAGGTATTCTTCACGATGGGATGCAATAATAAATACGCGCTTGAAGTTAATTTTGATGCAAAACAATAGATGTCAGAAAGGTACGAACCCATTTGCTCGAGAGAATGCAGTAAAATTTGATCACGCATTTACGCAGTTAGTCGGTTCAAAAGCTAATGTTAGCTTATGTTGTTTGTTATGCTGTCTTGCCGACTTTAAATAAATCTTATCTTATCTTATCTTATCACGGGACTGAAATTGCTGCTCGAGCGATCGAGCAATCGCGCGTTCGAGTTAGTGTTGTAATAACCAACAAGAAAATAGGGAAAGACGCGTCGTGCAGATATTGTTGTTTATATATATATAAAATATAAAAAATAATGCAGAATACAAACCTGCAGATGCTAGAAAAACAATCGTCAGAAGAACTGTAACAAGCGTTTGTATGTGAATAATCATGTCCTGAAAAAGAAAATGATAGGGTTCGTTTGAAGCAAAAAGGGACCAAATTGGTTCCTGGTACGTTCGAACTAATGCCCATTCATGATCCTATTTTTCCGACAAACGGACAAGAACGTCTTGGAAGCTTAAGCGTTTGGTAGTTTTCTTGCATTTTTACTAGTATTTTATCGTATAGATTATCGTGAAATGAACACTCGCTCACTCGCTGAACCATTACATTATCAATCACTCGGGGATTCATTCATTCATTCATTCATTCATTCATTCATTCATTCATTCATTCATTCATTCATTCATTCATTCATTCATTCATTCATTCATTCATTCATTCATTCATTCATTCATTCATTCATTCATTCATTCATTCATTCATTCATTCATTCATTCATTCATTCATTCATTCATTCATGATTGATTGATTGATTGATTGATTGATTGATTGATTGATTGATTGATTGATTGATTGATTGATTGATTGATTGATTGATTGATTGATTGATTGATTGATTCATTCATTCATTCATTCATTCATTCATTCATTCCTTGCGTACTTTAATAAAGATACGTAATGAATATCGCTAATATTGTTCATCTTGAACAAAATTGGCGAAATTGGATTACCTCCCATTAAATTCACTCAAAAATCGCTCCATACACTCATTCAATTTCATTCCAAAATCATTCCAAAATCTTTCAGCTTTTCAATTTCACGATGCTCTTAAATGTATCTCACTGTTATGAAATATATAAACAAGACGAACAAGTAATAGGGCCTAGCAATCATTGTCTTCACATACCAATCAGACGCTTCCAAATTCCATCAAGTCAGTGAACTCGTAGATTTTTTCTATCATTTCTATTCTCATGTAGCTGTTGATCTTGTCTATTTAGTCATTTTGGAGAGTTTTTTAATGGTTTGGGTGAGTATTTGAAATGATTGAATGGAGCGCTTAGTGAGCGATTAAGAATGGTGTTGGTTATATATATATATATACACACAGTTGTCTCGCGTTATCTCGAGAGGGCGAAAACTATATATATATATATATATAAACAACCAAAAAACAACAAAACGGCGATTTATTTTTCATTTAAAGGGGAAACTTTCGAATTATGTCAGCCCGCAAAGTTTAATCATGATCGTTTCGTTTTCTATGCAAGACGGTTCGCAATTACCGAGCATCCATCGTTGGGCGACTAGAATGTCGTAGCTATATCTTGAATAAAGCTATAGCTACGACAGTTTGATCGCTCATCGACGAGTCTGATATTACAGGGAAAGTACTGAAACATACGCTGCTAAATGTTGGAATGTCGCCTGCATTGTGTCAATTCATTTATCTCTACGTAGTGCAAATTATACAATGGATATAATATCGGATAGTGCGTGATCTCGGATATTATATACAGTGATAAGTCAATTTATCTGTTAGATATAATGTTTGATGCTTATCAAATATTTTATAATTTCAATGTCCAACAAGGATGTGTTACGATATTTCAGTATGGTAACTGTATTCAGGGGCGTATCAATCATTTTGAAACTTATACGGACGATAAAGTCGTTCTTGGTCCCTTAAAATGCACACAGCTAACATGAAATTGACATTCATCTCAATCAAAAACTTCTTAATTGCTCACTCAGCGCTTCATTAATTCATTGCCATCACTCACTCAAACCGCTCAAAACCGCTCCAAAATTATCAAGAAATATAAGATAGCAAACTTCATTTAGAATAATTATAGTTAGAAAAAAATCCACGAATTCACTAACATATTTGAAATTATAAGCCTCTTGTAGATGCTTGAAGAAGAAGTAAGCTATTTATAGGGCTTGTATGCATCGTGAACAAAATTAGCAATGTTGGATAACCTCTCTTGAATTTTATTCAAAACTCGCTACTCGCACTCATTCAATTTCATTCTAAAATAACTCCAAAAGAATTCATAATGTCAATTTCAAGATGCTGTTAACTGTACATAGGGAGGGTTTGGTTCGGGTAACGAACGAATAGAAAACCAGTGGCAGTATACAAGGATTTACTACCCAAATTATAAGCATATATTTTGAAATTTTGCGATATTGATTAAATCACGCGTTTATTATGTTAAAGCTATGACTCTGCTAAAACGGGCTTTGCTAAATGAATTAAAGAATGTTAAGAAGGGGGGGCTCGGAAATAAGATATTACGTTGGTATTTGTAAAGAAAGGACAGAAACCCACAGTTAGGTGCTCAAATCACTGTAAGATTTAACTGAAATACCAAGAAAAAAATGTGTCAAACCCGATTAAAACACTGGGGTAGGGGGAGGCACTGGGGTGTGTGGGCGGAGGGGGGTGGGGAATCGGTAAATCTTATCACTAATCAAAATCACGGGTTCAATATTCTTTTTATCGTTTGTTTGTTTGTAATGCGTTTAATGCCATTTTCAACATTATTACAGTTAAATCGCGGCGGCGGGTGCACCCACATATGCTTTTCTGTCGTCTCCCACACTAGTACAACAACAAGATTTCATCCCAGCCACCAGCTGCTTATCCCTTTTAGGTATACTATACATCTGCATCAAACGGTTGTAAATATTACAACACGAGGGCAATTAGCCCTTAACCCTTTCCTGTTTTACAAATTTTTGGACCTGTCCAAATTCAAAGGTTTTGCAGACGAAAATTTAAAGTGGATTTAATTTGAAAAATAACCATTCAGTAGGGTAGAAAATAGTGTGAAAAAAGAAGAAATTGCTTTTCGGAAGCAATTTCTTCTTTTTTTCACAATGTTTTCTCAAACATAAAATCACAGGCACGTAAAAAGCAGGGATTAAATAGCAAAGGGTTAAGCTAACACAAGTGGTATTGTTTACGTAGGTGGCAAAATGCAAAAGCTTCTTAAAGTTAAGTTTTTTACCCAATTTGACCAAGTTTTGAAGTTTGCGTCAGATAAACTATATGAAGAACTCTGACAAAGTTTAAAGACATTTGAGTCAAAATATATGATATCGTGACCTAGATTTTGACATCACTTGACCCAATTTCGAACTTGACCAAGGACTGAAAGCGACAGACATTCTGATTATGTTCAAAGACATTTGGACCGTAGACATGGCCTCTAGAATGCACTCAAGATGTTGACGGTCGACAAGACGCCAGACACTGCTAGATCACAATAGCTCGCCATAAAGCACTTTGTGCCCAGGTGAGCTAAAATAATACAGACATTTCCGCCCTGTAACATGTATCCGGCTGTCAACAAATCAATTAACACAACATTGTCAGGAAACAAACAACAAAAACAGATTCTCAGGTGAATGGGTTTTCCTGATGCTAAAAGTAGATACGGAAAAACCTAACTGTATTTGATTACTAGAACTTTCTGTGATATAAGCTAGCAATTGATAACAAATACGCATTATAAGTTAGTACTCTATTGGAACTATCTTATACTTCAGTATTCTTGTTTTAATTGTAGCCACGAAATCGAATTAAACCATGAAAATATTTTTCCGGATTCATTGAGGTATGATCCAACAAACTTTGCGTATCGAAGGATATTCAAGCTTTATTTACGACCCGCACGGTGCCCACAAACGATTTTCTATCTGTTTTACTATTTGGGGAGGTCTTTATTACCTGAGTTCAAGCCGCATGATCAACGAATGCTTTAGTCAAGCAGAACCTTGCCCTAGGTTCCGAATGAAAACGTATGCAATAAATTTGATAAATTGTACCAAGCTTTGCACGTGTATTTACGTGCTAAGAGAGGCATAAACGATCGCAAAAGTTTTTGAGTCCTTAACGCAGGGCTGATCTTAAAGACTCCTGTCTAGCTACGTGAAAAAAGCATCGTGAAATTGACAAGCTGAATGATTTTGGAATGATTTCGGAATGAAATTGAATGAGTTTGTGGAGCGAGTTTTGAGTGAATTTAATGGGAGGTAATCCAATATCGCACATTTTGTTCAGGGAACAAAATTAGCGATATTGATTACCTCCCTTTAATAAAATATGCATACAGTTCTATTGATTGATTGATTGATTGAATGGAGTTTTACGCCGCTTTCAACAATCTTTTAGTTATATCATGGCGGCTGGAGCACCTTACAATGGATTCCTGGTATTTCTCTCACCAGTATTACCATCACATCCTTTCCTAGCCCCCAGCTGCTATCTCACAAAGGTCTACGATTATCAACTCATTGGTGAGAGACGAATAGTCGGAAAGAATGAGTGCCGCCGTCGGGGATCGAACCCGGGACCTCTGGATTAACAGTCCGAAGCGGCATACAAGTTCTATACATGGCTTCCTATCTCTTTAAGAACCTGTTAGACGCTGACAATTTGAATTATGTCAGTGAAATCGCAATTTTTCTCTATCGAAATTTATTTTGAATGACGTTGTTTCTTTATTTTTTCAATGGGTTTGGGCGTTTTTGAGCGGTTTGAGTGAGTGTTTGGAATGAATTATTTGAGCGCTGAATGAAAGATTTAGAATGGTTTTGATTGAGGTGAATGTCAATTTCATGGTGTTGTTAACTGTACGGCGAAAGTATTATTTTTTCCTTGGTGTATGTAACCATAAAATGATTAATGCTATGATGGTCTTTATCACATACACGTCGAGAGTGCATTGGCCGTTAAAATATGAAAGTCGGTCTCTTACGGGGGGGGGGGGGTGCAACCCTTGTAGCCCCCCCGTACGAAAATATCATTTCTTCAACAAGACGAAACATGACACGCAGGGTACGCCAGCCATTAGATTTATAGTATTGATCAACTGTTCATCAGATCTGTGCTGCAGATGTATTTAATTTGCGATTACATCTGCACAGTGAATATCTAGTTTGTTTGAATATGGTTTAATGCCATTTTCAACAATCTTTCAGTTTTCAGTCATATCGCGGCTACTGAAGCACCTAACAATGAACCCCCGATATTCCCCACACTCTTACTACCATTACATCCTTTCCTATGCTCCAGCTGATATCCCACTTAGTTGGGAGATATTTCGGAAAAGATATTGGCCGCCACCGGGGATCTAACCGATGACTCTCTATGATTGAAAGATGAGGTTGATACGCTACCATCTGCGCTATGACGGCGGCCAGAGAGTATGTAGATAGACACATTGAAAACTTCATGGTTTTAGAGCGAAGATATGAAGATGAAAATTAAACGAGGTGTTGATGACAAGTGACAGCTTAGACTGAACTTTACACATAATTTAATTTAGGCACTAAATCATTTTACCGTACTGAGTATAATTTACGCTCATTTATATCACCTTAATGATGATGTTAGCCTACCCTGCGTTCAGGATGAAAACGTTAGCGAAGCGCTTTCGAAATGATACCTCGCTCTGCACGTATGTGCACGTGTATGTGCACGTGCAAAGCGGGGTATCATCTCAAAGCGCTTGCGAAACGTTTTACATCCTGAAAATGATATAACCTTATCACATACCTACCACAAAAAGCCAACAGCTCGCATTCATGATGAAAGAAAGTCATGCAAATTGTTTGCAGATTATACACCGCTTTGCACGCACACTTGCATGCAAAGCGGGTTATAATTTACAAACAGTTTATATCGTTTTTTACCCTGAACGCAGACCTGGCTGCGGTCACAGCGGATTAGGTAGCGCGTCTGGCTCTCAATCGGGAAGTCCCTGGTTCGATCTCCGAATGCGGCGAATATCCTTTCCACCATTTGTCTCACACGAACAGAATGATAATCATTGACCCTTTTTGAGCAGATGAAAGCTCGGATATGATATCTTGTTAGTGTTAGTGCTGGTTAGAGAAAATCGACATTCAATGATTAGATTATCGAGCCACAAAGATGCGACTTAAAAATTGCTAAAAGAAGCACTTAACCCTAAAGTTGGTAGCAGTGGTTGGAACCCATTTCCTCTATCTCAATTAGTAGGATAAGATCTTGGGAGAGTTAGGACCACGATGGAAATAAGCGTCATTCGACCCTTCATCGTGTTATCCTACAGTAAAAAAAATCTATTAAAAAACAAACTAAGCACTGATATCATTGTAGATGACGTCAAAATACCATCAGCTTAATGACCGTAAACGCGACTTTGTGTAATGTTATCAAATTATTATTAGATATTTCCTGGAGCCGACGAATGCGGAGCTAGGAATACTTTCTGAGAATTGGTATTTAGTAGGACCATACAGGGAGGTCTTAGATTGATGGACATTTGTCTTTGCATACATAGGCTGGTAATACGCCGCTTGGGGAGAGAGGAGAACTACATCTTAATGTCTAGATACGATAACGTATCCCTCCTTTTATAATCCCTCGACCGGCAGCATATCAGAAAGAGGGGTACATTATTGCAGCTACTTAATGTCATGTTGTATCGCTATTGTAATCCGTATAAGTAAAGTTGCAGCGTATAGAATATATGGAGTTATCGTTTATATATGAATCTATGAAAATCCACTATACGATCCGGTCATCTATATGACTTATTTACTTTATATAACATACGTTCCAGTGAGTCTTGAAATACGTATTAAAATGCATAAGTTTAATTATATTAAATTGTCATTTTTAAATTTAAAAACGCGCCGATCCTAGCCTCATGTAGAATAGAAAAGACATAAAACCAGACATTGGTTCAATGATATCGTCATTTAACACACTGCTAGAGCAAAACTTAGAAACAATATAAAAAAAGTCTCACGAGAGATTCCTTGGTTTTTGTCTAATCTGCTTGCGTCGAGAGAACAAAGTTGTCACTATACCTTTATGCGTTGTAAGTACATTAGTGCGTTCGTCCGTCCGAATTTGTCCGGACCATTACTCCTAAATTTATGCGTAGTTTTAAAAATAAAGGCATAACTGTTCTCCAATATGAGTAGATGTGCTATTTGAAGGAATAGTTTGGATAGTTCCTTTGTCAAAGTTACAGCTGAAGGTCAAACACTATAAAAATACAGGCTTGTCAGCAGTTTTCGTAGGAAACCATGTGGTTTAAAGAGGGAAGGACCGCCCTAAGACTGAACATTTCACAAAGGTACTATTAGACGGTATACGGTATAAGAATGTTATGAAATAATAGACTAAAACAGGAACTTGTTGTTTTTTTGACAAGTTGAGAGTTTGGTCGACTGTCAACCTATCTCATGGTTTTGGATTTTTTAAATGCATTTTTAGTAATTACATTAATTTTTGTTCAAAATGTGTTGGGGGAGCCAAAAATACAATAAATAATTATTGTGACACACGGGAATTCCCTAAATTTATCGACTTCATTCAAATTAGAGGAACTGTTTTGTGTTTCCTATCAAAAGAAATCAATCTCAATATGCGTGGTGGAGCCTTTATATGATGTCTAACTGAAAATACTTGTAAATAAGACTTTCATTCAATGTTAGAACATGTGTTGTGACAGATATTCAGTATTTTTCAGTAACGGGATTATTTTGTGCTGGATTATATGTACCGTTGTAGCTGTCCACTTTTCGGAATTCGTCAGAAAAAGTAAGTTTAAGCCTTACGTTATTTAAAGCACATCTGCTTTCATTTGGAAACCTCGGATAACACCGTGAAAGATCATGAGTTCCGCAAAGTTGCGAAACTTTAATGGGTCATATACATTAAAAATGTATTTCTTAGTTTGGACGTTAGGAAGTGTGTTAGCGAGTACATTTGTATGTTTGTGACCTGTCGCGTGATAATCTGTCACGTGATGACCCGTCACGTGAACAGAGATCAGCTGGGGTAACAACGTTTTAAAACTTAACCCGTTAAATTTCAATTTTGATTTAAAAAATGCAAATTTTGAGTCATTTCAGTCAGCCAAGATCAAGGTTTTTCCGCAATAATTAAGTAGACACAAGCAATGTAGGCAAAGATCAGACTGTACGTCTGTACAGTCTGATCTTGGTCTATAGTACCTACCAATCTTTGTGAACTACAGAAATATTACGTTAACGGTGTGAAAATAGTTAAAACTGATCATATACGGGACTGGCAGTGTTGAATGACATTTTGAAACATAAATTTCAAATAATGCTAATAGGTTTTTGTTGTTGTTGTTGTTTTTTCTAATCATTCAAAGACAAAATGCTTTGGCTGAAGAAGGGTTGATACTTTTTATTAGCTCACCTAAGCACAAAGTGGTAAGGTGGATGTCCGTCGTCCGTCGTACGGCATCCGTCGTCAACATTTACCTTGTATGCATACTAGTGGCCTATTTTTGAAAATTGGCAAAAAGAATTGTCGAGTTGTTTAGAAGCAACAGCATTGTTTAGCTTAGAGTTCATTAATCATCTTTTTTTCAAAACCTACATTAAACAATCTTAGACTGTTCACTCAGATGAGCAATTTAAGGCCACTATGGCCCTCTTGTATTTCCAAGATTGTTAAGTCATGCTTGACTATTCAGGCCTCGATGATTTGGCAATCAAAATCTCGTTACTCAAGCTTATTTAAGCTGCGTTTACGGGGTTTTGATCACAAACCAATTCTGTTAAAAGTCTATAAAGGCTTGTCACGTGTTTAAAATGTCAAAACTCCCGACCAAATATGCCATTTATGATGCGAGTTTTATTGTTCATATAATTTGCATATTTATCGATAAGCGACCAAAGTAGTGTAACTTAAGCTCAATTGAGATTTAGTTACGATAATTTTTTAACATCTAAACGACGGTTTCAATAGCATTATGAGAGCTATTGTTTTCAAAACTGTATCAAATAATATCATTTAAATCTTCAACGCATAATAATTTATAATTTTCACGTTACATAAATTGAATTCTATATTTTGTTGCAATGCGTCTACAAACAACATGTACGGCGACAGTCAAAATGAGAAGGAAAAAAAATGTATGTCGGGGCTGTAGACTATGGGCTACTGGGATCCCTGTCCCCCCCCGGGTTGAATTTTGTACACTATGATTTTCTGTAAGTTACAATTTAAAGACATGTTAGCACTCTGGCGAGTTGGGCTTTTGTAAGATGCGTTACTTTGAAATCACCCAACCTAGATCCTTATTAAATGCTACATTTTGCTCCCATTCTGTGAAATTCTTTGGGCAGATTGCGATTTTAAGTACTATATCATACATGATTCTTGAGTATGAATGATCAAACATCCAAAGAATCCTGTACGGCTCAAGAAAATGTGTAAAATATACGTTACAATTACATTTTTTCGCCATATTCGCCTATATAAAGATATTGGCATTTCGGGGCCAAAAATATTCAAAGTCAACACTTATTGGCAAAATTCATAATATGATATGATTAATTCATATTTACATAGTTTATTTTGGCCTGCATATTACTTGTTTTATGCGTAGAAATAAAAAGATTTTAGCACATGTCCTTTCAAACCCTTTATACAACGTAATTTAATATGCTGCTAAATAAATAAATAGAAAGACAGAGAATGGCAGCTGCATTTACTACTCTTATCATGCATGATAAAACAAGAATATCATTTATAACTGATATCCTTATAACAACAAATACTTAATGTCTCTGAAGGAATGCTGTAACATACGTTATCTCAAAGTATTTTACCAAAACCCGTTTAAACTGTTTTTTTTTCTATCAATAAGGGTTAAAATTCTTTCAAATTTATAGCTCTCAGTTCTGTTATTTGGAAAATACATCAGTACTGAAGGCAAATGTGTGACCAACGAAAGATCAAAGATCCCCTAGCACCAATTTAGACCGTATTTGAGAAGTCAATGTTATATTTTTGAATGGCCAAGAAGGAAATTCTTATTGAATGCTAGTTTTTACGTATCGTCTTTGAGTGCAAAGTGATAAATAACACAAATTGAAGTTAGTATCATTTGCAGTTATCAATCTCGCAAAGTTGAAGTTTTGATAAAAAGATTTGAGATCATAATTTAGAAAAAGCCAAATTATTAATACATGTATATCGAATTTTTGAAATCAAAATACCTACACCCTTCTAATTCAGCACAGATCTTGATAATCATTGTAAATTAGATATTACAAATGCCTTGACATATTCAATTAAAATACTGGCTTTTTGAAAGATATGGATGTCTTCTTTGCGTTGCACTATACCGATTGTTTAATTTAATCATAAGGGAAATATCTGTTCAGTGAAATTACATATAAATCTATCACATAATGCAGCATGACAGCTAAAAGATTTTAAGTAATTAAAACTTTTTTTTCAAAATAACTAAGTTACTTAAGCATGTGTATTATACATCTCTAATTTCGTGCATTGGTTTATTTGTTGCCTACAAATGCTTTCAAACAGAATACCAATGGTCATAATCTAGTAACGTATGTTACCATTTGTATGAAACATGTCGCAATTATCTTAAATGCACATCAGTGTCAAATCTGTAGCCATTTAATTCAAAACATTGTTTCTCTCTAATTCAGATGGATTTTTTTGTTTTACTGCATGTTTTACCAACTGTTTGTCTGGAATGATGGCCAATTGTTTAGAATAAAATTTAATGGTTAGAAGATAAGATTAGATTTTATCTAGGTAAAAGATACTTGACATTAGAACATGAAATAAATGATCACAGTGTAGCCAGTATATAAAATAGCATAAAACACATGGTCACAGATATTTTAAAATAGATACCATGTCTGCAACATCCCTACCTAAGATAACGCAAAAAAGAGAAAGGTTATCTCTTATTTCCATTGCGGTCCTATACAAGGGTGTGGCCGACATAGAGGGACATGGTGATTTACTTTGGTAATTATTAAATACTCATCTTATCACAGCATTTTTATCACAGTAAAATGAATTTAAGTATTTTAAAGCTTAGCTTAAGTGCCCTTTAATTTTAGCTTTAAATTGAGAAAGTGACTCAATAACTTTGATATCGCCTGGTATGTGATTCCAAAGGCTGCAGCCCATGTAAGAAAACGCCTTTCTCCCATGGGACCCAACCTTCGGCACCGCAAAACAACCACTGCTGTTAAATCTGGTATTATAACTGTTTAAGGATGCCGGCGCTGCAAAGTGTTGTTTCAAATAGTCAGGTGCTAATCCGTTTTTAATTTTGAACACATGCAAAAGCGTAATCTTTTCTACTCTTTTGGAAACGGGCAACCATCTTAGAGTTTTGAAATGTATATCTGAAATTTGGGATCTATGAGGTAACTCTAGAACAAATCTTATCATTTTTTTTGCATGGTTTGGAGCTTATCAGTCCACTTCTTGTTTAAACCAAAATACAAATGCACAAGCGTAATCAAAATGACATTGAATTAAGGCTGAAACAAGCAGTTTTCAAGTTTTGAATGTTAGATATTAGCTTTTACGATACAAGAATTTCAGACGTGCGTTTGCTTTGTTGAGTAATGATCTATCCATTTTTTCACCGGATAAGTTTTGGTCTAGAGTAGCTCCAAGATATTTGGCTGATGAAGTTGAATTAATAAGATTACCATTACATGTAACATTAATATTTGTATTAGATTTAATCTTTTGATTAGTACCAAAAAGAATACATTCGGTTTTACCAAGATGTACAGACAGCTTATTGTCAATAAGCCATGATCTTACAAGGTTAAGGTCCTCAGATAATGCCTTTTCCACAGTCACCTTATCTTTGCCAGAGACTAGTATAGCAGAATCATCTGCATAAAGAAAAAGTTTGTTTTAAATTACAGCAGCCATATCATTAACATAAATCAGAAATAACAGTGGACCAAGTATCGAACCCTGGGGAACACCACATGTAATATTAGCAAGTGAAGAACGAACTTTATTTACTTCAACAAGCTGTTTCCTATCGTTCAGATATGAAGAAAACCAATTAATAATGTCATTGCTGAATCCTAATGATTCAAGTTTCATTAAAAGTATTGAGTGATCAACAGTATCGAATGGATAAGAAAAGAAGAGCCTTTTACTTGTGCACATGAAAATAATATGCCAAAGAACCATGAGTATATTAATTAGAATGGTCATTCTTCGATTCTTTTCTCTACTTTAACACAAACTGATGTACATATATATTGAAAGTCAGCCAGCAATGTCAAACAGGAATGCAAATAGAATGTTATATCACCAGCCATTTAAAAAAATACACATAAACACCTATAAAGCCCTTGCGACCTATAGACCCATAATGCAATTTTCTTATTTCTATGAATCAAGTCTTGGGTTGTATTTGAATGAGGGCTTGATATTGATGAAATCCTACTGCTTAAGCAGCTTATCGTAATTAATTTATTGTTTTAGAATGTAAGATATAAAAGAAGCGCTAATTATATCTAAGGTATGTTTCTTTCTGCATAAAAAGTACTTGTACTTTGAATCTAGATCAAAGTTATTGCATTTTTTACCATTTTTAAGGATCTATATATTACTAAAATCTTTACTTGTGTAAGAACTAATCATGTTCAAGAGAACTACAATTGGTGTGCATTTAAAAAAATGAATGTAATATAAAATACTTTCTTTGATACATCATTCCATTCATCACACCATCCTTTTAAAGCCTCTAGCTACTTATAAAATCAAGATTAATGATAATCAATTCGTTTGTACAGACTGATTAAACCTTGTACCTATGATATGGAGTCAAATGTACTACATAATCCAATGTGCTACCAACTGGGCTATGATCATGATCAACTCTAAGAAATATTCTTAACTTTTCTGTACTAAATGGATAGAAGTATTGCTTAGAGGTATTGTAGGAACAGCTTTTTTTCATCTTTTTTATCATCATTTTCCACAATGAAAACTGCCTCTTATCATCAGAAGTAACGTTTATAACGTTTTTTATTCTGAAAATGTGAAAAAAGTCTCAAACATAGAAGAAACCATAAGCTGCCTCAATATTGTGTTAGGTGCATTTCCTTAAACAATGATAGTGTTTCAATAATAATCATACCTATAGATAAGAGGTAACGTATTTTGCACGCTTTTAAAACCACAATTAGTCTTGAAATGATTGAAACTTATATTGATACCTTAAACATATTTTAACAGTTATGCAGTTATGGTTTATAGTTTATTTAGACAATGAGGGATTTTACAACCATTGCAATCAGAGGAGATATGAATAAGCCTATGTTAATTGATGGGTAAATTGGTTACTTTAGAGTAACGTATTTTGCAAATAGCTTGGTGGCAAGATGCATAAAAATTTTGAAAATCTCCCAAAGAACACAAGCTTATAGAAAAACACAGTAAACAAAACATTCAGTGGAGCATTGATGATTATAACATCTCTTTTGAATACATTAAATTTAAATTTAAATGTAACGTATTTTAAACCAATGCATTGCTTGTAAGGGCTATATTTTCAAATCATAATATAAATGGGCTTCAAATACCTTCAGAATCACTTATATCATTAACAAAAAACAATTTCAATCAATTTTTCTTTACTAAATTACAGTTACTTTCTATAACAAGACATACAACTAAAATTGTTATATGAAAATTCTATGGGTTGGTTTCTTAAAGTAACGTATCTCGCATTTTCCCCAGTGAACAGAGTGCTAACAAGTCTCAAAATGTTCAAAATTGCATAGGCTTGTAGAAAAGCACTGCTAATAATCTTCCCAATGGGCCAGCTATGGAAAAATCATTTGTATCTATGTGCTTTTCTTTGAAATTCAAAAGTAACGTATTTTACTTCCATATCATGCCTTAAAGGGGATTTTTTACAAAGTATTACTATAAATTTGCTCTACATACATTCAGCAATATAAATTTTGGTATTAAAAGATCACTTCTGGTCAATTTGACTATTCTTTTCACTGTACAAACATAACATCTTGTCTTGAAAATTTGGTGATTAATTAATTTTGAAGTAAGGTATCTCACAAATGCCCCTTCGGTCAGAGTGCTAACAAGTCTCAAAGTGTTTTATATACCATGGACTATCAAATAGACATTGTTAACGAAATTCCTAGTGAGGCAGGGATAAACAATTTATTTCTATATTCATAGTTTTCTATGAAATTTAAGGGTAACGTATTTTAGTCCAATATCATGCCTCTTAAGATGACCAGATTTTTCAAAAAATTCTATAAATGGACCCTACAGCTATTCAGCAACACAAATATATGTATAAGAAGGCAACTTTTTGTCATTTTGACTTCAATCTTTTGGGTACTCTTTTAAAATTCATTTTCAAAATTTTATTGGATGTGTTACTTTGAAGTAACGTATCTTACAAAAGCCCCACTCGCCATAGTGCTAACATGTCTCAAAATGTGTTATATACTATGGGCTTTCAGAAAAATATGGTCTACAAAATTCTTTCCTGGGAAAAACCCATTCTAGCTCATGGACTACTGATGAATAGTATTTAATGCTAAAAATCGTATGATTGGGTTGTTTCTACGCCGCTTTGAACAACAATGCATTTATATAACCTCGAAGTTCACCTATTCGTGCTCATCCTATCACCGATATTAGGCTCATAGCTTCTTGTTGAATACCCGTGCTATTCCCTCAAAATAGATAAAACAGGTTTAAACAATATAGGTAGATTTTAAAAAGCGCATTAAGAAAGTTAAAAATTTACCTTGTAAACCAACGTTATTGCCTGTCTTAAAACGTAAGGTTCACTCAAACGTGTACTTTCATAATTTCAGTGAAGGAGTCGGGTAAAAATCCTATCATTTGCTTTTTAATGATACCCGATTTACCTATGCTTATGGATTCGGCGCCTACGTTAGAGCTCAGTTTACAAAATACACCTATACCTAATCAAAGTGCTGAAAGTACTGATAAGTTGGAATGCGTTCAAGAGACGGTGACCTTAAACCACTTACGAAGCGTTCGCCTCCCGCCCACCACAGGCGATCACATAATACGCATCGTCTTTTGACGGGCGTATATAAATCAATGTATTTCGCTAATGCCCCAGAATCGCTTTACAGGCCTGAATCTGATGAAAGAAAAATGACAAAATGACCTCTACCCATCAAAATCATTTGATGGAAATTGTCTTTCTTTAAGCGTACCGACCAAAGGACTGCCGGAAGCCACACCCCCGGAAGCCGATTAACCGGAAAAATTATACTGAAAGAATTCTTACGCTTATAACCTAAACACAGTCTCTCTGCTTTTCCTAAATGCATTTACACGAATCTTCCAATTCATACATGAAACAATTAAAAGAGCAACCCGTTTAATCAAGAAAGATGACTTTATGTATTTTTGCACAGATTATGTCCCTTTTCTTTCTTTTTTTTTAAACCAGTTTGATACCAACAGAACCATCCTTTATTATGCCTAAACAAATTGAGGTTAAAACAACGAATTATTCGGCGTGATGAAGACATCATGACAAAACGGGGCCGAATATGTCTATTTGCAAAGTATTCCAGTTACTTAACGAGTATTATAAATAGTCCAACGATCAATTTCATAAAAACGGAGAGTTTTCCTTCATACTCCAGTATATGCGTGAATAATGAAAGCAAAATTCATGCAGAAAAAACACTGCAATAACAATAGCTTTTTATCTTAAAAATAAAACTTTGCCTTTTCCTTCGGAAAAGGAAAACACACAAGGAATCTTCTGATTGTTTCAAAGGCAATTAGACATACTTTGTAGTTCAAACACTTGAGATTAAGATAAAGTAAATGACAGTAATATTTTGAAAACGATGGTAATTTTCTTGCATTTTAGAAGATAATAAAAGGCCTTAACAAATTTGATTTACTTAGTGATTTTGGTAAAGACTTGGATGCGATTAGGGAGTTAAAAACATAATGATTATAAAAAATGAGTTTTTTTTTTATTTCAAGGGCACATAACTCTTGGTTCATTTGCTCTTTTTTTCCACGGTGAATTTTTTTTCATTCTTTTAGCTTGAATTCCCGGATTATTGTTGTAATTTTTAAAAAAGGATATTATTTGCCCCATCAATACTTGTTGAAAAAGAGGACTTTCTTTGATAGTCTCTGCAGCAAGAATGCATTACAAAATGGCGCCTTATTTTGTTTCCGGCTTTAATTTTGGCTTACTTTGCATTATTTTATTAAACTTATTTGTTCAAAACTATCTGTTCGTAATTTACAGGATTTCTGACAAATATATTACATAAGATTTTGCGCATGGTCAAGCACAGTTAGTTGCACAATCAACATTTTAAGATAGACCCCTTCCTATTTTATGGCCGATTTCCCCACCCACTCAAGAAAACGGACTTTTTTTCAATATTTTTTAAACGGGACGGTGAAAGTCGTTTAAAATTCAGATATAATAGACGAATAACACGAAGTATTCATTTTTGGTATAATTTTCACGTTCCTTTTACCCTTGCTTCACACTAGGAACACCTTAACAATAAATGTTTCAAACAATGCTGGTTGGTTGCTGAGGAAAATCAAGATCATGTGTATCCTGGATAACAGTAGTCTTGTAATTTTTGTTATCATGAAAGCCATACCAAAAACATGCGCAAAACTCATTTATTTGTATTGTTTATAATCTAAATATTTTTTTCTTTCAAAAAAGAAAAGGTCCAGATGTATATATCTTCGCGTTTCTCAGATTCTTAAGAAATATGCAGATTAGACGCTGTTCAGGCCGCCCAAACGTCTTACGGCGTCATTTTCCGGTAAATTTGGCGCATGGTTTGCTATGATATTCTTCACATTCGAGTTTTTATGAAGCGATCATCTTGAAAATATTGAAAGATAAAACTCATAAAATGGGCACAAAAAATACATGCTAATTTTGTTATTCTCAAACGATATAACCCTTGAAAATGTTGTTTAAGTATTCAATCGTTATCGGTAAACGTTTATAATTTCGACGTGCTCCGTGTACCGCTAGGTGGGGCTGTTAAGGCAACTGACATATACATGTCAATAAAAATGTTGAACATTTTTCTTCGGGTATGAAGTCAGTGGATAATTAGAGTAGCGATTAACATAGAAATATGATTAATAAGGAAGTAATTGATGAGAATTTCAGACTGTCTACGAACTTTCCGGACAACCCTCGTATGTTTTTATGAGATTTTAGGCTATATAGGAACATTCCATTCGTTTGTAAACTTGACCTTTCGTAACTCATAAGTACATATTTCATTCATAAAAGGGCACATAAAATCGTAGTAGGTCATCACTTGTGGTATGACCAATCAGAAAACGGCTTTTGTTTACACACGCGTGAGGTCAACTCTTGTCATAGGGGAGTACACGGGGAAGAAATTGTACGGTGCATAGAGAAATAAAAAGAGAACATTTGCTTGATCGGGTTTTTAAAACAGATAAATAATCTGTAGATGTTGCGCGTTTCTAATGATGGTTTACGAAACAATAAGGTACAAAACATTTTATCTATTTTGTTGCGTTAAAGATCGTTCAGAAAGAGAAACTAGACCTTTAAAAGAAGCTATAATTCTAGGAAAAACAAGTTGCGACATTGCCAAATAAGTAGATCACGTGATTGGCTTGTGCTATTGTCAATAGCTGACTTTTTTGGACTTATCACATGATTTCCAAATATAGTAATGCAAACATGTGATACTAGTAAATTCGTACGCAACTTTTAATAAATATCATTTAAAACATAAATAAGCGTGTTGATAATATACATGAAGTGATAGTGGTGTAATTGTACAACATTATTACTTTTGGTGTAATTAACTATGTATATGTCAAGTTGAGATATACAAAATAGGCCGAAGTGTATTCACATCCTGTTCACGTGATATGTGTTATCAAAAAACCCGAAATGAAATTATCTTGTGTTCATTTTGCGGTTTTGTTAAATCTAAGTTGGAATTGCTCCGCATTCCAACTTAAAAATGATACGAATTGCCTGTCAAATGAAACTAATTGCTTGTTTAAGATCGAAAGGTTTACTCGTTCATGTACTTTTTCAGTTGAAAAGGAGGGATCACGTTCAATTCCTTTCATATGCTTTATAAATATACCCGATATACCTACGGTAACGGACTCAACACCTACGTCAGAGCTCAGCTTTGAAAATAAACATATACAGTTATTATTTGGCTAATTTCGCCTGAGTCTTTGTGCATATTCCGTATATCTTCGGAAGATTTCCGAGTTCTAATAACATAAACCGTTAGTAACATATCTATAAATACGCAATTTAACCAACAAGTGAGAGCAAGAAAAAATAGCTCAGTCGGATAAGGTGTAACGCTTCCAATCTCACAACTATGAGTTCTAGTCTCCAAAGCGCTTATTGTTTTATTTTATCTTCACTTTTTTTAATACTTTTCTTCGTCCCTATTACAAGATTTTGTTAAATTATTAAACGACAACTTTCTGCTGATTCATATCGCGATGTCTAAGATGCAAAGGGCCTAATTTCAAGACGTTCCTCCAGCTTTCCTCGACTCGAACTGCTCGAAATAATTACCTTTAATTGATGCGTGCAGTCCGTTTCGTGAACGATTTTCATGGCTAAGGACGGATTGGTATTCCAGGACGTAAGGTAGGTTCGAGGCCACTCGATAAAGTGAGGGTTTCTCGAGGAACAGCGATCAGTCCTTGAACGTCACTCAATCACGCGTTTTAGAATACCACTCAAATAAAAAGTAGTATTTGACAGCTAAAGAAATGAGCGATTTGCAAAAAAAAAAAAACGAAAATAAATGTTGAAAAAATCAAGTATCCCCTACTCATGTTTCAGGATGGAGCAAATCAAATGGAAATTTGACTGATTTACACATTATTCTGACTTGTGGACCAACAGCTCGCACTGGCTTCGCAAAAACCTGCAGTCTCTGGGTCGCGGATAAGAAAAATTCTACGCATGGTATGCGACCACGCAGCGATTGCGTTCGCAAGGATAGTAGGCTGTATTGTTTTCTTCGGAACCGGAATATATGATAGTATAGCGATAATTCCGTGAAATATGATGTATTCGATCACTGCGTTTAAGATGAAAATATTCGTGAAACGTAACAAAATTGTACCAACGTTCATATGTGCAAAGCGTCGTACAATAGATAAACATATGCAAACGTTATATTGCACCCTAAACACAGGCAATTGGTTTTACTTATTTGAGTATCCGGTCATCAAAGACAATTTTGGCTTTGCTTCATAACGAGAACTCTACATAAATCCACACCCATCCAATGGTGCAGGGTTCATTTGACTTGTATTCGAAAACATTGCCATCTAGCCTCTGAAAAAAATGTCTTATTTTTGCAATCTGTCTATTTCTACGAGGAGGTAGGAGATAATACATGTATTGCATGTTTTGTGCATTCTTCTTTGGGTGGACAGAATGTTGATTTATATACAAATATGAACATCACAACATCTTTCTATTTGGTCATTTTGTCAGATACCCACTTAATAACCGCATATAAAATTATACGGGATGGTAGATATGAACAAATAGTTTTAACATCTTCTACTGGGATTTGGTTACCGATGCACCAAGTTAAAAGCGTATAAATATATCAGAGGCAAAGATTTTAACCTTCCATTTAAGTAGAAAGTGGTTTCGCGTTGTTTTCGCAAGATGTCCAATAACGATTCCCCACAATTATTTTTTTAAAACATTTATCCCTCATTCAAATGGCCACTATTGAAACCAATTTTTATTTAGATCTTCGGAAGTAGCATCTATCGTTTAAACATATATATATATATTTAATTTAAAACCTTTTTTTCTATTTTTCTTTTTTTTTTACAATTCTAAAGTTCGGAATGTTTTGACTTGAATTAAACTTGTTCCCCAATAGGACTTTCAGTGCTTTGATTTGCATTTGCATAAAATTGCGGTAAATACCGAGAGTCACATGCCTTTCATGGATGAAGGGATACTCTTTTGTCCCTCGAGAAAGTGGAGGGTGGTTAACGACTCGGAATACAAATTTGTCACTCGAGGGGACCTAACTGGAGGACTCCTCGAGCGTTCCTTAAGGCTTCCTTTTTCGAGTATGAGTCGAGGTCGAGTGGAGGAATTGTTTTGAAATTGAGCCCAAAGGATCTTTTATTTGTGTAAATATACACTGCACTTATTTGTCTTAAACCACGAGGAAAAGATGTTTCATAATATTCAGAACACAGCAAAATTTCCCCATAAAGCCTAGTTTCGAACCTGTTCACAAAAGTAAAACAACGTTGCCAAAGTTATCACAATGTATCCTGCATCATCAGAGCCAACTCTGCTATTGTTATTGTATATTAAAAGTAAATTCAATATATGAAAAAATATGTGTTTAAGATTACAAGAAAGTAGATAAAGCACAATACACCCTCCGTCTAAAAAGAACGTTTGTCATTGTGAGACAGAAAAAATTAGAAAACCTGAAACAGAAAATTATTCTGTCTCTTACACGCTTTGAACTCTTGTTTTCTTGTTTCAGAGGCGGATAACTTAACCTCTAAACCACAGGTCTCAGTACTAAACATGCCACAGTAAAAAATAAAAGTTTAATGCTAATTGATGGAATTCGTCGATCATCGGTGATTTTCCGATTTCACTCACGAAAAATAAACAGAGTCTCGGGCGAAATTAGCCAGAGAATAATAATATCATGTAGTTGACAAGTTGAAAGTATTTGGAATGATTTGGGGTAATAGTGAATGGGTGTGTGGGGCGAGTTTTGAACGATATTTAAGGGAGAGAATTCAATATCCTCTATTTCGTCACAATTTGAGGATATTATATTGCAGTCTCTTTAATGAAAATCTACACAGACTGCCTTTCCTTTCTATCTGTGTGTATTCAAGGACCAATCACAACTTTTTAGATCCACACAAGCCAATAAAATCGAAGAATGATTTGATCGATGAAATTTTGAATGAATTGCTGATTGATTGGTACGATTTCGAAGCGGTTTTTGAATGAATTTAGCAAGTGGGTTGAATGCATTGAATGGAGCGCTGAGCGAGTGATTTCAAATGGTTTTATATCGAAGGTCAACTTCTAGACTTAACAATAACTTTAGTGATTGACGTTAATCGTTTAAAAGGTGTGACAAAAGGAAGTATCGCAATAATTTTATCAGGGAAATGTACAACTTTAAAGGTGAATAATCCAGGAATCATGATTTCATCGTGATATTTCTATTGTTTATCAGTAATACATCGTTTATATATACATATATTCAACGACTGTAGATAATATTTCTGACCCGTCACGCGAAAAAGGACCATCTGGGTAGTGCTTAAAGTGGCAACTTAGTCAGTCTGCGCAGTCAGCGCAGACTGACTAGGGTCGAAACTTTTCGCGTTTTGCGAATTTTCTTATCTATTTTCAAATCTACCTTTCTGCGAAAGAGTTTTTGCAATACGACCTCTGGTTGGCCTGAACTTTTATTCAAAATAATATTTTTTACAGAATTCCCAGATGATCACTTTTCGCGTCATGGGCCATATTTGTATTTTTGACCGTCGCGCCAAAAGGACAATTTTAGCACTCCGCGAAATAAATGAAAAACAAATACAAAACAAAAAAACAACAACAACCACAACAGCAACAACAACAACAACAAAAAAAGAGTAAGATTTAGCGGAAGAAGACTAGATGTCGCATTTCAAAGACTTATAAGAAAGTCAATCTACGTTCAGAAAATATACAGGCATCGAAAATATCGACCTTGCCCAGCTTGCGCTCAACGCGCAGTCTGACCAGTGTCGATACTTAACGCGCGTCTCGATGGGACCTTTTCGCATGGTGGGTCAAATTTGTACTTCATATTTTTATACTGCTTTTATACTGCTTTCATGTATCTCTTGGCAGCAACATGCCACCATACTCACCCCCCCCCCAAAAAAAAAAAAAAAAAGAAAAAAAAAAAAAAAAAAAAACTTCCGAGAAAATTAGCCATATGAATGACGTTTTAAACATTTTTTTTTCATTTGAATACGCGACATTTTTTGTCGGGTTATAAAACTTTTGACACGTGCAGACATTTTAATTAATATCTGGGGTCATAAATAATTATAAAACTTGTTTTATTTGGATGTAAATACTGAGATTTGATTAATGGCTAAACATACACCGTACACATTAATAATGTAGATTATGAATTCTTAACAGTGTATATATAAATCTTACAAAAAAGGTGAATATACAATCCAAATCTTCTAAGACCTAATTGGTTCTTCAATATTCTAAAATTTTACGCCAGATTCAATATACATTTACTCATTTTCCTACGTTGTTTGCTTTACGGGGTCATTGTTTTCATTTTTTTTGCTACACGAAAATGTATAGATTTTTTCATTTTATTTAGACGACCCGCGGTTCACCGAACACCGTTGTCAATACAGTTAACAACATTATGAAATTGACATGTGAATGCTTTAGGAATGTTTTTGAAATGAATATGAATAGGTAGAAGGAACGAGTTTTGTATGAAATTAAAGGGAGGTAAACTAATATCGATTATTTTGTTCAAGACGAACAATTTTAGCGATGGATAATATCTCCCTCTAAAAGATATGGATACAAGTTCTATGAATAGCTTCCTATTTCTTCTTGATACAAAGTGAAATCGATATATTGTTCTATCCTAATTTATTTTTCAAGGAAGTTCTTGATATTATCCTTTTAAGTGATTTAGGATCGTTTAGAATGGTTTGATGGAGTGATTAGATTGAACGATTAGAGCGCATAGTGACCGATTTAGAAAATTAGCGATGAATATTACCTATCAATATAATAGGCCTATACTAACAAATTCTATAAATAGCTATCTTTGTCTTCAAGTTCAAATCAGACGCTTCCACATTAGACTAAGTTTGTGTGGAAGGGCATAAGGTTGTTTGTCCGTCCGCCGTCCATCCGTCGGAATTTGACCGTAAAAATTACGTCTCACTATCAAATGTTTCGGTACAATCGTTATTCGTATGATTTATCAGGTTATATTTTGATGGGTTCTGGATTTTGGTGCACAGAAAGCTAAATGAATAGAAAACGTATGCAAAACGTTGAAGAAATGATACACCACTATGCACGTAAATCAAAGTACAAAGTGTTGGAAAATATTCCAAACTTTTGCAATCGTTTTTTTATTTTTTTGAATCCTGATTGCAGAACTAGTTTTATACCCTACACCTACAGCATCATCATGTCAGAATTATCATATACAGTCTATAGTTACGTGTTTTTGGTCCCTCAAATGGGTATACAATAGTTTTAAGTGGTTTTGAAATACTAAATTAATCAAATGAGTCATCTCTAAACAGATAACAAGAGCCCCGCCTACGGTAGCCTACGCTCGGCTGTTGAGGTCTGGATGGTGAAATAAAATCGAAGTCGAAAAAGGGGAATAATTCACAAAAAAAACCCACCAAGAGCTATCCCCTTTGATAATACAGGTTGCTCTTTTGATGGTGATTATGTGTGCCAAGTTTCAAGTGAATGCCTTCAGTAATACTAGAAGTATCACAAAATGTCAAAGTTTTCGCACGACGACGACAACGACGACGACACCAAAGCTTTAGCAATACCTATGGTTTTCTAAGAAAACAGTCGAGCTAAAAACGAGTCTTTGACGAGATATCGAGTTTATTAATTTCGGTGTTGTATAGATACGTTTAATATTCTATTTATAATATGACCGAATTTTTTTACTTAAGCGACATAATTCTTGAATGTCATACTATTTTGATTTTTTCCGCGCAACGAATAACGCCGTCCATAACTGACGTCATAAAATAAATTACGCCCTCATTTTCATTATTACTAAAAAACGTTATGTGTAAGCTCATTTGCATAATAAACTCACGTGTTTTATTTCTAGAGACGGACACTGGTTGTAGTCGACCCTGTACAGACGACCAGTTTTTGTGCAACAATTGTCGATGTGTGATGAAGTCTCATTTTTGTGACCATGACAACGATTGTGGCGATTTTAGTGATGAACCTTTAAAATGCTGTAAGTAAATGATAATTTGATAATACGAGGCGCGACGTTTTCAACGATTTTGTATGTTCTTGGGCAACAAAGTATTGGACAGCCTTAACGATCACACAATGTGGAAAGATCAATCGCTGATCGCCCGAACAGGGAATTAAGCCTTATCTAACTACAGAGCGCGGGATGAAAACTCTGGTCAGGCTGTGCGGATGCACAGGCTGACCAAAGCCTTCGCTCCACGTACATACGAAATTGTTGAAAACGTCAGGAATTGGCTCATTTAATTTTTAGTTTCGTCTAAAAATATCGATTGTTCTGAAAGGTCGATTACTTTTTGTAATTTTTATCCCTCTTGAATAGAATTTAGAGCACGTAGCTTTTTTGTCTCTCTTTATGCAACTGCGCCAATGTAACGTATCTGAACGTGCAGAAAAAGCTTGTGTTAAGCGACCAGATAAATGACAACAAAAAACGGTTGCTTATTGAAATGGTCGCTTAAAACATTATTTCATGATGAGTATTTTTGTTCATTTTGATAGCATATACAGATTGTCGCATAATTTGTTACTGAATTCTATGATGTTCAAACCCAATATAATCTTCTCGTTGAGACGATTCTGAAAGGTGATTACAACATAAGATTCAATAATAAACAGGTTTCGTTGAGGAATATTTGCTTTTTTCAGATTTACGGGAAAATGACTTTTTATGATGGTTGCTTCATAAAATTGGTCGCTTAGTAGAAGTGGTCCGTCGAGCAATATCGATTGTACTTGAAAAATCATAATTGCATTGATTGTGTAATGTATTGCTTTTTGTAAATCATGCCTATGTACACCCTTATCAAGATGAAACGTATCGGCCTTATTTTAAAAATGTATTCTAAAAACGATTTTGTGACGATTTGGTGATAGTATATTGTGTTTACAGCGCCAATACTAGGTAATCGATCTAAATATACATGCAATAATGGCTTCTGTAGTACTCACCTATCTTAAATGCTATCATAAATTTATTATTTATTATATATGTCATTATAAAGCGTAAATGTGTACATCCCTTATAGACGTAACGGATCTGACGTGACATGAAATAACAGTAAGTTAATTCCTCAAAGAGTGTCATGATATTGTGAAACATTGTTGACCTGTCGCTCATTTAATATTCCTGTTGAACTTCATTGATATTCGGAACCCACTTCCTTATATAGATTAAAAATAGCAAATAGTACATTCAAATAACAAAATATACACATTTGTGATAAATGACCAGACACAGCTGTAGGCGTAAGGTCGGAATCTTGCAATGCAGAGGTACAAGGATCGGATCTCTCTCTCGTCTTTTCTTTCTTTCTTTTCTTTTTTTATTCTTATTTTTTTTTTGGTTAATATGATTTTACTTTTAATGGCTGTAATTCAAATCTTTGTATACAAAAAAAAGCGTGGGACAGTTTACTTAATTTTGTTCATCATACTGTATTGGTGATCCGTTTGATATTCTGCATCAAGTGATTTCCTATTGCTCTGTAGCCTACGCACAACAGAAAATGTTTTTTTTTGTGTTGTTGTTGTTGTTTTTTAGAAAAATACAGAAAAAAGATATCACACTCCTCAAATTAAAATAAAAAATGGATAAAAAAAGATTCGCAAAGGAATTAACAGAAGAAGTAACGGCAAGCAATGAAAAGTATTGTACGATAAGAAAAATAGTAATAATATAATTAGGCTAAAATGTCATGCATGAAAGTGGTTAATTCAATTCGGTCGCTCAGGTGCTGCGTTAGAGAAACAAAAAAGGCTTAGTCGACGACCAAATGCCTCGCCATCCACCTCAGCTACGGAATAGGTGACAACAGCTTATTAATTCTATGAAAATTAAAGTAATGGGAGCTTTGATTAAGAAAATGTTCATATAGAATATTACAAACAAGAAATTTAAGAGGCAATTAAACTGCCCCTTCATTTAATAACAAGATTAAAGTTAAAACAAATTTAGGCAAAAAATCTGTGTCCGACTGGGTGCGTATTCGAACCGGGTCCGTCAGTTCTATGACTCTATTTGGCAAACGGTTTAGACCACTGCGTTACCGACCCAATTGTGACATATGCGGTATTTTATTTGATGTTAAAATAAAAATTATTCAATAACCTCGCGGATATAAACGAAAGTTTACGAAAAATAATGAGTGACAGGTCAACAATGTTTCACAATATAGGTAGATTTTGCGCGGTGAGCCCTGAAGTCTACTTAAAACGGTTAAATTCCCGTGCTATTCTTTCAAAATAGATAAAACAAGTTTACGCAATACCTAAAAAAGATACAAATTATCTTACAAATGTTTCATATACTTTTTAAATATACCCGATAAACCCTTGGTAATGGACTCAACGCCTACGTCAGAGCTCAGTTTTGAAAATACACCTATACCAAACATCTTGTTTATCTTTTTAATTATATATCGTATTTGTTCACAGCACCTTCACGATGTAACGGATCTGACTTTACATGTAATAACGGTAAATGTATTCCTCACAGATGGTTGTGTGACGGTAACGATGATTGTACGGACAATTCCGACGAAATCAAATGTGGTGAGGAAATCTATACATCTTAGCAAGTAAATTGTAATGAAAGAATCGATCATTTAACCCTTTGCTGTTTAATACCTGCTTTTTACGTGCCTGTGACTTATGGTTGAGAAAACATTGTGAAAAACGAAGAAATTGCTTCTGACAAGCAATTTCTTCTTTTTCCAGACTATTTTCTACCCTACAGATAAGTTATTTTTCAAATTAAATCCACTTTAAATTTTCGTCTGCAAAACCTTTAAAATTGGACAGGTCCAAAATGTTGAAAAACAGGAAAGTGATAACTGGCCCTGCATTCAGGATGAAAAGGCGGTGCAAAATGCTAGCAAATTATGTCCCGCTTTGCCAGTGCACTTGCGTGCACAGCGGAGTTTAATTTGAAAACAGTTTGCACTGTTTTGTCATCCTGAACGTAGGGATGTTGAACGCTTTCAAGCAAAACTGCAGAAAAAATAGAATTTATGCATGTAATATCATGCATTACATAATACTGAGAACACGTGACAAGTCCTATGCATTCACTTGTGTTTGTAAGATCATTAGTGTTGATTCAGATTTGGTGATTTTGAAAATGTCTAAGTATGTGGCAAGAATCGTCAGTGAAAAAAGTCAGCATACATGAATATGCCACACCTTTAAACCTTTTAATCTTTTTCAAATAAAAAATGGAGGCTTATCGTTCGAGTGAAAGAGCTTTTGAAAGCCTTCGTCTAGGTTGTGATTTGTCTCTCACCAATGAGTCGATGATCGTAGACCTATGTGGGATAGCAGCAATAGTCTAGGAAATGATTTGATGTTAGTACTGGTGTGAGAAATACCAGGAATCTATTGTTCGGTGCTCTAGCCACCACAATATAACTGAAAGATTGTTGAATGCTGTGTTAAATCCCATTCAAACAATCTTCGTCTAGGTAAGGAAATACACACTTTTAAGCCGTATTGTTTTATAGCTCAATATCGTTTTTTAAGGTATATTGGTATTGTTTGTATTCGCACACTAAAGAAAAATCATTCACTTTAATCAACAACAGAGTATTTGTTTTACCTTTTACTTACAGAAAATTTCGAAAAAGAGTGCGCACTTCTAGAGTATAAATGCCCTCTCAATAACAAATGTATGTCTCTGTCTAAATTGTGTGGCGGTTACAGTACGTGTGGATCGGAGGCAGATAGACCCCCTTGTGATACATTCTTTGGTGAGTATATCCAACCTATATGGTGTCAGAAATCGTTATTAAAGCACAAATGGTTGAACTGAGATGGGAACATTGTGTTTATTCTAACCCAGCGTGATAACAATCAAATGAAAGCCACATGTGTCTATGTAACCATAAGAAGAAAAGCTAAGCAAATATTTTCCCCGGTACGTTCATTTTGATACAAATTGCCTATTTAAATGACGATTAGGATTTAATTAACTTTGTTATTAAACGTATTACATAATATCTACGCCGATTCCATGGTGGCTTATATCAGCCATGAGATACGAAATGTCAGTATTACGTTGTTTTTTTAAAGAAAAAAAAAAACAAAAAACAAAACAAAACAAAAACAAAAAAAAAAAAAAAAGCTGTAGCGCAAAATTCTAAAAAGATCATTGTAAGGAATTTTTACAAAATGTTTTTTTCCCAAAGCCATTATTACGAGAGGCGTAAACTGTGTTGTTGTGTATATAGAGGGTATTGAATGAGTGGTCATGGAAAACCGAATTTATCAAAACGAGTCATCTATAAACAGATAAAAACGAGGCTACGCCGAGTTTTTATCTGTTTAGGGATGACTCGTTTATTAAATTATGTTTGTTTTTTTAGCACAAATTTTATATTCTATTTATAATATATCCCGAATTTTTACGACGAATTGTCAAATTACTTGAAATTCAACATTTCAATTTTCCGCGAAACTTATTACACCGTTTTAAACTGACGTCACAATGTATACATTATGACGTCATTTTCGCGGTTAAAAAATAGCGTTGCTATTCACTCTGAGCTCATTTGCATAGTTATTTCACTAGTGTTATAACATCCGTCACGGCCGTGTAATATCAAAAACAATCAACGGGGTTATATCACTCCCGTGACGTAGGTCATATCATAAGAATAGATTAATCTCAAAGTATCTTACAGGTAACTTGTCATCCTGCAAATATAAAGACTGTGAGCACGACCTGGCGTATATTTGTACACTAGTGGGTACCAGCGATGCACAATGTCGATGTAGCAGAGGTTATGTTATTGATGAGCGGGATACCAGCAGATGTGTAGGTAGGTTGGATTCAAGCATGTGGTCAGACCCGACCAGATTCTGTCATTCTTTGTTTTATCAAATTGTCCGTCTGCCTAGTGCTGTAACGCAACAAAATAATATATTATGACCTCAATCGCGTTTCAACTTCATCCACAGATCATTTTTTTGAGACAAAAAAAAATCTGGAAAAATAAGGTATAAGTTCTTCACTATTCAAGCTAAAGTAGAGGTACTGCCTTTTTTAAAATTGTGAAGATGACAGCAAGTTCGGGCACGTCCGGAAAGGAAATCGTGCACAAAGAAGGCCAAAACAAGAGTCATATCAAAGTATATATGCAATCGTAGTAATGAAAAAGAAAAAAAGAATAAAAAAAAAATATACTTGTCGTGATGAAGTATCATATCTTGTGACAGAGATATGCCGAAATATTAATTATATTTCTTTAAGGCCTATCGATAGATTAGCGCTTGGTTATCTCACCACCAAAACAGTAAATTTACCAAAATATTTTTTTGACATGCCATCGTTCATTTACCCTCTTTTTACATTATCTAAACGGTTCTTATTAAACACATGAATTCGCGAAATTGAAAAGTTGTAACATGTAAATGACTAGCTTTAAGAGATTTTGCCCTAGAGTTTGTACATTTAGTCTCAATTTGGCATTAAAGTAAAAGAAGTATTGTTTGTTTTCCGTGTAAGATTGAAAGCCTTTCATTCCGTGAACAAGAAAAAGTACTTTTCGTCATCCATGAAAATACAGCTTTTGTTTTTAATTCAATGATAGATAAATCAATTTTACACTCAAACAAACGATTTTTTTTTATTTGTGACCCGTCAAGCGAAAGGGGAACATCTGGGAACTTCGTAAAATAAATATTCGGTGAATGTATTGGATCGAGCCTTGGTCTGCCAGAAGGCGGATTATGAAAATATTTACATATGAAGATAGATTGATCATTTTAGACTCAGAAATAGAGGATATTGAATGAGTGGTCATGGAATATCGAATTTATTAAACGAGTCATCTATAAACAGATAAAAACGAGGCTGTGCCGAGTTTTTATCTGTTTTAGATGACGAGTTTAATAAATTCTGTATTTTATGAGCACAAATTTGATATTCTCTTTATAATATGACCCGTTTTTATTTTTAAAAAAATCATCTAAATTCTTGATATTCAACATTTCAATTTTCCGCGAAACCCTTAACGCTGTTTAAAAATGACGTCACAATATATACATTATGACGTCAAGCGTTGCTTTTCGCTCTGAGCTCATTTGCATAGTTATTGCACTAGTGTAATAACACCCGTGTAATATCAAAAATATTCAACGGGTTTATTTCACTCCCGCGACGTAGGTCATATTAGAAAAAGTATTATTTTTGAAAAGTGTCGACTATGGTCAGTGTGCGCAAAACGCGCAGTCTGACCAAGGTCTACACTTTACACTTTTTTAGGATGGCCCCTTTTCGACTTACGGGTAATATTTATGATTGTATCATATAGATTGTCATGACTACATATGGTCATTATTTCTCCTTTAAAGATTACAACGAATGTGAAGATTATGGACGCTGTGACCAAAAGTGTACCAATCTT
This sequence comes from Fragum whitleyi, assembly GCA_948146395.1. Classification (NCBI taxonomy): domain Eukaryota; kingdom Metazoa; phylum Mollusca; class Bivalvia; order Cardiida; family Cardiidae; genus Fragum; species Fragum whitleyi. Next base: position 50,315,166 of record OX411558.1, read on the forward strand.
GTCGGAAGTTATAAATGTTCTTGTAAAGCCTGGTATAAACTCACAGATAATAGGACGTGTAAAGCTATCGGAGGTTTGTATTTGCCTGCTTTTGTTAACAAAGTAAATACAAATAGAATGATATCCCAATTCCCCCCCAAAAAATCCCCTTTCCCCTTGTTAACAAAGGAAAGTACAAAACTGGAAGTATCCATATTCCAATAGGAAAATATCCCCTTAACAGAAACAAAAACGGTTCCATTGGCTAAAATAAATCAAAGCCTACGTCGCAAGTAATAGGCACAAATATGAGTATACCATTTTTGTAAAACTTACCATAACTTATCATAACTTAACATTGCCAGTGTCAACTGCATTTGAGATGCGAGTTAATCATTTATTAGTTTACTTTTTATTAAGCCATGAGATCTTTCAATAGTATGATTTGAATGTTTTTGAGTTGAAAGATATCATTCTTACAACGTCTGACTTCGTTTTATATTCGAGCCTTTGCGTGACATATTCGATAATTTCAAATGTATGCAAAGTAACACTGGCCACTTGTTTCCGCTCAGTCTGACCAGAGTCTTTATTATGCGATTTCTAGATAGAAAAGGTCTCAAAGAGCATTAAGACAGTCAGACAATCTTCTAGATGTTGCAATCTATGCTGTGTGTTGTTTCCGTTTCAAAGATACGTCAAATTGTTGGAAATGTCTCACGCAGGCTCATTTATCTTTGTCCTTATCCTATTTCAACAGGTGGTCAAGCAGTATTATATATCGGTACTACAGCAAACCTGACCAAAATGAATCTGGACGGAAGTGACGTACAACAGGTGCTCGCTGGTCACGTGATCGACTTCACGTTTGAATACGCTACACAGACGATATTCTGGATTGATCCCGATCAAAATAAGGTATTTAGAGTATATGTTGAAAGTTGTGTGATGTATGCAAGTCAAGGAATTTGAAAAGGCCAACACACGAGTTGTGTTAAATATGCCAAAATACCACACATCTGCTAGAAAATTTGGTAGTATTGATGCTGATTTAGAGGGATGAACATATTTTCGAATTTGTGTTTCTTAAGTACATGCTCGTATATGATCCTATTATATGTCTTAAATGAAGGGTAACGTAAATTATTATGCAACAATGAAATAACAAGGATACTAGCAAAAAATAGCTTCATTCATGAAGTAAACACGCCTTTTACTTATTGTTTCGGACCCCTTGCAGATCTACAAAACTCCCGGAAGACAATCACTGAACATCACGAGCAGTCCCAAACCGTGCAGACTGGCCTTCGATTGGATAGCTATGAACTTGTATGTGGCTGACTGTCTGGCCAACAAGATATATCTGTACAACACCAAAACTAATAGACAAACTAGTGTGATTAATGATGGGATACAGACTATTAAGGCTTTGGCACTTGATCCACTCACCGGGTAAGAAATCACCGGTGATGAAGAATTTCGTTTGCTCGCTAAATATAATTCGAGGCTGGGGGATTAAAACCTCGTAACTACAGCTTGATAAGCTAGAGTTGCGAGGTTTTGGTCGCTCAGCGAAGATATATATTTTATTTCACATCGTAGCAATTGTCACAAAAATATATTGTCACAACATTGAAAATAAAAAGATAAATATGAGTGAGTTGTATTTAGAGCAGCAACGCTTGTTCTTTCAGGTTAATCTTTTTCTTTAACTATTCTTGAAATAACCGCTCTTTGACCATTCTTGAAATAACGGAGCCATTTTCATAGTTTTCAATTTTTTACAATACTCATTAATGTACTTTGAAAGACTCATTCGTAAAAAGCTGTATCCGCTATTTAATTTTAAGATTTCATTTACAAATAATTTTCCTATTTTAATACACCATGAAAAACGGTAGTTGTTTAAAAACAAATAATTCTAGTCAGAGCTAGTTCCAAATAGGGTATGTACTCATGCTAGTAATTCGGAATCATGTTCAAAATAAGATTTATAATGGCGAAGTACCAAATTCTATGTTCAAGCGATAAATTGATCTCGTTTTAACAACGTTCGTCAACGAATTTCTATATATATTGACCCTCATAGATATTCTTATTTAATATCTATTTCAAAAATGAAATCTATTTGCGTTTATTTAACGATATTTGCGAAGTACCAATGTTTTTCGATATAACACCTTTTTCAACGATACATGCAAAATTGAGTCATTCGAGACTTACGTGATTTCAATTATCGGTTGATTTTTACAGTATTTGCAATTACGCGAATAATTTTATTGACATCGTAGGTTTGATACAAATAATTCTCGGCTTGATAATTGTTATCTAATCATGCAATATGCCTTTTAGATTCTTATTTTATACGGACTACGGACGAAAACGCAATTTACCACGGATATGTAGAGCTTTTATGGATGGCGGTCATAATGTGGACCTTAAATTGGGAAAACTCGTGTCTCCATCTAGTATAAGTGTGGACACAACCAGTCAGTAAGTATTAAATATCATTATATGATACCTCCTTTTTACGGATTACGGACATAAACGAATTATACCACGGATATGCCGAGCTTTTATGGATGGCGGTCATAGTGTGGTCCCCAAACTTAGCAAACTGGTGTCTTCGTCAAGTATAAATGTTGACACACCTAGTCAGTAGATATTTAATGTCATTACATGATCCCCTCCTTTTAAGGATTACGGTTGTCTCTCACCAATGGGTAGATAATCGTAAACCTATGTGTGATAGCAGTCGGAGGCTAGGAAAGGGTGTAATGGTAGTACAGGTGAAAGAAATACCAGGAAGCCATTGTTATGTGCTCCGACCGCCGCGATATAACTGCGAAATTGTTGAAAGCGGCAAAAAACCCATTCAAACAAACAATAAAAATAAGGATTATGGACGAAAACGTAATCTACCATGTTTATGTCGAGCTATCATTGAGGGTGGTCAGAGTGTGGACCTTTAACCCTTTCCTGTTTAACAAAATGTTAGACCTGTCCAAATTCAAAGGTTTTGTAAATCATGTTTCAAAGTGAATTTTAATTGAAAAATAACAATTCAGTATGGAAAATAGTGTGGAAAAAGAAGAAATTGCTAGTCAGAAGCAATTTCTTCTTTCTTCTCACTGTTTTCTCAAAAATAAAATCACAGGCACGTAAAAATCAGGGATTAAACAGCAAAGGGTTAATTGGGTAAACTCATGTCGCCATCTAGTATAAGTGTGAAAACAACTAGTCAGTAAGTACCCTGATAGTATTTTAATGATTATTTACAATACTTTCATGGAATTATTCTGTGTTATTATTAAACTGGCAGGGCGTGGCTTAGCCGTGACGTAATTTGGCCATTTTACATTTCAATTTGTTGGGTTCTTTCAAAGGTAAGTCCGCAATTATCATAATGCGTGCAAATAAATGCATCCTAAAACCAAAACGATTTTCTTTCTCGGGAAAAAGTGAACACATTCAATCGTTTTGTTACCAATGCCTCGTAACTTCAGCTTTGGTAACCAACCTATGATTGATTGAATGGAGTTGAACGCCGCCTTCAACATTTTTTTTCAGTTATATCGCGGCGGGTGGAGCACCTAATAATGGATTTCTGGTATATCTCTCACCAGTACAACCATCACATCCTTTCCTAGCCTTCAGCTACTATCTCACTTAGTTCTACGATTATCTACCCATTAGTGAGAGACAAATAATCGGAAAGAATGAGTGCCGCCGTCGGGGTTCGAACCCGGTACCTCTAGATTGACAGTCCGTCGCGTTACCAACTGCGCTATGACGGCGGCTTGCCAACCTATGATTAAAAGTCTCAAATTATTTATGTCGACTATCAAGAGAAGGCATTTATTGTAATTATACCCCCTACATACGAAATAGAGGGGGTTTATTGGTTCACCATGTCTGTCTGTCTGTCCATCCGTCCGTCCGTAGACCTTTTCGTTTCCGGACTCTAATTCAAGAACCAAGCCACCTAGAATAATGAAACTTCTTACAAATTCTGCTTATGACCGAAGGAAGTGCCCTATTGTTTTTTGCTCACATAGATCAAATGTCAATGTCACAGACAGCCTTTGTTCAATTGACAAAGCGCTAGTGGCAGCTTTGCGACAGCTCTAGTTAAAGCTGATTTACCTTAACCTTAAGTGTAACGCGCCTTTACGTAGGCTTTGTCCTGCCAAGGCAATACTCATGGATAATACCAAACTAAAAAAAGATTTTTAGGAGCAGCGAAAGAACATTGGGCCAACTTATTTCTCGCTCGAAAGGATGTTTTTCAGCCGGGCCACAATTGAAAACCAGCCCTTGTGTTCCGCCTGGCAAGATGATACAAACCGTTTTCAAATTATACCCGTTTTTGCAAGCATGCGCACGCGCAAAGCGGGGTATAATTAGAAAACGGTTTGTAGCATCTTGTCAACCGGAACACAGGGGCTGGTTTCTAATTGTGGCCCGGCTGAAAAACACCCGAATCGGGCCCCGCCCGGGGGAGAAATAAGTTGACCCACTGCTTTAGTTTCTGACAAATAGATGGTCGATCTGGCACATAAAACCATAACGATTTCTTTTACGGAAACTTTGATCAAAATGTAAGTATCTTATGAATCTTTTGCATCGTGTCATTATTCACGTAAATGATGCTGAAAGGTGTGTACGATATCTGCTTGATGGCACCTAATGTAAATCTATCAAAACTGAACTGTATGGTTACTTTTCTAAAAACTACAATGTTTTAGTAAAGAAAATATCGAAGAGATAATTTATTGCGAAATCTCAATAATCTTTCTGAAATTATAAAAAGAAATGGATCTTTAATTATTGTTATCTTTCAGACGTATATACTGGACAGATTATAGATTGGACCAAATACAAACTGCTGACTATAACGGTCTTAATGTGTAAGTGTGCTAAACTTTGTTGTACAGTATAATGTTACATATGCCATGCATTCGAAATAAATACATTTGAGAACAGATTTAGATATTTTATCACATATCACCCCTGCTATAGACCTGCAATTTCAAGTGAGTGATCAAAGATCAATTTTACATTAAATATGATAGGAATTAACGGTTTCTCGGACCTCACTCTTTCTTGCGGAACTATAGCATATATACAATGCAGGATATTATCTAAATGATTCCGAATCTACAGACGATTTCAAAAAATGATGTGACATATATTTCTATATTAGTAAAATTTACCTTTTCTCCACCCATCCAAACTATAGTTATAGGTTTGCAACCTTTAACCCTTTCACGAGCACCTCATGCTGTTTACAAGTGCGCATGATTTGTTCGAAAATGATTTTAAACTCCAATTGAACTGAGCATCTGAGTTCAATTCTTTTATGATTCGATGAGGGTTTTCATTAAGTGAAATCTGTTTTTTTTTTAGTTTCAAACATAAGTTGAAAGTATTGGAAACACAAACATAACGCATCGAAAAACATGTACTTACTTATTTTATGTATATTTAGATTCACTATTCTATCTGGTGGACTAAACATCCCTGCGCCTGTCAGTCTGACCATGTTTGAGGACCAACTCTACTGGGCAGACATCACTAAAATGTCAATCATGCGAGTAGGCAAGTTCAGGAACCGACGTCTTGCGCATGTCTACTCCACAGCGGAAGCGCGACCAACTTCCGTTCAGATCATGCATGCTGCTCTGCAGCGCTTTACCGGTAGAGGTACGTCAGTATATTTGAACATCAAATCTGTAATAGATTCGAAGAACAACTTGGTTTGTCCTTTTGTTATTTTCTTTGTCTTATCCTTAAAGATTTTTTGCATAACTTTTTGACCACATGACCTAATGACTCAGACCATTGAAAAATTGTTTATAAAAAATCGAAATTTTTTACACGTTTTTTCTACTATGCTGTGTCGAAATGTTCAGAAATATGCCGACTTTTCCCTTTTAAAGATTTTTTTATTTTTCTTACAAAAAAGGTGGAAAAAGTAGCATTTTGTATGAAATTTTTGACATAAACAAATAAAAGGTTTAAGACTAGTTGTAGCCTTTGTTATCAATCAGTTTTCTCAATTGATTCGCTTTAACTGTATATTAATAGACCTTAAAAATTTGATCTTTAGCAACATGCGATTGAATTCTTACTAATATCAGTTATCTTATTATAAACATGTACTTTCTTATTAATATGAGCTAACTCATTATATACTATCAGCCGCCAATCCATGTGTGATGTCATCGTGCTCCCATATATGTGTACTAACACACTTGACCGACAATAACAGACTGGGATACAGATGTATGTGTGAGGCTGGGTACCAGATTGGAGCAGATGGCATTTCCTGTCAGAGTGAGCGTGTTGTAATAACTATCAAATTCACGATAGAAAGTTGTCAAGCCTTTTCTCGGGATGACAAAATGGTGCAGAGTGTTTGCCGATCATACTCCGCTTTGCACGCAAGCGCAAAAAATGCACCATTTTGTAATCCTGAACGCAGGGAAGATTCGACAGATTGTCGTTTCCTTTGCTACTTCGATTTGATTTTCCTAAAGACTCACCTCGTACATGAACATACATGTATCCAAAATGGGGATATTACCACTTAAAATTTAAAACTTGAAATATATCAAATAATATCAGAAAGCAATATGGAATTTTTCATTAATGATTGTAAATTTTTCCACTCGTTGGTAATAAATGTTCACATTAAATATAGCAAATGTTATGAGATTATCTTTTAGTGTTTGGAAAGTCAAAAGAGGGTAAGTTTTGGTGAGCTTGTTTTGAAGATCAAATTAAGAAAAGCTTGTCTTGAGGACAATCTCCTGGCATGTTCTTTTTTATGGAAATCGTTTTTTCGTTAACTCGCAGCCTGAAATCAAAAACAGGAATATCATTCTTATGCATTTGTAGACGTGGCCAAGACGTCTTTATAATAAAAACGGTACGCACGGCTGAGATTAGCATATCCTCGATAATTGTTTGCTATTGAAAAAAAGGGTTGAAATATGAGGAAATAAGTGTGTTTTTTTTTTTACAGAAATAACAGAGTTTCTACTGTTTGCCACCAAGCATGCTGTTCGAGGTATTCCGTTAGATGGCACCAAACGTCGCAGTTTGGACGCCATGTCACCAGTACTCGGACAGACCAGTACCCGACAGGGGTACAGTTTTGTGGCCGTGGATTTTGATGTCGCGCGAGGAGAAATCTACTTCTCTGATATATACAACAAGGCGATATTTAGATCACTAATCAACGATACGGGTATGACATTCATTGGTTGATTTATTGGGATAAGATATTTCACTTAGATTTAATGATCTGGACTGGGCGCTGTTGATTGTTTATGGTTTGGCCATGGGGGCGTCCTTAGAAAAGTCATATTTTAAACCCACTTATCAATGATCGTGATACACGGGGAGGCAGATGAAATATAAATACAGTGCGATAAAAGATTATTGTTTAAAATAGTTTTAAACGGATAAAAAGGATTTAACCGACAATACCCTCAAGTGAACTTGATATATGATGCTCCTGACAATTCATAAATAGTCACGAATTCAATATCCACAAGAACATTTTGCATTTTCAATGACTCTTTTGACCATGAATAGGTGTCTTAAAAATTATGTAAATTATGACGAGATGCATATTCTTACGAAAAAACATGACAAAGTTATTTCAAGGTATGGTGGTCGCATTGTATGATTTTATTATATTTTAGATATAACACCAGTCCTGGCCACCGACAATCGATCCGTTGAAGGGCTTAGTTTTGATTGGATATCCAGAAATCTATATTTTGCGGACTTCTACGCCAAAACTCTATCAGTAATGAACATGGACTTCCCCAATCAGAGACGTATATTGTTAAACAACCTTGGTAGTCCACGATCTGTTGTCGTTCATCCAGCAAGAGGGTAAAAAACCCTATTTTTAGCTCGGCTGTTTTCGGAGAAAACCCGAGGTATTGCTATAGCCTCCGTGTCGTCGTCGTCGTTGTCGTCGTCGTTGTCGTCGTCGTCGTCGTTGTCGTCGTCGTGCGAAAACTTTGACATTTTGTTATATCTCTGGTTCTACTGAAGGCATTCACTTGAAACTTGGCACACATGTTCACCATCAAAAGAGCAACCTATACTATCAAGGGGGATAACTCTAGATGCACTTTGTGCAAATTATGCCCCTTTTTCGACTTAGAATTTTTTCCCACCATCCAGCTTTCGACAGCCGAGCGTAGGCACCCGTAGGCGGTGCTCTTGTTTTTATTCTGTTGTGATTTCTTCTGTGTGACAAGCTAATCTTGTCCGACTCTAGCATACAAATATTTCGAACGGGGCCTTATAGACGGGTTGAAAATTTTTATTCGGAGAAAATCATGTGACTTTCTTTTTTTACATAAATGTGACCCGTCATACGAAAAGGGCCATCTGGGTAGTGCTTAAAGTGTCGACCCTAGTCATACTGCGCGGACTGCGCAGACTTACTAGGATCGAAACTTTTTGCACCGTGCATATTTTCTGAATCTAGAATGATCAATCTACCTTCTAGTGAAAGAATTTTTGAGGTACGACTTCTGGATGACCTATGCTGGATCAAATCTCATTTTCAATCATTCATTTTACAGAATTCCCGGATGGTCACTTCTCGCGTGACGGGACTAAATGTCTAAATCAAATCATACCTATACGCAAGGATTTAAGGAGATCTATACCTCACAATATAATTCATGCTGATTTCATAATATAGAAAAAATCATTCACATGTATAAGACATGTACAAGAAACACTTTGTGTTCTTGAAGATTTGTTGTTGTTATTGTATTATCTATCAAATGTTAATATCTTTGATTCTGTATTTCCTCGGAAAATTCCTTTAAAGCCTTAAACAAATAAACATTGCTCATTATTTTAAACGTTGTCTTTCTGTAACGATGACCAATTTTTAACAGTACATCAAAATCTGATTGAAACATTTTTTTTCGAGTTGCAAGCACGAATTCTTGACATATTTTCTGTATAGAAGAAAGAAACATTCAAGGGCATTTCACGAACGTCAATACTTGTAAAGAAATAAGGCGTATTTTTCGGTAAACATTGTTTTTTTTATTTAACATTGAAAAGTCCATTTTTCGGTGTAACGTTTTTTCACAATTATTGAACAGATACGTGTTTTTCGCTGATTGGTTGAAAGATGCTACGTCCCACCCGTTCATTGGTCGATGCGATGGAGATGGGAGTAACCTAATTAAGATTCACCGATACGAACTTGGCTGGCCGAACGGTTTGGGCGTTGACTATGGCACAGACAGGGTTTATTTTGTAGACGCTTTCTTTGACAGGTTAATATATTTTAAAATATGGCCTTCGTCGCGGGAGTGAAATAACCCCGCTGAATAGTTTTGATATTACAAGGATGATTTTACACTAGTGGCAACGCTAAACTTTCGTTGTGAAAATGAGGTCATATTGCATTTGATGACATCATTTTGCAAACGGCGTTATATGTTTCGCGGAATAAGTTGACTTGATCTTGAACTTTCTCGAAAATTGTGTCTGATTATAAAAAGAATATCAAATTTGTGCTACTAATATACCTAATTTATTAGACTCGTCATCTAAAACAGATAAAAACGAGACATAGTCTCGTGTTTATCTGTTCATAGATGACTCGTCTAATTAATTCGGTATTGAATGACCACTCATTTAATATCCTCTGTTTAAAGTATGAAATGGGTTGATTTAAACTAAATAAAAACAATTCACTCTTATGATGGGTCTTGCCAAACGGGCTTGTTGTGGACTGCTGGACAAACCGGGTGCATTTTGCTTTCTTTGACGGGTTAATTTAGTTACCTGCCATACGAAATTTGAATTTGAAATGGGGTTTTCCGTCGCTTTCAACAATCTTTCAGTTATATCGCGACGACTTGAGCACCTAACGATGGATTCCTGGTATTTCTCACACCAGTACTACCACCACATCCCTTTCCTAGCCTCCAGTTGCTATTCCACATAGGTTTACCATCATCTACCCATTGGTGGGAGACAAATGTCGGAAAGGATAAGTGCCGCGGCCGGGGATCGAACCCGTGCGAATAAAGACCCCTGGATAAGAAGTCCGGCGCGCTACCAACTGCGCTATTGCCGCGGCTACCTGCCATACGAAAAGGGACAATATTAGTAAGACGTAAACTTTCGACCGTAGTAAGATGGCGCGGATCTCGAGTTCTGACAAAGTTTCTTCCAAGTCTTACTAAGTAGAAACATTTCGAACTTGGCTAATTATCTGAATCTAGCATTATTATTCTACCTACCTGACGTTTTGAAGTGCGACTACAGATTGACTTCAATATTTCTTTATAATGCAATAAATGATTATTTTACGGAGTTTCCAGTTTGCCTTTTATACATGACGGATCACTTGTATCAAATATTTTTTTGTGTATTTTTCGGTTCCATTCCTTCAAAAGCATAAATTCTAATGAGCGTTCTGTAATATTCATTACTGTATAAAATGTTCGTTTACGGCTCGTAATAGGCATACGATAACGAACAAATCCCAGGTATAAACGAAATGACTTATTTATCATCTATCTTTGAATAAATACAACATATTTTTCTCATGTGAATTAACCTTATATCCATTCGTACAATACTACCAAACTAGTTCATTCAGCTTTTATAGACTCTAGTAAAACCAATAAAATTCCATAGAAGCCTCATACTAAAAGTTACTTGAAATTATAAAAGGAGATGTTAAAGTCATGCTACACAAAGAAAAATGATGTTATAAACCTATGAAATTTATTTTAAGACTTCAGCATTCGGATTTAGATGGAGGAGATTTACGAACAGTATCGGGTCTAAGCCTAGTTCATCCATTTGGAGTAGCTATATTTAAAGGTAATGTAATGTGCAATTTTGAAAACGGACCGATTTTTTATTCTTTCCAGCAAAGTATGCATATATTACGCAAAGCTTTTACTTTGATGACACTTTTACTTTCGCTTTTCCTAACCTATTCCGACAAATCCCTCTTTCTGACGCCACACAAAACTCCCAGAGTCAGCCGAATGTTAGAACTTCTCATTTTCAGCATCCAATTCCTTCAAGTAACATTTTATATGCTTTAACATTTGGGTCAAAGGTTTATATATGTCGGACATGTTTCAAAAGTGCGTGATTAAGTAGTATATATATAAAAATAGGCTTTTATTCCCCGTAGATTGAACGAGTTCGTGCGTAAATTGTAAGCCTGTGCACCCACAAAAAATTACACAACAGACGTAGTCAACGGGTGCAAATAACACATGATCCTTAATGTTTTATTTTTGTGTAGTTTCTATGTATTATGTATAAAATCTAATCTTAAGTATATTTACGAACGTATTTGTAATATGTATACACGCATTGTTTTCTTGCTTTACTTGCATAGCATTAAGTATAGGATATAAAACGAATGCCGTGGTATATGGGAAATGAAACGAGCGTTTGCGAGTGCTATTTCCCATATAACACGGCATGAGATTTTCTATCTGACATAGACCACGCTTTTCTAAAATTGTCTGCATTATTACCAAAACTTCTAAACGAGTAAAACTCATTGTGCTTTTACTGTAATTGTGTGTAATTATGCTAAAATTCCTTATGAATCTGTCTCTGTTACTTATCATTGCAAATCTTTTGCATTATTGCGACCATAGAAAGTCTTTTGGCGAAAAGCGCTCAAATAAAATGCTCGTAATCTTTTTGAAATGACTCGGCACGCAAATCCTGTAGAGATTCTCGTGCACGATATGCATCTATTATATATCTGTAAATACAAAGCTCAGAGTTTTATCTGTGATATATACTTTTGAAAAGCTGATCTCTGATTGGCCAATTCGCTTCAGGCGTGGTCTAAATAAACGTATGACTCAAACGGAATCATTTCCCATTTTCAGATTATATCTATCTGACCGATTGGAAACTTCAGACAATAAGTAAGATACACAAAACAAATGGACATGTTGACATCTTAGTACAGGGAGTGGAATTTTTACGCAGTCTGAGGATTTATACACCTGAATTACAGAGGGTGCCAGGTGTGTGACTGATTAGATTTGAGAATTGATCTGACATTTTGCATTCTAGCCAAACGGTCTGGTAGTAGCTAATACATAGTAGGCTGAAAATTGCATTGTATCCAGCCTTTCTGCGACCACTAAATCTTTTGAAATAACCCTTATTTCGAAGACCAAAGAGTCTCCAGGAAAATACTATTTTACACAGTGAATATAGAATCACTCAAACGAAATCGCCATGGTGTTATGCACTTGAGCGGTTTCCAACATGTTTGCGGATCTTCTACTTCAATATTTCTTTAGCGTTTGCATCATTTCTCCGCTTGTTGAAGTATTTTATAGGTTTTACAATTAGCAGAATGTTATTTATGTGTTTTAAAGAACATACTTGTAACTTAACTTAATTTACTTTGAGATAAATTCCCCTCATTTAGAAAATACAAAGCAAATTATTCGACATTATATAATAAATTGTAGTCAATCGGATCCTACCGGTTCAAGATAATTTTCGTAGCTTTGGTATTTATGACGAAAATTCGTTAATTTTTCCTGTACAATGCGACAAACATAATTTCTCCTCATCAGAGTCCCATCCCTGTGCCGACGATAATGGAGGATGTTCTCATATGTGTTTTCCTGTTCCCGACTTAACTGGTTTACAAAGAAAATGTGGATGTCAATATGGTATGAAGCTGGAAACCGACAATATCACTTGTATTAACAATCCCGATGAGACTAAATTAGAAGGTATATTTCTAGTCATTTAGCCATCGTCTTCTTAGCGTTCAAAACTTTTTACATGAGTGTTTATTTTTCAGTGAATCATTGAATAATTCGTCCTTCTAAAAGCAAGCGAGAAGTACGACTCTCCAGGTCTTCCAAAAGAAATTCTTATTTCACCATTCAATAAAGCAAAGGGAAGTTTAATGAACAACATATTGATAAATTCAAATGACTGTTCAAGTAGGATTCTTCGGATTCCAGAAAGTATAATAGAAAGCCGATTTCAGATGATAAACGGATTCGCATCATTAAATGGGACACACTGTTTATTACGTGACAGGCTGTTTTGTTTTCAGGATGTACCCAGTCCTCATCATTTCAATGTAAGACAGGTAGATGTATCCCCAAACACTACCGCTGTAATGGTGATGACGATTGTTTGGACAACAGCGATGAGGTGGATTGTCCTAAAGGTAAGCAACTTCAGGGTGTCTCCAAACATTTGAAATAGCAAGTGCGAGAAAAAGATCTCATAGATTTATAAAACCACAGTCTTATGATCTGCTAAACAATTATATCCTTAATGACTCATGTGACGATAAAATTCCAATGTTCGTGCTTTATTGTCGTAAACGATGGGTAGCATTTACTTAAATAAACAATAATGCAGTGTTGAGGAATGCTCTTCCTTAACAACCTTATCAAATGAACAAGAAGAAGACTGGGTGTATTTTTACCATCAAGGACACCATCTATACTTTAAATTTGTCAAAGCTTTAACCAAATACGTTGTCAGTTTTTTGCGCTCGAAGTTCAATAGTAACTGAAGGTGGTGTTCAATGGTAATTGCAGGTGTTAGGTAAATCAAAGTGAATCGATTATGAAACACTTTCAATAGCATAAAGCGTATACATGTGTTTGACTTCCAAGATTCGGTGCGTGGTTGTGAAAATTTAAAATATTGGTATAGCTATCTCTGCTGAACCAATTATAGATAAACATTTTTAAACAGTGAATTTGAAATATTGTCATTTTTGTGTACACATGTATAGATAAAAACGACATTTGTTCCTCAACTAAGCATTTTCATATTAACATTGTTATCATATTAAAGAAACGAAATGTCCGCCCCACAAACGCTTGTGTGATAATGGTAAATGTTTTAAATATATTGCAGTTTTTTTTCTGTTGAAACACTTTATTTCCATTCAGGCTTTATAACATGATCATAAATTAATTTTGTCTATACAGTTTTAGACAAATATACTAACAATCATTCTCTAATAAACCTTTTTGTCTATACATAGTCTGTTACAGAAAGACTATATGTCTGCCCAACAAGTTTAGATGTGGTAACGGTTAATGTAACAAGTATAACTAGAGTCTATCTATACATATTCTATTACAGAGAGTGTATGTCCATCCCGCCTTTTAGGTGTGATAACAGTTAATGTATCAAGTATAACTAGAGATATTTCTATCTAAACATTTTCTATTAAAGAGTTTGAATGTTCATCCCGCAATTTTGGTGTGATAAGGGTGAATGTATCAAATATAACTAGAAATATGTCTTTCTACACATATTCTGTTACAGAGAGTGTATGTTCGCCCCACAAGTTTAGGTGTGATAATGGTAAATGTATCAAATATAACTGGAAATGTGATGGTGATAATGATTGTGGAGATATGTCTGATGAAAGACAATGTCGTGAGTATATCTTTTATACTATCCATAGCTTAACGTTGGTCATCGAATCTACATTAAGCTAAAGAAATTTAAATATACAGAGGCAAATGCCATAAATTAAGTACAGATCAATTGGTATTTATAATGCTCAGATACAGTGTGGCCCATAAATATTTTAGTTTAACTACCAAATCAATATATATTTCAGATAAAGATTGATCTGTTTACACTAATCAAATCAAATGTAACAACACAATCTAAATAATTATAATCAAGCTAATCGGACTAGTGTTGTAACGATAATCGGAAAACATCGATTAATCGATCGATTCTCTCCAAAGTTTCGATTATCGATTCTTGGAAAATCGATCAATTGGTTGTTGTTGTCATTGTTTTCACAGTTTGACATTTCACCAAGCATAAAATAAGATGCTCATAATAATTTGGATTTCGAGATAAACATTCGACATCAGATGCCATCTTTATTTTGCATTCGGTTATCCAAAAAGTATTGTCGAAAAATAATAAATTGTGGTGCGTGTTTGTCGATTATAAACGTGCTTTTGATTCAGTAGGGCATGAAGCTCTTTACACGAAGCTCATAGACTCAGGCATTAGTTCCAAAATGATAAGTATGATTAAAAGTATATATTCTAATGTTCAGTCTTGTGTAAAACTGTCAAGTAGGTCAAAAGTTTCAGAGTTTTTCGATGTATCGATTGGACTTAAGCAAGGTAAACCCTTGTCTCCGCTTCTTTTTCTTCTTTTTATTAACGATATATCCGAAAACCTTAACATTGATGAGCTAACCAACTCTGATTTAGAATTGTTAAACAAATATCTTATCCTTTTTGCAGATGATATCGTTTTGTTTACAACAAGTCCTATTAGCCTACAATCTCAGCTCAATTGCTTGTATCAGTATTCTAAAAAATGGGAATTGGAAATAAACATCGACAATTTTGTGTATTTGAAAAGCGAAAATCAAATCATGGTATTTTTTTTCATTAATGGTAAACAAATTGAAATTGTAGATAACTTTACGTATTTAGGTTTAAAATTTCAAAGCAATGGAAGTCTCAAAATGGCAACTAAAAGTCTTCCTGACCAAGCTCTAAGAGCATATTACGGTTTATTGAAAGTTTTCGATAGGATCCCTCTTAGTGTGAAGAATAAACTATCCCTATTTGATAGTATGGTTGTGCCAATACTTTTATATGGAGCAGAAGTCTGGGGCGCTTATAGTTGTAAAGAAATTGATAATTTACTTCTCCGTTTCCTCAGAAGTATTTTAGGTGTTAAAAGACAAACAGCAATTTATTCCATCTTTGGAGAATTCGGTAGATTGCCTCTAGCAGTAATCTGCAAAGAAAGAGTATTAAAATTTTGGTGTAAAATAAAATCTAATACCTTTCCTTCTCTATTATTGTCATACACAGATTCCGTTGATAACGGAAATGCTAGATCGTGGGGAAATAAAGTGAATTCGCTGATTGACCATCTAGGACTGACAAATGTAAGACTTAACTATAATTCAGAGATAAATTATGTTTCAAATTTTAAAACGAGGCTTCGGGATCAATATATGCAGGAATGGTACCATAACATAAATCATTTACCTAAATTATCAAGTTATTGCAAATTTAAGGAAAACTTTCAGTAAGAACCATATCTTGATATCATTAAAATCGAAAAGTTGTTAAAAATGTTTGCATGTTAGTTCACATAATTTAGAAATCGAAACCGGTCGTTATAATAATATCTCAAGACAAGAGAGAATTTGTAAATTATGTAATTTGGGTCAGGTTGAAGATGAATATCACTTTCTTTTGTGCTGTCCTAAGTTTTTAGATATTAGACGTAAATTTTTCCTTAGAATAGCATGGCCTAATATACATAAGTTCATAAATATAATGTCATCAACAAATAAAAGGAATGTACTAAATACTGTTAAGTTTATCGCATCCGCATTTGAAGCTCGCAAGAACTATCTTGATACTACTGTTCATTAACTAGGTTGCACACGTACAAAGTTCTCAGCTATGTTAGATATTTTGTATATTGAATTTAGAGATACACTGTATTTGTAAAAATTGCTAAGTTTTGTGTCAAAGCCATATTTTTGCTGTATTGTAAATGGCTAAAGATATATTGTGTCGATATATGCCAATAAATGTAAAACTGTAATTTGAAAGAAACCAGATTGGTGGATAGAGGGACTTGAGTCTATTTCAATGAGAAATTTGGAATTGTCTTAGTTTTTTGAGTATATTCTTGTTCCAAGTAAATAAAATTCTTGACCCTTTTAAAGTTTGGAAAAAAACATTTTTATGTGTACAAATCAGTTTTGATTATTAATCGATAATTGAATCGAAAGCAGTTTCCTATTCAATTCGATTTTCGATTCTAATTTTTGACCGATTTTACATCACTAAATCGAAGAGTAAATGATGTTTCTGCTTATACTACACATATTGTAAATATACAGCTAGAAACAATGTGTCTCGCAATTGTGTATATATAACAACACGTTTAGGATAGAGTACGAGAGCCGTGGTATATGTGAAATAGACACGAGCATCAGCGAGACCACGCTTTTCTTACACTATCCCGAAACCTCTTCATAATGAAAAAGAGTTAATCTCGATGTGATATTACTCTAATCAAGTGTCAATATGCTGAAATCACGTATGAATCTATTTCCGTTACCAATTTCAGATCTTTTGCACTTTGCGACTGTCGAAAGTCCTTAGGATAAAATAGCTGTATAAAATGCTCGTCATCTTTTTGAAATGACTCCGCCCCCAAAACCTGTCGAGATTCACGTGCAATTCACACTATGACCGTAAATCTGTAAAAACAATGCTCTGAGTTGTATCTGTGATATATACTTTTGAAATACTGTTCTCTGATTGGCCGATTCGCTTCAAGCGTGGTCTAAGCTTTGTTAACACACAAGTTGTAACTATAACTCATGACAGTTTACATGTAATAACACGCTGTGTATACACACAAGATATAAATTCATGTATAACCCATGTCTTTATATTTCCAGCTAACAAGCAATGTGCCCCACAAGAGTTTAAATGTAATAACACATTGTGTATACACATAAGATATAAATGTAACACAGATAATGATTGCGGAGACGGTTCCGATGAAGGGTCGTTTTGTGGTGAGACTATATTATCATCTCTTATCATTTTACACTATATTGTATACAAATTCCTCTTTTATTACCACAAAATTTCCTTAGTACGTTCATTACGTTGTCAGATGCCATTTCCCCAAAAGAGCACCAAAATGTACTATTAATTTGAAAATCGCATTATATTCGTTAATCAAACGAGTCAACTGTCCATACCGATATTTTGAAATGTTTCTTTGCAAATTCTAAGTATTTAATTTTGCCGGACATCGTCTATTTTTTTTCTCAAGAAAAGCCTCCACATTAAGTTTTAAAGTGTTAAAGTACGCATTTTTGCATCAATGCAATATTTGAGCATAATACATGAACGCCCAATTAAAAAAACAAACCTTTTATCTGTTATTATATCTGTGTTTTTCTACTTTTTAAAAATAATCAAAGGTTTTTTTTCGAAATCCAAGTAAATAGTCATCCTTTTTTTACAAAACCTGCCAAATAAATGTTTGTTATGGTTTAAATTGCTCATGACGCACTAGGCGTTTTTCATGCATGACATTTGTTTTGCTGAATTTTAACAAAATCAGATGTTTTGTCTCATGATGTCACTAATACTTACTCCACTTTTTCATAAAATGATATTTCAGCTGACCATAAATGTCATCCGGGCTATTTTCAATGTAATGATAAGCGATGTATTCCTGAAAACCTTGTATGTGATGGAGAGGAGCATTGTTATTCCGGGGAGGATGAACAAGGGTGTCCACCATTAAAATGTTCAGGTATACACCTCTTACCCTTAAGGTAAAAACATGAGGCAACAGTTAAGGTAGTCGAACCGTAAAATATCCGCAACATTTCGGCACTCACGATCTTTCAAAATGTTTGCCGAGGTTTCTGAATGAAAATCATTAGGAAACCTCGGTTAACACTGTTAAATTTCATTTCTTCCAAAACGTTGCGGAACTTTTACGGGTCCACTACCTTAAGAACACCACGAAGTTGACACGCATCTCGGTCAAAACCATTCTTAATCGCTCGCTTTGCGCTTCATTCATTCATTCAAAACACTCACTCCAATCATTCAAAAATGCTCACCAATTGTTTCAAAAAATTCGAAATCTTTCAAAATGATCAATATTTCAATCAATTCGGTCAATAAGACGCATGATTTATTGGTTAGTGTTGATATTTGAACGTCTGATTTGAAAGTGAACACACGAAACCAGAAAAATGCGTAGATTTTATTAAAGGGAGGTAAAAGATTAGCGCATATTTCGTCCCTATGGGCGAAATTATTGTTTATGCTTTACCTTGTTTGAATTTCATCAAGAATCACTTTTTACAGTCATACAATTTTATTCTGAAATCATTCCAAAATCATTTGCTGCGTTAATTTAACGATACTCTTTATTGTTACAGTTCGCTTTTCATGATCGTAAATAATTTTTTACACTTTCCATTATTACTATTTATAAAATACAATCTATTGTTGACTTAAGCAGTAGCCTACAATTTCAATATGTCTAACGAACGAGATGTTCCTTTTCTATGTGCTTCGTTGGAAAATGTTTTTTCAGTCTGATGAGTATTATAATCAATATCTTAGGGATCTCCTAATGATTTTACGAATCTTAAAACGACATATTCTTATAATCATACTGAAGCAACCGTGTCTATTAAACGCCCATCTTTTTTAAGCGATCGTTTTCAAATTCCATTTTTTAAATAAAAATATCTGAAATCGTGGATTCAGTTGGTCGAAAAATATTGGAAATCAATTACTTTGTATTTAAAAAAAACCTCATTAGAATCGTCTCAGTGAGACGATTCTATTCATGTTTACTTAAAACAACATAAGATTATCGATAAAATAGCAATTACATAAATATTCAATTAAAATATTTTTTTCTTATATGTAAAGAAAACGTGTGCTTAGCGACCTTTCTCTTTAACGACCGTCATTTGGTGATCCCATAAGTGGTCGCTTAATACACGTTTTACTGTATATTAATAATTAGCGAATCGCTTTCGGCACTATAAGAAGAAAATTTATTATAATATCGTTGTTTCGGAAAAAGATTTACTTCTTCGTTAGTTTTAATAAGGATATTTACATGTTACACGAATTTCATTTCCTCTTTTTACAGGCGACTCGTTTAAATGTACGACTGTCAGACAGTGTATACCCATACAATATCGCTGTGACGGAGCTTTAGACTGTCAGGACTCATCCGATGAAAAAGAATGTCGTAAGTTTAGTTTATTATGGAACGCCCCGACTGCCTCATGCTGTTCGTATCTGATTTGTTATGTCCTAAAATCAGGTTGTTATGTGCATTTCTAGTTTGTCTTGATCAAAAGTCATTCCGTCTTGTGCAAATATTAGTATGTCGTGCAAATATATTAAATCGTTAGTGCTTTTTATGGTTTGTTATGCACATTTTGTAATTTGGCCTGTATGGAAATCAATATGTCTTGCGCTAATTAATTTGTTATATGCAAAGAACAGTTTTTGATGTAGTCAAAACAATTTGTCGTGTAAACTTTACACTAAACGACTTGTCAAGTGTTAATTACAACCTGATTTTCAGACATAACGAATCAGATATTAACAACATAGGGCAGTCGAGGCGTTCCATAGTTTATACCTAGTTTATGATATCTTTTGAATATTTGTCGTCTAAACATTGATAAAAATCGATAAGGCTTATTTCAAGAATAGTACTCAAATATGGGGTCTTTAGATCTTAACGTTTGACTATGGCACTCGTTAAGCGACCAAAACAATCTTCATTCAGAGACCTTTGGTCTCAAAGAAGCGTCAATACTTATTTGCCAAGTTGCCTTTTGTTTTTGGAACAAAAGTACTCTTTAACATTGTTGTCTTTATTTAACACGGTTTGGTATTAACTAATTGACATTTATACCCCTAAAATATATTTGTGACCCGTCACACGAAAAGGGACCATCTAGGCAGTGGGTAAAGTCATGACTCTAGTCAGACTGCGCGGATTGCGCAGACTGACTTGGGTCAAAACTTTTCGTATGTGCCTATTTTCTGAATCTAGAATGATCAATTTACCTTCCCATGAAAGAATTTTTGAAATGCGACTTCTGATTGACCTATGCTGGATCCAATCTCTTTTTCAAATTCTACAGAGTTCCCAGATTTTCCCTTTTCGCGTGACCGGTCACATATATATATAAACAACAAAAATAATTTTCTAAAAAAGCCCCCCTTTTACGGTTCATGAATTAGTCCCGATGCTCTAACCCTTTCTTTCAGAAGTGGTAGATCAAAATTTGAATTACGCCAAAACGCCGCATTCTGAATACACGATATTCAACTCGTTTTTCTTGAAGACGAGCTGATCTTAGTATAGAATAAATAGTTTTGAGATCCACAATGCTGCATAATAATATTTCCAATCTAGATTTGTTTTTAAGGTGTCTTTTTACGTTAGATCGTATACTTCTTATATTGCAGCTGAGCGTCCGGACAATGGTTGTTTTACCCACGAGTTTAAGTGTATGACAGGGGGCTGTATACCTCTAACCTGGAAATGTGATCGACATCCTGATTGTGCTGACCACTCGGACGAAAGGAATTGTGGTATGTGATGGTTTAAAGGTAGTGGAACCGTAACAGTTCCGCAACATCTCGGAACTTATTTTCTTTCACAATGGTAACCAAGGTTTTCAATGAAAATCATTAGGAAGCCTTGGTTAACACTGTTAATGTTCATTACTCCCGAAACGTTGAGGGTCCACAACCTTAAAACCGATAAGGTCGATTATTCCAAGAAAAATAAAGAATATAAACAACATTACGAAAACATGCTACGCACTTTCAGTTCCGTAATAAAATTCAGCTCCGCAGAACAATAGTTTAGGCCTATAGATTGTTACAGTCTAAGTATGTTATGTTTGTAAAGAGTGACAAGAATTTTCAACGCAAGCAGAATTTCGGGAAATTAAAGACTGCTTACTTAATTTTCCAGTCGGTGTTAACTGACCCGATTCTTTCGCTTCATTTTTTTAAAGTCGCTTTATGCCTTCAAAGGTAAGCCAGGACGTTTCTGTTTTGTAGCTGAAATTGATTAAAAATTGAAACCGCTCACAGAAGCTAAACAAATATTTTGTCAATTCAGGTGGGCATAAGATGTCCTTATCAAATATTGAATAGTATGACAGCTGATTGAAACATGTCTGAAGAGACAGAGCCTTACCGTAAAAGCTCTAATAGAATAGCCCAACTAGAACCATCACATTTCCTTTTGAAAGGGATGGGCTTTTATTAGAGACTACGCTTCATATCGATAGCTCAGTGCGAAACGAAACAATATATAAACGTATAGGCAGTTACAACTGTTACGCTCTGAGCCATCGATATTTGTATCAATGGTGAAATATGACCAAAAAAAGAAACTTAATCCATACAAATTATTAAAATTTGATTGGGGAAAAATGCATAAAACCACTGCTGAATTTTATTGCCCTGATTTTGTGGGCATTGGCTTTAGGTAGAGGATTCAAGAGCTTGTAAAATCACATCAAAAATAGTCGATTTCAACCTCCAATTTGGGGAACGGGGTTTTATTGGAGAATGGGGCTCTATTTGAATTTTATCTTATAACTATACAACTATCCGTATGATAACATGCTGTATGATATCTTTTATGATATCACATAGTTATTTTTAGAACATGATATAATTTGGTTATTTTTAGAAAGTTGCATTTCAATTAGAAAAACCGACAAAAACAAGACAAATACAGGTAATAAGATAAATATAATACATACTTAGTGTATTGTATGAAAAAATATCAAACTCGGTTGTGAGAATTGATAATTGTCTCGGCACAGCCTCGACAATTTACAATTCTCCCAACCTCGTTAGATATTTTTTTTCATATAATACACTAAGTACGTATTATATATTTACGGTATTTGGTTTGTATTTCAGACGCACCACTGACTTGCTCCCCAAAACAGTTCGAGTGCAAAAATGGCCGCTGTATATCACGTGACTATGTTTGTGACAAACAAAATGACTGTGTTGATAACAGTGATGAGGATTCCAGTCTAAATTGTCGTAAGTTCATTCTTTTTCACTTGCCGGGTTACAATATCATTTGAATTATTTTAAGATGTCATGGATTTTTTAGTAGAAAAAAAACTAGTGAATTAACAGTCTATTTTGAATTGTAAATTGCCAAAAAAACGAGTCTTTTAGGTTGACTATCCTTTTGTCTAACCGGAATAGTTACAATGATTGATTTTCATAAAGGCGACGTTCCCTTGCTTATTTCATGACAAAACCTTTTAATAAGTTCCATTAAAAGACGTTTAAGGTTGAAAGGAAGTTTCATTAACATGATTCGTATTGAATTATATAGCGCCCCCTGTAGTGGAGTGTCCTATTGGACAGTGGAGTTGCCCGGGTGATGACGTCATTTGTATCAACAGTTCGAAAGTGTGTGACGGGAATGAGGATTGTCCCGGGGGTCATGACGAGGGGGTCGGATGTGGTGAGTAGAATAGTCGAATTTAAGGTGGCGGGACCGTTAAAAGTCCGCAACATTTCGGACTAAATGTTCTTTCACAATTTTAACCGATGTTTCCTAATGAAAATCATTAGGAAACCTCGGTTAACACTGTTTTAGTTCATTACTCCCGAAACGTTGCGGAACCACTCCCACCACTCGGCTTTGATTATATAGCATTGTGACTGGCTGAAATAATTGTTCAAAGCTCTATTAACAATATTTTGAGTATCCAACTATCATATGGTACTCAACTTTTGCTAGGAAACAAAACGAAATACAATTTATTGTTTTCAATGAAAGACTTCCTTCTAACTAAAACAATTTTAATATATTATTTTCGGAGTACACCATGTCGTATGTATTTTACCGAGAGCATCGCGTGCGCATGACAACGCTCGGCTGCGAGTGCTATTTAATGCAGAGAATCTAAGTAACACGGGCCATAACTCTCACAGAAACGTTTCCAGAGTTGTCCTTCTATTAAGCCTGAGTAGCTTTTATGTCGATGACTACACATGCCAAATTTAGATACGATATATACAATAACAACAGAAATATGGCTTAAAGTCAAATTTACAACGTCAACGCCAACGTAAACGACCGCACTAACGTCAACAGATATGCTCACGTCATCAATGATATGACAATAGCTAGATAATTTACCGAGCTAAGCAATTAATAGAAGATTGGAATAAAATGCTTAAACATTGATTGAATATAATTCTAGAAAAATAAAATACATTCTTTCGGTTTTGATCCCTAGCAAAAGTTGTGTAGTATATACTTGCACACAGAGTATTTCAATAAAATGTCTCAAATTAATGTGTTTAATTAGTTTAATTCAATAGGAAAAACTGGATAATACTTTTGGGATATTAACCTAAACATGCAATCATGTATATCTATAACCAGGATTTTAGGACCAAATTTTAATGAAAAAAAAACCCTCAAACATTTGAATCATCAATATATCATTCTAATGACAGAAAGCCATATAAGCGATTGTGTGTCGTCTTGCAATAAGAAGGAGACAGTGTATTTGATAATGAGTACAATTCAATATAATTAAGAAGATTTTGTTCTACGACAAAAGCAGATAAGCATAAACATAAATTCGCTCCTCCCACTAGCTAAATTTCTTTCCGAAATCATTAAAAAATAATTCATTTTGGGAATTCGATAATGAAGTTATCTGTAAAAGCTTTGCACTTTTAAGACACGTACGTCTTCCTAGTCATGAGATCAGTGGAATTTCTACTTTTTGGTACGTGTCCTAAATGTGTCTTACAAACAGTGATATTGTTTCCGATAAAATATTTCTTGTCTAAAGCATCTTTTAATTTCAGGCCAACATTTTCCGGTGTCCATTTCGAGCCACCTCTTTCCCTCAAATTTAGTTGCTTTTCTTAACTCCTGTGTTTTCAGTTATTTTACCTATCTAATTACCTTTGTGTTATAAATGACGTTTTATCTTTGTAGAACAAAAAATGACAAAGCATTCCGATGATCCAAATACATCAATGGAGACTGGTTGATTTTCGGTATTCATATAAAATATTTTAAGGACGACTTTAACGTCACTACTACAATACATTCCTGCTTTACATTAAGCTCGTTCATCATAGAATTTCTTTATTAAATGTCTCAAAGTCAAAATATCACAAACTTGTTGCATTTGTGCAAGCAATGTCTGAGAAACTGACTTGTCGGAGAAATAAGAGCAGAGCCGGCGACTCGTCGAATAAATAAATTGCACCGAAAGCTTCTATTTGTTCCTGTTGTGTGTTTCCAATTATCCCTGTTGACAGATTTAATGCTTTTGCAATGTCTATTTTGGACCGTTTCCTTCGCGCTTGTTTTTAAGTGATTATTTTATTGTTCGCTTGGTTTTATTTAAGTATTTTCGCATGTCTTTGATTTCCTCATTACTTGCTTGCGAACCAACTCTTTTTTTAAGTTCCCTGATTCATTTTACTGTTCGCCTGGTGATCTTATTATTTTCGCATATCATATGCTTTATGTAAATAGTGTTCCTATTTTTGTTTGCTTCTTCTTTTACTCACGCCTTTGCTCCACCCACTACCCGGTTTTGACCAATTAGAGAGAAGTGAATGTTCGATCAATAATGGCGGATGCAGTTACAAATGTGTACAGACACCGCGAGGACCCATATGTATATGTCCGGATGGTCAACAATTGGACGGAACCACGAAATGTATTGGTAATTATTTTACTTTAAGTTCATGACACTTTGATACCTTGAAGTTTTGGGCTCATACTTCGATGGATACAGTTTTGTGTACGAAAGTAGGTTATTTGGGTTGTTTGCGAAATAATGTACTTCCATAATTAAGTACACAAGTTTTTTTGTGTATTTGCGAAAAAATTGTTCTTCTGTGAGTATGTAAGTATTGTGGTTTACCTGTGAACAAAAGTAGTTCCGTATTTGAGTATGCAATTATTCTTTTTATTTTACAATCAAACCAGAGTATTGTCTTAAAAAATATCATTCCTTCTAGTGAAAGTGTGCCGTTGTGCAGGACTCGTGTTTGACCCTTTAACTAGGGTTTTGATCCCAAAAATATGAAAAATATCTTAATTTGACCCCTAGAAATTTCTCTAAGGGGACCCCCTTCTCCAAGGGGGACCCCCTTGTGAGAAATTACTGAGGGTCAGAACATGGTTTTATACCTAAGAGTTTTATAAATTACCATCTAAAAGTTCTTTTAATTCAGATTTGACCCCAAGAATTTCATAGGTTAGGAGTCAATGACTCCCCTTTATCAAACACTAACAAGAGCCCTTTTGTGTTCAATTATATAAGGGTACAAGAAACAATGAAGACACCTTGTTGCCAAAGATATTTCACAAAACACATTTTCCATCTTTGAAATTAATCAAATCATTTCTAGGAGTAAAGTATTCAGTTTCTTCAACTTTTTGTGCGACAAAGAAGATTTTAAAAGCAAAACTATCCACGTTCATTGATTTAACTTACCGATGGGAACTTTGCCGAGGCCTGTTTAATTATTTACAATACTTTAAATACGATCCTTATTTAAAAGCGGTCGCTTACTATGGTATTTTAAACAATATCATATGTATTCCTAACATCATTATTTTTCAAGATTCGAATGAGTGCAAGACGCCCTGGGTCTGTAGCCAAAAGTGCATCAATATAAAGGGGAAGTATAAATGTCTATGCGACGACGGTTATACGAAGATGGCCGATGGACAAAGATGTTTGGCGAACAGAGGTACGGTTTTTGTCTATCCCGCTTGCGGTAAGCGATACAAAGTCACAGCTCGGTGAATATGCATAGTGAGTCCGTTAGTTCGTCCTACCGATTTTGTCCAAGCATTTACCCCAACATTTATGGAATGATTTTGAAATAACTTAGCACAATTGTTCCCCAACGGGAGAAGATGTTCTATTTGAAAGTAATTTTACATAGATCCAAGATCAAGATCACGGCTGAAGGTAAAAACCCCAATTCTAAAATTGACAAGTTGAATGATTTTGAATGATTTAGGAATGAAATTGAATGATTGGGTGGGGCAAGGTTTGAGTAAATTTAATTGGGGGGGGGGGGGGTAATCCAATATCGCGAATTTTGTTCAGTATGAACAAAATTAGCGATATTGATTACATCCCTTTAATAAAATATGCATACCATATCTACATATAGCCTCTTATTTCTTCAAGAACCTACTAGGCGCTTACAATTTGAATTTTATTAGTGAAATCGCGATTTTTCGCTATCCAAACCTATTTTGAATGACGTTGTTGATTCTATATTTTTCAATGGGTTTAGGCGTTTTTGAGCGGTTTGAGTGAGTGTTTGGAATGAATAAATGGAGCGCTGAATGAACGATTTAGAATAGTTTTGAATGGGGTGAATGTCAATTTCACGATGTTTAAAATGTAACTTACATCCTTCAAATCGACATATACATGTATGTCGTGTTGTGAGGTAGGTGTTTAAGTAATCACACGATCACGATATCAATTATTTAATGACTATGTAAAATATTTCAGAGTTGAGTATGCTTATATTAAGTTACTGATATTATTGTTATAATTTTATTGTGAAACATTGTTGACCTGTCACTCATTTAATATTCCAGTTGACCTTCATTGATATTCGGAACCCACTTCCTTATATAGATTCAAAATACTCAAACAGTACATTCAAATAACAAAATATACCCGGTTGTGCTAAATGACCAGACACAGCTATAGGTGTAAGGCCAGGAACTTGCAATGTAGAGGTCCGAAGATCGAATCTCTTTCTAGTCTTATTATTTTTTTTCTTTTTTGTTAATACGATGTTACTTTTACTGGCTGTAATTTATCAAAATCCTCGTGACCCCAGCTTGAATAAGTGACAACAGCTTATTAATTCCATGAAAATTAAAGTAATGAGAGAAAAAAAAAACAATTTAGAATATTACAAAGTTAACAAGAAATTCAAGAGACAATAAAACTGTCTCTTTAGTTAATCATAAAATTAAAGTTAAAGCAATTTGAGGAAAAATCACTGTATCCGACTGCGTGCGTATTCGAACCTGGTCTGTCATTTCAATTACTCAAATATGCCAAACCGTTTAGACCACTGCGCTACGGACCCAATTGTAACAATTTCACTATTATATTTGATGTGATAATAAAATTATTTTAAAAACCTCGCGGATATTAACGACAGTTTACGAAAACTAATGAGTGACAGGTCATCAATGGTTCACAATACTTAGCTTTGCGTATCTGGCTTAAAAAGCACACCATATAATAAGTTTGAAACGTGTCAACACTGGCCAGGCTGGTTGGAATGTGCAAATCGGATCAGTGTTGGTACAATTCTTTTGAAGCAGTACTTCTTATTCTAAAAATATAATTCTACAATCCCAGACTAAACATTATTATATGGTCTGTTTTTTCAGTCGGATACGCAAAGCTTAGAAAAATTATAACAACAATAATAACAACTGATTATGATGTGTTGAATCACATGTTTTGCGTTATTATTCAAGTGAAGGATGTGGCTTAGCGTAATTTGGCGAGTTAACTTTTCAATACTTTGGGTTCTTTCAAAAGTAAGGCCGCAATTATCGTTACCGCGTGCAAATACGTAAGCACATTTCATCGTTTGGTAACCAAAGCCTCGTAACTTCAGCTTTGTCAAGCTGAAGTTACGAGGGTTTGTATCCAACCTACTATTTAAGGTCTTAAGTTATTGACGTGGACTATCGATAGAAGTAAGTAAATATAAATAATAACTGATTCACCTTAACATTAAGTGCAACTACCCGTTATTTAGACTCTACCCCACCAGTGGAAAAATATCTATATGGCGGAGTTCTTATATTGGCCCTTTTCGGCAAACGGTTCAACTGCTTATATTATTGTATAAAATTTGATTTCTTTGCTTATTCTTGTCTCTTTTTATAGTTGTCTTTTATGAGGCCCGTCAGGCTGTAAAGAACCATCCGGGAACTCCACACAATTAATATTTGAAAAGATGGTTGGTTCTAGAATAGGTCATCCGGATGTCGCGTTTGTAAAATTTCTTTTTAGGAAGGTAAATGATTATGATTCAGAAAATCAACCAAGTATGATAAGGATCAATCCTAGACAGACTGCGCATTCTCATCAGTCTGACCAGGGTTTAAACCGTACACACTACCAGTATGGTCCCTTTTCATCTAACAGGTCACATATATTTTCTTTGTTCGTGACGCGTCACATTTGATTTATTTCTTACAGACAGCTACATTCCGAAACTGTACGTCTGCGACAAAAACTTGATCACGGTTGCCAGTCTAGACACGTCCGCCATTTTACAGACACTTCCGGTTCCGGGAGCACGACAACTCGCCGGCCTTGACATTGATGTTGAAAACAAGCGTCTGTATGCATCGGATTCCAAAACTATGAAGATATATGGGATGAATCTAGATGGTTCCAATGTAACGACTGTAAGTTATCATTCACTTTGGTTTGTTTCAGTAAGTGCGCCTTTTTCAACTGTTTAATTCAAGTCACAGACAGGGAAACACCTTCCCATGGCTTCCTGCCATTTCTCACACCGGTATTACCACATCATTTCATCCAAACTCTGCACATCCCGCACAGTCCAACTTCTTAACATGCAATAAACCATATTTTATCTTATAACTATATAAATAACCTTGTGATAACATTCCATATGATATTTTTATGATAGCACATGGATATTTTTAGAAACAATGACATAATGCGTTTTTTTAGACACTTGCATTTCTGTTAGAAACATCGACGAAAACAAGGCAAAAGAGGTTATAAGATAAATATGATACATACTTAGTGTATTGTATGAAAAAATATCTAACTCTGTTGAGGGAATCGATAATTGCCTCGGTAGAGCCTTGATTATCAAGTCCCCCAACCTTGTAAGTTATTTTTATGCAGTCAGACTGAAAGTCTGACTTGCATATAGTGGTCGCCGGCAATCGGATCCTCACAACACCGAATTCGAATAAATCCATGAGCGTGAAAAAGTAAACCCATTAATGGTTTTCAGCCCGCGAAAATAATATCAGACTGAATTCTAGCTGCCTAGATTTTTGTGAACAATTCCGATTTCAAAGCCATATTTCCGTATTACGAATTTGGACATCAAAAAACGATTTTGAACGGCGCCGAAAAGTAAACACGAAATCGAAAGTAGTCAGCGACCGTTTTTTAAAGGGAATGCAATTAGTAGGAGTTACTTCCCTTATTCAGACAGGTTTATCGTTTATTTTGAAATTCGGTGTTAGGGTTCTGCCAAGGCCGTGCGATTTGAACTAAAAAGTTGTAGACTGCGAATAAAAATCAAAAGGATGGCCCCTACGTCGCGCCGAATCTTGAAATACGACATCGACGAAAATCGGAGTTCCACGACGACCTGCCGTTTTGGCCTACTCCAAAATAAAAATCTTCATGGTACCCCGCACAGCGTTATGATAATCGGGGCTGTATTATCGGAAATCCAATAAATTGGGAACCATTCTATGTTTACATGAATAGATCAAGATTAAAGGCGATCAAAGACAAATTATAACTTTTTCGCCGGGTCTCCCGAAAAGAAAGCAAAAGTAAATATAGAAATAGAAATGAACCCGGGCCGATTTCACAGGGTCCACGTCCATATTTCACAATCTCCGGAAATCTGTCCCTCTGAGCAGACGAGCAAGAGACTTTTGCCGATCTAAAAACCAAAGAAAAGCAGATATTACCGGCTAAAGTATGGTGAGAAACCCAACGTTATGACATGTTCATTGTGAATAAAGAAAAAGAGAATAGCAGAGTTAGGTAGTTAACAATTTCGTGTTGATTTGTTGACTCGAGTGCAATTTTTGGGTTGGTTTTATGTCTGTAGTTATTTTCTGTTAACTCGGCATGGGTATTAGCCATCACAGGAGCTATCCT
The DNA here is from genome assembly GCA_948146395.1 of Fragum whitleyi. NCBI lineage: Eukaryota > Metazoa > Mollusca > Bivalvia > Cardiida > Cardiidae > Fragum > Fragum whitleyi. The sequence goes on from OX411558.1 coordinate 50,345,755, forward strand.
TATTATCAAGGTGGATGACAATGGAAGATATAAGAATTAAACCCTTATTATTTTTATATTATTATTCTGACCTTGTAGTAAAGCATTGGCCCTCCAAGGAGTGCTCTTTTCATCAAAAGCAAGGGCTCTAAGCATGCATAAGGCAATATTTTGGAATGAAAGGTCAGAATAGAAGGCCAAAGATCTGAAGTGTAGATTTTAGCCTTAGATTTCAGAGAATTTGTTATAATTGAAATATTTCAATACTCATATATTGTTCCGTCCTGACTGCATTCAGGCCTTTCAGGCCTTTGATTTTCCTACAAGACACTAAGTATGTATTATACATGTATACGTACAGATTGTAATGACAAGTAAAAATAAGAAGATTCATCTGTAAACTTTAACAAATTTGAATACATAGTGCACATAGGGACTTAGAATATAAATGCTATTTGGTCGAGATTGGGAGGTTTATCAGGACGAGGCTTTGCTCTATTTATTCTATCAATCATCTATTCATTTTTCAGTGCTTTATTATAATTAAGCCTTAAAAATCAAAGAAATTCAGGTGAAAGTGTATGCAAACTGTTTCTAAAAGAGACTGCCTGATATCATGTAATATTATCAGACAAGCGACATCAGGTCAATACAGATTTCATGGCATGATACATATAATATCCTTGTTGCAATCATTACATGAAATTATAAAGTTACTCGTGCATAAAAAGATTTAATCAAACAGAAAAAAAACATATTTTGAATATGTCAATGTTCCTTCGCATCTGTACAGTTTTAGTTTTGCTACTTGGTATTGTGATTTAACGAAAAAAAGATTGTAATTGTAAGTAGCATATAATCTAATATATGCGAACCAATAACACTTCTATTGGTAGTAAATCAAAAAATCAGTCGTCATCCACAAATTTTAAAGTTGTTGATTTTCAGGTTATTTCTAGTGGTGTAAACCTTATAGAGGATATAGCTGTAGACTGGATAGCCGGTAATATCTACTGGACTGATTTTACTCTAGAAACTGTCGAGGTGGCCAGACTAGATGGTGCAAATCGAGTAACACTTTTTAGTGAGAACATAACCAAACCAAGGGGAATTGAGGTGGATCCTAGAGATGGGTTATTATACTTAAAATTGTTTTAATGGAAAAAGCAAAACAGAAAATAAATAACTTCGTTTTAATGCTTATCTCAATAAAACTGATTGCTAAATGTTTGATGATTCATAATTGTTTGGTCAGATGAAGTAAATAATACTTTTGTTCGATCTAGTTAACCTTCAAATAAGTTTCATCTGAAGAAGCCAAAAGTTTAACTAGCACTAGTCTTTGAAATGCTTAAATGGACAACTTAAGCAAATCCATTGTTTCAAGGATTTTTGTATTACCGGGTATTACCTCTGATAAACATTAACTCTCCAAAGTTTCTGTCTGAAACTCACTCATTGATTTCACTAATCTCTAATTTTAGATCCCGGCTGCTATTTTGGACAGACTGGGGACAGAACCCTAGAATTGAGAGATCCGGAATGGACGGGACCGGTCGTATTACGATAATATCTACTAAACTGTATTGGCCTAATGGTCTCTCCCTCGATTATCCCAATAAACGAGTATACTATGCGGATGCCAAACTTGACTATATAGAGTATTGTAATTATGATGGTACAGGGCGACACCAAGTCATCGCAAGTGACCATGTAATAACTTCTTATATGTGTATCATTGTGTTTATTGATTATACATGTATTTGAGACGACCTGGAAATATGTATTGACCAGTTTTGTGTGGACAGCGCTTAAAGCATGGGAGCCTCTTGTTCTCCTAGATTTTCTTTATGTACCATTTTAACATTCGTTTTATTTTTGATATGTATTTTAAACCCCATGCTTAAGAAATCAACCCTGAACTTAGCAAAACATCGGTGACTAAATTATAGGCACCTACATCACTGTTGAAACAATCTCTCATTTTGTCGTTTTAAAATGAGAATGTAAACGTTTCCTTTAAGGTTAATTACACTCAAAAGTTTCTAGTAACGTGAAAGCCTTGCAATCGAAGACCTTTAGATGAAAAAGTTGGCATATAATGATAATAAACATTTTAGATAGGCTGTATTCGAAGAAATAGTGAGAGTGAGGAATTGTTATTTCATCGTCTGCAAAGACTTTACTGATATTTTTGACGAAAGGAATTCGCTTGAAACTTACCACAAGCGTAAACGTGTTTCATATTAAAAGATCAACCTATACTATAAAAGGTGATAACTCTAGAAGCATTATGTGCGAATTATCCCTTAGACTTTTTTATCCGCTATCCAACACCCAATAGCCGATCATAGGCATCCAACATGTAGCGCTCTGGCGCCCGTGTAACTGAACTTTTAAAGGAAAAATTAAAAGTAAGTCATAATCACAATTGTACCTGGTGTTTTCATTCATTGTTAGATTTTACTTTTCAATATCTCATTGGAATCGTCTTTAAAAGACGATTCCAATAAGATGATGCGTGGCAAAATTTCATATTCAGTTACTTCTTTAGGAGCATTTTTAACTTTGACTTACGCAAAAAATGATCCTAAGATGTTTAGTAAAACAGTCCCCTGATCTTTTTGGGACATCTGTCGGATGATTATGTACATTTGTACTCTTGTAAATTCTGTATACAACATTTGAAATAAATACATCTATATTATATATACAAAAATATCTATGAAATGATTTTCCATCGACTTGTCCTGTTATTTCTCTACCGATGTATCCTACCTTTTCCCTGCTAATTTATCCTGCTCTTCAAAACCAATTTAAACAAGATTATGATCAACTGAAAATTTGAAATTTTACAACAAAGAATGTCCTTAGCAAGATTAAAACCTCTGATAAACTTGTTAAATGATCACATGCAAAGAGTCATCATTAAAAACTAAAAACAAAAATCGATACTTCTATATGCATCTTTTTGAACACAGACAAAAACATGCATTTGCAATTAATATCATTATGTGTAAATACATAGAAATTTAGTTTTTTTAATTAACAACTTGCAGTTTATACAACACATTCACGACTTGGTGGTGTTTGAAGACCGCGTGACATGGACTGATAGAGAAGCCAATCGTATGAGTCGATGTAATAAATTCAACTGTACAAACAAAAGTGTGGTCAGCTCTTTGTTAGAAAAGCCTATTGGTGTCGTTGTTTTTCATCCAGTTAGGCAACCGTCAGGTAAGTCATTTTATGAAGTAAAGCCATGTAGAATTCAATATCCACAAACTAAGAAAGGACTTCTAAATGACTCCGATATGACTTTTTTGATCTCTTAATCAAGAATTAATCTATCCTACAGTTTAACAAGATACCTCTGTGTCATTTTAAACCTACTTGCACTAAAATCTAATGGAAATAACGTCGAATAAATCTTGTGGGTTTTTTACTGACAGTTTCTCTGCCAAAATAGTGGTAGTCTTTTAAACAATTTCAATTGGATTAAAGTAAATAAAAAAATGTTATTAGTATATAGGCTAAATAACTGCCGTTTCGCTCGAGTGACCACGTCTTCTAAGCGACAATTTTCATAAAGCGACCGTTTTCAAAATCCCCTTCTTTAATTGTAAATGAATTAAAAAGTAGAAATTATTGTTATGAAAATTATTTTAAATGATTCCTATATTGTTAAAACTTGAGACGATTCTTTATTGAGTTTTAACAATATTGGATTATTGAGATATAAGCAATAGCACTCATTTGAGTTCAAATTTGTAAGCAAAACGTGTACTAAGCGACAATTCTTCATAAGGACCGCATTTTGGAGTCCCGAAATTGGTCGCCAATAAACGTTTTAATGTAAGCGTATCATTGTTTGTGTTGTAAAAATACATGTGAAAAAATCATCGAAATGTTATGTTTGCAGCCTCAAATCCATGTTCCTCGAATCCATGCAGCCATATTTGTCTTTTGTCGTCCATATCGAAAACAGGATTCCACTGCGCATGTCCGGCTGGAAAAATACTCTCTACTACGTCAAAAAATATATGTGAAGACGGTACGTACTTGTAAAACAATGCGAAAAAGGGAAGTCATATATCATATACATTTCAGCCATCGAGCAAAGATAGACTATCTGAAATATGCGAGAAGATACGACCCCGGTCAAACTATGCGCTTTTTGCAGAATGATCGGGGTCGCCAATTTTGCGAATGACACTTTTTCTGAATTAAAAAAATGTCCTACCTTTCTGTGCATAATATTTCTGAAATAATTATGGTATACTTCTGATTGTTCTTATCTCTTTTTTTCACACAAACATTTTTTAGAGTTCCGACACGTCTCGTTTCCGAGTACTTGACTAGCATATAGCTAATCACACAGAATACTTTGATATCATTGTAAACGATTTCTGGTTCAAATTGCTATCTAACAGCGTTGTGTATTGGTTAATGATATTCGGTAAACTCGAGTTCGTAGCCCAAGGGACCGTGACAATTCATACAAACTAAACGTAGACTCAAGCGGTCGGTAGTTTCTTGAGAATCGGAATCGGACTTGCTCTTTAGGTACCATCTGTTTTGGGCCTGATTATACGTTTATATGCATAAATTTTGAATAAACCAACAAAACCATTTGTAGAGACTTATGTAGCTAAAATACCACTCGACCCATCGCCGTGCAAACTTTTGAGAGTTTACTGTACTGTCAATCTCGCTCGAGTGACCGCGTTTATTGAGCGACCATTTTTATTTAGCGATGAATGGAATTAAATGATGAATGAATTAAATGAAAACACCTTAAAAATTAGATATCATTGATCTGAAAACTATTGTAAATGAATCCGAAATATTGTTAAAACTCTGTATAGGGTTAATAATTGCCGTTTTCCACTAGCGACCACGTCTTCTAAGCGACAATTTTCATCAAGCGACCGTTCTCAAAATCCCCTTCTTTGATTGAAAATGCCTTAAAAAGTAGATATTGGTCTGACAATTATTGTAAATGAATTCTATATTGTTAAAAATCAAAAGAGTCGTCTCAATGAGACGATGATTCTTTTTGAGTTTTAACAGCACGGGGTTATTGATATGTTCTCAGTAGCACACATTTGAGGTTCAACTTTGTAAACAAAACGTGTATTAAGCGAACATTACTTTAACGACCGCTTTTTTAAAGGTCCCGTAAGTGGTCGCCTAATACACATTATACTGTACATGAACGACATCTGACTGACATCGCTGAAATTTCTTCTTTTAGATAATTACTCTAGGGAGTTTCAGAAAGATCACTTTCCGCGTGACGGCTCAATTATCAGAAATTAGTTTTTATTTAAAATTCTTCTTGTGACGTAAAACCGGTTTCAAAGGTCGTGCGGGGAAATCGTACCAGTAGCAAAGACCGGAGCTGGATTTTGATAGGATAACCTAAGACCAGTATATAATGGGTCTCGTTATTTTTCGAGATAAATTCTGTAGCATTCAGTCTCCTGGGGCTTGTTTTACTTAACATCTGCCTAAGTCAAAAATTGTTGTTTCCACAGATCTGATTCAGAATCTGAAGATACTAAAATATATAATTCTGCCATGTATCACCTCAATGGAATCGTCTTTTTTAGACGTCTCTGGTTTAAATACATTTTAATGATGAAAAGTGTATACAGAATGCTATCATACAGAATAATAATTCAGATGGATTAGAACAAATTCAAAGCTTATTGAGTTCTTTTCCAGTGGGATTCTAATGATACGACGATTCTAATGAGATATAGCAATGCAGGATCTAACTAGGAAGAAAAACACCAGGAATGATTTGTGACTTTGGCTTACAATTAATTTTTTCGTAAGAAGTTTAGTACAACGGGCCTCTGGTACATGTACTTTCAGTTCAGACTGACTACCTTGTTTACAGCTACGAAGACGGTATATCCGCAATTCCTCTACCAGTTAATCCACGAAATAAACTTATACCAATGACAAGTACACGAAATATCAGGGCCATAGATTTTGACAGCGAAAATGGCGATATACTAATGGTACAAAGAGGCCACAACGCTACGGTACGAATATCATTTTATAATTGATCATAATCTATACTCAATGTATCACTTTTGTCGGTATTCCCGATAAGTTGCGCATCCTAGAAAACTTCAAAGAAGTGAGGTTATTACATTCGTCGGCCTGCATAAATACCTAATAGCTTTAAACTGATATTTATATCAGCCTCTCTATGATGTTTGCACTCATTTGGATTGTCTCACAGGATTATGGTAACTTATTCCAAACCCGTTGAATTGTCGCCGAATGAGTAGATCCTATTGAAGCTTATCATTTACATAATTGAGACACTGTTTTTTGAGATTCATTTATATGCGTCACGCATGAACCATGAGACACTGTTTTTTGAGATTCATTTATATGCGTCACGCATGAACCATTTGGTATAAAAATCTAAAATTCAAGTCCTTGTGTACTTGATTAAGAATTTATTTATTGTAATTTGAAATTCTGAAAATTGTATAATATTTTAGAATAAAATAAAGGCAATGGCTTTAAAACGATTTTCAAAACACCTTTGTCGAAAAAAGTATGTACGAACCTTTAAGCCGCCTAAGCAAAATGAATTTGTTTTACAATAATATTGACAATATATACTTAGTACATTTAAAAACGCAGAGATTTTAAACATGACAAATTGATATTTCTTGTGCACTGAGTATGTCAATGATAACCATATTGTATTACAATCAAGTTTTTCGTAGTCTGTGATAAAAATAGCCCTATTCTTACTTTTGCTTACGGGCTTATCAGGTTAATATTGATTTTACCTTTTCTTAGTTTGCAGATTTTTGCTTTGAAAATAATTTCAAAATGAATACTCAATCTCGAGTGCGTTGTTCAAATTGGATAAAAGCATGTTTTTGTCTTTTTCTTCCCTCGTTAAATGGGTTTATCGCACATGGGACTGCACCTAGGGACTTTCATTAGCACGCCCACTTTTTGACTTTTTACATTATGTGTTTATTTCTGCCATTGTGAATGATAATTCAATAACTGATTAACTTTTCATCCGTTTGGTAAAAGATTTTGCAAAATAATCAATGATTGCAACTTCCAATGACAATCTTGGTACATGGTGACTCAAGATACGTAAAGAATTAACAAATTGATATAGAATCTCCAATTAGATGAACTATGGTTTTAAAATTGCAACGGCAATGCAAAAGTAATGTTAAACTTACTAAATCAAGGTTTAAAAAGAATTTAGCAATCAGAGATGGAATCTTTGTCATCGGTCATTTCACAATTATGGCCTCTTATTCTTAGTTGTTTTTCAATCAATTAAATGTATCATTGTCTAAAAACTGGCATAAATAAAGAACGTTTTCTATTGCTATGAAGTAGCCGGAAAAAATGATTGGCGATTAAGAAATACAGTATTGGATAAAGAAAATCTGTGAACGATAGTAATGCATTTAGCCGACCCAGTACACCTTTCAAAAAATCATTTTATGTGGGGGAATTGACCTTTTTCTAAGCATCTGTGTCCATTCTCGTTAGTAAATGCGCATATTGCCTTACAAGTGCCAAGAACTTCAGAAAACATTGGCGGAATTGGCCAGTTGTCCTAAATGGATTTTTAATTTTTACCCCTGTGTTGTTAAAGGATGACAAAAACCGATCTTCGTTGATCATTAGTTGGTGTTTTATGCTTAAAACTGTTGTTCAAGGACTGGTGACCCCAATATGTGATTCCTTCGACAGTTCTGTAGTTTATAGAAGAAGATATCGGAAGATTGTTCACCTCTGCGTTTTTAAATGTACTAAGTATATATAATACGTACCTAGTGTATTATATGAAAAAAAATATCTAACGAGGTTGGGAGAATTGAAAATTGTCGAGGCTCTGCCGAGACAATTATCCATTCTCACAACCGAGTTAGATATTTTTTTTTCATAAAATACACTAAGTATGTATTATATTTATCTTATAACCTCTTTTTGTCTTCTTTTCGACGATGTTTCTAACTCAAATGCAATTTTCTAAAAACAACCGCATTATATAATTGTTCCAGAAATAACTATGTGATATCATAAAAAATCATAGGGGATGTTATCACACAGCTATTTGTATAGCTATAAGATAAAATTGTGAATCAATCTTTAAAATCCCCTGTAGATTGACAATATTATGGAACATGTATGGCCAACACTAGAAATTCCAAAAATGATTAAATATGTATCGTATCATTCTTGGCTTGATTTGGCGTCTTTATTTTTTTATCAAGATTCATTTGTCACCAGTTTGTGCATTGTTATCAGAGTCATAATCAATGCAATCAAACTCACGATAAAGAAAACAATCAAGTCCACGTGGTTCATAAGTCGCAGAGTAATTTTCCGACATTTCGACTTTTTAACTGTCCTACTTTCACCCTTATAGGCAATTAATTTTGTTGTGCGTCCTTCATTGGTGTCCTTTTTATTTTCCTTTTCTTCTCTGGGCTTTGCTTCACGTATCTTACACATACCACATAACGCCTTTATAAGCCGGCTAAATGCCGCTTCCAGTGCGTTCCATTCATTCTGTACTTCGATTACTTTTTCGACATCTTCAAGTACGGGAACATCTCCGCCTACGACTTTCTTTTCTTCATCTTCCTTGGGTTTGTCAATAAACTTCTCCGCCACAAATGCGTTCAGCACAGACCATATAACTGAGACCAACGCAAATAACAGCATGGTTCCAATGTAGTGTACGAGTATCGGTTGTTCATTTGATGTTTTCGGTAGATTGTCCGTTATAAAGTTGAGCAGGACCATGTAGGCCAAAAACACTGTGACACTGTAGCTTATTTTCTCCCCAGAATTCCTTGGTAACAGAAACGAAAAGCAGGTCAAGGCCGACACTGTGATGACTGGTAACAACAAGGTCGAGACGTAGTACAATGACTTACGTTTGAGGGTCAGTTGAAATCCTAAATCTGACCTTGACCTTACGTTACCTTTGACCGTGACCGACACAGCCTCCCAATGACCGTTTTCGTTCATAGGTATGAAAGTAAATCCGGCGTTATGTAATGTTAGCATGTCGGCGGTGAGGACCCAGGGTAAAACTGAAATGGTACATATCTGAGTATCGAATGGAAAATATTTTGTGTTCATGGCACACATTGTATCAACTGATACGATCAACTGCCATTCTACCATACCGGACGCTTGTACAGACAGATAGAGGTTCGGATCACCGAATTGTTTAAAATCTTTGACAGAATTTCCTACCGTAACGTCAGGGACCCAAACTGACTTCTGTTTAATTACAGTACGTGTAATATTGTCGTAGTTTGTTGAATTCCACGCCAGTCTTTTATCTATCCATGTTAATTTGAAAAGCACGTTACTTTGTAAGATTTCCTCAACTTCGTCAAAATTACGGATACTCAGTAGCACAAGTGAAAGATTCACTCTTAATGGTTTGTTAGCTTCTTTTGGAACTATATCACTATTATAGCTATCCAGGATGTCTACGTGTAGTTTGTTTTCAACGTCAAATCTTTCGCTCAATACTAAAGTCAGCTGATAAATTAATCCATAATACAACATATGGACGTAATATTCCTTCTTTAATCCCTCCATTTCATATCAAAATTATTGCAGTTTTCGCTCACTCAAAAGTTGAAAAAGCTTGAAATATGATTCTATTTCACTTCCACTATTCATTCGAAAGTTAAATAATTCAAGACATAAGTTGATTAAAGATAACTTGAATTAGCTTTCCCCTAATTCAATGGATGATTTTTTGCGATGCTAATTCATGATTTCTTACTAGATTTTTCTCTGATATCGGATAAAATCAAATGATATAGTTGCGCGGACTGTCGATCTAATTGAAAAATGTCCTATTGTATAACGGAAAAAAGTTTCATTCTTGACTCGTCACTTGAAAATGGGCAGTCTTGTTCATTCGGACTGAGCCGTTTCTCGCTACAGTTAATTGTATCGTGAAAATGAAATTCACCTCAATCAAAACCATTCTAAATCGCTCACTCAGCGCTCCACTCATTCATTCAAACAATCACTCAAATAATTCAAAAACGCTCATACCAATTAAAAAAAATTAGAATAAACTTAGATAGAGAAAAATCGCGATTTTCTCTGATCTAATTCAAATTGTGAGCGTCTACTATGTTCTTGAAGAAATAGGAAGTTATCTATAGAATTTGTTTGCATAATCATTAAAGGGAGGTAATCAATATCGCTAATTTTGTTCATCCTGAACAAAATTTCCGATATAGGATTACCTCCCATTTAAGTCCCTCAAAACTCGCTCCTCACACTCATTCAATTTCATTCCTAAATAATTCCAAAATCATTCACCTTGTCAATTTCACGATGTTGTTTACTGTAACTGTCATATTTTCGGTGGGTTTCTGAGTTAGGATTAGAAAATCTGTCTAACTATTTGTTATACAATCATGTAATACAGTTTATAGCATCGTGAAATTGGCAAGGTGAATGATTTTGGAATGACAACGGAATGGTATTGAATGAGTAGGAGGGTCGAGTTTTGAGTGAATTTAAGGGGAGGTAAAGCAGTATCGATAAAGCGATAATTAATTACCTTCCTTTAACAAAAATCATTGTATTTTCCTGTTTGTGTGTCTTTTCGAACTAATCAGGCGCTTTGAAATCCACATCTGAAAAAAAGTCGTGGAATGATTTGATCGGTTTGAATGAAATGCTGAGCGTTGTGATTAATTTCGAAGCGTTTTTTTGAACAATTTCGGAGCTTTTTTTATTGATTGGAGTGATTGTTTTGGAATGAATGGATGGGTCGCCGAGGGAGTGATTTAGAATGATTCTGATCGGAATGAATGTCAATTTCACAATATTATTAACTTTCCCCAGCCGGAATAAACTTTGTTATGTGGAATCACTTAATTTATGTTGCACGGCAATTTAAATGTCTAATTTTAAGCTGGCGGACTTCGGTTCATTGATGTCATTTTTAATATATTCATTTATCTCTCATGTCAATTGGGAAATTGATTCCGTCAATTGTATAATCGATAAGCTAATCAAACAACAACTGATTTACATTCCGTTTATCTCAGAATTTATGTAAAACCGTTACGAACATTAGAAAACCCCATTCTAAAGTTTAGCTGTCGTAATAAATTAATATACCAGGGCACATCAACACGTTTTGAGACAGTTATTTCTTTTATTGATTCCCTCGTCTTCTATAACGAAAATCCATTACAGGTATTGAGTCATACAAATGTTGGTCAAAGGGCCACCTAAGAAAGATTCTGGAAAAAGTGTCATTGCAATTGATCCAATGTTTAGGAAATGTTATCAAAGAATTCAAAGTGAAAAAAAAAAAAACACCTTGTCATGGCAATATTTCAGAAACAGAATTTCGTAGACAACTTTTGAAATGGTTCACAGAAGAAACAGTATGGCAATGATTCATTTAAATTGACAGAGTGGCGTTAGAGACAAATGATTTTATAAATGAGCCTGTGCGTGACTGTTCAAACAATTTCAATTGAGCGCAAAGTAAAGACTCTGGCCAGTCTGTGCATCCGCACAGTCTGACCATAGTCTTCAACATGCATTTTGTAGATAGATAAGGTGTAAAAGTAACTTTACATAGTTAGGTTATCTTCTAATTACACTATGTAACTAAATTTTTGCATCTCATGCCGGTGTCACATTGTTGGAAATGTCACGCACAGGCTCAAATTGTTAACGGTGAACGATTTACGTCGGACGACGGGTGACCATAAAAGCTCCCATTGTGCACGTTGTGCTCATGTGAACAACAAACTCGAGCATTGGTTGTTTGATTGAATGGAGTTTAACGCCGCTTTTAACATTATTTCAGTTTTTCGCGGCGGCTGGAGCACCTGACAATGGTTTCCTGATATTTCTCTAACCAGTACAACCACCACATCCTTTCCTAGCCTCCAGCTGCTATCTCACATAGGTCTACGATTATCAACCCATTGTTGAAGAACAAATAGTCGGGAAGAATGAGTGCCGCCGTCGGGGGTCGAACCCGGGACCTCTAGATTGATAGTCCGACGCGCTACCAACTGCGCTATGACGGCGGCACAAACTCGAGCAAGCACTTATTTAGACGCTTATTGACGCACATGTATATAATAATGTACGCAAATAATGTATATAATGACGTACATGTACAATCATACATCTGCCGGGGAACCTGTATTATTTCGGGGTGCAGGTGTTGGTGTTGGTGTGCATAGCTTACTGTTGAATTTTTACATTAAGGAAGTGGATCCGCAATAGTTCTGCAGCTTTTCCGCAGTAGATAGCTTTAACAATATTAACCAAGGTTTATTAATGAATTTCATTAGGAAACCTTGGTTAACATTGTGAAAGATTATATTGTCCGAAACGTTGCGGAACTATTACGGGTCCACTACCTTAAGCATACACCATACAGGTAACATCATCGTGAACTTGACAATGTGAATGATTTTGGAATGTAATTGAATGGATATGTGGAGTGTGTTGGGAATGAAATTAAAGGATAGTAATCCAATACCGCTAATTTTGTTCACGATGAACAAAATTAGCGATATTTATTACCTTCCTTTTATAAAATAAGTATACAAGTTCTATTAAAAAAAGCTTCCCATGTCTCCAAGAATCAATCAGACGCTAACAATTTCATTTGCGTCAATGAAAACGCGAAGTGAGTGAGTGTTTGGATTGAATGAATGGAGCGCTGAGTGAGCGATTTAGAATGGTTTTGATTGAAATAAATGTCAATTTCACGATGTAACTAACTGTTATACGTTTTTCAGAGAATATTTTGGAAAAAGCGTGGTGGGAGATCTATTCAGTAAACTCTTGTCAAATAGATTATAAAACTTATCGTTAGATCCCTTTGTTCTATTATCTTAACTACTCCAATTCCATTAACAGATAGAACTCCTTAGTCTATTTGTTTAAAGTCAACTGAGGAATAAAAAGCAATCACTCTATTTGTTTACATAGTTCTTAATAATTAGCAATCTCGATGAATTATGTGTCAACTTGTAACATTTCTAGAATTTATTTAGGGCGGCATGATAAAATGGGTTATGCTAAAGCCATATTCCATCACAAGGAAATCTATTTTACCATTAGTAAGCGAAGTCAAATTGTTGACATATCGACCAAATAATGTGCGTTCTTGAAGTTTTTGTATTTCAATGGTCCAAAATCATTGTGTGTGATAATAAATGAAAGTATAAGCTTCTGCTAGCAATATTTTCTCCGAAAAAATGGTTATTACTGTAGTGACAAGTTGCGATTTAAGAGACAGAATTAGTGCATGGCATTTCATACCATTTTTCCTTTAAAAGGTTGTCTCAGATTATCGAAAATCACTCGTAATAAGCAAGCTAACATGAAAGCTACTTCTCGTTATTCCAATTGAAATGTTCATATACATAACTTAAGACCAGAGCATTATTGCCCATCGGTCATTGATACATTTTTTTCTCGACCATTAAACAAGATGTTGATAAAGATAATATGGCAATTATGATTAATATTCTTGATTAATGAGCAGCAAAAACACGCCATACAATCAATGAAATAACAACATAACACCTAACGAAACAATTCTGTACTTTTTAAATTACCATTTGAGATGCGTTTTGGTACCACATCTTGTGGCTCCAAAATGGCGTCATCAAAATTATGTGGAGATTCATTATTTTCCAGGATTCTACCATTAAGCGATTGAAAATGTTTTCGACCGAAGAAGAAGACATCGCCCCAGTGGCTTACATCGGCAATCCATCATCCATCGCTTACGACTGGGTGTCCAAGAATCTATTTTTAGCTGATACCGGAAGTGGAAGTATAGAAGTCATGCGCATTCGGGAAAACGTGACATACAGAAAGGTGATCCTGTCAAACATGGGTCGAGAGGTTGATTGTGTCAGTCCCGTAGCCATAGTTATATCTCCGGAGACCGGGTAGGTTGGAGACATTTGTCAGAATTTGGGACTCGCCAAAAACTAAAAAAAAAACGGAAGCAGGCGACATTAAAAATGGATGCACTTAAGATTTTTCTACTGTCTTGTAGAAAAAAATATTGTGAGATAAACCAACCATTCTTTTATCCAACTATAAAATCGATTTTGCGAAAGACTTAGGATCTATTCAGTAACGGGTTAATGTTGACTTAGAATCGAACTCTTTCTGTAGCAAAAGAAATTGTGTGTATTCCAAATGTGCCAGCTTTTAAAGCTGTTGCCAATGTCGAACTATGCAACAAACTTAATATTCCGATAGGCAGAAAATATTTTTCATTGGAATGATTATGAATTCGTTACTGAATTCCAATGTTTTAAACAGAATTTTGTGTACCAATGTAACGACGATAAACAGGTATAAATAGACTGGTCCAATCTGGAATATGTTTCATATGACAATTCTAAGTTGATATAATTGTGACCCGTCACGCGAAAAGGGACCATCTGGGTGGTGCGTGAAGTTTCAACGATAGTCAAACTGCGTAGGCTGCACAGTCTGACTAGGATAGAATCTTTTCACACTTTACTAATTTTCTAAATTTTGATAAATCAACCTACCTTCATATGAAAGAATTTTTGAAATGCGACCTCTGGTTGGCCTATACTAGAACTAATCATTTTTTCGAACGTTCATTTTACGGAGTTCCTAGATGGTCCCTTTTCGCGTGACAGATCACAATTGTATTATATTTGTTTTTTTGTCTTTCTTTATTGTCAACAAAAAGCTGGAATTATTTGATATTCTTTAATGCTATTCGATTGTTTATTTGAGGAATAACAGTAGATTATCATTTCGATAAACCCACCGCCCTACCTGCGAAATTATCAAATACTTACACCCCGCTTTCGTTCATTTTAGGGCATCTGATGTCATCCAAGTTGAGCCCAAAAATTGACGTAATCTTGAACGTTAAATAGCACGTGATAAATGACGCCCTTAGACAATTAGCCTTTAAAGTATCTGTCTTTATTTAGAAAAAGAATAATCGTTAGTGATTCGAATAAGAGCGATCGTTTTAGAAAGGATTTGATGGGAATGATTGTCAATTTGACGATTTTATGAACTGTAAACATATTTTGCCATCCATATTTTGGGCCAATTTCTGTCTCCTTGGGCATACCTAGCATCATTACAATCGGTTTAATCAAATAGATACATTTCAGGACTTTGGCATAATATGCAGAAATACGTGAATGTGGTAGGAAACGCTTTTAATCATTCACACATTTTCTCAAAACAATGTTTAAAGATACATTACAGAATATGGAATTAACATTTGATTCCAGTGAACTATTTTGGGCCGACATCGGAGGTCACGGGAAACGTCCAAAGGTGGCAGCCATGTTGATGGATGGTTCCAAGCGGAAAATATTAAATATGCGCCGAGTAGACAGACCAACGTCATTGACCCGGGATCCAGTGAAAGGCGACTTGTTTTGGACGGAAGCCAGAAGACGTCAGGTAAGAATAATATCTTCAATAGACTAGTGCCTTTTTAGAAGTTGACAGCGGGGCCAGTCTTTATAACATTGGTTTTATACTGTTTTACGATTATGTGCAATAAGCACATACGTAATTTAAATATTTCTGCAAATTTCAAAACATCATTGAGTGCTCAAGACATTGTAACTTTAGCTTATTTTTAAAAGCTTAAGTTTCGATGTTTTGGTCAATCTTAAGCGTTTCCAACAATATTTAGGGCATTCTTTGTCCACAGCAAACGTTCTACTTATCTGCAGTGCGTTGAAGATGAAAACGTTAAGGGAATGGTACCCGGTTTTGCATGGGAAAGAATGCGAAAAACAGGATACCTTTAGCTAACGTTTGAAAACATTTTTCATCCTGAACTAGGGACAGGCATTCGAAAAGAAGCTTTTGATTATAAGGATAAATCTTAAACGCAGGGTTCTTGATCGTAAGTCAAAACCACAAATCATACCTGTTGTATTAATTTATTGTTAGATACTACCTAGCTATATCTCCTTCGAGGACGATTCCAATGAGATGATGAATGGCATTAATCCATATATTTTTTTACTTCTGTAGAAGCAACTTAAATGTTTGACTTACGCAGAATAAAATTGTAAGATATAAAGTAAACCCGGCCCCAGATTATAACTTTTCCCCAACCTCTGTAATCCATGTTTTGTCTATTCTTTATATATATATATGAAAAAGTGGAAGAAATTCCACGGTACGGAGAAGTTTATAATAATGTAAATTAAACAACAAGCCTTATAATTTTGATAATTATAATTCATATAAGGCTTGTTGTTTAATTTACATTCTATATATATATGCATTAAACGTCATACAGTCAATAGCAAAGTGAAATTTGAAACGACCATTCTGAATCGCTCGCTCAGTGTTCCATTTAATGCATTCAAAAGACCCACTCGGATCAAACAAAAACGCTTAACACTTCGAAGCATGTCAAAAGGATCAACATTTCATTCCAATCAATCAAACCGTCCCACGACTTTATTGCCTAGTGTTGATTTTGAATTTCCTGATTCGACGTGAAGACACAAAAATAAAAAAAGTAGATTATTCTACAGGGAGGTAAATATCGCAGATTTCTTCCTATTGGACGAAATAAGCAATATTGTGTAATGTCCCTTTAATTTAATGCGATACTCGTTCCTACCACTCGTTTTCTCATTCAGCAATCCTTCCAAATTCACTAACCTTTTCAATTTGCACTATTTTTACTGTAGGCCTAAATGCATAGCCGCCGTCATAGCGCATTTGGTAGAGGGTCAGACTTTCAATCGATCGATCGATCCACGACGTCGGCACTCATCCTTTCCGACTATTTGTCTTCCACCAATGGGTTGATAATCATAACCTATGTTAGATAGCAGCTGGAGGCTAATAAAGAATGTAATGGTAATACTAATTTGAGAAATACAAGGAATCCATTGTTAGTCGATCCAGTCGCCGAGATATAACCGAAAAAAGCTGAAAGCAGCATAAAACCCAATTCAAACAATCAAACAAACAATTTAACTGTATATGGCGATACTATATCTTCTGTAGTTAAGGAGGGCCGTTACAGTTTCGGGGGATTTCCAGATATCCGTGAAATAGATGTATGTTTTAGAGCATTCATATGCACAGATATTGTGAAAATATCAACATAGCTTTCCACGCATATTTTGAAAATATTTACATTTGTCTTAAGGTGGCCATGTTTTCGAAAATATCAAAGAAAACTGTTTATTACACCGACCAATCACAATGCTGGTGTGCTAAATTAACATATATTTATAGCCATAGATATGGAAAACATGAAAATATAATAAACTTTCTAGTAAGGGCATAAATAAGTGACAAGTGAACATTTTGCTTTAAATGCTCCTCAAAGATAAAAAGTGAATATTTTTTTTTGAAGGCAAAAAAAGCAAACACTTACATTAAATAAACTCGAAATATGTAAATAGAAAATTAGCCCAACTACTGTTCAACTGAAATTAATTAAGAAAAGTATATGTATCCAGGCACTTTTTGTCAATTTCATAAGTTTGAAGTACAGTACCCCCCCATTATTTACTACTCTAATTTGATTTTGTCCAGGCATTGTTACGTCCCCTGATTATCCAATCAACAATAAAAAAAAAACATTTGTAATTTTGATACACTTGGTAACGCCTATGGCAGTTGTAGGATTTCTGTAACGGAGTTTAAACTGCAATTAAAGGGGGGGGGGGGTAGTCATTTCACATCATTACCAAAGTTTTGCTGAATTATCCAGTGAAAGACTGGGCACCCCATTCCCTCTGTATCCGCCACATGCACAGCCATTATCCTGATCAAAACCTGAGGTTTTCCTTCATGAACTCATTTTCTATATAAGGCAATTACATATAGAAATAATATGCCATTTCAGTTGCCACGGAAGTTAATATGGTTTATTACTCGATTGAAACAAAAAAGAAAGAAAACATGACTTTCGATTGATTTTAAAGATTTTTGAATTCTGTGATTATGTTGATAATTTTAACCTAATTTATTTTACAATGGTTTGGAAGCAATTTCCTAAAATTCACATTGATCCCTCTTGATTCTGTGGATTACAGAAGAGTTCAACAGTCTCAGGGCCAAATAAAGGATAAAGTACAATCGCCGGTATTTATACCCGATCTCGGGACTTCTTGGTCAAGGAGCAGACGCAGTAACTCTCGAATACATACGCTCTTCCAATAATACGAAAGCTTTTTGAAATCATTGCTTATTGAAATATTCAATGTTGACAAAACTATTGATAGAATATTAATATTTGTTATCAAATTATCGTTTTCACTCTTACAAACACACATAAACGGAATCAAATAAAGATAAAAATTTAGAGAGAAGAAATGAATTTTTTAAAGGTTGAAATTGTCCTTTTTCTACGTTGTCTCCTTTCCGTTTTTACGACGTGTAACATACGTAATGAATGGGATCTTTATAGGCAAAAGTAACATATCATTTTGAAGATTTATAAAAAGAATAGTGAAAAAACGAACAGATTGTTAACAGTGCAGAAAAGTAAACTGGAAAGGAGAGAAATCGCATCCAAGTGGCAAAATCTTATTATTTTGGGATATGATTCGTCATCCCGTATCAGTTTTTACCGAAGACGTAAACAAAAAGAATATATTTTTTCTCCTTTTCAAGCAATGTTCAAATAACTGAAAGATGACTACCTTTTATAAGCATTCATTATATGATAGTTTTATACTTACAACGATATGACCCGAACTCAAACATTCCCTTTCGGTGATGAAGAGTACGTGACAGCCCTGCGTCCAGGATAACAAAGCGGAACAAACGTTTAGCTCATGGACATGCGAGCAATGCAGGGTATAAATAGCAAAAATGTTTGCTCCGTTTTGTCATCCTGCATGGCTTGTGATAGGTCTATCAACGTCGCCCGTACTTCGTTGGAATAACGAAGCACAAGTGTGAAACACTTATTAGATTTACTTTACACGGTAATGCAGACTACCATTTTTCGGGTGATCGTTCGTGATTCGTTATTCTGAACGCATGCCCGGATTTTATTTTGTCCCTTGTAATAATTGCCAAACCCTGCATTTCAGGATGCAAAAACATTTGCAAATGTTTAGAAAGTGACCCTTTCTTAGCAGTCGTATGTTTCTGAAATGTTTCGCGAACGTTCTTATTTTGAATTCAGGACAATCCTGCGTGTAGGTTGACAAAATTACGATTGCTTGAAAAAAAGCCTTCCACTGTGCACGCGAAACTTCATATAAAGTTGATTTTAACAAGGCCCCCTCACAATTTTTTTTTTCTATGCGAGTTGTCTCCCCAAAACTGTAACGTCCCACCTTAAGCCTAGTTTACATTTGCCACAGTCGCCGTACGATATCGGAGCCTTCGATTTTTTCTATGATATTTCTCACAGTGTATAACCGTACAGGAGAGTAAACCGGAAGTGATATCTGCTATCTTCATAAATTATCAGGGGTGACACCACAAATATTGAAGCAAATTGGTAATTTAAAGCAATTATGTAAAATCCACGTTCGCTATTCAAAGGTGTTTAACTGTGTCGCAAAGGCTGTTCGACCATTGTTTCGTATATGCCTTTTGTTTGATCATGCAGTGGATATTACCCCCTTAATTTTCATACCAATCATTGAGTTGAGACCGATCCTATTCGCAGAATTGACTTTACCAACATTGTAATGCATAAACATAAATAATTAATTTTTCATAGTTACCTTCGGAAGGTTAGAATAGCTATATTCTTGATAACCTGTATCAAATAATTTCAATTTAACACCGAACTATCCTAAAATTAGTCTTTGAAGTGACGACCTTCTTCTTTTCACTGTGCGTGATAGTTTACAACCGTACGGTATCAATAGCTACCAACACAAGTAAAATTAATGTACGAATAGTTCGCTTCCCATATTGGTATTTGCATAATTACATGTGTGCCTTTTCATTAGCACATTATTGAACTGCTGTCGTCCAAAGCCAGAATTGGAAACTACATGAACTTTCAATTTAATCTATAGCAAAAGTTGAGTAGTATATATGATATTATAAATAGCGAACATGGATTCGAAAGAAAATGACAAAAATATCATAACTACGAAATGGCGGGCGTCCGCAGCAATAACAGAAAGTTCAATCAGACAGCCAGAGTCAGCGGAAAATGTAGAATGCCTGCCTAAATGTTAACTGATGTGCATCTAACGGACACATGGTTTAAGGAACAAGAGGTCAACAAAAGCTTACATTTCATTGTTATTCAAACTGTAGGTACGAGTATGTGGTCCCGGAAAGACGCAACGCAGAAACACTTTTAAATTTATGCAGTCCTTTTCTGCAACATTTTTTTGATAATAATATGATTATAGTCATTGATATATATAAAACAAGAGGCTCGAATAAAGTCACAACTTTGTCGTAAGAATTCACAAATGATGGTTGAGAAGTTGCAATTACACGTAAACTGTCGAAAAATAGTTATCGTACCGAAATGATGAAAAAATAAACCTTGAAAGTTTGCATTTTCCAGATTTGTCCAAAAGAAATCGGAAAGAATCGTGGAATTGTACCGTAAATATATCGTAACAACCCACAATTAAGCGTGAATGCACGCAAATGAACTGTAAAACGTGCGTTAGATATATGAGAATCCGCCAAGTATTACTGAAAATACGAATCCGTATGCAACCTGAAAATACGAATCCGTATGAAATGATTAGAAACTTTTGTAGGGGGTGGGGGGAGGGGCTTCCTTTAACAATTACAGTGCGGATTGCTACTACATTTTGGATACTTACGAGTAAATATCGACATGTTAATGCTATATTTCGAATTTCTATGATTTATTTAAGAATATTTACGACTCTGTAGTATTGCTTTCTTTCATTTCTAAATAGCATATCAAAAAACGAGCGAATTTTCAAGTATCATCAATTGAAGTACTCGACAATCTAGCATCTAGCAAAATATCTTATGACAGAAATCGAGGCAGTAATTTCAAAATCTATTGATCGAGCTAAAAACCTTGTGACAACAGTTTGGATATATCTGTAAAAACGAGGTTTTGGTCTCGAAACGACGATTTTCGGTTGTTCACCGGACGGCAGATGGACAGACATCTTCAGATGGAACTGGATCAGTTACGATGCCTACCACCCAGAGGTTGATAGGCCTATACGAATACACGTTTACTATTCACAACATTTTAATATTCATTGGTCCATGAAAAGTGTAACATGCGTTCAAAATAGAAATATACTACTCAAAGTTTGCTAAGCACCAAAACTTTTATACCATAATTTCAGGAAAAATTAAATTTGATTATAAGAGTGTTGGAAAATGGTCGATTGTTATCAGTTTATCAAATTTTAAGAAGAAAATAAAGCTTTGTAAAAATAAGAAGACTTTAATGTAGACCAAACAGTGAGACCATAGAAACTGGATTGTTTTCTTGAAAATTGAAATAAATCGAATTTGACCAAAAAAGATGTTCTTTCAATTGCATTTCGTTCAATCACGAGTATGAGAGCCGACACTGTCAATAACAGCCTGACAGCGCCTCTGCATACTCCTGATTAAGTTTTGGATTACTCTTTGGGGAATAACAGACCATTCTTCTCTAAGGATCTGGCCGAGCTTCTGGCGTGTCCTTGGCTGGACCTGGCGAGCCGAAACTCGGACCTGTAGCTCATTTCCGCATATGCTCTATCGGATTTAAGTCCGGTGAGCGAGCCGGCCAGTCCAGACGTGGAATGCCCTCTTCTTGGCGATACTCTTGGACCATATGGGGCGTATGTGGACGGGCATTATCATTGATTAAAATGAACCCATTCCCAATAGCGCCAGCGTAAAATCTTACGGGGGTATTGAGGATTTCATTAATGTACCTAAGAGCTGTCAGAGTACCTCTTTCTAAAATAACAAGACCAGTCCGCCCATCCCAGCTGATGCCACCCCAAATCATGATGGATCCATCCCTATAACGATCGTGCTCAGCAATGTTTGCAGCATGAACCTTTCACCCGGCCTTCTCTACATCCTAGCCCGCATATCAGTGTTGTCCAGGCAATACCTGGACTCATCCGTGAATAGCACGTGGCGCCAGCATCTTATTCGCCAGCCGACGTAGTTAACTGACGCCGACAACGAACACGGGACAGCGGAATACGAAAACATGGTCTTCTTGACCTCATGTTATGCTCATACAGCCATGTTCGTATGGTTTTGGTCGAAACTCCCACTCCCGAGGCGTTTTGAAGGTCGGAACGTAGCTGCGTTGCCGTAGCAAACCTGTTCCTTCGGGCTTGAATTACCAAAGAATGGCCTCCTGCGACGGAGGTAGCTCTATTCCTACCTCCACCATGTCTTCGCACAGGTGTACCATACTGTTGGTATCGTGCCCAAGCTCTGGTAACAACAGTACGGTGTACCCCAGTACCATGCCAACATCACGGTGGGAAGCGCCTTGCTCCACCATACCTACAGCACGCTACAATTGTTCGACAGATAAATGTCGTCAGACATTTGGATTAGCCATGAGTAACAACTTAAAAGTCAATAAAGTACTGAAAAACAGAAACTAAGCATCTACATGAAACGGGTACATGAAGAAAATGAGAAAGCACACGCTGAATAACTCGGCACCTGGTTGTATACTAAGATTCAACGGAAAATCAGCACTTCCCTTCATCCCAAGAAGCTATTTGCTAATATTGAATTAGGATTTAAATAGGTATTCTTAGATATTTGAATAGAAGATCAAGTAATGTTGTACCCGTTGTAGAAGAAAGTTGAAGCGGGCATAACTTGTGCGTCAACGTCGGTACGTTGTGCTACTGCTAGAAAAGTATATTCTCGTCGAACGATGTCATGATTTCTTTCAATATATTGTATTGCTTACAAAAGTTCACACAAGTGATTTAGTTCGCGGTTTATTGGAATGTTAATCAGTTTAATTTTTTTCTGACGTTTTCGATCCATATTGCTCTCCGAATCAATTGTAATTTCATCTACACATGTGTTTTATGTAGATCTTTGGTATAGGGAAGTCGCAGCAGATTGGATATAAATTTTGGGGAAAAATTTACGCTGCACGTAATGCACATGCAAAACACACAAATATGTACCGATCTTGCTTCTTTTGTGGCTCTGAACAATCATGCCAATTTTCAATGTCTTTAGTAGAAACAAAGTTATGGACAGGACATAAGTTTGCCGCACCAGCAACGCCCACTCAAACATCTACACCGCGGACTCCTTTTTCGTATAAAGCCGAGTTAACAGATTAATGGAAAAGAAGAATTCCGTAATGGTCGTAAATTAGAATTTTCAACAGATAACGATTTGATGTTAGAGGTACTTGACTGTGTAAAGTTTGTAAATAAAATTCTTCAATTGAATCATTATAATGAACTATTCGTACATTGAAAAAATCAACATAAGGCACTATCCCGTACAGTTAGTTTGAGAGGGTGGGTGTTTTCTGAACGCGATTATTCAAAGATTATAGCATCTTTTGGCAAATGGATTGCAATTACTTAAAGAAAATTATATAAAGAGTCTTTTTAACAATTGAAATTCCATCTTGATTGTGTCGAAATATGTTTTAAAGAAGAAAATCGCCCGCGTCTTGTAGAAAAATCAGCTAAGTCGGATGATCCGCGTATTTAAATGCAAATTTAAGATAGAAGTAGACAAGCCTTACCTTTGGCAATTATGTGGAGAAATAACCATTAGTTCCACTTTACATAAGCAAAAATGGGATCCCAAGATGCTGTACCGATTTTTAGATATTTTGATTTGAAAATTCCCTTTTATCTTTTAAGCGAGGATAACTCACTGAACTTCCGGTTAAGGCAACTGTACGGTTATACATAGTGTTTCTGAAACCGTAGGATCTTATTTTCTACGGCGTAGGTGTTCACAAAATCGTGCGGTGTCCGTACGTGTTTTCATAAAACTATCACAATAATTCATTGAGGTGTCCGCATCGTAAGATATCCACACGGAGACCGTGCGATTTGTCCACTATTAACACGGTAACCCGTGCGGCCGCCGTACAATCATGGTACGTTACCCTCGCGGGGATAGTAGGACTATCAATTAAAGACCTTTGCACGGTGGCCCTGTGATGTCCTTGCGGCGATCGCGCGATGCCTCTA
Organism: Fragum whitleyi; assembly: GCA_948146395.1. NCBI lineage: Eukaryota > Metazoa > Mollusca > Bivalvia > Cardiida > Cardiidae > Fragum > Fragum whitleyi. The sequence goes on from OX411558.1 coordinate 50,369,961, forward strand.
CCACAAATCTATGGTCTACGGTCTCCGAGCAGTCTTGTGAATTATATAAAAACTAGTATTATTATTTTATATACAAAATCGCAAGGGTCCACGGCACCCGTAAACCGTGCGATGAATGCATGTACACTTTATGCCGCCCAACGGGGCTACGGCGAGTTACGGGCGCCGTACGGGCTCCATAAACCAAATGTAAACTAGGCTTTAGCAGTGTTGTCACGCCAAGGAATAGACCGAGAGTAGATCCAATAGGGGGTATTGAATTTGGCAATTACCACGCTTTATTGGCTGAATTTTGAGACATCGGTCGGTTTCGTTTTGATAAGTAAGGAATCAGAGCCGATACAAGGTACTTGTAAATTGAATATTCTCATTTATTGCGTGTTGGTCGTTTTCACTACCCGGTTTTAGATGTTCAATGATAAGGAAAGAATCAACGTAATATTATATGTGTGATTTTTATGGGTACTCTGTTCTAGGAAAAGAGTCAGCCGATTTTCTTTCCTATTAGCGGAAAAAAGCAAGATGGAAGAAATCAAAAGCTTGAAAGCGGATCATGCAATATCGCTCGAGACGAAGTTTCGCAAATGAGTTGCAGATCCTGCATGGAGGAAAACTTAGCTCTCCAAACTATTTAGGGGATAATTGTTTGTTTCAGTGTAAGATCGATTGGTTTTTCATTGAGTGAATAACAAACGCTGTATTTAAAAATAAAGCTTGTGCTGTTCATTTAATGAAATTTTAAACGATCTTACTCGAAAAACAAACGATTATTCTATTTCTTTTTCGCAAACAATGAGACGAAATGTGACAACTTATGGACAAAGAGCGTCATTTTTCTGTGGTTGCTATGCAACATTCGTTACGACGTCACTTTTTGGGCTCCGCTTAGGTGACCTCAGATAGGGTGAAATGAAAGAAAGCGGAATGAAGTGTATGATAATTTAACTGGTAAGGCGATAGTTTATTGCAATGATAATCTAGGGTTATTCCTCGATAAACTACCAAAAAGCACAAAAAGAACAACAATTTAGCTAAACAAATCTCAAATGAATCTCACAATCCCAATTGATCTCATAGCCTGGCCTTTAATTTATTACAAATAATTCGCATAAAGCTTTAAATAGACTAAAAAACTGAATTGAACAATCATGTAAAACATCGAAGTTTTTGGTGGAATAACAAAATTTCGGCAAATATGTATGATTATCAGGACAGGAACATTTGAATTTCAAAGTATGCATCACTTTATCAGAGGGCGTGTAAAATGCTCTGTTTTAGCTGCAGTTTACATTTCTTGCATTGTACTATAGGAATGTAACCTTTTTAGTTGGACTCTCACCCCACTCAGCATTCGGAACATCGCTCGGGCTTTTCCGTCAACTGAAATGTACCTCGGACCTTATTCGGCATATCGCTCGGACTTTTCCGTAAACTGGAAAGTAGCTCGGACGTGAGTGAAGTAAAATTGGGTCATATTTTAAGTAATTCGGCTTCTGGTTGTGCTTCGGTTATTTGATACGCGTAAAGAAACCACATTCAATTATTCCCGATAGTTTGTGGAGATCTTTTGGGCATATAATAGTTTGATGACAAAACGCAATTACTGTGGTTTTTTTTTTTTGTCTTTTTTTTTTTTTATATCAAATTGAAATATGCCGACCTTTAATGTTTCGTTGTTTTTGTTTCATGCGACGTCATTCTTAGCGGGATCGTTGATGTTTGTGACGTCATATAAACCAACGTGCCCCTATCTTTCCCGAGTTTTTTTCCGTAGAATCGCCGAAGGTTCCCGATTGCCCTCGCAGAAGATTTTCTGGATTTGCGAAAGTCACAAAATGTGCCTAACATGATGTCAGCCTGTCAGGCTTCTTTTTTTTCTTTTGTAGACTTGGATTATTTAAACGATTTTGACTTTAAAGTTGAACAGTCTAAAGAACACCCTGTTAAATTAATAAGAAATACAATTGAAAGTGGAATAATCTGGCTGAGTCACATGCCGTCGAATTTGCCACTGTGGGTAATAGGGCTTGCCTCGGAACAAAGTAATATCTTAAAAATGAAGTGATGCGCTATTATTTGTTGTTCAGTACATATATTTAAAACTTTTTTTTTAGGTAGAATATATTGTGGGAAAAGAAGCAAGCAATTTCTTCTTTCCGCTCCATGTTTTTTCCACAAGGTACTTTTTGGTGATTTTTGACCCTTTTGATCCAACTATATGTATTTTTGTCACTCAAAGTGTATCAAGCGACAATTTTCTAGAAGGGCGTAACTACCATTATGCACATTACGCAAGTGCGTATAACAAATTATTCCGCTTTCGAAAAGAATCGATGATGAATGATCAAAACATCGTAACTAAAGCTTATTCAAGCTGTAATTACGATGTTTTGATTATTCACCAACGCTGAATTCATAAAATGGGGAGCGGATGGAGGGCATTTATCTTTGTCAGTGTCCAAATATCGCATTAGTTATCCTATATATTCTTTGGTGGTCGCCTACCAGTGAGAGATGGTATTAAATTTTGAAATGCTAATAACACCGATGTTCTATTCATATCACTGCTTTTGTAGTCCCTCGAAGGGTCAATGGTGTTCAGTTTCAGAGCTAATTTCATAATTATGATCTTGAGAAATCGAGTTCGAATCCCAGGTGTGTATATCCACGGTCATTGATGAGTCCCGTACAGCAAGGTTGCTTGCCGTACCATGTTGAGATATCATGAAAACGACAATTTTGCGTGAGACACTGTCATAGCGCAGTGGTGGATTATCATTCAAAAGGTCCCAGGCTCGATTACCGACGCAGCACTCGCCCTTCTGACTATTTGTCTCCCACCATTTAATTGATAATCGTATACCTACTAGTATGTAGATTACATAGGAAGAGTAATATTCTAGATTCAGAAAATTTGTTACTTTCGAAAGGAGTCGACCCTGGTCAGTCTGCGCAGCATTCGGAACATCGCTCGGACTTTTCCGTAAACTGGAAAGTACTTCGGAAGTAAGTGTAGTAATTTTGGTCATTTTTTAGGTAATTCGATTTTTGGTGGTACTTTGGTTAAAACGCTCAGAGAATAACAAATTCATTTAAAGCTTTCCGATCTTCAGTGGACATCTTTCGGCATTTTATAATTTGAAAACAAAACGCAGTTAAACACTGCGTTCTGTTTTCAAATCATAATATGCCCGTGGTCTTTTCCGTAGAATCGCCGAAGGTTCCCGAGTGTCTGCGCAGATCACACAACCAGATTAGACTCCAAACTTTACAAATTTCCTTGATGGCCCCGTTTGCGAGACGGGTCACATTTTGATTATTTTAGGCTTGAAAACACTCGCGAACGCTTTGTTATTCAAAACGGATGGTTGGCTTTCGCACATTATTCAGCCATCTTTTCATGGTACGAAAGAGATAATAAACGATTAAAATATGTATCCCACTTTACAGGTTTCGCGAACGATTATATCTTGAACTTAGGGTGGCGGGATTTGAAGGAAATTACCAATGTAATGGCTTAAAACAACAAAAAGTGAGCCTACACATCGCAAATATCGACACTCAAGCTTTTATTTTTAATTAAAAAACAAAAACAGCTTAAAGAATATTTAGATATTTTCTCAAACATGGCATTACTAGGATTTCGAAATGTGTACGCTCTTAGAAGGCGACCAACATAGCATTTATCTTATAACTATACAAATATCCGTATGATAACATCCCGTATGATATTTTTTATGATATCACATAGTTATTTTTAGAACATGATATAATGTGGTTATTTTTAGAAACTTGCATTTCAGATAGAAACACCGACGAAAACAAGACGAATATAGGTTATAAGATAAATATAATACATTCTTAGTGTATTGTATGAAAAAAATATCAAACTCGGTTGTGAGAATTAATAATTGTCTCGGCATAGCCTCGACAATGATCAATTCTCCCAACCTCGTTAGATATTTTTTTTCATATAATACACTAAGTATGTATTATATATATATAGGATGAAAGCGATATGTGGATTGTTGCGAAAGATAAATGTCATCCACCCGCTTCCCTTTCTATGATTCGAGCCTGGGTGAATTATCAAAATATCGTAACTACAGCTTGAATAAGCTGTAGTTTCGGTGTTATGATCGTTCATCAACGGCATTTTTCGAAAGAGGATTAATTACTATTATCCACTTGCGTAAAATGCATACTGGTAGTTACGCCCTTGTTATACACAATTTATATAAAAAGTAACTCTATAACGGTCTTTCAATCTGACATTTTGACGGATCGGATTTTTCTTTATGTATTTAGATGAACAATATTGTGTAAATTATATATTCCTTTTATTTGACTTAGTTCTGCTTATACTAAACAATGAATATGGTTTGCACTGTTCATGACTGAAAATTGATCTCGCATTTCAATGAAGTTATGTCTGTTTTGTGTTAAATGCAAGGAAGGTACCAATACCCAGCCCTACAACCAGACACCCATCTTTTTGTCTATAAGATATACAATATGGATACACCACATCATCCTTCTCTGTCAACCAAACCTTTACTTTTCTACCATCACGTCCTACCATATGGATATTGTTGGAGTCATACCCACACACTAACAGAGTGTCATCCTCGTCCACGTAAATTCCGTATGGATACTCTAAGTCTGGATCTGAGTACTCGTAGATCACGTGACCCTGTTGAGTCAGACACGTGACCTTGTCTGTACTCCCATCAGAAACAAATATTTTACTTCCATCTCGGCTTACTTTCACATCACGTATATCTTTAAACATATATTCACCATTGTTGGCAACAATCTTTCTCTGTATTTTCCCTTCTATATTGAGTACCTGTATTTCCTCATGACCTTCATCATCACTACATCCCACATAGATCTCATCATTAAACACGTCTACACTAGAACACCATATATCCATCTTAACTGTTGTCATGACAACCATCTTTGGAAACAGTCGTACTCGCAGTAGCTGTTTATCATTAACATGTGTAACAACGACTTCATTCTCATTGATGGCGGCTACTCTCCATGAGTTAACAGATAACTTAGACTGGACCTTTAAACTTTCATCCAGTAATACAAGTCCTCCATCTCCACATGCCAGTACTAGATGTCCACTCTTCATAAACGTACAGTTAAATATATCTCCCACACCTACATCAATCTCCCGCTTATCAACAACATCCATCTGTAACAAAGACGATGATCCTTGAACACTTGTTGTGGGAGGATGTTGAGGATGTTGATGGCTTTCTAAAGTTCCAATACACTTGAGCTGTTGGATGACGTCACTTATGACGTCATTTGCTCGGAACTGGATTTGGATTGGAAATATAGCTTGTTTGACTGTTGACAGAGTGCGATCATATTTATCTACGAGTTTCTCAGCCTTTTTAGTGTAAACAAACCTTGCGTCGTCCTTTCTTGCTTTTCTACAATCTCTAAGAGATTTAATTTGATCAGAAATTTGAAGTCGAGCATCTTTAGCTATCTTCACGTGATCTTCAATTTCCTTTTTCATACGTTCTTCTGTTCTTTTAATTTCATTTTCAAATTTTATTTCTAGCATATCCAAAGTTTGATTGATCTCCTTACGTTTATTTCTCATATCTTCAATGCATTTATCGAATTGTGACTGTAGTTTAACTATGTCCATTTCTCTCGTTTCAGTTAGCTTCTCATATTTAAGTTTTAAATCCGTGAAGGATTTCACTACTCCGTCAAGTAACTTGGTTACATCAACGTGTTTTCTTTGGTCGTAAACGACAGTTGTGACGCACTTCGCGTGATCGGTGATCTTACACGTACCACAAATGACGTCATCGTGGGTTTTACAGTATGTGTTTATACTCATGGATTTATGTGTATCACAGAAGATATCCTCGCTAGATTTCGTTGTCATGGAAATAGATTTCAAATCATTTCCTGTAAGGATCTTGTGATCACGTGAGAATTTTGACCCCTTATGTGATATTTCGCATCTCTGACATAAATATTCAGTACAAACTGTATAATACGCTTTTGCTTCTGATGTAATTTTCTGATACTTGCATGGATCGCACTCGCAGAGAAAGGCTTCCTCCGATCCTTTGGAAATGGATCGCGATCCGCTCGCCATGGTTCTGAAAAGATGATGACTTAAATAAATATAAAGAAATAGAAAGACCTAATCAGAAGACAAAAGTGTCTTTATTGTTTATTTGTTTGTGATTTAAATGGGATTATATAGGTATAAGTAGAATTCGCTATTTTGACTCATCGATTGTATACAAGTGTACTGTAATTACAGGTCACAATAGCGTGTTCGAGGTTTATTGTGTTGAATAAATGGTTAACCCAGTTACACTTGTCTTGTTGAATTAAAACAATTGCAAAATTAATGTGAAATCAAAGTGTTGGAAGCACTGAATGTTGTGATTGCGGGCCAGTACTTATTTCAATTTTTTTTTTTTTTTAAACCCCAAACTTTTTCTGGTTTAAAAAAGAAAATCAGGTCGTTTGGACATAGATCAGATTGCACATATGTTCAGGCTGATCTTTGTCTTTACATCCTGTAGTACAGGAACATTCCGGATTAAGCATGACAATGGTTAAAATGACATTGTGTCCAGCAGAGTGCAACTAGAGATAGCAAATCACATATATAGAATGGTTAGACAATCATTTTAGACGTAGGATTCTTATAAATAACGAGAACCGTTGACCATGCCGGGCTGCGTAGGCAACAGGTCGCACTTCTCATTGGTGTAACTACCGGCCAATTACGAACAATACGCACAAGCGTAATGTACAATTCCTCGGATACAATAAATGATCCCGAGCCAAATTTCCTTGGGGTTCTTCCCCCACCTATTGTAAAATCCGGGTTACGCCCATGCTTCATTCGAAACATCACTCGGCCATTTCCGTAAACTGCAACAGACCTGGGATGTATGTAAGACGGATGGGTATGTAACAAAATTGTGCATTTTGTTAGGCGAAAACATTGTAAGAATCAAAGTACTGAAAGTACGGATAAGTTGGAATGCGTTCGAAAGCGTGACCTCAAGCTACTAACGAGGCTGACGCCTCCCGCCCACCACAGGTAGTCACATAATACGTTTCGTCTTTTGACGGGCGTATGGAAATCAATGTATTTCAACAACGAGAGACACTTAAACCCCTGGATCGCTATACAGGCCTGAATCTGATGAAAGAAAAATGATAACAAGAGGGCTAGAATGGCCCTAAACCGCTCACCTTAATTCGATTCTCCAGTGGATATTATTCAAGAAACTTTCTGGCAAAGATTCATTCAAATTTCCATAATTGTTGAAGAGGAGACATTAATCGAATTATAAGCAGTCATAATAGACCCTGCCAATCCATTCATTACAGAGGAGACTCAAAATTAGCCCTACCTTGCCACGCCATTATTTATGGGCTAATGAAAATTTTGCCATCAATATTTGAAGAGGGTCATCAAAGGAACATTCTTGTACAGTTTCATTTAAATCTGCTTAGTGGTTCAGGAGGAGATATCGTTCAAAGATTTTTGGCTCAAAATAAGCCCCGCCCTGCCATACATATATTTATTGGCCAATTAAAATATAGCGAGAACTTTAAAGAGGGCCACCCAGGGAACATTCTGGCAAAATTTCATTGAAATTGGCCCAATGGTTTAGGAGAAGAAGAAGTTTTAAGAAAGTTGACGACACACGACGGACGACGGAGTCAGACCGATCCTAAAAGCTCCCATTGAGCACGCTGTGCTCTGGTGAGCTAAAAAGGAAGAAAAAGACACGGACCATACAGCCGACTAATGGACGCACAGGCGAACACTTATACACACAAATCAGTTTTATATTATTTTTCAAATGACCTCTGCTCCATTTGAGCTATCAATTACATTTTTAATTGGAAGTATCGCAAAGTGGACATCAACAAGTGACTTGTCCATGATGAAAAGCAGGGAAGTCTTTTACTTCATGAGTTGGAATCTCAATACAATTTTCGGACGAAGTTCAATTGTGATTTCGACCTATGTGACTCCATAATTGGGAACTTTTTCGGGTCATTGACAACATTTGTGTCAAGCTTTATGATTTGGATCAATTGGTTGTTCAGTTAAGAGCGGAAACTGTTAACTGTTAAAATTTACGGATGACCGTGACATGTATGACCCCGAAACAATAGGGCATTTCTTTGGGTCATGGGCTATATTTGTGTAAATATTCGTTATTGCAGGTCAATTGCTTCTCCGTTTATCTAGCGGAAAGCAAAGGGTCAATGGACTGAGAGACAGACATGATGAAATCAATATATGCTCCTCTACTTCTGAGTTGGGGGTACATTTAATTTTGGAATGATTTAGGTATGATGTTGAATGAGTGAGTGGAGCGAGTTTTGAGTGAACTTTAAGAGAGGGAATCCAATTTCGCTTATTTTGTTCAGGATGAACAAAATTAGCGATATATAAAACCTATATAAAATATGCATAAAATTTCAATCAATAGCTTTCTATTTCGTCAAGAACGCTTTAAATTTCGATTATGTCAGCGAAATCGCGATTTGATTCATTCTGAATTTTGAATGTACATGTTGATCTAATGTTTTTAATAACTTAGAGCGTTTTTGAATGGTTTGAGTTAGTGTTTGGAATGAATGAATGGAGCACTGAGTGAGAGATTAAGAATGTTTTATGAATGTCAATTTCACGATGTAACTAACTGTATGATGGAGCTCTTAAACGTTTTGATGTGTAAGAATTTGGAGAAAACTAGTTGAACTAGTTGGTTTGTTTCAAATGGCAAATTGTCTTGGTGATGGAATGCAATTGGGAAAGGATATTCATAATTCAATTAAAGGTGTGGTGGCAAGGGTTTTATTGGATGAGTATCGGGTTTTTACAATGAAACATTCATATAGATAACTGCAATATGACGAAAAACAAACGATAATATGTTGCAAAAATATTTGTTAACTTTAAAAGTGTATCATCACTTTAAGAAAAGATTTTTTATTTCGTAGATTAGACAGATATTTACAATATAACACCTTGTCAAAAGTTAAATGTGTAATAAGGTTGTTTAGAAAGAGAAACTAAACCTTTAGAAGACGCTATAACATAATTCTACGAAAAACAAGTCGCGACCTTACCAAATAAGCAGATCACGTGATTGGTCTGTGCTATTTCCACAATACTGAGAAACAGATCGCGACAATTCCCAAATAAGTAGATCACGTGATTAGCTAGTGCTATTGATAGTTGCTGACCTTATTGGACTTGACTTATCATATGATTTCCAAATATAGTAATGCAAACATGTGATACTAATATATTCGTACGCAACTTTCAATAAAGATCGTTTAAAACATAAATTAGGGTGTTAAGAATATACACGAAGTGTTAGTTGTTTTTTATTTGTACAAAATTATTACTTTTTGATGAAATAAATTGTATGTCTTTGTCAAGTTGAGATATACAAAATAGGCCGAAGTGTATTCACATCCTGTTCACGTGATATGTGTTCTCAAAAAACCCGAAATTAAATTATCTTGTGTTCATTTTGCGGTTTTGTTAAATCTAAGTTGGAATTGCTCCGCATTCCAACTTAAAAACTAGCGCGGAAACAACCGGCGCTTTCTTTAGATGTACATCTTTCACAGTAAATAACGTCTGAAAAAATCTTAATTTTTAAGAATGATGAATCATTCTCCAAAATTAAGATTTTCGGCCGTTATTTAAGAATCTAAAGATGTTTGAATAAGGGTACGATGGTTTCACGTCAGTGACTTAAACGAGTGGCGACGTCGAATGCTTTCACTCAAAGTTTCGAGGGCTGACGCCATTTTAACTGACGCCATCGAGTTTTTTCCAATATTTTCCCGTATTTTTTAAAAATAGTCCGTCTATGTACATCCAAGGTTGATCGTGAGATTGGTCGAGTGGTGTTTCGAATGGCTCATGCTTCTCAGATGATTCCTTTTTGTCAGAAGGAAGATATTTGCTTCAACTTAAGCATTGGTGTTTTTATGAATTTTTTTGCAGCAAATTGGGGTTTGATCTCTCAGAAAAAATACATTTGAAAACGAAAGAAGATTCTATGCAAACTATTGATATCGTAATTATATATTTTAACTTTAATTTTAACAAGAACGGTTTTTAATGATGAAAACAATTCATGCTAGGTAAGTTTAAAAGAATACTTACAGCTAATTATGTTAATCAATCTCCAATTTGTTTAATTTAACCTTCAGAAATGCGAGTCCAAAAATATTTTCATAATTAACTTCCTTGTTAACAATAGCTCAATAGGAAGTCTGCGGTCTTTTTCGCCTTGCCTTCAGACAAGCGTTTACATGTTTTATCTTGTCCTTAAGGTAGTGGACCCGTAATGTTTCTGAGGTTATCACTTTAACAGTGTTAACCGATGTTTCCTAATGATTTTCATTAGGAAACCTCGGTCAACACTGTGAAAGATCATATGTTCCGAAATATTGCGGAACTAGTACGGTTCCACTACATTAACTACTGTGAAATTAAAAAGTCCTATAAAGTCCGTTTGACTTCTATATGGACCAACATTTCGCCAAAATTCTCTTATAAACTAATTTTTGTCATATCAATTTTTCAATCTAATACAACGATAAAATTGTGTTACTCAGAATTTTTGAAAGTTAATTAATGTTTTTGTCTGTCCGTCTACACGTTCACTCCCGGCCTTTCATATCAACGTGTATATTTAATAACAGGGACAGCGAACTGGAGATGAGGGCCTCCTTATTCGTAGCCCATTATTTTCCCCAAACGATACCAAAGAGTACCAAAAACAAAGCGGATTTAGACTGACACATGGTTTGACTCTTAAGTCTTAAATTCGAAACCGCTACCTCTCTCTGCCCTGCGTTCAGAATGAAAACGTTAGCGTAACGCTTTCGAAATGATACCTCGTTTTGCACGTATGTACACGTGCATAGCGGAGTATCATCTCAAAGCGCTCGCTTAACGCATTTATATTCTGAACACGGGGCTGATTTTCCCCTTCTTTAATAATCGGTCAACATACGACTTCGGAAAAGCCTTGCTTTCAGAATGCAATCGCGTTTGCAAACACTAAAGAATGGAACCCCGCTTTGCACGTTAGTCAACGTGCAAAGCGAGGTATCATTTCTTAAACCGTTTCGCGAACATGTTCATCTTGAACGCAGGGTCGGCCACATTTTTGTGTATTTGGGTCGAGTCACTGACCTAATTCCGAACACTTGAATCACTGACAGTCAAATAACTGTATATAACCCCTAATATAGGTAACCCTTAAAACAGTCTTACACTGACCAATCAATACACGACAGTGGCTGGGTTCTAGTCATTTTCACGAGAAATGACCTTTTAACCACGCATATCAAAACTTGGTCAGAATACGAAAAGTTGTCTTTTAAAATGCAGTGTAAAGTTATTATTTTGATGGATATAGTTATTTACCACACCGATTATTTATTTCAATGCGCAAGGAATTTTCTTCTTTTTTTTTTCTTTTTTTTAAAGATCGTTCTTGTGATATAAAAGACTCCTTGTGCTTCCATTGGCGGATCCAGTATTTCTGCGGAGGGGTTTATGACTTACAAATTCGAGAGCTCGTCAGTTTCCCTACGGTAACTGAATTTTAATTGGAACTGGTAAAAGTGAACATGGTGCAGGTTCTGCAGGCCTAGAAGTAATGACCTTATCAATTCTATTCTATCTAGTTTTTTTTTTCATTTTGTTGCCTTTCCAATGAACATTTTCATTATCTGCCAGTATGGAGAACATTGTAGGAAAAGAAAAAATTGCTTATCACAAGCAATTTCTTTTCCCACCATGTTTCTCTAAAAATTATAATCCTTCATTGCTGAATAATATCAATAGTTATCTTTGTTTGTTTTTTTTTTTTTTTTTTTTGGGGGGGGGGGGGGGGTGTTTACGCCGCGTTTAACATTATTTCAGTCATATCATATTTCATGTATAATACTGGCGGCGTAGACCTACACCGTGCATGTTGAGATAGCAAATGGAGGCTAGGAAAGGATGTGATGGTACGTGATACTCAAGGGCGTAACTCCCATTACGCTAATTACGCAAGTGCGTAAAAAAGGAATCATTTCTTAACAAATATTGTTGATGAATGATCATGATATCGAAACTGCAGCCGTACTCAAGCTGTAGTAACGATGTTTTGATTATTTACCATGCGAAGAATATTGCTCCCTTTTAAGAAATGCACCGGAGACCGTAGATAGGTGAAATCAGCACTGGGACTAATGCCATAAATCTGACTTGTTATCCGTTAATAGCCATTACTCCCGGGGTTTGTTTTCTTTAGTCAGCTAGGGGTCGGGGCTGATTCTTAATGTCCTGTTATATCCACTGCACATCAATATCCAGGAATAACTGGTGTTAGTGTCTAGTTTGTCTCAAGATCTTATTTTGGAATTTTAATATGTTTTGTTCCTTTAAGAAACTCTGTTAAACATGAACTTACAACACATCCAGACCGCTTACATTTTGAAGAAGATTCGAATGATTTATTTAATTGATAAAATGCAATTGGCAACGTTGTATAGTAAAACCCAAACTTGAATTTTGAAGTTAATTACGTATTTTTTTCTTAACAAAATCCTTTTATAAATTTCGTCTGTCCGGTAACTAAAGTTTGTACTGTAGTTATGATGTTATGATTGCTTTTGTTTTAACTATATATGGTAGCCGGTTATGTATAAAAGTTTTTTTTTCTGCCTTGTCGTACAAGCTAGCTTTTTGTAGCAACGCGGTATAGCTCTCGCTTTTGGACAAAGAGGTCCCTGGTTCGAATCCTAACGAAGTTGCATATTTATTTACCAGGGACATTACCTGTAAAAGTATTCACAGGGTATTGTTTTCTAGAACTCTGTGACAACTAAAGAGCTGTTTAGGGTTATAATTACAGCCTGTGATTTATTTTATTTAAAAATAACGCATGTATGTCTTTAGGTCGAACATTTATTTTTTTAAAGAGAAATAGTATTCAACAAATTATAATTATCAACTTTCATAGTTTGAAAAAAAAAAACACTTAAGGTAGAGTGCTTCCATTCTATATGTACCGGCAAATTTTCTACCATACATGCATAGATAAGAAACAGGTGATTATTTTCCTGACACCTAAAGCAATTATTTATGTTTAAATTTTACGAAACTGGCATTCTTGGGTTAGTTGCCATGGTGATCACCATCAAGCATAGGAGGTTGTAATGAGCACACACATTTCAAAGACATAGATACATTACACGAACACTTTAGTTAAGAAATTTCTCATGTTTCAAAAATATTTCTTGACAGCAAAAACATTAACTTCACATCTATTTCAAACAACAACATTTGAATTGAAATTTGAAATCCGTGTTTTGACTGAAAGAAACCTCTATAATCATACTAGTGACAAAACTGAATTTTGATATTTAAAGGATAGCAAATTTTCGTGTAATGTGATTGGCTTTCTCTATATGTATCAAGTACAAAGGATATCACTTTTTAAAGTACTAGCATTGAACAACATTGAGCTAGTGAATACAAAGTACAAGTTTATTGTAAAACGAAACTTAGTCATACACTAAGGAAAACTGACAAATCGAGATTTCCCCAAAATGTCAAAGTTTATATTTTTGTCGTTAAATAAACCGACGTGATAATGAAGGACATGTAATAAAATGTCGCTTACTTAAGTAGAGTCACCGTCGGAGCGCATCAGGCTCGAAATCATGGTGGGAATGGGGTGGGTGGGGAGGGGTGAGGATCATATTTCTTATATCCCATAGCTTCCGATATATGTATTACATCAGCGGGTTTAAAATCGTAAATCTATGTGGAATGAGTGGCTGGAGATTCGGAAAGCATATATCGGTGATTTGGTAAGAGGAATACAAGGAACTCATGGTTAGTACCCCCAGCTTCCGAGATATGACTGGAAAATTGTTACAAAGCGATGTAAAGCCTAATTTCAATAAAAAAATCAAATGTAAGATAAGTTATTATTGCACATCCTGTTTACCTTTTGATTCTAAGCGACATGAAACCATCGAATGAAGTTCCATTCGGTCTGATTTAAAATAGTTAGTCCGCACAGCTAGTAAAGCCTGACTTGGATAGTTACTTTTCGCACTTCCAAGATAACCCCTTATTGCCAGACAGGTCACAATTCATGTAAAAAACCAGCTTCATGTACAGGATGTTAAATGCACTCACCGCGAGCAGAATCCAGGCTAGTGATCGTTCAATTTCGGACATACTGAGTTCGCTTTCAAAAATGACAGGCTGGTGGGCAACCCATAATTTGAATACAAAAAAAGGTTTAACGTTATAAAGTTGTAGGTTAAAAATCGTTGAGAGTTAAAGAATCCATCGTCGATATTGTTATGCTAGTAAGGAAGCCCGCCGATCATCGTGAGTACCCCAAGTAGGCAATGTCTTCAATTTTGGAAAACATACATCAACATCGCTAATTGTGTTCATCCTGAACAAAATTTGCGATATAGGAATACCTCCCATTAAATTCAATCAAAACTCGATCCACGCACTCATTCAATTTCATTCCTAAATTATTCGAAAAAAATTCACCTTTTTTCACGATTTCACGATGTTGTTAACTGTAGAAGCAGATAACCATGGGTATTCTCGTAGCAAGATTGGAGTCCTCGTGAGCGCTCTTAATTTGGATTTCAGAAAAAAGGGGAAAATAAAAATCAGAATCAAGCCTCCATATTTGAATTATATACGGGGTTAAAGGATTCATTTATTTTTTTCTTCTTTCCCGTTAACATAAGGACATATTTTCATTCGCTTTCTTTCCAAGACAAACGAGTAAATATTGATAGAGATTGTGTATTGACTTTCGACACAATAAAGCTTTGATTGATTGATTGAATGGAGTTTAACGCCGCTTTCAACATTATTTCAGCTATATCGCAGCGGCAGAAGCACCGAACAATGGATTCCTGGTATTTCTCTCACCAGTACAACCATTACATCCTTTCCTAGCCTCCAGCTACTATCTCACATAGGTCTACGATTATCAACCCATTGGTGAGAGACAAATTGTCGGAAAGAATGAGTGCCGCCGTCGGGGATCGAACCCGGGACCTCTAGAATGACCGTCCGTCGCGCTACCAACTGCGCTATGACGGCGGCTATAAAGTTTTGAACAAAGAAAGAAGGGCAAACTGGTGGTAAATGAGAGCAAAAATGTTTGTTGTCTACTTTTTCTAATATATCTAATTTTTTGTTACGACAAGATGAAAGGGCGGATGCATATGTCGTATGTTCCTCGTACGCTGAAAGACAAAAGACAACGCGGATCAATAAACTTTAAACAATAAATACATACACATGTACGCTTACAAATCATCTTTTCGATGCATTGTAAGATTTTCCCACGCTTTGCATTCTCAATTCATCCGTTAGTGCAGTGGCACCTGGCCTTTGACCTTTGAAGGAGAAAAGTGGTGCATAAGAACCACAACATTTTTGTTGCATAATTTTGGGATTATTGTCCTTTGTGTTATTATAATGACTCAGATTTTTTTCCGGAGCATCTCTGTATGTACATTTGCTATCAACTTCAAGCTTCAGTGGTGAAAAGATCCTTTAAAATGATATTACAATGCACAGGAACCATAACTATTCCCTGTTTGATTTTTGAAGCTATTGAAATTTCTATTTTGTATTTAAAATGAAAATATTTTATCCAAATTAAGGAACTAGTTTATGAAAGAAAGCGAGATGGAATAAATAATACTTGCAATTTATGTGATAAGTAATGCAAAAATGACCTCCCGGGAACTTCGTAAAATAAATATCTTAGAGAGATATTGGTTCCAGTAGAGGTCAGCCGGTGATCGCATTTCAAAGTTTTTCTTACTGGAAAGAAGAAAGATCATCACAGATTCAGAAAAAAGCCAAAGGCAACATGTTACGCCTGTGAAAAGTCCGCACAGTTTGGCTATGATCGACTCGTCACGCAACACCAAGAAGATTCCTTTCGCCTGACGGGTCATATTTGCAACTCACTTCTCTTTTTACAAGATCATTTAGAATGATGTATTTTCTATTTTTGGTGTGAAAACGAAACATTTTCCTCGAATACATGTTATCCATGTAATCCAAGATTCTAAAGCTACATGTATATGGATTCAATACCAGCTGCCCTTATTAATGACCATTACATGTAATTAATAGTTCACAAATTTAGTGAGATATGTCAAAATACCTCCGTTGCCATAGCTACAATTCATACTGGAGGTTGTTTTCAGTTTTGCCAAACATCTTAAACTTTCCAATACTTTTATGTATGTCTGACAAAATCAAGAATCTGATATACCAATCGAGTAATCAAAATGATACACCTCACATGCATTTTGTTTTAAAATCCGATTTTAAAGTGTATGTTGCTAAATGTACTACCAAGAGACTTTTTTTATAAAAGACATATTATGAAACAATCGTATGTGATGTAATCTTTAGTAATAATACTAATTTCAAAACGTTTTATTTTTGCGTAATGGCGAGAAATTGAGAGATTGATATTTGAAGACTTTGATCAGAATGTGCGGATGCAGAGACAGATCTGAGTCTGGGTGTTGCGCACATGTAGAAATAAAAAAAAAAAACATCAGGAAGGATTATGCATTTTTCAGACATGTTGACTTGCGAGAAAAATTTACTGATCATATATTTTTCTTGCTTTCCTTTCTTTTTCTTAATATTTCCATAGATTCGTTATTTAACCAATACATTGTGCTTAGAATTGCGTATCTTTTTTAACAAACAGAGCAGAACAGAATTGTGTAAGTCGACTAGTACAAAGCAGACAAGGGTCATAAAAAAGAGGGTTCCTGGCACTTTATCGGATAGTTTGCGAGTCCTAATTACCATATGGGAGTCTCGGACTCGAAAAAACTGCTCATCTTGAAACCATGGTCATATTTAAGACATATTTCTATTTTGACAATTTCTCATACCGGTATGTGTCCGTAAAGCCTAGTTTACATTTGGATTAAGGAGTCCGTACGGCGCCCGTAACTCGCCACAATTCAAAAATCGTGCGACGCCCGTGCGGCGACACACGGTGTCCATGCGATCATCGCATGGTTTTACGGGTGTCGCAGAACCTTGCGATTTTTTATAAAAAATAGGAAAACAATTTTTTAAAATTGCCAGACCGTACGGAGAGCGTAGTCCGTAGACACGTCGTCTAGGCATCGCACGATCGCCGCACGGACATCGAAAGGCTACCGTATGATGTTTTGCCTATAAGTATAGAACGGATCATCCTAGGGTCCCCGCGCAGGTTCCGCACGATGGTTGTACGGCGGCTGCACTGTCTACAGTGTATAAAGTTGTCAAATCGCACAATTCTCGAAGCGGGGTCGCACATTTACCTTGCGATGGCCGCAAGGGTACCTCAATGATTCTTGCGACAGCTTTATGAAACCCGTGCGGACACCGCACGATTTGTGAATCGTGGCAATATCGTAAGGCGATCGTGGCAAATGTAAACTAGGCTTAAAGCAGAGAAGAAGAAATGCTTTAGTGTTACTCAGTTATAAAATGTAGAATATGTATTTGCAAATTCCGCAAACTTGAGAAAAAATGGGGATACCAGGTAATGGTTTGATGCCCCCTTATTCGACATCCATGTTCTTGCTGACCTGCAAAATATAATTAACGGATCGCCCAACTATTGCAAATGCAGTCTATTTTGGTTATGTTATTTTAAATACCATATGAAAACCTTAGCATGATACTCGACCGGTTATTACCGGGACTCTAAAATCATATCGTCTGTGAGCGACCAAAATCTCATATAGCCCCAGTGTATTCAAGCCGTAAAAACGAGGTTTAAGTCTCTAGCCGACGATATACCAAAATTTATTGTTACAAGAATTTAAACCATGATTTTGAACATTTCAGTGCGATGATTTAACTAAGTTTGATCGCTATTCTCTTATATGTTTTTGTAAACACTTTTTGTAATATTGTTTCGGTGGCCTAAATTGTGCAATATATATATAAAAATCTTATTCGTAAATACCCAAGTACTCACAGAAATTAGCTGATACCCTTTTTAAACCTTTTATAGTACTAGATCTCCTTTTTGTAGAAATATGCTCAAATAATTCGATTTTGTGACATTTCCATTTCGGAAATAGTATACCTACCTCCATAGAAACAAGAGCACCGCCTACGGGTGCCTACGCTCGGCTGTCGAGTGCTGGATGGTGGGAAAAAATCTAAGTCGAAAAAGGGGCATAATTTGCACAAAATGTATCTTGAGTTATCCCCCTTGATAGTATAGCTTGCTCTTTTGATGGTGAACATGTGTGCCAAGTTTCAAGTGAATGCCTTCAGTAGAACCAGAGATATAACAAAATGTCAAAGTTTTCGCACGACGACGACAACGACGACGACGACGACAACGACGCCAACGACGACGACACGGAGGCTATAGCAATACCTCGGGTTTTCTCCGAAAACAGCCGAGCTAAAAATGGTGAATGAACATATAAGCACGAAACTGTATTATAAAGTCTCGAAAACAATATTACCAATGTACGACAAAAACCTCGTAACTCACGTTCTTTCAAGCTGTAGATACGAGGTTTAAGCCTTCCGCTTACGATATACCAGTTCTACTACTTTGAGAATTGCAACATGGGTGGTTTTAAAATTTCCCAGGCAATGGCTTGATTTTATCTATGACTGTTACATTGAACTTGACACTATTCAGTAAAATGTGAACGGTAGTCTAAATATGACCGAAACGGCGGCACATATCTTTTCTTACATTCATCTCCCACCTGAAGGCCAGGAACGGAAGTAATTTTTAATGGTAGTGCTGATGGGAGAAATACCAGGAATATAATTTTGGGTGATCCAACTGTCATGTTATACATGAAAAAAATATAAAAAAAACCAACCTTAGTTGCACCGTCTATACAAATCATATTTTCGAGGTAGCTTTTTCGACCTTTGCAGAATAAGATCAATTACGACGACAGACATTCAATGATCAAAAAGGCTCGTCCCCATGAAACACCATGTGCTCAGGTGAGCTGAAAGTTAGCTGAACATTAGGAAATAGAAAACGTTAAACATAAACAGTGTTCAGGATAGCGTGCGGCCTATCTTGAACATACCGGACGCTGGCGCTTTAAAACTGATATTTTGAAATAAATAGATAAATGCTTCAATGTTTCATCATAAACCATGACAGAAAAAAAATCTGCCATATTTGTTTGCTATACTCAGCATGTCGCTCGCCAATCATCGTTTGCATTTCAATACATGAATACTGAATAGATTTAGAACATTTTCCAAAAATAAAAAGTTTAATCTTGGTCAGTCCGATCATTTTGCACAGTCTAGTCAGGAATTGTATACATTTTTTAAATAAGAGCCTTCGAACGTTGTGATGTAACGGCAAAAGTTGCCGGTCATGTCAAAATAGGCGATACAATTACATCTGAAACTATTATATTCGCTGCTTACATATATTTACACATATAAATTTGGTATCAAATAAAAGGTCTTTAAAAATAGATTATTTTGATTTGTCTAATATTGGTTTTATATATAAGATAATTAACGTAATAGTCAAAGCAACCAAAACTCTACACTAAAAATGACGGCATCAGATGTAACAAAAAACACCAGATCGTTTCACTAAAACTGTAATATCATTTATAATAATGGCGCCAGAGCCGCGAAAATTTGTCATGTTACGCGAATTACGGCTCATTGAATATCATGTAAGTCTTATGCTCGTTGGATGGTTTAAATTAACGCTGGCTTTCATGGAAGACACATGTCAGTAGCGTCAGATTGCTAAAAAACGTCGTTTTTTCAATAGTCATTTTTTTTTCGCAATCGTATTAATTCATTTTTTTTCAAGAGTAAAATGATAAAAAATGACATTTGAAATACGTCTGAACCCGAATTGATGCATTCAAAGTTTTGTTCACATTCGAATTCATCTAATGAGTTTATTATTATGTTTTCTCAGTCTTAAAATTGTCCCACTTTACGCAAAAAGCGTTATTAAAATACCAGTGATATTTTGATGCTCATTTTCTTTTTACAAAAATCAACACATTCTTAATTTAACTTCACATTCAAAATACATCTAGACCATATTCCGCAAAAATAAAAGCATTCATCAATATCTTTTCAACTATAGGAAATATGAATCTTACTGTTGGTCTTAAAATTGTCCCACTAACGCGTTTTTTCGACGTTTGAACGTCAGGTCATTTTATAAGTATTTACTAAAATATTTCTCGTTCACAGAACCAGTTCGAAATCTTGTATAAAAGTTAAACTTCAATGTATTAAACCTTACTATGTTGAGACCCCGTTGTTTGATTGAAGACCTTCATGGTTTTGATTAGGCTCCGACACAGTTTCATTTCGGTTCTGACTTTGCTTTCAACAGTTTCAATCGTACTACTCCCCCAAGTTGATTGTATATTGAAGATGATATATATCATTCCTAAGTTACATGTAAGCATGTTCACTTTGAATAGATTGTATATTATTGTATATTTTACAAATGAGTGACGGACTATAAACTATTTTCGTTGCTTTTCGTAAAATTTGTGAAATCATTTTTGATACGTTGTATAAAAACGAACGTCATTTGTTACAGGCGTGACCGCCAACTTTTGCCATTACGTCTAAGGTAACATTTTTTGCGTAAATGATGAAATGTATAATCTTGTGTATGAAAGGAAGCGAGACATTGACTAAGGTTCTGCATTATAATTTATAGAAGTTTAGGCGTGAAAGCATTCAACAACGCATCATCATATCTCTGAACCCCCACCCCACCCCCAACTCATCTTTCCAAAAAGAAAGATCGTAGAGCTTCCGCGGGGCGCATTTCTTTCTATTAACTTCAAATTTTGTTTTCTTTCCAAAAGACTCTAAGGCCACATGTTTAATTCGAGCCGCAAACATGGTTCCAGATGTGTTATTTATGGGAATGAAATGACCATTGCATGTAATTAATTGTTGGACATATCAAATTTTGATTGCGTTGCTATGGTTACAATGGAAGATGCTTTTATTTTTCCCAACCAGTGTAACATCTTAGCTTGTTAAATAAAATACCGAACTTTTAAGAGAGTCGAGTCAGGCTAGCTCAACGGTAACGAATTTGGCTGCCAATCCTGGGTTGAGAGTTCGAACCATTACTTGGCAAGTTTCACCTGGCAAAATTAACAAAAGTCGTTGTGACACGAGTCATTATTCTCCTACCTACGACATTTGATAAGTAGTATTCTTAAGAGGAATAAGCAGTTGATGACTAGGATGAAATATTGTGAATCTTCCGCTGGTGTGAGAAACGAAGGAAAATCATGTGATGGTCACCAGCCGCTGCAATATAACTGTTATAGTGTTAAAAATGGCATTTAACCTTATAAAAACAAACAAGTCAATTTCGTAGAGGATTCGTAGAGGATTTTTTTTACTCTATATGTATACAATAAATCTTCTGTTTTATTTTTTTTTTAATTTCTTGTTTTATAAAATAAACTCTACTACAAGTATAACTACATAATCGGAAACTTTCGGAACAAAAATGTGGAGAGCGAGAGAGAGAGAGAGAGAGCGAGAGAGAGAGAGAGAGAGAGAGAGAGAGAGAGAGAGAGAGAGAGAGAGAGAGAAAGAGAGAGAGAGGAGAGAGGAGAGAGAGAAATAGAGAGAGATGAAAAGTGAGAGAGAGAGAACAAGAAAGAGAGAGGACATGCAGACAAACAGACAGACAGAGAGTGAGACAGACAGACAGACAGAGAGGCGGAAAAAGCAAGATAGACAGAAAAAGAAAAGAGACAGGAAAAGATAAAATCAGACAGATAGAGGAGAAGATTGGTTAGGATATTTTTTTGTATTTTTTTTTTAAACAAAACGATAGAAGATGACAAATTTCAAACTGAACGATCGATCCCGGATTGTTCCAGAAATCAGCATGGGAAAGAATAATGTTTAATCTTCCCTTTTACCATAACCCAATACCATATTACAATATTCCAATGCCTTACTGCTATAACATGATCTTTTTCGCAGAAATAGTGTTATTGAAAAAAATCTTTGCACGTTGTTAATTGAAAAAAGAATAAAATTTGAAGACGGTATTTCCCGACTGCATTTCTAATCAACCTTTGATCGATCCAATCCAATCTTTTGAGCAATTTTTTTTTTGTTTTCTCAAATTGTCTTATTTTTAAGGTTTAATATAAAACTTTACAACTAAAGTTCAATACTAGACCTACGTATTGAAAAATTTGTGACGAAAGCAAGAATTTATGGGGTTTTTTTTTGTGTGTTTTTTTTTTTTTTCGATTTCTGTGTATTCCTGAAGTAACGTATGATTGTTATTTAAATAAGTTTAAGAAATAGAATCGAATACCATAAAGAAAACAAAGTAACACAACTTTTTCTACTTTAAACTGGCCATTTGTAAGCAATGATAAAGTGAAAGATCAGACAGACAATGAAAATGTGTCCAACAATCCGACTGAATAAATTTATGGCTTCTCGGTGCCCATCAGGGTAATTAAAACCGCATACATAACAAAGACGAGACGGTCTACTGTTCTCTGACAATTTTAATGGGATATTAACGGACAATCAGAGAGATAGGGTCTTTTTGCTATTATCTCTTAAAAGGGAGTTTTAGTACAGGATATTCTTGGCATGCAAGCGCTCGAATCACAAAAGGGGGCGGATGGAGGGCATTCATCTTTTGACACAGTCCAAATATCGCCTTTATCCTATATATTCTTTGGTCACGGTCGCCTTCTGAGTGCGTATAAATTTCAAAGTCCTAGATACGCCTATGGTACTTGTGAGAGAAATACAAGGAATCCAATGTTAGGTGCTCTGCCACCGAGATATAACTGAAAAGATGTTGAAAGCGGCGTAAACCTCAAATCAATAGAATTCATGGAGATGTTTAAAAAATTTATGCCCCGGGTGAGGATCGAACTCACGACCTTCAGATTGCTCTGACATGTGTGATTATGAGACTGACGCGCTACCTACTGCGCTACCGAGGCACTTATTAAATATAGCGTCATCAAAATTTTTACATTTAGTAAAGAAAATGATACTTAACAAGAATAATTTTATCTTTATTATACACATCAACTAATTCAACAACATCATTTGTACCTCTACAGCCTTTGGTTTATGTCCCAAATGGATAAAAGATATTTTTTTGTGAAAAAAAGAAAAAAATGCGATACAGGGGAGGCAACTTTTTAAATTAAAATTCTGATGTAGAAAAGTTGCGTCCCTTGTTCCCAAAAAATCCGCGAATTAAAAAAAATCAGGGCTGTAAGGTTATCACATAACTGTCAAGGATCACTGAATGTCAAGATTTTGATCAAAAGTGCTGGGGGCCAGGGGCCATTAGGGCCCCCGATGGGTCCAGGTCAAAGCCAAGGCCATGGGCCGGAGGCCCCCGGAAAACCATGGATTTAAGTGATGCTAGTGACTTTTTAGGGGCATTTTCTGGGTAAACTTATTCGAAAAATATACATTTTCAAAGTTGAAACAATTCAGTATGACAATGTCATGATACATTCGATGGTCATAGACACACAGCACTAACGCATCTTCGGTTATTGAAAAGAAGGAAGTGGCTAGCCGTACGGGTCCGTACGGCTAGTCTGGTATGCTAAACGTTCGGACCCGTACGGCTAGCCAGTCCTCACTGGACAGGCTAGCCGTACGGGAGTTTTTCAACCAATCAGAATACAGAACGGGAATGAATAATAAATGTTATGTTTCTTTTCGCGTACTTCGATATTGCGTTTTATTCAAGTTTATTTCTCAAGTTATTATTTTTTTTCTAAGCACCAAAGAAGATGACAAGTTATATGCGTATTAAATATGAAGATCGTAGATGTTATCATCCATTGTGAATTTGCACCTCCTTTAAGTACACTATATAAGATATATACGGGCCGAGTTGACGGGCCAAGTTTTACGCAGGCTGAGTTTTATGCGGGCTGAATTTTTGACAGTCCGAGTTGACAGGACACCAAAAATATATATCGTCCTTGATAATTAAATTATTCGCTCGGCAATCAAATTGTCTCAATGTCACATTGAACACTGACCCTGAGTCCCTGCATTGAATAATTCTTAAAATACGATCTTCTACAAAACTCTTATTACCGGAGATTTACAATGTTATTATTTTTTGTGGGAAAAGGTTAGAAAGAAGGAAATTTAAATTTTCATTGTTCTTGGAACATAACAGAAATTTCACATTTAAAATGACTGTTTGTTTGTAGTTTAAAAACGAAATACGAAACAAGTCAAATAACCAAAATCTTGAAGTCGGAGCAGTGCCTGTATGACTGTGTTAATAAATGGGAAAAGCTAAACGTCTGAGTATATTTAAGTGTGAATTTCTTTTATTGAGATCTTCAAATAAGGAAATAGAAAGAATGCTTCTCTAGCTTCCTATTACAAGTTCCAAACACGTTTGCACATTAGACAAGATTTTCAACCAAAATGACATACCGGTATGTCTTATAAAGAGGTAGAAAATCTGCTATTGGCCTCTAATTAATAAAAATTTGTTGCAGATTAGGCTTTCAAAACTATGAAATAAACTTTGTTTCATTCCAAAACGGTGTGAAAAACAAACTCGGAAAACATTACATAGTTGATAAGGTCGATAATTGCTAAAAACTTAGATAACAGACCATTTTACCACCATAATTATTGTTACAAGCACTTACTAGTGATTTATAATTATTTTTCTTTTTTATAAGCGCGTAATAAAAGATAAATAATCATTGAATTATAGATAGGTAAACCCAAAGATGGTATATAATCGGAAATCAAATACAGTATTCTGATTGGTTGAAAAACTCCTGTACGGCTAGCCTATCCAGTGAGGACTGGCTAGCCGTACGGGTCCGTACGTTTAGCCTACCAGACTAGTCGTACGGACCCGTACGGCTAGCCACTTCCTAAAAAGAACTGGGTTTGTAAAAATTTTGCCGGGTCATTTAATTACTTTTACAACTTGGCACCCCGAACATCAAGTCAAGCAAATCATCTGTTCTGGCTTGAAAATAAAATAATTTTTTTGGGCTTTGACATAAGCCTGTTTTGTCGGGTGCCATTGCTTTAAATTCAAAATGCAATCTAGCTCCATTTTGGTTAACAACTTGGTTGATATTAAATGGTGATCAGCTAAGATCCCTGAGGTGTTTAAGTACTGTATGCTTATAGGTATGTTAGGGCTTTTTGCAAACGTAACGAGATTGGACAAAGTGAAAGTAGAATGTATAAACAAGAAATACTGGTAAAGCCAAAGAACATGCACACAAACAAGAGAAACTGAAACTAGACTAGATGCCTAGTTTGAGTTGATGAATTGAAGTCTGACTGTTGACAGTTATACCGCAAATAGTGAAATTAATTGATTTATCAATAGAAATAACTTATTTCATATGACTTTTAAAATTTCTTTTTATTTTTTGAAAATGCATGTGATTGAGTCAGCTAAGCATATGATTCAGTACGAAATGTGTGTGACACACACGCAATGCGTGTGACTTTCCAGGTATGTTATCAGTCAATTGACTGATAATTAGTTGACCTGATCACTAGCAACCTTTTTTACATCTTTAAAATTACTTCTCGATCTCGTATGTTTGATTGCAAAGAAAAGAATGATTAGATTTTAAGAACTGTCTTGCTGGAAAGGGGATTGGTCACTTTAAAAGTTAATTATCAAGCCAAAATATTTCGAGGGCTGGCATCCCTGGGCCACTGTTTTCTCAGTTTGAAAACCACACATTATCCCTATTCTAAATCAGGGCTGAAAAGTAAGCCAAATTACTTTGCAGCCCTGATTTAGAATAGGGATAAGCTGTGGTTTTCAAACTGAGAAAAACAGTGGCCCACATTGCACTAACTAAGCTAACAGGGCTGAGTTCAGGTCATGATTCTATCCAGTGTTGACCAGGGGTGAGGAATTTCCACGCCTGACTAATCAGACACAGGAATCAGATTCCTTGTACCTGCAGACAAGTACATATTTCGAGGCTATTTGTCCATGCACATGGACAAGTAATACCGGGGCAAATTTTGGAATGGCACTAAATAGATAAAAGAGATTAATTAGTGTAATGGTTGTTTCTATGGGGAGAAAACATTGTTTTAATGAAGAACATGCTGTGAAATCAAGGTTATCTTTTTCTGCTTTCCCCCTTTTTAGACAAGTCCATTTTGATCCTTGATAAAAAGAAATTCAGGGACAAGTGGAGGTAATCAGTATTTCAACATCCCTTTTGACCATTACATTACTTTAAAAATACCCTTTGTATTTTCATGGTAAAAACTACCCTATCATGAACAGGCTTCAAATCAAGAACAAATGTATTATGCATTCTGAAATTATAATTAACTTGAAAAGAGGTTGGCAAAAATGATGAAATACGATGCTAATAGTGAATGGATTGATATTTCAATTGATTTCATATAAAAATTTGAGACATTTTTGATCTTTTTTATTTGGTAGATACATGAAGGGTTTCATCACAAAATTTGCATCAATTCATAACCAAGAGAGCAAGCAGTACACAAAAATTTGATTGCCACAAAATATAATGATTATGTCTTCGAAAATACAGAGTTGAAGTACCTAGCAGGATTTTTGAAGTTATGTATTCCTGGTTGTTTAGAGACAGAGGTTTTATACTTAGGTTAACTAGCATTACTGCAGGGCTTGTGCTATTGTTTGATAATGGAAAGTAATTGACTTCTACCTTTAGAAATTATGGGGGTCAAATCTGAATTTAAAGGGGTCAAAATGACAACGTTTTCCAGATTATCCCTTAAAGTGCTAAAACCCAAATATGATTTTCTTGCAGGACCTGTTGTTATTAGGGAGAACCTGTACTATTTAGGGCTAACAGGTCCTTCAGCCTGGTAGCAAAAAGTAGTTAGTGTCAAACCCTGCTGACATAGCAATAGCGTAATTTAACAAGGATTTGTTGTCTGTTCATTCTTTCTATTTTGACTTAACCTAAATTGAGGTAAAAAATGATAATTAGATGAAAACCATGAAAACATGAATCTGTAAAGTTTCAATACCTTAAAATTAACTTGTCACAGACAAATATGGAGTCCGTGGTCTAGTGGTTAGGACGGTGGCTTTGGGATCGAAAGGTCCTGGGATCGAATCCTGGCCCGATCATGGGAAAATTAACCCCATGTTGCTTCTCTCCACCCAGGTGTATAAATGGGTACCTGTGAGAATGCGAGTCTTAGTGCTGTGGCTGCCGATGTGCGGCGTATGTTAACAGTCGACTTGCAATTCGATGATCGGGGGTTAGAGTCTGAAGTCAGTTGAATATGCCTGGCATAGAAATAGACTATAAACCCAACTTTAACTTTTAACTTTTTAAATAAAGAAAATTCAGAGTCAGACAAGTTGGGTATTGAAATTCTACATGCCTTTCTACATTTCAGATCTTGAAATGGAGCTTCAGCTTAAGAAGAGTTACAATCCTGGTACAAGATGTTGGACTTGTTCATGGCTTGGTGTTACACGGTTATATGTTGTACTTTGGTGACCGATCATATGAGAGAATATCCATGCTAGATGTGCGAACTCCAGAGAATCTTACAGTTGTTAAAGAGAATGTGAAGAATATTAATGCGCTGACAGTTGTTTACAATAGACATGTAACAGGTAAAATATAGTCAATTACTCATAAAAAACATTTAGAAGCCATGGTTAGGTACACCAGCTAAGGTAATAAAATTAAAATCAATTGTTCTGTTGAGATAAAACACTCTATGCAAACAAGCAAAAATTTGGATGGTTTCAAACAAAATCAGGATAAAACAGCCTCTTTAACCCTTTGCTGATTAATCCCTGCTTTTTACATGCCTGTGATTTTATGATTGAGAAAACATTGTGAAAAAAGCAATTTTTAGCTCACCTGAGCACATCGTGCTCAAGGTGAGCTTTTGTGATCATTGAATGTCCGTTGTGCGTCGTGCGTCTTCGGCCGTCAACAATTTAAGTGTTTACACTCTAGAGGCCACTAATATGATCCAATCTTGATGAAACTTGGGAAGAATGTTGGTCAGGTCACAAGGATGAGCCATATTGAAAATGGAAAGCATCCATGCCATATCACAGGAAAAGGGGCCTTAAAGATAATTTTCTTGTTTACACTCTAGGGGCCACAAATATGGCCCAATCTTCATGAAACTTGGTAAGAATGTTTGTCAGGTCACAAGGATGAACCCTATTGAAAATGGAAAGAATCCATGCCATATCACGGGAAAAGGGGCCTTAATGACAATTTTCTTGTTTACACGTAAGATGCCACAAATATGGCCCAATCTTCATGAAACTTGGTAAGAATGTTTGTCAGGTCACAAGGATGAACCCTATTGAAATTGGGAAAGATCCACGCCATATCACAGGAAAAGGGGCCTTAATGACAATTTTCTTGTTTACACGTTAGAGGCCACAAATATGGCCCAATCTTCATGAAACTTGGTCAGAATGTTGGTCAGGTCACAAGGATGAACCCTATTGAAAATGGAAAGAATCCATGCCATATCACAGGAAAAGGGGCCTAAATGACAATTTTCTTGTTTACACTCTAGATGCCACAAATATGGCCCAATCTTCATGAAACTTGGTCAGTATGTTGGCCAGGTCACAAGGATGAACCCTATTGAAATTGGGAAAGATCCACGCCATATCACAGGAAAAGGGGCCTTAATGACAATTTTCTTGTTTACACGTTAGAGGCCACAAATATGGCCCAATCTTCATAAAACTTGGTCAGAATGTTCGCCAGGTCACAAGGATGAAACCTATTGAAATTGGGAAGGATCCATGCCATATCACAGGAAAAGGGGCCTTGATGATAATTTTTAGCTCCACTGGCTGAAAGCCACTGGGGCTATTGTCATGGTGTTGTGTCCGTCGTGCGTCCGTCCGTCCATGCGGTCGTAAACTTTTTCTTTTAAAAATCTTCTTCTCAGAAACTACTGGATGGATTTCAACCAAACTTCACAGGAATGATCCTTGGGTGACCCTCTTTCAAATTTGTTCAAGAAATTTTGATCCAATGAAAAACATGGATTAAATGGGCGTGGCTAATTTCAAAATATGGTAAAAAGTGACTTTTCTCAGGTTCTAATTGATGGATATCAGTTAAATTTTACAGGAATGATCCTTGAGTGACCCTTTATCAGTCTACAAAAAATTATTGAAATCAGATGAAAATTATGTATTTTATGGGCGGAGGTCATTTCTCTATATGTTATATAGTGGAAACTTTGAAAATCATTTTCTCAGAATCTAATCGATAGATATCAACCAAATTTAACATGAATGATCCTTGGGTGGCCCTTAATCAGTCTACAAAACAATTATTGAGATCGGATGAAAATTATGTATTTTATGGGCGGAGGTCATTTCTCTATATGTTATATAGTGGAAACTTTGAAAATCATTTTCTCAGAATCTAACTGATTGATATCAACCAAATTTAAGATGAATGATCCCTTGGTGACCCTTTATTAGTGTACAAAAAATAATTGAAATCGGATGAAAAATATGTATTTTATTGGCGGAGGTCATTTCTCTTTATGTTATATAGTGGAAACTTTGAAAATCATTTTCTCAGAATCTAATTGTTAAGAATCAACCAAATTTTACGTGAATGATCCTTGTGTGACCCTTTATCAGTCTACCAAAGACTTTTGTGATCGGATGAAAAACTTGTATTTTATGGGCGGAGGTCATTTCCACTATATGTTATTTAATGGAAACTTTGAAAATCATTTTCTCAGAATGTAATTGATTAATCCATCAATCAAACTTCATTAGTATGATCCTTGGGTGATCCATTATCATGCAGCCAAAAATTATTGTCATTGGATGAAAAATATGTCTTTTATGGGCGGAAGTCATTTCTCTATATTTTATTATGTTGGAGACTTTGAAAATCATTTCAACATCTAAAACCTAAAATATCTAAAAATCTAGTCAAAACTTAGCTTTGCTATTACAAGAAATTCAGGCCTGTGGAGCGACTGTTACAAGCCATTCATGGCTTTCTAGTTTATTTACACTCTAGAGACCACAAATATGGCCTAATCTTCATGAAACTTGGTCAGAATGATGGCCAGGTCACAAGGATAAAACCTATTGAAAATGGGAAGGATCCAAACCATATCAAGGGAAAAGGGGCCTTAATGACATTTTTTTTACACCCTTAACGTCACAAACATTATTCAATCTTCATGAAACTTGGTCAGAATGTTTGCCAGGTCACAAGGATGAACCCTATTGAAAATGGGAAGGAACCGTGCCATATCATGGGAAAAGGGACTATAATGACATTTTTGCTCTTATCTTTCTAGAGGCCTCAATTATGGTCCTATCTTCATAAAACTTAGTCAGAATGTTTGTCAGGTTACAAGGATAAACCCTATTTAAAATGGGAAAGATCAGTGTCATATCATGGGAAAAGGGACCTTAGTGAAAATTGTCTTGTTTACAGCCTTAGAGGCCTCAAATCATAAAAATACAACTTTGCTTGAAAATTTGATGTATTTAATGAGACAAAGAGACGAAGGTGAGCGATATAGGACCATCATGATCCTCTTGTTTCTTTTTTTCACACTATTTTCTACCCTACTGAATTGTTATTTTTTAAATTAATTCCACTTTAAATTTTCGTCTGCAAAACATTTGAATTTGGACAGGTCCAAAATTTTGTAAAACAGGAAACGGTTAACATGTGTTCAAACAACAAAAGCTTTTATTTTCATGAGTGGCAAACCCCTAAGTGTGGTGTCGGCGCTCTAGAGGTAGGTGTTGAGGGAGGTAGAGCATCAGGCTCTTGACCGAAAGGTTTTGGGTGTGATTCCAGGAGCAGCTATCGATCTTTGTTCCTTCATTGGCCAACACATGTGACACAAGTACTGGTAGATTTTCCAGGAAGCAGGATGGAAAGGGATTTCACTAAGTTGTAAGAACTGCTTTCCAATTTAATGGAAAAAAATAGGATTAAACCAAGGCCTAAGACCAATGAAAATATAGCTTCTGTTGTTCACAAAATGAAAGATTAATTGATCATCCATGAAAAACAGATGATAATGTTATTTTTAAGTTCTACGGGTCAAAACTGGGTTTTATTACTCAAATTTTCTTGTTAACTTTCTAGAATTCTAATTATTATGATCCCCTTCAGTGCTCCAGCTAGGTTTCCCAAAGGGCAGGGTGCACAGTGCCCTGAAAGGGCTCATTTGAGTCGCGAAGCGGCGAGGAGGGGGAGGGTGTGGGAGGGAGTTACCCCCTCCCACAAGGGGGGTTTTGGGGATCTCCCCCAAGAAAATTTTGATTTTTAAGGGCTTAAAGATGGGCTCTGGTGAGTTTAAAAAAGGATTTTTGGTATTTAAAAAGGGTGACTGTTTCAACTCCTCCAAGGGTCTCATCAGGCAGGTGGTAGTAGAAATATTAGATTGAAATACTGCAGATATTCCCCTGCTACAGTCTTTTTTTTTATTTTATTTTATTTTATTTTTTGTTTTGTTTTCTTTTTTTTTATAATTTTATTTTATTTTATTTTTTTTTTAACTTTTTCTTTTTTTTATATTTTTTTGCTAACTCAGTCAACAGTAACGTAAGTCTACTGTCTTTATTTGTGTCCTTTCAATATGCGTGATGCTTTTGCATGTCTTTATTTTTCACAATAAGTTAACTGAAGATGACAAATTGAAGAAACTTTCGAACAAAAAAAAAACACGTTACGGACGGGGCATAACAACGGGTTTTGGGGATTGAAATATATGCTTCCGAGACCTTCAACGACTCTAAATTTCGTTATGAAGGGTGTAAAGGTCGATCATTACCCCTTTTTAACCTCGTTAATAGCTTATCATAAGCATTTACTCGATAATCGCTGTTTGTTTTTGACTGTCAAATTGGTTTACGGGCACACGCTCATTTCCATCCACAGATCATCGGATACTGCTTCCTCGATAAAGAATCGCGCGTTGTGATTGGTTGACTTGCCGATTTAAGTCCCGCCCTTCTTCTCTACTGGCTGTAATTAGTTATGGCCTTCGCGGGTTGATTATACGCATCGGCGATCACGTCAGACTTTGCAAATCGATCGAGAAAGGGCGTTAAATTTAGTTAATCGCTGATTTGACATGTAGAGCTACAATTTAGGGACTAGTTTAGGATGGGGCGATGGAAAAAAGGGCAGGGCTCTGATTTTCGATGGCAGGGCAGAGCAGGGCGGGGCGCCCTTCTGAAAGGGCCTAGCTGGAGCACTGCCCTTTGAAGAAGGGGGGTATATTGCTCTGCACTTGTGGGTCGGTCCGTCCATCCATCAATCTGTCTGTAGACCTTTTTTGTTCGGAGCATAGCAAGTGATATCATGAACATTGATAGCAATCACATGCAAAATGACAGGTTCTCAGAAAATTCATTCTATAATTTTCACATTTTGTCTCATTTTTGCATTAATGAAATAGAATAATCATATGTTTTTCAAGTAAGAGTGATTGATATTTCATTTCATAAACAACCAAAGCTTTATTTTCACTCATGACTTTGCGACTCGTGAAAATAAAGCTTTTGTTGTTCACTCAATGAAATGTGAATTTAGCTTACTCTGAAACACATCCATGTAATTTCACTTGTGATAATCTGTTGTTATGTACTGATAATCTACTGATAAGCATTAAAGAAATATGTGCACTGCTATAGATCCCTATATAAATCAATGAAACTTTTTAGATGGCAGCCCAATTATTTTGAAATCTTTTTCTTTTCAGAAATCACAAATGGCTGCTCAGACAATAACGGGGGATGTTCCCAGATATGTCTGCCAACTGGACCTTCATCTCGAGTATGTACTTGTAGTATTGGTTTTGACGGAGAGAGTGTATGTCAGAGGACAGACTCGTTCCTCGTTGTGTCACAGACATCTGTCATTCGTGGGTTTGCTGTCAGTCGAGGTAACCATGACGAGGCTATTTCACCAATAGGAGGACATGGTTAGTGTAAAACACAAAATGGGTAAAAAGTTTAAAAGATCTATCCGAAAATTTAAAAAAAAAAAGTGATTTGGCTTATTTAGAGCAAATGGTTACTGGTGTGGCTTTGTTGTTGGCAAATTTAGTTCACCTGGAACACAAATTGAAACATTGTAATTAATTAATGAATTGCATCTCTGTCTATCCCTAGAATCAAGAAGGATTAATCTAAGCTTTAAGAACTTGTTTCCCATTCACTGTAAAATAAATAGGTTTAAACCAAACCTAAATGGCGGCATTTATTCTTTCCGACTATTTGTCTCTCACCAATGGGTTGATAACTGGAGACCTATGTAAGATAGCAGCTGGAGGCTAGGAAAGGATGTGATGGTAGTACTGGTAGGAGTAATACCAACAATCTATTGTTAGGTGCTCAAGCGGCCGCAATATAACTGATCAATAACATCATTCAATCAATCAATCTGTCTATCCTTACATCCATCTCTCTGTACATATGTTAATAGGTCCAAAAAATCTTCTCCCAAACTATAATCTTCAGATTTCATAGGTTCTATTATTATTTCATAATATTTAAGTTTCATTAATGATAGTTCTAGGATTAACACTTACTTCTGTGAGTAAGGAGTCCAGTAGACTCCAGACTTATGAAATCAAGGAGTCCAAGCTTTAAAGCTGCTCTTGCACAGATTGCGGAAATGTGAATTTTAACATTTTTCGTTAAATCAATCGGAATTAAGTACCTCATCATGGTGAAGCCTTTAAAATAATAAGATTCAATCTGGTAATGCATGGAAAGAAAGACCGATATATCTGAATTTAGGTTAAATTCATTCTGAAAAATAAAGTGACTACTAACGCTAAAAAAATATTCTTCAATTTCGAGCAAACTATTTTCGCTTGACATTCGGCATGATTGTCTTATTCAATCAAAGATTAGGTTTAAAGTATTTGACAGCTGGAAGCTTCATATCAATACAAGCCAAAATGAAAGATTATTCACGGAAAATAACGATTTTGTAATATATAGCCTAGAAATAAATAGACTGGATCCCTTACTGATCTTGCCACTTTGAAAAAATAAGTTACAAAATTATTGAAATATGTTGTCTTTAGTGCCAATGCTTAAGGCCATTCTCAATAGTCTAAAATACACACATTTCCAAATCTAAGAACAAGTTTTGTATTATTTTCTATGAAAGAGCAGCTTTAAGTAAGAAGGCTAAATTTTCAAACTGGGGGAAAAATTGTGGAAAAGAAGAAATTGCTTTTGACAAGCAATTTCTTCTTTTCCACAATACTACCTCTAAAATGAGAAGTTTCTCCTTTAATTCTGCTTCATAATAATAAAGTCTTTATTTCAAGAGGCAGCATAGTTAGGTTTTTCACCATGTCTTCCCTGTGGGCTTACTTGTAGATAAACAATTGCATGTTGTTTTGTTAGGGAAATAGTTAAAGAGAAAATGACCTGACCTGTTTATTGACTCTGAATATGAGACTTGATATTCTCATTTGATAAAAGAGTCCCTCCAGACTCCTAAATTGCAAAACAAGGGAGTCCCTCCTTTGAAATAAGGAGTCTCCAGCTCCCCTTAGTTTCTATTATTGTTTCCCTTACACACCATTTACAGATAGAAATGCTATGGCAGTCGCTGTTCACATGGATGGGAACCATATCTACTGGGCTGATGCCCGGTCTTCTGGTTCCCCTGGTGGAATATGTCGTATAATGGCTGACGGAACAGGTCTAGATCATGTGATCACAGATGGCATCGGTGTAAGGGGGATACTTGGTGTAACTGTGGATTGGATAGCTGGTAATGAATTGAGAAATTCTGAGCTAATGAGTTTGAATTCATAGATTTCCAACTTTAATTTGTAACTCAAGAAAATTAAATATGGTGCTTGTCTGTTGACTCTATATTCAGAGTGGGTATTTTTCAGTGGAATCCTTTGATGTTTGGGTACTCATTTGATGAGATGATTCCAATGAGTGCCAACAACATAGGGTTTGAACTGTTTCAAAATACTTTGACCTAAAATCTTAAACTCCCCCTCTATCTATATCTTTGGAATAACTTAGCAAATGATAAGTATGTAGTGAAGTATTTGAAAAAATATGTTAGTACTTCAGTGTGAACAAATGGGAAGCTATGGTTACAAGCTCAAACAGCAGTTGTTTACTGTAAATTTGGTAAAATTTTCATCAGTTTATTTTTGCATCTTTAGGACCACAGAGATGTTCCTGGGTTCCTATCTTAAAAAAAGAGTAGAATTTGAGTAATATTTTTTCGCAATGTTAAAATTTAGCAATATTCCTAATTAGTGCATAAAATGTGCGTTTTTGGGTCGTTTTAGGCATACGTTAATGGACAAAACCCGGGCGTTAATGATAGAAAACGTGGATTAACAAGTAAATTCACATGCCGTTAACGCCCGGCTTTTTTCACTTAAATATTTTTTATTTGGGCCTTTACACTTTATTAATATCCTTGTCCAACGTTTTTATAGAGCATACCTAAAATTGTTGCTCAAAATTCCACGTTAAGTCGTGTGACGTCATAATTTAACTAAGCAACATTGGTATAAACAAGATGGACGGTGTAATGCATGATGGCATATAAGTAGGTTTGTAACTGGTTTTATATCGTTTCTATGAAATTGTTTTGCTCTTAGATATCTTTTTATGCAATAATAGTGTCAATTCACGCTTTTTCGGGCGTTATCATTTGCAGAGACCCTCATAATACTTTAACGCCCTCGTGCTTTGCACTCTGGTGTTAAACCATTTTTCTGGTCTTTGCAAATGTAAACGCACTCAAAAACGTGGATTAACCCTATATTACGTATCTTCAATCCTCAATTATGTAAGAGAAAATAAGGGCAGATTTACAGTGATTGAAATTCTGTTGAAAGTGGCATTAAAATGCATGTAATTAACCAGGGATGTAGAAAAACAGAGATTCTCCACTTGTCTCTGGACAAGTAAAAGCTGATCTATTACTTGTCCTGGATCAAAATGAACTTGTCCACAAAAAAGTAGGAAGATAAATATTGAGAAAATAATGTTTTTAATGAAGAAAATGCTGTAACCCAGCATTTTCTTCATTAAATACAAAGTATTCTCCCATTTGATTCAAACAAAAGGATGAGTTTTTTCCTATATCTTTTTAGTACTGTATCAAGATTTGCTCTGATATCTACTTGTCCATGGACAAGTGGCCTGGAAAGATGTACTTGCCCGCAAGTAGAAAAGCCCATGTCGGACAAGTCGGGCATGGGAATTCCACACCCCTGAATTAACAATATACCTTTCAGGTAATATATACTTCACAAATGGTCTCAGATCTGTCACCTGTATTGAAGTTTGTCGTCTAAATGGTGAACATCGTCGAGTTTTACTGACAGACATGGAGAATAGACCAACTGCTATTGCCGTAAATCCGTTAAAAAGGTATCCCGTTGTTTGTGTTTCTTTATGTTCATCAAGCAACACCCTCTTAGTTTATATCAATTTATTTTATTTCCATTACGCTTATAACATTGCTCTTGAATACTCAATCCTGATGTTTTCATGTCCCTGAGAGAGAGGCAGTAGTTTAAACCCACTGCTACCCAATTT
Organism: Fragum whitleyi; assembly: GCA_948146395.1. NCBI lineage: Eukaryota > Metazoa > Mollusca > Bivalvia > Cardiida > Cardiidae > Fragum > Fragum whitleyi. The sequence continues at coordinate 50,406,725 of OX411558.1, forward strand.
TACAGCTGGGTGAACTAGTGCTGGCTATTAAGTGTTTTGCCCATAAACACACCAAGCGACATCGGAGCTCGAACCACGGACCTCCAGGTCACGGGTTGATTGCATTTACCACTAGGCCGCCAAGGCAGCCAACACCCTCTTAGCTCAAAGAAAAACATATTTGACTCTCAATCCTGGGGTTCTGACTTCAGACTCTGGCATGCATCTAATGTCATAAAAAGTCATTATAATAATACCTAGGTCGCCGTAGTGAAATAACCCCGTTGAATATTTTTGATATTAAATGAGTGTTATTTCACTAGTGGAATAACTGTGCAAATGAGCTAAAAACAAAAAACAACGTTATATGTCTGTAAGGAAAATGACGTCATAATGGATCTGCTGACATCATTTTACAATCAGCGTTTAATGTTTTGCGGAATAAAATGAGTCGATAAATATCGTAATTTTCTCGTTTAATCGCCAAAATTCTGGTAATATTATAAATAAAATATCAAATTTGTGCTCATTTAAATATCAAATACTGAATTTATTGAACTTGTCATCTATAAACAGATAAAATTGAGGCTGCACCGAGTTTTTATCTGTTTATAGATTACTCGTTTAATAAATTTGGTATTCCATGACCACTCATTCAATATCCTCTATTTATGATATATGTCACCCAACTATGAAGGGTGTTTGATAAGAAAAGGACTTAGTTTTACTTGGCAGCTAGTGATTTGGATGAAATGGTTTGGTTGGTCCGAGTGAGAAACAATAGGAAGCCATGTGTAGGTGCACTTACCAGGTTTGATTTAAGGGATTTCTGATGTATTTGATAATTGTTTGTTAAAGATATTTGTATTGATGGCTCAGCGCAAAAACAATTGTTTTAAAGTGGCTTAATGGAGGTATTATCTCGAGTGAGATGTATGTGAAATAAATGGCAGATATTTATAGTCTGGGCTATGCCTTAAAAAGAGATGTTCTATTTAGATGAAAAAGTATTTTAAAATCATGTATTCAAACCCTACTTAGTGGGTACTCATTGAAATCATCTTGTTAGGTCTATTTAACATAGGGTTTACTTTATTAGAGAAACCGAAACAAAGATCTAAGATTGGCCTAACCTCCTTAAAATTATTAAAATATTTAAATTAGATAGAATCTTTGTCAATCCAAAAAAATAAAAATGTTCTATTAACCCTTGTCATGCTGATTCAGGAATATTCCTGCTCTGGCAGGAGGTATAGACAAATATTTGCCTGCACATATGTGCAGTCTGATCTTAGTTCATACCACCTGAATTTCATTTTTAGGCCAGAATGGTGTAACACAATTTATTTCGGAAATCAAAACTCACTCACATTTGGTAACTTCAAGTGCTTTTAACACTTTGATTTTACATTTATTTTGCAAAAAGATTTTTATTCAGCATGACAAGGGTTAAGATGTTAGAAAATTTTAAAAAAATACGTGTATACATCTACATGGTGGGTTCTCATTGAAATTGTCTTGTCGAGGCTATTTCACTGAGTACCCATAAAATAGAGTTTAATAGAGAAACAAAGATTTAAAACAGGCTTAACCTCCTCTAAAAATTATTGCCAAAATTTAAACTGGATGGACTGCCGTTCCCAAAAGAAAGAGGTGTTCTATTAATTATAATTTTTAAAAAATATTTGTTCAAATCCTACATTGTATGTACTCATTTAAATCTTCTTGTCAAGAAGATTTAAATGAGTAACTACAACATAGGGTTTAATTAAGAAATAAAGATTTTAGACAGGCCTAACCTCCTCTTTGCAGATATTTATACTGGGTAGACTCGGGGCAGTTTCCAAAAATAGAGATGTCGTATTTAGATGGATCACACCGAACTACCCTGGTTGAGAGTGGAATTTTGAACGCAACTGGAATTACCATAGACTATCTAACACACGATGTTTACTGGTCAGATAATGTGATTGATGCTATACAGGTAAACAGGGATAATTCTGGCTCATTGTGGCATGTGCAAAAATATCTCATTTAGCTGAATCTAATGAGAAATTCTGAATTTATTTTTTGGTGTTGAATTTTAACAAATTTGATTTGAAACAGTTGTAACTGCCTTTGAGCCAACAAAATATTTAACTAAATTAAATTTTGTTTTGAGATTTACCCTTTATAAAGCCAGTTTTAATCAGATTTCTGGCAGAAAAATGAGAATCTCCCAATAACTCACCCATAAATGATCCCTGGGTATATTGTAAACCATTACCAAAACATTTTATAAAAGCACTATGTATTTGAATATTTCGGTAAAAAATGCAATTTTTGCCAAAATACTGAAATACTAGGTGCTTTTATAAAATGTTTTTTCCATTCCCTCAAGAATAATTTTGTGATATTTAGAGCTACAGATGGGGGGGGGGGGTAGTTTGGATTTTAGATTGGAGTATTTCTCTAATTAAAGTACAATAATGTTGTTGGTACTCCTTTGAACTGTCTTATAGAGATGATTCAAATGAGTACCAACATCATAGGGTTCCATTGAGAAAAAGAGATTTTAGATTGGCTTTTCCTCTCATATATGTACCTCTCTTAATATATTTTTAGCTCGGCTGTTTATGGAGAAAACCCGAGGTATTGCTATAGCCTCCGTGTTGTTGTCGTCGTTGTCGTCGCCGTTGTCGTGCGAAAACTTTGACATTTTGTTATATCTCTGGTTCTACTGAAGGCATTCACTTGAAACTTGGCACACATGTTCACCATCAAAAGAGCAACCTATACTATCAAGGGGGTAACTCTAGATGCATTTTTTGCAAATTATGCCCCTTTTTCTACTTAGATTTTTTCCCACCATCCAGCACTCTACAGCTGAGCGTAGGCACCCGTAGGCGGTGCTCTTGTTCTTTCTAGAAACTTTCCTTTGATGGACACCGAAGACAATTATTGGCTTTACCCCCTCTTGTCTGTACCTCTCTTATTTTATTTTTCTTTCTAGAAAGTTTCCTTTGATGGACACCAGAGACAATTTGTTCAAACTAACCTCCCAAACCCTTTTAGCCTAGTAGTGTTTAAACAATCCCTCTACTGGGTAGATAGAAATCTCAACACCGTGTTTAAAGCGTCGAAGAAAGAGGCCATGGATAGACCTAAAGTTTTGAGGAATGGACTGAAAACTCTGACAGCTGTTACAATGTTTGATGAATATTCCCAGCCTAATGGTAAGTCATTTTTAACCCTTTCCTGTTTTACAAAATTTTGGACGTGTCCAAATTCAAAGGTTTTGTAGACGAAAATTTATAGTGGATTTAATTTGAAAAATAACCATTCAGTAGGGTGGAAAATAGTGTGGAAAAAGAAGAAATTGCTTGTCAGAAGCAATTTCTTCTTTTTTCACAATGTTTTCTCAATCATAGAATCACAGTCACATAAAAAGCAGGGATTAAACAGCAAAGGGTTAATAGGCCTCTACCAAGCCCTTTCAGTTAAATGGTTAACAAAAAAAGGCTTTCAATACTTGAGGTCATGAGTAAGAATCCTGCTAATTTTATCCTCCTTAACAAAAATGATTTTGATAAACATCACTCTGTGGCAAATGGACAAATAATATGCAAGAATGGGATGGAAAGCTGTTGACATGGAAGAAATTTTGTTGCATTGATGTAGAAAATGACAGGAAACCATAATTAGTTGCACCAGATGCCATTATTTAACCTCCATACTGTCGAAAATGATATACCCAGCTTTAGAATTGTTAAACTTTCCTCTCCCAATAACCATTGTTGTGTGTCAACCCAATGGAATTGTCTTTTTAAATTTTTTGGACATTGTTAGTTTGAGTAAATTTTATGTTTTGTTTGATCTTTAAGATATCAAATGAGCCTGAGCATGATGCTTTCAACAATTTCGAATGTGTGCAAAGCAAAGACTCTGACCAGCCTGTGCAACTGCACAGTCTGTCCATAGTCTTTTCTTTGCGTTTTGTAGATAGGTAAGGCCTCAATGTATTTGTAAACTGTAAGGTAATTCTATATTTACAGTATGAGGCTGTCTACAGTGTTCAATGTGTGCCCCTCACACACATTTCAAATTGTTGGAAATGTCATGCACAAACTCAAATTTACTTATGTTTCAGTGAGTAACCCATGCTCTGTGTCCAATGGGGGATGTCAACATTTGTGTTTTGCATTACCCAATGAAGTAGAGGGCAAATGTGCTTGCTCTGTTGGGACTCTAGATACAGATGGCAAAACTTGCAAAGGTAAAATGACTTGCTTTTGTGAGGGTTATGTAAAATATTTCTGTCAGTAAACCATGCTCTTTGTCTAATGTAAGTAATTTTATTCACCGCATTGAAAAATTTTGGGACATATATTGATGGCTCAGCGTGAAACAGTTGTAACTGCCTTACAACTGTTTCACGCTGAGCCATCGCTGTATAAAATGTTTATAGTGTATTGTATGAAAAAAAATTTAAAGAGGTTGGGGGAATTGATAATTGTCAAGGCTCTGCCAAAAAATGTGGTGGTAGTTTGGGTGTGAGAAATATCAATAATACAGATTTTGGTGCTCCAGATGCTACTATGTGACAAAGATACATTTATAAATAGAGCTTATTGAATGAGTGGTCATTGAATACTGAATTTATTAAAAGAGTCATGTATAAACAGATAAAAACAAGGCTGCGCCGAGTTTTTATCTGTTTGTAGATGACGAGTAACAGTTTAATAGATTTGGTATTTTATGAGCACAACTTCTATATTCTATTTATAATATGACCCGAATTTTTGCAAAAAATTGTCAAAATTCTTGAAATTTAACATTTCAATTTTCTGTGAAACTAATTACGCCGCTTAAAACTGCCGTCACAACATATACATTATGTCATTTTCGCGGTTACAGAATAGCTTTGCTCATTTGCACAGTTATTCCACTAGTGTAAAATCAAAAATATTCAACAGGGTTATTTCACTCCCTCGACGTCGGTCATTTTATAAATGGTATTGAACCTCATTCAATGAATCAATCTATTCTTTAATTTTACAGAATCCACAGATTTTCTCCTATTTGCTGCTGAGACAGACATTCTGAGTGTATCATTGAACCTCCACGACAAAACGTCTCCGATACAACCTATCCGACGGCTTGGGGGCGCTGTTGGTATTGACTTTAACTATGATGACAAAATTATCTACTTCTCCCTGATTAGTGAAAAGCAGCTAGGACGAGTACATATAAACTCATCGAAAGTTGAAAACCTTACAGAAATAATTAATGGTAAGTTCTGTATGGTTTCTCATATAAGTGTTGCAGTGAAGATATTTTGCGTCTTTGACCCTTCAGTAAAAAAGGAAAAAGGATAAATCTTGGTTTGGGTAAAGTCAATATTTAAAAAAGAGATAAGATCAGGGTTCCTAAGCATTCGGAACATCACTCGGCCATTTCCATAAACTACAACATACCTCGGAAGTATGTAAGGTGGATGGGTATGTAACGAAATTGTACATTTTGTTAGGCGGAAACAGTGTAAGAAAAACTAGCAAACCAGCGCTATCTTTAGATTGATATTTTTTACAGTAAATAACGGCTGAAAAATCTGAATTTTTGAGAATGACAATCATTCTCAAAAATAAAGATTTTTAGCCGTTATTTAAGAATCTTAACTTATTTATATAAGGATACGATGGTTTCACATCAGTGACTCCAAACAAGTAGAGTTGGCGACGTCCAACGGTTTCACTCAAAGTTTTGTGGGATAACGCCATTTTAACTGAAGTCATCAAGTTTTTCCAAGGTTTTCCCCGTAATTTTTTAAAATAGTACGTCTACGTACATCAGAGGTTGACCGTGTGATTGGCCAAGTGGTGTTCCGAATGGGTTCCCAAGGTCATAAAAAGTCAGGAAAGTCAGTGAATTTCAGAATCAAAAGTGGAATTTTTTTAAGAAAGTAAAGGAAAAAAAGAACATTTGGGTATGGCAATTTTCACAAAGGCATGGATGTGTTTGTCATTGTATCGCATTAGACAGCATATTTTGTTGATGAATTTCTGGTATTTAATGATCCGATATGTTCCGTAAATACCGGTGATTTTGGTCAGGGATTTTTGAAATTAAGTAAGGGATAAGTCAGGAAAAAGTCAGGGAATATTACTTTTTGAAGTTTTTGGGAACCCTGAAGATCCGATAGGTATGTTCTGTATAGATCTTGAAATACTCATATGATTGGGAAAAAATCATTTTGCTCCTTGTGGTAAAAAAGATATCTTGGGAAATAAGTAAATTTTTTGAAAACAAATTTAGAAAAAAACAACATAAAACCCTGGTTAAAATTGAGCCTGTGCGTGACACTTCCAACAATTTGAAACATACACAAGGTACAAACATTTAGCTACTTTGACAGCCACCTGCTGTAAATGTATTGTTACCTGATGGTGTACAAGTACTTTGAGACCTTATCTATCTACTAAATGCATAGTGAAGACTCTGATCAGTCTGTGGGGATGCACAAACTGGTCAGAGTCTTTGCTATGTACACATATAATATTGTTGGAAATCTAACTCACAGGCTCAATTATTTTCATTAATGGAATAAAACCAATATTGTGCAAATCTTGATGGACATGGCTAAAGTTTAACTTTTCTGCCTCACTTATAGGATCTCAAGTCCCAATAAAGCCTACAGTTGGGGAAGGAATAGCCTATGACTGGGTGAACAAGAGACTGTACTGGTCTGACTCGAATACCAACCAAATATTTAGCATGAACACAGATGGTTCTGAGAGAGAAGTTGTTGCTACGGTACACTCACCCAGGGCAGTAGCTGTCAATCCTTGTAGGGGGTGAGTAAGAACTCTTTTGAACAAGAGGCTGTATTTATATTACTTTGGAACCAACCAAATATTCAGTATAAACCCAGATGGCTCTGAGAGAGAAGTTGTTGCTACGGTACACTCGCCCAGGGCAGTAGCTGTCAACCCTTGTAGGGGGTGAGTAAGAACTCTTTTGAACAAGAGGCTGTATTTATATTACTTTGGTACCAACCAAATATTCAGTATAAAAACAGATGGTTCTGAGAGAGAAGTTGTTGCTACGGTACACTCGCCCAGGGCAGTAGCTGTCAATCCTTGTAGGGGGTGAGTAAGAACTCTTTTGAACAAGAGGCTGTATTTATATTACTTTGGTACCAACCAAATATTCAGTATAAAAACAGATGGTTCTGAGAGAGAAGTTGTTGCTACGGTACACTCGCCCAGGGCAGTAGCTGTCAATCCTTGTAGGGGGTGAGTAAGAACTCTTTTGAACAAGAGGCTGTATTTATATTACTTTGGTACCAACCAAATATTCAGTATAAAAACAGATGGTTCTGAGAGAGAAGTTGTTGCTACGGTACACTCGCCCAGGGCAGTAGCTGTCAATCCTTGTAGGGGGTGAGTAAGAACTCTTTTGAACAAGAGGCTGTATTTATATTACTTTGGTACCAACCAAATATTCAGTATAAAAACAGATGGTTCTGAGAGAGAAGTTGTTGCTACGGTACACTCGCCCAGGGCAGTAGCTGTCAATCCTTGTAGGGGGTGAGTAAGAACTCTTTTGAACAAGAGGCTGTATTTATATTACTTTGGTACCAACCAAATATTCAGTATAAACCCAGATGGCTCTGAGAGAGAAGTTGTTGCTACAGTACATTCACCCAGGGCAGTAGCTGTCAACCCATGTAGAGGTTGAGTAAGAACTCTTTTGAACAAGAGGCTGTATTTATATTACTTTGTTACCAACCAACTATTCAGTATAAGCACAGATAGAGAAGTCAGTGCAACACCATTCTAAGTGCCTATAATTATATAGGCACTTAGAATGGTGTTGCGCTACCCTCTCTTCTGATATAGTTGATTAAGAATTTTTCTGCTACTTTACACTCTGTCAACCCTGTAGGGGATGAGTATTATACAAAAGATATATAGGTCAGACTCAAGTACCAAACAAATATTCAGTATAAACCCAGATGGCTCTGAGAGAGAAGTTGTTGCTACGGTACACTCCCCCAGGGCAGTAGCTGTCAACCCTTGTAGGGGGTGAGTATGAACTTTATTGAACAAGAGGCTGTATTTATATTACTTTGGCACCAACCAAATATTCAGTATAAGCACAGATAGAGAAGTCAGTGCAACACCATTCTAAGTGCCCATAATTATATAGGTACTTAGATTGGTGTTGTGCTAATCTCTCTTCTGATAAAGCTAATAGAGGATTTTTCTGCTACTTTACACTCTGTCAACCTTGAAGGGGATGAGTATAATCTCTATTATACAAAAGACTACATTGGTCCAACTCAACTACCAACCAAATATTTAGTATGAAAACAGATGGCTCTGAGAGAGAAGTTGTTGCTACAGTACACTCACCCAGGGTAGTCGCTATGAACCCTTGTAGGGGGTGAGTAAGAACTCTTTTGAACAAGAGGCTGTACTTATCTGTCTCCACTACTAACCAAATATTCAGTTTAAGCATACGTAGCAGGGTCAGTGCAATACCATTCCAAGTGCCTATAATTATATAGGCACTTAAAATAGTGTTGTGCTACCCTCTCTTCTGATAGAGAATTTTTCTGCTACTTTACACACAATCAGGGCCATAGCTGTGAACCCCTATAAGGGTTAAGTATAAACTCTATTATACAAAAGACTGTACTGGTCTGACTCGAGTCTGTATTGATCTGACTCAAGTACAAACCAAATATTCAGTTTAAACACAGATGGCTCGGAGAGAGAAGTTGATTCTATGGTGCACTTGCCTAGAGCTGTAGCTGTTAATCCTTGTAGATGGTAAGTAAAGACTCTTTAATATAATAGACTGCATGGTTCTGACTTGAGTACCAACCAAATATTCAGTATAAAAAAGATGGCTCTGAGAGAGAAGTTGTTGCTACAGTACACTCCCCCAGGGCTGTAGCTGTCAACCCATGTAGGGGGTGAGTAAAATTTCTATTGAACAAGAGGTAGATTGATCTTACTCTGGTACCAACAAAATATTCAGTATAAACCTAGATAGAGGGGTCAGGGCAACACCATTCTAAGTGCCTATAATTAAATAGGCACTTAGAATGGTGTTGTGCTAACCTCTCTTCTGATATAGTTGATTAAGAATTTTTCTGCTACTTTACACTCTGTCAACCTTGAAGGGGATGAGTATAATCTCTATTATACAAAAGACTACATTGGTCCAACTCAACTACCAACCAAATATTTAGTATGAAAACAGATGGCTCTGAGAGAGAAGTTGTTGCTACAGTACACTCACCCAGGGTAGTCGCTATGAACCCTTGTAGGGGGTGAGTAAGAACTCTTTTGAACAAGAGGCTGTACTTATCTGTCTCCACTACTAACCAAATATTCAGTTTAAGCATACGTAGCAGGGTCAGTGCAATACCATTCCAAGTGCCTATAATTATATAGGCACTTAAAATAGTGTTGTGCTACCCTCTCTTCTGATAGAGAATTTTTCTGCTACTTTACACACAATCAGGGCCATAGCTGTGAACCCCTATAAGGGTTAAGTATAAACTCTATTATACAAAAGACTGTACTGGTCTGACTCGAGTCTGTATTGATCTGACTCAAGTACAAACCAAATATTCAGTTTAAACACAGATGGCTCGGAGAGAGAAGTTGATTCTATGGTGCACTTGCCTAGAGCTGTAGCTGTTAATCCATGTAGATGGTAAGTAAAGACTCTTTTGTGTAATAGACTGCATGGTTCTGACTTGAATACCAACCAAATATTCAGTATAAAAAAAGATGGCTCTGAGAGAGAAATTGTTGCTACAGTACACTCACCTGGGGCTGTAGCTGTCAACCCATGTAGGGGGTGAGTAAAATTTCTATTGAACAAGAGGTAGATTGATCTTACTCTGGTACCAACAAAATATTCAGTATAAACATAGATAGAGGGGTCAGGGCAACACCATTCTAAGTGCCTATAATTAAATAGGCACTTAGAATGGTGTTGTGCTAACCTCTCTTCTGATATAGTTGATTAAGAATTTTTCTGCTACTTTACACTCTGTCAACCTTGAAGGGGATGAGTATAATCTCTATTATACAAAAGACTACATTGGTCAGACTCAACTACCAACCAAATATTTAGTATAAACAGATGGCTCTGAGAGAGAAGTTGTTGCTACAGTACACTCACCCAGGGCAGTAGCTGTGAACCCTTGTAGGGGGTGAGTATGAACTCTATTGAACAAGAGGCTGTATTTATATTACTCTGGTACCAACCAAATATTCGGAATAAGCACAGATTGCTCTGAGAGAGATTCAAAATGGATATTGAATTATTTTCATTTTTCTGCAAAATTTTTTGTCTTTAACATGAAACAAGATTATAGATTTTTCAGATTGAATGGATTTTTGCGCTGCTTTCAACAATTTTTCTGTTATAATGTGTTGGCTGGAGCACCTATCAATGAATTCCTAATATTTATCTTACCAGTACTACCATCACATCCTTTCCTAGCCTCCAGCTGCTATCTCACAGGTCTATGATTACCAACCCATTGGTGAGAGACAAATAGTCGGAAAGAATGGTTGCCGCTGTTGGAGATGAAACCCTGGGACCTCTAGATTGACAGTCCGCCGGGCCACCAACTGCACTATGATGGCAGCAAGATTTTTTAGAAATAGTCAACAAAGAAAATCCAATTATTGGTGATCTAAACATCATTCGCTTATTTTATTCAAGCTGTATTTATGGAATTCATGATTTGGATCAAATAAAAAGATATATCAAAATAGCAGAAACTGAAAGATGTCAACATAAAACTACATTTTAACTGAATTGATTGACCATGAAATTATTTGATTGGTTAATTGACAGCTATGTCAATTAACCCTTCATAGCATTTCATGTTTATAGACTGGCAAACTAAGGCTTACCTTTAATGTCAGCATGATTAGCTCAATTGGTAGAGCACAGAACTTAAAAGGTTGATGGTTAATGAAGGTTAATGGCGTGGGTTTGTTTCCCGAATTGGCACACTAACAAACTAATTGTCTTTCTGATGAGATGTTAATCTGAGATCTTATGAGATGGTTCTCTACCTCAAGCATGTTAAAGAGCTATGTTTGATTTCTCAAGCTGTTTCGTCATGTATCCTTTTACTATCGCCTGTAACAACTAACCGTCATCTGGGGGGCGTTGCTCAAATGGGCATTTGCTAACAGTAGTGATGATAAATAAACAGAAATAAAAAACTCACCTTCAATTTTCAGATATCTGTTCTGGTCACAATGGGGTATAGTACGTCAGATAGAGAGATCTACACTGAGGGGCAACAAGCGGAAATCTATTGTAAATAATGACTTAGGATGGCCTAATGGATTGTCGATTGACTACGATGAAAATATGCTGTATTGGGTGGATGCAATGAGGTATGTTAAAAGGGAATGTTGAAGCAAAATTTGGCTTGTGCTATCTAAAGTTTTTTACAGGCCGCTGAAGGATATCTAATATTGGTATCATCTTCTCCGTCTGTCTGTCTGTCCCAATGTCAGTATGTATCAATCTAGTAAAGGCAACTCCTCCTTCATTTATGGACAGATTTGGATGAAACTTTCACAAAATGTTTCTTGTTACCTGATGCTGTGTATTAAGTCGCCATTTGGTGAATTTTTTGAAAGACCTTTCAGTTGGCACCAAGTTGAAGGTCATTAATTAAGGTCATGCTTAATTTTTTCAAGGTCAAAAAAGTGGAAATTTTAGACTGCCCATTGAATTGAGTATTGCAGTGGATTACAGAATTATTTAAGGTTTGCTGTAGATTATGGTATTGTATCAAACTACTGTATGGCAGTGGGGGGGAGGGGGGCATTATTGTTTCACAAACTCATCTTGTAACAGCCACATACCATAAAAGCTCTAATAGAATCCTGAGGTTCAATTAGAATCATTGCATTTCTATTAGAAAGGGATGGCCCTTTATAACAGGCTATGCTACATTTCGATGGCTCAGTGCAAAACAGTTGTAACTGCCTAACATAAAGGCAGTTACAACTGTTTTATGTTGAGCCTTATGTTTTTGTTGAGACGGTGAAAAGATGGCAAAAATAAGCGTAATTTCACACAAAATATTAACATGGAAATGGTACATAAAACCTCTGTTTAATTCGAGTGACCTTGATTTTGTGGGTATTTGCCTATATAAGAGGCATCAAGATTTTGTAAAAATCACTTTAAAAAATGGTCGATTTCAAACTCCAAAAAGAGGGATAGGGGTTTTATAAGAGCATGGAGCTCTATTAGAATTTTGACTGGATTATAGTTTTCGAAAAAATAACCAAAAGTTTACTGTTTCGGTACAAAGGCTATCTTTTACAGTAAAAATCACATTCCAAAAACTGGAGCCATCTTGTTCAACAAATTTGTCATAAACTCTTTACACAGAGACAAGATAGAGAGAAGTGACTTTGATGGTAGATATAGAGAGGTTGTCGTCCAATCTACAGTTCATCCATTCTCATTAGCCGTTCAAGGAGACTTTGTATACTGGACAGATTGGAACTTATGTAAGTTGATATCATTTATAGAAGTTAATCAGTATTCTTTCAAAAATCATTTGATTTATTTACGCCCCCTGCGAAGAAGAGGGGTGTATATTGCTTTGCACTTTTCAGTCGGTCGATCCATCCGTCCGTAGACCATTTTTTGTCCAGAGCATATATCAAAAAGTTTGCAAGAATCATGAAACTTCACAGGCAGATAGATCTCACTGAGGAGAAGTGCATTGCACAAGAACCATAACTTTACTTGTCATATTCTTTTATCAAGTTAATTGCCTTTTTGTTTATTGACAAAGAATATGCCATAGACTTGCTCTTGTTGGGAAAAAGGTTAAGACACCGTGCATTTTAAGCCAATAAATCTTAGGAACAAGAATATTTGTTTTTCTTTTTAGTGACAGTTTGTGAGCAGAGATAAGCCATAAAAACCCAGTGCTCTGGTTTGATCCTTAAACCAGGATTTTGATCCCCCAAAATCTGAAAATACCTTTATTTGACCCTTAGAAATTTCTCCCAAATTTTGACCTCCTTGACAGAAATGTCTAAGGCTCAAAACTATGTTTGTCCTTCAAATTTTCAATGATTGATCTTATATCCTTTCAAAAGTTTTACAGTTCAATTGCTTACTTCATATCTATACAAGAAAATGAGAATTGACTCTCTTAACTGCTGAATTAAACTCATGATTTGATCTTTTTGTTGTTTTGACCCCTCTCAAATCAGTTTTGACCCCCAGAATTTCATGGTTGAGGAGTCAATGGACTCTTTAATTTCAAACACTAGCACAAGCCCTAAAAAGTTTAAATTACTTCCAATGCTTTTATAGAGGATATTGAATAAGTGGTTGAGGAATACCAAATTTATGAAAATTCAACATCTATAAATGGATAAAAAACGAGACTTTGCCAAGTATTTTACTAGATAGCACTTTGAATTTTATATTGAATGTATTTTAGATGGGGTATTTAGAGCAGAGAAGCATACAGGATCTAACCTGACTGTGGTCACCTCAGGGCTAACAAACAGACCTATGGGTATTGTGGTCTATCAAAACAGAACAGGACTATGTAGGTAGTTTTATTGTTATCTTGAATGCTATTGGATTGATTTTCGAGAAATTAAATTAGATTATCATTTGATTATCTCATCACCAAACCAGTGAAATTACCAATTTAACATTGTTAAAGCAGAGCCCAGTAAACAAATGGAAAAATGACATTGTCTAGGAATCACATGCAAAATTATGCATTAAATTGGAAATAAAGAGTATTCTCCATATGATTGGTTTTGGGTACTGATTATGAGTTCATAAACCTTTCTTTACTTTGTGTCTTACAAATAGTTATGTGGTTACTAAGAATAGGACTTGACAGTTACTTTTGAACCAGTGTTTTGCACGATTTCAAAATCAGCTTGACATCATTTAAAAAATGATTTTGTATCTCTCAGTTTACGATGTGACAATCTGAATCCATTGGAATAGCTAGGTCAAGTTAAGGTAATGGACCCGTAATAGATCAGCAACTTTTCAGCAGTAATGAACTTAAGCAATTTTAACAAAGGTTTCCTAATGATTTTCATTAGGAAACCTCGGTTAACATTGTTAAAGATTATGTGGTCCGAAATATTGCGGAACTATTTCGGTTCCACTACCTTAATGACAGAATGAATTAGTCATAGAAACACCTTGTTCAATTCAAATATGTCACAGCATGTGAGGAGGAATTTTGAAATCGGACAGATTGAAAAATTGTGCATTACGTAGTTTCAACCTGAAGGTGGTTTTGAGAGTGCTTGTGTCTTACTAAAAGATCTCAAAGGCCTGGACTAAAAAAAGCGGTTTCTCCCTTTTCCAAAATATGTTCTACAATATCAAAGGATTTATTTTCAAATCGCTCTCATAATTCGATGGCTTAGTGTGAAATAGTTTTATCTGCCTATAAACATATAGGCAGTTACAACTGTTTAACACTGAGCAATCAATATATCAATTTTGTTGATTCCTCCAATTCGGACTGGTCTATAATTAAAGTGCAGCAAAATATTTAATGTTTTGAATTCTTTCAGGTACAAACAGGCCATGCAGTTTATATAATGGTGGATGTTCTGATATCTGCGATATAAGTAATGAGGGTGAACGTGTATGTCGATGTTCCAACTCCTCGATGGTTCTAGATCGTAAAGGAAAGTCCTGCATACCAGCCAACCATTCATGTATTGATAACGACTTCGTTTGTGGGGATGGTCAATGTTTAAGGTAGATCTTCTACCAATATTTATTCTGTTTATAGTTTTATGTGTCTGTTGAAAAATGAAACAATCCATTGCATCCAGGGGTCTGTTTTACTAAACATCTTACGATCATTTTTTGCGTAAGTCGAAAATTACAGTTGCTTCTACAGTAGTACCTAAAGATGGAATTCTGCCATACATTATCTCATTAGAATTGTCTCCTTCACACGATTCTAATGAGATATTGCAAGACAGAATCTAGCAATTACTTTAAACACCAGGTACGATTTGTGATTTTGACTAATGATCAATTTTGTCGTAAGAAGTTTAGTAAAAGGGGCCCAAGGAGTCTGGTTTCCAAGCAGGCAGCATCCACCTTTTTAGTCCAGATTAACTTGTTACTTGGCAGTTCTGTTCATATCGTGATTACACAGTCAAGAGGGCAACTAGCTAAATTTTTTAGTTATTTCTGTTTGTTGTTTTTCATACCCTGAGATCCAGCAGTGTATCAGGCGTATCTTGTGACAATTTGCCACCTTGTTTGTGTATCGTAAGGGTTAAAGGTTTTTCTGTAGGTGATTTATAAATAAAAGAGAGGATACATGTGCGATTACAGATGTCTATATAATTTTACAGAAGTCAACCCCAAAATTGGTCAGAGTCATTGTTTTTAGCTCGACTATTCAAAGAATAGGGGGGCTATTACGATCACCCAGGCGTTGGCGTAGGCGTCAGCGTAATGATTTGGTTAAGTTTTTACATGCAAGTGTTTAAAATCTCTGTTTCTTCTTATGCTATTGCTTGGAAACTTTGCACATGCTTCTCTTACCATAATTTCAGCATCTAGACAAAGATTCTTCTCTCTTGACTTTCATTTAATGGAATTTTCCAATGTGGATATAGATTTGCTGTTACTATCCAGCACATAGAGTAGTCGAGCTTTGCTGTCCTTCGACAGCTTTTATTATGAAATCTCGGTCCAGTTCGATATAGGTCAAGTTGGGTCAAAAATGAGGTCAAGGGGTAAAATCTTAGAAAAACGGTGTATACACTCTAGAGGTCATACTTTTTGATCAATGAAAATGAAAATTGCTCAGAATACTTATCTTGAGGAAATCTGAGTCAAGTTTGAAATTGGGGTCAAGTGGGGTCTAAATTGAGGTTGAAGGGTCAGATATAAAACAGTTAACTCAGGTGAGGGATTTAGAGCCTCAATAGCCCTCTTGTATGTGAGTATTGTTGAAATAGTTTATGAAATAGTTTCAATTTCGCGTTGATGTGTCCATGAATAAAGTTTGTTTGGGAAGAGTTATATACAAAAGGTAAAATCCGAGGGTAGCTTGAGGATTTTGCTTTTAGTATAACTTTTTCCCCATCAGACTTTATTCATGGACACATCCATGCGAAAATTATATGATATCATTTATGACACAATCACAATTCTGAAATTAGTTAGTTTACCCTCTTCTGGGTGTAAGATAGTATAAAAACATTTTTATGGATGTGAAATTGATAGAACAATATTTATATCGACATTTGGAGAATTTCACAGAAAACGAAGTGAGTCATTTAGCACATGGGTTATATGACGTCAATAGAATCAACATTTCTGCAATAGATAACATTTAGTAAAAAATGGGTATAGCTGTCTGTGTACATAGTTAAAACACATGATATATGAAATTTATTGTGAATAAAGTTCTATGTAATTTCTTCTTATTTCATGTGTGTGTTTTACGCCATTGTGTTATAATCTAGAATTCAATCAAGAAAGAAGCAGTGTAATGTATAATCTCATAACCCGAAATTGCCTAGCAGAAATAAATGACATATTGAATTCTGAAATGGGCAATGTCAGGCTGATATCACAATTGGGCTTAATGTGGTTTTTACATTTACCTATTTAATGTTGATTATTTTCAGACGTAGATGGGTCTGTGATTTGACTGTAGATTGTGATGATGAAAGTGATGAAAATAAAAACATGTGTTGTGAGTACAATAGGATAGGACTTGACTGTAAATCTTGTAAAACTTCTAATTCTCAACTCAAAATTTTCTCATATTAGATTTAAGCAGTAATATTGTTTTAATACTTATATAAATGTCAGGACATGAAATATAATCTATTAATATCAAAGTTGTTGAAAATGACAACCTATTTATTTTATATTATTTTATTTTTTTCATGTCCGTTATTTATTTGAATTCTAAATTTGAGAAAATTCTCAGTAGTGAATGAAAAAAAAAAATATATAACCTTGGGTCTGTTTTTTTTAATGAGAGTAAAACAGCTTATTGTACACTAGAAATAAATAATATGACTCAATTTTCGTATTAAATTGAACTTAAGGTAGTGGACCCTTAAAGTTCAGCAACTTTTCCAAACTCATGACCTTTCACAGTGTTAATAGAGGTTTCTAAATGAAATCTTCAGGAAACCTTGGTTAATACTTTCAAAGCTTATGACATCTGAAACGCTGAAGAACTATTAGAGGTCCACTACTTTAAGAACTAAATATTACTATTTAGATAGAGCGTGAACTTGCTAATAGCTCTGTTAAGCTAAAAGAGGAGAAAATAACCAGTCGGAAAGATTACTTGATATACTGATATTCTCAGCTTGAGTACTTATTATTATTTTAGTCTTGTGTTTGCCATTTAAAACCCTTTAAAATGTTAAAGAGCCTTATATAAGTCATAGATACTTATAAAAGAGCCTTATATCAGCCATGAATATGTCTAAGTTCTTGAAAGAAACATTGAAAGTTATTCTAAAATTTTAAAGTTAATACACATACATTCATCGCAAGTACTGGTGAGTTTTACTGGAAACAGAATTATGGAGAATTAATCTGAGTTGTTAGAAATTGTTTTTCTAATTGATGTAAAAATTAAGTTTAAACCCAATACATCATATCTAGCATTTGGATGATATTAATTTTTTATAATCTTTTGCAATAATAAGTTTTGATACAACCTATATATGGCATCTGATTTGTGCATACATTCTTAGCAATGTGAGCCTGTTATTTCAAAGTTTTGAACCTTAAATTATTCTTGTTTAACACTGATGTTTTACTTTTGATTTTTGTTTAACTAACAGGAAATTTATCTTGTATCATAAATTCTGTATTTTATTTTACAGATTCTCATACATGTGAAGCGGGATACTATCAATGTTCTAATGGTCGATGTATTCCTCATAAATTCCGCTGCGACCATGACGATGATTGCCTTGATAATTCAGATGAACTTGGATGCTGTAAGATTATAAATCATTCAATTCAATAATACATGGTATCTTCATATTAAGTTAACTTGAATGTTTTGATGGAGTTTAAAACTTAGATTTCTAAATAATAAATGTATTGATATTTGAATAATTGCTGCTTAAATATTGACAGTTTAAAGAAAATGTCTACTCGTGCAAACATTAGATGTATATATATTTTAAATTTGCTGCTTCTATATCGACAGTTTACCTAATATGTGGACTTGGACAGTTTCCCCTTGCAAACTTAAAATGTATAGCTATTTGAAAATTGCTGTTTCATTATTGACAGTTTACCCAATATGTGGACTTGGACAGTTTCCTTGTGCAAGCTTAACCCTAGTCATGCTGAACCCGGAATATTCCTACTTTGGCAGGAGCTATGGACAAACATCAGCCTGCACATATGTGCAGTCTGATGTTAGTCTTCACCACCTGTTTCTCACTTTCAATCCAGAATTGTCAATAGATTTAGTTTTCAAATAAAAATTGACCTACAGTGGGTACTTTCAGTGCTTTTTGCCCTTGATTTTGATGAAAATTTTCAGCCAAAATTTATTAAGCATGATAAGGGTTAAGATGTATAGCTATTTGAAAATTGCTGTTTCATTATTGACAGTTTACCCAATATGTGGACTAGGACAGTTTACCTGTGCCAACTTCAGGTGTATAGATATTATGCTAAAGTGTAATGGTATAGATAACTGCAGGGATGGAAGAAAGTCCGATGAACTCAATTGTCGTAAGTTACCTCATTAGAATTTAGGGTTTTGGTTAACGCAACATTTGATTCATAAAGAATATTTGAAAATGAAAAAGGATTAAACGAGAGATTACAAGAGTATTTATTCAAATTTATTAATAGTTTGAAGAAAAAAAAATCTGCAAAATGACATGAAAATCACTTGAAAGATTTCTTCTTTCTCTTTTAGAACAAATATATTGATCATTATACATCATTGCCCATAAGGGGTCAATAATATCATTGTCATGGGGCAGATTGAAGGAAAAATTAATATCTAAAATATATTGAAGATTGGTCAATACTTTCATTATTTTTTTGTCTATGATGTTGATTATGTTTTTGGCCTCTTAACACTTTCCTGTTTTACAAAATTTTGTACCTGTCCAAATTCAAAGGTTTTACAGACAAAAAATTAAAAGTGGATTTAAATTGAAAAATAACAAATTCAGTAGGATAGAAAATAGTGTGGAAAAAGAAGAAAGTGCTTGTCAGAAGCAATTTCTTCTTTATCACAATGTTTTCTCAATCATAAAATCACAGGCACGTACAAAGCAGGGATTAAACAGCAAAGGGTTAACGCAACATTTGATTCATAAAGAATATTTGAAAATGAATTAGAATTAAACGAGAGATTACAAGAGTATTGATTCAAATTTATTTATAGTTTGAAGAAAAAAAATCTTCAAAATGACATGAAAATGACTTGAAAGATTTCTTCTTTCTCTTTTAGAACAAATATATTGATCATTATACATCATTGCCCATAAGGGGTCAATAATATCATTGTCATGGGGCAGATTGAAGGAAAAATTAATATCTGAAAAATATTGAAGATTGGTCAATACTTTCATTATTTTTTGTCAATGATGTTGATGGCCTCTAAAGCAATCAAGATACAGTTAGTTACATAGTGAAATTGACATTCATCTTGATCAAAACCATTCTAAACTACTCACTCAGCGCTTCATTCATTCATTCCAAACACTCATTTAAACCAATCAAAACTGCTCCAAAATCACCAAGAAAGATAAGATCAGCATCTACACTCATAATAAACATAGCTAGAGAAAAAAAGCATGATTTCTCTGACATTATTGAAAGCATCTGAAAAGTTCTTGAAGGAATAGGATGCTATTTATAGAACAATTGGTCCTTGAAGTAAAAGAAAGCTATTTATAGAACTTATATGCATATTTTATGATAGAGAGGTAATACATATTAGCAAATTTTATTCATCCTAAACAAAATTAGTGAAATTGGATTACCTCCCTTTAATTTCACTCAAAACTCGCTCATCACACTCATTCAGTCATTCCAAAATCATTCCAAAATCATTCATCTTGTCAATTTCACAATGCTCTAACCGTAGAGGTATGACTTATAGATTATTCTCTCTTCATGCCCCAGTGAAATGCAAGAGTGGTTGTTTGAAATGTCCCAACAAAAACATCTTTTTTAAAGGACAATATTTATGACTTCAAACAACATTATTTGTTTATTTACAGCCCCAGTAAAATGTGAGAGTGGTTATGTAGAATGTCCAAACACAATCATCTGTTTACCGAGATGATATATTTGTGACTCCAAACAACCTTATGTGTTTATTTAAAGCCCCAGTAAAATGTGAGAGTGGTTATGTAGAATGTCCAAACACAATCATCTGTTTACCGAGATGATATATTTGTGACTCTAAACAATATTATTTGTTTATTTAAAGCCCCAGTAAAATGTAAAATGTCCGAACACCAAAATCTGTTAACTGAGTTGATATCTTTGTGACTCTAAACAACATTATTTGTTTATTTTACAGCCCCAGTAAAATGTGAGAGTGGTTATGTAAAATGTCCGAACGCAAACATCTGTTTACCGAGACGATATCTGTGTGATGGGGATAATGACTGTGGGAATGATGAAGATGAAAGTTTGCTTTTCTGTCAAAACTATGCATGTTCACATGGTAAGAATCCTATTTATATAATGACCTACAATGTGGGAGTGAAATATCCCTGTTGAATATTTTTGATATTACATGGGTGTTATTACACTACTGGAATAAATATACATGAGCTAAAAACATATAGCTAAGTTGTATTTTCAGCGTGAAAATGACATTTGATTTTGTCATTTTGCAAATAGTGTTATATATTTCACAAAATAACTTGAATCAATAATTTCAATATTTTCTCTTTTTATTACAAAAATTTAGGTCTTATTATAAATCAAATATCAAACTTGAGGTTCAATGAAATGATACTTATGATATGCTCTCTCAGATTTCTTTATAAAATTCTTGCTTGGCAATGAACTTGGGTACTTGAGGCTTTTACGTCAACAAAAAAGGGGCCAAAAGGGAGAAATAAAAAATGCTTATTGCTAAATCTAGGCATAGGATATGAATGATTTTGTGTAGGACTGTATTTAGTCACTAAGAAAGGTTGGTAGATGATTGTCTTTGATTTTGGCATCATAATGAACCATTGACCCTGATAGTAACCTTTGACCTCCTTTCTTAAATATTGAATTATTAGGGCTAGGACTGTGTTAAGTCTTTACTAAAGATTTGTAGATGATTGTCTTTGATTCTGGCATCGTGTTGAATATTTGAACCAAATTTTGACCTTTGACCTTCTTTCTTAAATGTTCAATCATTAGATATAGAGCTATATTCTGCTTCTTGTAAGTGTTACTCGATAATTGTCGCACTTTTTCTCCCATCCTGTTGAACATTTGACCCTGGCCATGACTTTTGACCTCCTTTTCTAAATTTAGAATAATAGGGTCAAAGACTATTAAATCAATAGTAAGATTTACAAAAAAACTTCACCGAAGTTTCACTGAAAGCAAAATAATGTTTCTTCTGGTTCCCTTGGGACAATTCCTTGAGCCACACCATGCCCTCTTGGGCCTGTATTTCTTTTTTGTTTCATACCTCCTTAACAAATACTCCCTTCATATCTTAAAATTTTGATTTCAGGAAAAAAATGTAAAGATTTGTCAATAATGAAACTGATTTTTCATGGGACTACTTTGTGTGGAATTGTACAAAATAGTTGTGAACGAAAAATGTTTTCATTAAAGAATAAAAGTAATTATTCAGAATGTTCTAATCTTGATGCAAAAAACTGAAATTGTATTATTCTGGAGACATGGCAATGTGCTTTCCTTTTCGACATAATGCCCTTATATCTGTTTTCAGGAGATTATCGATGTCCGACGGACCACAAGTGTATTCCAGAGACGTGGAAATGTGATGGGGATAGAGACTGTGGGAATGGAGAAGATGAAGCAAATAACTGCTGTAAGAATTAGATTTAGTACATACTCCCCTTAACTCTTGTCCTTCTGTTCACAATACTTTCCTGCTGTGAAAAAAGCTTTGGCAGACTATAAAGACATTAATCAACCTGCTCAGCCGTCATCAGAGCACAGATGGTAGCGCGTCAGACTGTCAATCTAGAGGTCTCGGGTCCAATCCCCAAAAGGCGGCACTCATTGTTTCTGACTATTTGTCTCTCACCAATGGGTTGATAATCCTAGACCTATGTGAGATGGAGGCTAGAAAAGAATGTGATGGTTGTACTAGTGAGAGAAATACCTGAAAAATTGTTGAAAGGGGGGTAAACTCCATTCACTCAATCAATCGACCTGCACAGATCACAGGTAGAGCAAGCCTAATATCGTTATTTCTCATTGAAACCCAATGTTATGGGTACTCATTCAAATAGTCTTGGCAAGACAATTCCAATGAGTACCAACAATATAGGATTTTTGCAAGTATAATCGAAATAATTTAATTTTAAATCCCAAAAACGCCATCTATTTGTAGCTCTGACAGATTTGCAGTCTGATCAAAGTCTATGTTGTCTTCTTTCTACATTAACATTAGATGGTAGCTGCCAAACTTCTGTAAGTGGCCGTCTCAGGTCAGCCTCTGCAAATTTGTTCTTTAAAGTTACTGTCAAATGCGGCAGCGGGGTGATTTTCTATGAAGCGGTTAACTCCCATATGCGGCCAATTTTGCCTTGTCCCTTGGGTGGCTGCTATTGACTGTTTTGACTAGTTGGTAGTACATCTGACTGGGAATCTATTGGTCATGGATAAGAACCCCGACAGTGGCACTCATCCTCACTCATCCTTTCTGACTTTTTGGAGGTCCCTTAAGTGGTCGCTTAACACAAGTTTTACAGTGTTTGTCTTTCACCCATGGGTTGATAATTGTAGACCAATGGAGGATAGCAGCTGGAGGCTAGGAAAGGATGTGATCGTAGAACTAGTGTGAGAAATACTAGGAATCCATGATAAGGTACTCCAGCAGTCGCAGTATGACTGAAAAAAAGTTAAAAGGGACATTAAATCTCATCAAAAATCACATAATAACCTTTGTGTATAACCCTTTCCAATTGTTTGAAATTATAGACTGGTTATAGACAAAAATTGAAAATTTGTTGTATTTGAAAAGAAATCATCTTATATGATTAAAAACATTGTTGGAAAAGGCGAAATTGCTTGTAAGCAATTTCTTCTTTTTCCACAATTATTTCTATGATATAAATTCAAGGGTATGTGTGATTAAGGGAATGCACAGGAAAGGGTTAGAGAATTGTTGCTTGGAATCAAAATAAATAATCCATCAAAACCACTTTCTGTAATGCTTCTATAGATTGAATATATATCTTGAAGGTTAAGCACTCAATTATTTCATAAACAGAGTGATAAAGTTATGAAATTATAAACTCATTGATATGAAAGATTTAGCTCTGTGAGTAAGACTTAGTTGTCACTCTGGAAAGTCCGTGTATGAGCATTAATTTGTCCGTCTGTCCTAATTTTCCGACCATTAATTCAACTTTTTCAAGTCCAAAAAGTGTTAAAATTCCACTAAATTCAATATCAGAAAAATGAATCTTTTTCTTAAAGCTGATATTATAGTCAGAGAAGCATGTGCAAAGTTTCCAAGCAATAGATTTAGTTGAAAAAGAAACTTTGATGGATTTTGAAATAACCTGGCACAAGTAGTCTCCAATGTGAGTAGATGTGTGTTTTAAATGCATCTTTTGGGATAGCTTCAAGGTCATCATAACAGCTCAATGGCAAATAATAATCAGTCAGCTCAATATCATTTGTCAAGGGACATCAAGCTAGTTGAAAGTAAAAACTAAATTGTACCTGTATGTCTTACAGCCATGATCAGACCTAGCTGCTCTCCAGAACAATTTCAATGCAGTAACGGAAAGTGTATTTCTAATATCTGGGTGTGTGATCATACAGACGATTGTGGGGACAGCAGCGATGAAAAACTAGAACTCAATTGTGGTAAGTTTGATATTTGTGTTGGAAAGTTTAAACTCAATTGTGGTAAGTTTGAACTCAGTTGTAGTCAGTTGGATATTTATGTTGGTAAGTTTTAAGTCAAATGTGGTAAGTTTGAACTCAATTGTGGTAAGTTTGAACTCAGTTGTGTTCAGTTTGATATTTATGTTGGTAAGTTTAAACTCTATTGTGGTAAATTCGAACTCTTTGGTTAATTTGATGATCAAATTTTTACATCAACAGCTAATATCCACAGCTTAAGATACCTGGGGCCTGTTTTACTAAACTACTTACGAAAAAGTTAATCTTAAGTCAAAATCAGAATTCATATATCTAGTGTTTTCATTCATAGTTAGATTCTGCGTTACAATATCTCATTGGACAATCTAATCTAATGAGATATTACACTGCAGAATTCCATATATAGTTAATTTTGTAGAGGCAACTTTAATTTTTGACTTACGCAAAAAAGATCGTAAGATGTGTAGTAAAACAGGTCCCTGGTCACCCAATGTGTTGTTGTAAAAGAACAATTTCAATGTTGTAATAGGACATGTCTATCTCATAATACGAGTGTTCTGTTATTCAGTGTAATTTCTAAATGTAACCTTTAAGACTTGGGGGTCTCGTAATAAAGGTTTGTAAGAAAATTACTATAGTGACAGGAAAATTAAAGTGAAATGTGTTAATTGGCAGGGTTCAACACTAAGGGGAGGCTAAGAGACATAGACTCCCTATTTTGTGGGTAAAAGTCTTTAATTTTGAAAGTTAGGTGCCCAATTGACTCCTTTGTCAAAGGATATTTCCACAAACAAATGATCTGACAGTCTCAACCCATAAATTATATCAATCAAAATTTAAGATCTGTTTGATACAAACATTTAAACATTTGGTTGTATCTATTAATTATTTTGAGAGATGACTGTTACAATTTTGGTGGAACAATTGTGGAAAAGAAGAAAATGCTTGTAACAAGCAATTTCTTCTCTTCCACAATTTTCACTCCCAAATTTTATGTCGGACTCCTTGATGTCATATATTTGGAGTCTGTTTGGGTCCTTCCTCTCAGAAGTAAGTGCCGAATGGTAAGATAGATATTGGACTGGCCTGATCTTCAGGACTATTTCTGTGTGATAAAGGGAAGTGTATTTTTAATAAAATAGACTTTCTTTCAACAGGTTCTCAATGCCAATGAGCTTAGGTCAATTACTGAGTGAGTGATCAAGGTTTAAAAAAAAAACATGGTGACAAAATGATGAATTTGGGACATTTGAATTTCAAAATCACATTTATAATATAGTATAGTTTTTATCCCCTGACGTTTCGGCAAAGGGGATATAGCAAGGGTCTTTGCACATCATTCTGTCCTTCTGTCATTCCATCACTAAACTTGTCCGGAGCATATCTCCTAAAGTATAATAGCTATCAACTTGAAACTTTATGGGTGGATAGATCCCATGGATGAGAAGTGCAGTGCACAAGAACACAACTATTGCTTGCATAATTTTAGAGTTATTGCCCTTTGACTAGGCTTCAGTTTACTATCAAGCTTTGATGGCAAGGGATGGCCATGTCTCACATGGCTCTTGTAATCTTAGTAAAGAGTCCTATGAGCTCTAAAGAGGTCTTCCCATCTAGGACCTAAGAAAACCGTAACAGTGAGTTAGTTTACACTCAAGAAAAATTCACTCATTTAATAGGTGATTAAAATTTATCTTATAACTATACAAATATCTGTGTGATATTATCCTGTATGATATTTTTTATGTTATCACATAGTTTTTTTTAGAACACTGATATAATGTGATTATTTTTAGAAACTTGCATTTCAGTTAGAAACATCGACGCAAACAAGACAAATATAGGTTATGAGATAAATATAATACATACTTAATGTATTGTATGAAAAAAATATCTAACTTGGTTGTGAGAATTAATAATTGTCTCGGCATAGCCTCGCCAATTATCAATTCTCCCAACCTCGTAAGATTTTTTTTTCATACAAAACACTCATTATGTATTATATATTTCTCTATTTTTGTCTCTGTATTACAGATACTAGAGTTTGTCCATTCAACACATTAGTGTGTCTATCTAACCATGTGGCTGGGGGATATCAGTGTGTGGATCTGCAAAAGGTAAAGTTATTTCAGCTTCTGGCAGACTTTTCTAAAAAGGACATTACAGTAAAAAATGTGACCTGCCACATAAAAAAGGACCATCTGGGAAGTGCGTAAAGTGTCGATCCTAGTCAGACTGCGCGGACTGCACAGACTGACTAGGGCCGAAACTTTTCACTGTGTGCTTATTTTCTGAATCTGGAATGATCAATCTAACTTCCAGTAATAGAATTTTTGAAATGAAACCTCTGGTTGACCTATGCTGGACCCAATCTCTTTTTCAAATAATAATTCCACAGAATTCCCAGATGTTCCCTTTTACATGAAGGGTCACAAATGTATTAAGCAACCACTAAAGGGAAAACACAAAAGTGATTGTTAAGGAGAATGATCACATAGTATACAATTTGTTAGCTTAGGTGGATGTGCGTCGTCTGTCGTCCGTCGTCAACATTTGCCTTGAATGCACTCTAGAGGCCACATTTTTGGCCCGATCAACCTGAAATTTGGTCAGAATGATGGTCTTGATAAAATCTTGGACAAGTTTAAAACTGGGTCAACTGGGGTCAAAAACTAGGTCACGGGGTCAAATCATAGAAAAACCTTGTATGCACTCTAGAGGCCACATTTTTGGCCGGATCAACCTAAAATTTGGTCAGGATGATTGTCTTGATAAAACTCCGACAAGTTTGAAATTGGGTCAACTTGGGTCAAAAACTAGGTCACAGGGTGAAATCTGAGATAAACCTTGTATGCACTCTAGAGGCCACTTTTTGTCCCGATCAACCTGAAATTTGGTCAGAATGATTGTCTTGATGAAATCTCGGATGAGGTTGAAATTGGCTCAACTAGGGTCAAAAACTAGGTCACAGGGTCAAATCATAGAAAAACCTTGTATGCACTCTAGAGGCCACATTTTTGGCCTCATCAACCTGAAATTAGGTCAGAATGATTGTCTTGATAAAATCTCAGACAATTCAAAATTGGGTCATGTGGTCAAAAACTAGGTCACAGGGTGAAATTTGAGATAAACCTTGTATGCACTCTTGAAGCCACAATTTTTTCTTGTCAACCTGAAATTTGGTCAGAATGATTGTCTTGATAAAATCTTGAATGAGTTCGGAATTGGATCAACCAGGGTCAAAAACTAGGTCACAGGGTGAAATCTGAGATAAACCTTGTATACACTCTAGAGGCCACATTTTTGTCCCGATCAACCTGAAATTTGGTTAGAATAATTGTCTTAATAAAATCTCGGACAAGTTTGAAATTGGGTCAACTGGGGTCAAAAACTAGGTCACGGGGTTAAATCATACAAAAACCTTGTATTCACTCTAGAGGCCACATTTTTTTGTCAGATCAACCTGAAATTTGTTCAGAATGATTGACTTGATGAAATCTTGGACAAATTTGAAAATGGGTCAACTTGGGTCAAAATCTGAGTCATGGGGTCAAATCTTAGAAAAACCTTGTATGCACCCCAGAGGTCACATTTTTTGGCCCGGTCAACTTGAAATGTGATCAGAATGATTGTCTTGATGAAATCTCAGATGAGGTTGAAATTGGCTCAACTAGGGTCAAAAACTAGGTCACAGGGTCAAATCATAGAAAAACCTTGTATGCACTCTAGAGGCCACATTTTTTGCCTCATCAACCTGAAATTAGGTCAGAATGATTGTCTTGATGAAATCTCAGACAATTCAATATTGGGTCATGTGGTCATAAACTAGGTCACAGGGTCAAATCCTAGAAAAACCTTGTATGCACTCTAGAAGCCACATTTTTTTGCCGGATCAACCTGAAACTTTGTCGGAATGATTGTCTTGATGAAATCTCGGATGAGTTCGAAATTAAGTCATCTGGGGTCTTATGCTAGGTCACTGGGTCAAATCTTGGAAAAACCTTGTATGCACACTAGAGGCCACATTTTTTTGCCAGATCATCTTGAAATTTGGTCAAAATGATTGAATTGATCAATTTGGATGTCTTTGAAATCAGCTCTTTTGGAGTCAAAAACTAGGCCACAGAGTCAAATCATAGAAAAAACTTGCAAGTTAACCTGAAAATTGTAAAAAAAAAGATTTTCAAAGTTTATAGAAGCAACAGCATTATTTAGCTAAGTGACATTTAATTATCATTCTCTTTCTAAACCTGCTTTTGAAAATTTTTAGACAGTTCATTCAGGTGAGTGATTTAGGGCCACTATGGCGCTCTTGTTTACAAATGACCGCCGTCATAGCGCAGTTGGTAGCGCGTCGGACTGTCAATCTAGAGGTCCCGGGTTCGATCCCTGACGGCGGCGCTCATTCTTTCCGACTATTTGTCTCTCACCAATGGGTTGATAATCGTAGACCTATGTGAGATAGCAGCTGGAGGCTAGGAAAGAATGTGATGGTTGTACTGGTGAGGGAAATACCAGGAATCCATTGTTAGGTGCTCCAGCCGCCGCGATATAACTGAAATAAAGTTGAAAGCGGCATTAAACTCCATTCAATCAATGAATTGTTTACAAATGAGAAAAATTATTTTGATTGAATACCGAAAATCTTGCGAATCTCTCAATACATGTAATTCTATGTTGTCTCATTGAGATGATTCTAATGAGCTTTAACAACATAGGGCTCATTTATGAAAATTTTTAGCCTGATTATTTGTAGAATAGGGGGGGCTATTCTGGTCACCTGGGCGTTGGGGTCGGCTTCCACATAATGCTTTGGTTAAGTTTTTACATGGGAGTGTTAAAAATCTCTGTTTCTACGGAAAGTTTTTGCTTTGAAACTAAGCACATACTTCTGTGAATATAATATCAGCCTCTAGACAAAGATTCATTACTGTGATATTGATACAGTGAAATTTTAACCCTTTTGAGACTTAGAAAGCTTACTTAAGCTTTTACGTGCAACTGATGTATATCTGTAATATTTCTTTATCTACTTAAGCTATTGCTTGAAAACTTCCCATTTGCTTCTGTGACCATAATAATAACCTCTAGACAAAGGTTCATTACTCTGATATTGAATTAAGTAGAATTTTTACCCTTTTCAGACTTACAAATTTTTAGTAAAGTTTTGACATGCAACTGATGTATATTTGGATGGCTTTGTATGAAACAGTTGTAACTCCCTATATGTTTATAGGGAGTTACAACTGTTTCACACTGAGCCATCGATTTGTAATATCTCAATTCTTCTTAAACTATTTGCTTTGAAACTTTGTATATGCTGCTTTGACCATCATATTATCCTTTAGACAAAGATTCATAACTCTTTACTTTCATTTAATGGAATTTTCCAATGTCGATATTGATTTGCTGTTACTTTCCAGCACTAGGAATAGTCGAGCTTAGCTGTCCTCCAACAGCTCTTGTTAGACTTATGATGTATACAGTCCAAGATATTTTAATTAAAAGAAGGGGCTTTTGAAAACTTTCAATTGATAATCAAAGCGCTGAAAGCACTGGAGGTGGACGTTTCTGGTGGTATTGTGTTGAAAATAGAACGAGACGAAAAGATATTATCTATGTAAACATGTGGTAAATGTAAAATGTTTCGACCCAAGATCGGCAAGTTTCAATGTTGATGCAAACTTTATCGGAAAAACAATGTTTTTTTATTTACTTCTTTTTGTTAAACCTCGCTGCCGTCATAGCGCAGTTGGAAGCGCATCGGACTGTCAATCTAGAGTTCGCGGGTTCGATCCCCGACGTCGGCACTCATTCTTTCCGACTATTTGTCTCTCACCAATGGGTTGATAATCGTAAACCTATGTGAGATAGCGGCTGGGGGCTAGGAAAGAATGTGGTGGTTGTACTGGTGAGAGAAATACCAGGGATCCATTGTTAGGTGCTCCAGCCGCCGCGATATAACTGAAATAATGTTGAAAGCGGCGTTAAACTCCATTCAATCAATCAATTTTGTTAAACCTATGTTTATTGTTCAAAATAAGAATGGAATATGACATTAACACCTTATGTTTATTTTGTCCATGAAATATGTGCGACCCGTCACGCAAAAAAGGAGCGCTCGAAAAAGAATCTGAAAAAATAGATCGGTTCCAGTACCGGTCAACCAGAGGTCGCATTTTCAAAAAGAATTCATGAGCATCCAACCCTCTTTAATCCGCATGAGCTGTTAGCTTCACATTTAATATAAAATTGACTCTAAATTTAAAAGTAACTAAGAGTGTGCTAATGAGAATGCGTGATAGATTAGTAACTTTAATGAACATATCCACAAATAGCACCAAACAACTATATTGAAAGGAACAAATGAAATCTCGCTAATACAGCTGCGGCTTCAAGGTTTACGATATCAATTGAAATTCTATGTCTTAAAACATAGGCCTACAATTCTTTATCTAAATGTAGTGTATTCGATAAAATATGAATTACAAGACAATGTTTGCTTGTGTTGATTTTTTACGAAGCTTGGTTAAAAACATCATAAATCATTTAAGGGAAAACGAATATTTCTGGTATGCCTGTCAGCATTTGGGAGAGAGAAAAATGAATGAAAGACCTAGAGATTGTCAAAAAAATATATAGGGCTAATAGGCATAGCGCCCGTGTTCTAAATATTTCAAATTTGGTTGAACGGTTGATTAGCAATCCGCTATCCGTGGGTCCGCTATACGCAGGTCAAATGCTATGGAAAATACATCAAATTTTTAGATGTAGACAGCGTATGCATGTCCAAAATGGCTCTTTATTGTTTGAAGTTGTCCGGAGAATCCATGTCTCAACTCCGTACATCACGAAGAAAATACCGCGGACTAAGTTAATAATCGATTTTAGATGTTTGTGATTAAAATGTCCTAATTCCCTGTATAGCTTTTTCTGAGTTACGACATTCTAGACACAACCCGAAAAACTACGAAAAATATTTGAAAAGTGTACAGGATCGATCACCGAAGGGAGATTCGCCTAGAAAACATTGCACCCACCCCCCACCCCCAAAAAAACATTTGAAAGAGCCCATGTCCCCCTTCCGCTTAAACACAGGTTATACGGTAATTCGAGTTAGGCGGAGTAGGCAACCGTCTATATATAGAATACATATACATTTACAATCGCAGTCGACGTAGTATAATTATTATTAGAAAGATACTAAAATGTCCAGTTTGTTATTGGAAGAACCCTCAACTGAGAGCAAATTATTTATATTTTAGGCTCCTTGCGTAGTTAAAGTGTTAAAACAACGGAGAGTGTCAAAAGTTGACTTTAATGTGTTCTTGATCAGAGTGTCCTAACTCGCTATAGTAATACAAGTGGTTTACGACCTGCTTTTCACAAACCCTAAAACAGCAAAATTCCTGGAATTTTTCGGGATTGTTCACCGAGGTGATCTGTTCTGCATTACAGAGAGATTTTCCTAAAGTCTGAGTATGTAAAATGTGGGATACCAGTTCAGCCTCCTTGTTTAATCCCCTTTACACCACGGGAAAAACCCAATAGGCGAATCACCGCCATGTCTATTTATAGAATTCTTGCGCGAAACAAAAATTCGTGTGATCTAGGATTGGCAGATGATTTCGCATTTAATATATGCCTTTGGTAAATATTCTAATTGTATAGAATTCTTGAATAGTGCTGTTTTCAAAATGCTCAGTTGTCGAGCGAAGGTAAGTCTTGTAAAAAAGAAAATTGAACCAAAGCCGGTACACCTTTTTTGAAAACCTATTAACAACCGACAGGATTGTTCTCACGTAGTACTAACTCTGGGTGACGTAGAAACGTCCCCCAAAAATTGTCACTTGATAGACATGGTCACCCAAGCAACATAAACTGTATGTTTAATGGACAGACATATAAAGTAGTGGACTGCTGGACAAAATTCTAAGTAAAAAAATCAAAGTGCTGAAAGATACTGTCCACTGACACAATGTGATGTTAGTCAATACAAATGTGATCATGATGAATGTATACCCTGCAGATGTGATATGACTAGAAGTGTGTTATTTAATAATAAAACAGCTTTTCTCAAGCTATATTTACCACATTTTGGTCACCATCGGCATAATTTTATTTGTATTTATTAGGTCTGTGATGGAACTAGGGACTGTGATAGGGGTGAAGATGAGAGAAACTGTCCACTGACACAATGTGATGTGGGTCAATACAGATGTGATAATGATGAATGTATACCTGGCAATCTCAGATGTGATCATGTAGATGATTGTGGGGACAATTCGGATGAAGGGGACGCCTGTGGTAAATATTGTTTAAGTTTTATACTTTCCTTTACTAAACTGTCAGCTAACACAGTGTGATGTCCGGCCATAACAGATGTGATAAGATGAGTGTATACCTGGCAATCTCAGATGTGATCATATAGATGATTGCGGGGATAATTTGGACGAAGGGGACACATAGGGTAATCACTTTTTTGTTATTCTTGATTTTAAGCTCAGGGTTTTATATTTCTCAATTGGAAGGTTAAAGAATAATCTGGGAGCTTAAAAGAGTTCAGGGTTGCAATCATGGCTGCAGTACCATTTATTCTTGTGCATCCTAAGAGAAAACACATGCAATATTTTGAATCAAATTTTAACAGGCTTGAGAAACGGCTAGGGAAAATATCTCCAAAGAGGTAAATTCAAACTAAAAGCATGAATCCAACTATTAAGGTAGTGGACTCATGATAGTTCTGCAATATTTTGGAAGCCATTGATATGACGAAATCGTGATTAACATTGCGAAAGATTATGAGTTCCAAAATGTTGCCAAAACATTACGGTTCCACTACCTTAAACACACTATGTCATGATGTGACTGTTCCATCCAAATTTGCTATTAGGGTAACACTAAAAAGCCCCTGAAGGCTGAAATGATATTGCTTTTGCTTATTTTGATAAACAATTTCTGACTTTCACCAAACTCCTTTTCAGACATACAGATCTAGAATATTGTAAGAATCATCACAAAAATGCTTATTTGATTACAGATTACAGTAAATGTGCGGACAATGAGTTTACATGTAACAACCAGAGATGTATCGCTAAATCATGGACGTGTGACGAAGTTGATGTTTGTATTTGTTTACAGATTACAGTAAATGTGCGGAAATAAGTTTACTTGTGTGATGAGGTTAAAGTTTGTATTTGATTACAGATTACAGTAAATGTGCTGATAATGAGTTTACATGTAACAACCAGAGATGTATTGCTAAATCATGGACGTGTGACGAAGTTGATGTTTGTATTTGTTTACAGATTACAGTAAATGTGCGGAAATAAGTTTACTTGTGTGATGAGGTTAAAGTTTGTATTTGATTACAGATTACAGTAAATGTGCTGATAATGAGTTTACATGTAACAACCATAGATGTATTGCTAAATCATGGATGTGTGACGATATTGACGATTGTGGAGATTCATCAGACGAACAGCCAGCAGTATGTGGTAATGCAGGGTTTCTGAATTTTTTGAAACAGATAAGATTTATTGCACATAAGATAACAGGTCTTGTTCACTATAAAACACTGCAACTGAGATTAGCATTCTGTTTGTAATTCGCTAAATGTCATTTCCCAATATTAAATATTAAACGAGCCTGTACTTGATATTTCCAATTCAACATGTGTAGAACCATCACTAAGTGCAGAGGTTGAAAAATCCACTCGCCCGCTCGCATTTGCGAGTAGAAATTGCCGGAGGGCGAGTAGAATTTCAGATGAGCTAGTCCGACGGGGCGAGTACAATCTAGGCTTTCAATCATGCAAGGAAAAGCTCATCTTTAAACAAATGACCATTACAATGTAGCATCATTGTCCCAGTTAATATTTCCCGATTTCCAACGGCTTCTTAACTGCAGATTGTCTTTGAAAAAAATAAATGTTCCGACGATGAGAGTCGTAAACTGGATGAGCCGAAATGAATTCAGTTACCCTTCTAAAGACTATCTGTTAGTTTTTTTTATATCCACTATTTATGCGACTATTTGATGAGACTATTGTGTAAACACGAGAGAAAATTGTGTTTCTGTGAACACACAGATGACCTCACCCAGTACAGGTGTTCGGTGGTCCTTTTGAAGTCGGGCCATTCTCTGAGAAATTTATACAGTGACGTCATATTGAAGATTGGTTTCAAAATAAATCTTATGATTTTCTCACATCTTTACCACTCGGATATTTTGATAAGGATTATAATTTTTCATTTGAAGTAAGTTATTTTCGTTGGTAAATTATTTCGAAACAGCCATTTTTTGCACGCGTAATTAATGTAATTTCGGTAATGTACACTTGTTGCGTTCAAACATATTTGCACCCTTTCAAAGGCCTTAAAATTCTTTGGGAAAGATGTTAGGGGTGGAAGTAGAGATTTATTTTTCGTAAAATATTATAAAA
Source organism: Fragum whitleyi (assembly GCA_948146395.1). Lineage (NCBI taxonomy): Eukaryota > Metazoa > Mollusca > Bivalvia > Cardiida > Cardiidae > Fragum > Fragum whitleyi. The sequence goes on from OX411558.1 coordinate 50,441,280, forward strand.
CAACAAAAAACAAAAGAACAAATAAAACACACTCACACAAAAGAGGGAGCAGGTCGCATCTCAATGATCACGAATCATAATTTTAAAAAGCCGAGCGGGATGGCATTGGTTGTTTAAAAGCGCGGCTAACACTCAGATACATCTATAGCAAAGAAGTTATTCCAGGTCAAAACTTGTTTATTTGCATTTTAATATTTGTTTATTTGCATTTTAATATTTTTTATTGTCCCGATTTAATCTCCCGATTGTTTCTAATATTCAATAAGGGTTCTGGTTTAAAAAAATTGTTTCTCGTGAGATTCAATGATAAGAGTGCCGATTATCCGTCGTATTTTCATACGTTAAAGAAGAAATGTTTTTGTGATCCAGGTTGCTAACATCCCAAATTCCTTATTATCCGTGTTACTCATTAAGGTATTCTTCTGTACACGGTGAGACCTTATAGATTACCCATCTCTGATTTCATAAAAGTACTGTCACAATGAGTTAAATTTATACCAGGATGAAAACTTCATCCAAATCAAATGACTTGTGTTCTTGTTATAAGACTTACTTACATTTTATAAATTTTGAAGGGCGAGCTTATTTGGTTTAAGGGCGAGTTGAAATTTATGGTTACTAGTCCTACAGGACTAGTTGGGTTATTAAGATTTTTCAACCCCTGCTAAGTGTCCTAAACAGACACTTGGTGTAAATAGAAGATTGCTTGAGTGTCTAAAAACACTTTGATACCTTATCCATCTAAAAAACGCAAAGTGAAGACTCGGCATGTTGGAAATGTCAACCACTGGCTCAAATATAATTTGCATAACATTCTGGCAGACACTTAGGTAAAAGGGACCTTCTTGCTCAATTTCTAGGGCAGAAACTTGTAAGGAACTGTTGAGCAGCAAAAGGAAGCCATGTGTAGGTTCATCAGTGTGTTGCAACTTTATTCATGCATATCTCACTTGTAGTTTCTTTGTATATTCCTCAGCAAATATTTTTTCTGTCACATTCAATACTGCCCTGCAGTCAGTACCACATAACAGTTCAAACTGTTTTCTAATTATACCTGCATTGCACACTAGTCCCGTGCAAAGCAAGGTATAATTTGCTGAAAGTTTGCATTATTTTGTCCACTTAAATGCAGCTTCTAAACCCAACCATACAAAGAAAAACATTGTGAAACTCTTATTGCAGGATCATCACAAATTGGATGTTTAAACGACACATTTGAATGTTTGAATGGAAAATGTATCAACCAATCAGAAGTGTGCAACAAGGAAAACGACTGCAGTGATTGGTCAGATGAAAAATCATGTGGTTTGTATAAAATTTCCTATGATCTCTATTGCACAGAGAGGAGATTAACCCTTATCCTGAAATCCTTTTAAAGCCCTCATCTTCATTTAGAGATTAAAAAATTGCTATTTCATGAACATTGTTTGAATAATTATACTTTATTTATTCTTATGAAAGATGAGTTACAAGAAAACACAAATCAATAGAGGAAAGGTTGCTTTTTCGGGAAATGCATAATTTGCCAAACAAGTTATATATGTAAATGAGATTTTGGTCACATGAAATACGCCCATGCTAAGAGAGGTAATGCGCTCCATTCAAATTGGAGTCCAAAATGTTTGGGTCATAAATAGTTATCAAGTTATGCTTATAGATAGATCATTGCATCATAATCATTTGAATTACCAAATATTGGAGTGGCAAATTCAAGCTTATCTTTAAGAATAAAAGCTTAGTTTCTTTGTACATAGTCGTTTAAGATAATTGTCTTGCCTTTCGGAAATGTTCACGAACACAGACAGGGGCTTTAAAGAACATAGCCATCTCACTTAACCAGTTACCAGTGTCATGAATTGTTATTCCAGGTGTGAATGAATGTGCAGACTGTACCCTACAATCTTGTGTACACAACTGTGTAGATCTTCTGTCTGACTGGCAGTGTATGTGATAGGAATTGAGCCTTTGAATGACATTTCCATCAGTTTAGCATGTGGGCATAACAAAGCCTCTGGCCAGCCTGTGCATCTGCACAGTCTGGCAAGAGTCTTCACCTCACGCTTTGTTGGTCGATAATTTTGGTAATCTGCAAATATTCTTCTTGCGTTGGAACTAAATCTGGGCTGAACAATTATAGTGATGGGTATGTACAGACTCAATTTTACTTTCAGGAGTGAATGAATGTGTAGACAGTACCCTAAATTCATGTGAACATAAATGTGTAGATCTTCTGTCTGGGTACCGATGTACTTGTGATGCAGGGTACCAGCTAGCCAAGAATAATAGATCTTGTCTAGGTTTGTATGTTTACTTACTCTTAAGGAAATTTAAATCATTTAAAGAAAGATGGATTGATTTTTACACTCCCATGCACCAACTTTTTGAGTCCCCAGGACCCCATTTTGTTGATGTCATTCTAAAATTCTGGGTATATGCAAATTTAGATAAAGAGAGCAGATGTATATAGCCATAAATGTGACAATGCAACAAATTTATGAATATGCCAATGCTGATTATTTATGTGTATAGATGTGAGTTAATTTGTAAAGTTACATGTAACTGGTGTGTTGAGGCAGGCACATGTTAGCACAGCAAGTTAAGGATTTAAAGTTTTACACTGATATATTTTGTCAAATCTCTATATACACAGATGTGAATGAGTGTGTAAATATATTTTGTGTATATGGTGTTTACAGAGTAAATTAAATTAATGGCCAAATATTTTACATACACAGATGTGAATGAGTGTGTAAAGATAGCTGGTGTATGCAGCCAGGAATGTGTTAACACAGTAGGGAGCTATACATGTAAATGTGGAGAGGGCTATCTCAAACAGTCTGATGGAAAATCTTGTAAAAGGATTGATAGTGAGTATATTCCTGCTTAATATGTCCTACTTCAGACAAGGGGAAGTAATTCACAAGGTTTATATGGTCAACCTAAACCTAAAAAAAGTTCAAAGTAAAAGGGTGTTAAGAATTCTATTTTGAGGGCCTTCCCTAATGTTTATGACATAGACAAACTTTCAAAAACAAAAATGAAGACTCTACTAAATGTTTAAAGAAATAAAGATGGAAAGCTGGTGTGGAAATGCTTTCAACATACCTTGAAATAGATAAAAATACCCGAGAGATTATATTATATTGCAAGGATAAGAATATATACAAACTCCAAATTGGATTTTTCTACATATCATAAGTATTAAAGATTCTCAAATGCTTTCCAATGGATTCCAGATGAATTGTACCATACATGCACTGAGTTTGTTCTTTCACCATATTTGCTTCAACTAAGCATGCTTTTTGATTGGCACATTTTATTGATCATTATCTATAGACAATCGTCAACAATGATCAGGCAGCTTATATCATTGATCAAAATCAGAAATTACAATAAATTTTTGAACCATTTTCAGATATTAAACCATGGATTGTGTTCTCCAACAGATATTATATCCGAGAAATTACGACAGACGGAAAAAATTATCAGATGATATCTAGTAATTACAGTAATGCTGTTGCCCTAGATTTCTTAATTTCGGATCACATGTTATATTTTACTGATGTCACGGCTAAGAAGATTTATCGTATGGCACTTAACGGTACAAGACGAGAGAAGATTATTGATAATCATGTTGAGGCGCCAGAAGGATTAGCTGTCGACTGGATAGCAGGGTGAATAGACTTGACACTTTTCATTGAGCCACTAGGTCTGAGAAATACGTTGTTGTCTATTTCATACTCAGGGTTCGACACTCAGGGGAGTCTGAGACTCTGATGGACTCCAAGGGTCATATGAGAATATTTACAAAAATAACATATGCACAGAGCAGTATCGTTTCTAACTCTTGCCAAAACTGTAGATCTTTTCACTACAAAAGTTGTTGAAGAAAAGATTGGCTTGCATCCTGTACTTTTTTGTGGAAAAGCGTCTTTAGAAGAACATTGTGGAAAAAAGAAATTGCTTATAACAAGCAATTTCTTCTTTTTCACAATGTTCTCCCATTATGGAAATTTGGACTCCATACTTTTAGCTTGGACTCCTTGATTTCATGTGTTAGGAGTGTCCACTGGACTCCTAAACCACAAAAGTAAGTGTCGAACCTTGCATACATTTTACTGTATGTGTTGATATTCTGAAATATTTATAACCTTAACTGATGGAGTTCATCATAAACTCACATAATTGTTCCCCTTGATGAGTTGATGTCCTTGGTGTTGTTGGCGTATTTGTGAAAAACTTTAACCTTGGGTATATCTCTGTTATTGTTCAATGTTCAATAGTTTATTTCATAGACTTGAACTTTTCAGTTCATTGTCATATACGTAGTAAAATATACATGCGGAACAAACAAACAAATACAAGTCAAACAAACAAAAAGATAAAAGATATGTGTGTGTTCACCATCTCAAGAGCTATCCTGATAATGAAGGGGGATAACTCTGGAAGCATTTTGTAAGAGTTATGCCCCTGTTTTTACTTAGATTATTTGCATAATCCAGCAGCTGCAGCCAACCTGGCACCCGTAGGCCGTGCTCCTGTTTTGTGATTAATGTTCAACAAAATATCCATCATTTTCAATTATAATCTTGCACAGTCCTTCTTTTCATTGAATATCAATAATGTTTTAATGGTATTACTGTGGAGAAAAATACCGGTATCTGCTCTGCGATCATGTCCTTCCAGAATAACAAAAGTTGGCACTTTGTTTCCATAATATACCCAACTTTGCATGCAAGTGCACATGCAAAGTAGGTTATAGTTGGCAAACACTTCATACTATTTTGTCATCCTTAATGCAGGTCTGGTAAGGCCATCTAGCTAATGCAATATGACTGAATCATTATTAAATGTTGTTTAAACCTTTGCTGTTTAATCCCTGCTTTTTACGTGCCTGTGATTTTATGTGATTTTACATTTGAAATTGGACAGGTCCAAAATTTTGTAAAACAGGAAAGGGTTAAACCTGATTTTGTACAGTAGAAATAAAGTACTCAAATAATATAATCAGTTACCAGAATTACCAATAAACTTGATAAGACGTAGCCTTGTTTGTGATTGATAAATATAGTTAGTTCAGTGCGAAACAGTTGTAACTGCCTATAGACATAGTCAGTTACAACTGTTTCACGCTGAGCCATCAAAATGATATACCAATATATATAGTTTTAACCCTTGTCAAGAATTTACCTGCTGTAGGAGGTGTAGACAAAGATCAGTCTCATTTTTTTACAGAAAGCTATATTGGGTTGATGCTAAACTTGTTAGTATTTTGGTGTCGGAGTTGAACGGTACGAGTATAAAGACAATACAAACTGGGGGTATTCTGAGACGACCTAGAGCTTTAGTTGTTAATCCTTTCACTGGGTATGTAACAGTCTGATCTTAGTCTACTCAAATTTGTTGATGCTAAACTTGTCAGTATTTTGGTGTCGGAGTTGAGCAGTACGAGTATAAAGACAATACAAACTGGGGGTATTCTGAGACGACCTAGAGCTCTGGTTGTAAATCCTTTCACTGGGTATGTACAGATCTGGGACCTATTTTACTAAACATCTTACAATCATGTTTTGGGTTATTCAAATAGTAAAGCTGCTTCTACAGTAGTAACTAAATAGGAAATTCTGCAATGCATTATCTTATTGGAATCGTCTTCTAAAGACGACTTCAATAAGATATTGCAAGGCAGAATCTCACAATGAATGAAAACACCGGGTACAATTTGGGATTTTTTAGTTTTGATAAATTTTAAGCTCCACTTGCCGAAGGCCAGCAATTATTGTCATGGCGGAGTGTCCATCATGCGTGCGTCCGTTCCTAAACTTTTTAGCTCACCTGAGCACATCATGCTCAAGGTGAGCTTTTGTGATCATTGAATGTCCTTCAACCATCATTTGTTGAGTGTCGTGCGTCTTCATGCATCACCAATTGAAGTGTTTACACTCTAGAGGCCCCAATTATTGTCCAATCCTCATGAAACTTGGACAGAATGTTTGTCAGGTCACAAGGATGAACCCTAATGAAAATGGGAAGGATCCATGCCATATCACAGGAAAAGGGGCTTAATGACAATTTTCTTGTTTTCACTCTAGAGGCCACAAATATGGCCCAATCTGCATGAAACTTGGACAGAATGTTTGTAAGGTCACAAAGATGAACCCTATTGAAAATGGGAAGGATCCATACCATATCACAGGAAAAAGGGCTTAATAACAATTTTATTGTTTTCACTCTAGAGGCCACAAATATGGCCAAATCCTCATGAAACTTGGACTGACTGTTTGTCAGGTCACAAGGATGAACCCTTTTGAAAATGGGAAGGATCCATACCATATCATGGGAAAAGGGGCCTTAATGACAATTTTCTTGTTTACACTCTAGAGGCCACATATATGGTCCAATCTTCATGAAACTTGGACGGAATGTTTGTCAGGTCACAAGGATGAACCCTATTGAAAATGGGAAGGATTCATGCCATATCACAGGAAAAGGGGCCTTAATGACAATTTTCTTGTATACTCTCTAGAGGCCACAAATATTGCCCACTTCATGAAACTTGGTCAGAATGTTTGTAAGGTCACAAGGATAAACCCTATTGAAAACGGTAAGGATCTGTGCTAAATCACTGGAAAAGGGGCCTTTATGACAAATTTCTTGTTTTCACTCTAGAGGCCACAAATATGGTCCAATCTTCATGGAACTTGGTCAGAATGTTTGTCAGGTCACAATGATGAACCCTTTTGAAAATCGGAAGGATCCATGCCATATCACACACACAAAAAAAATATGACCTTTGCTTGAAAATTTGCTTATCATTAAATGAGACAAAGATACAAAGGTGAGCAATCTTGGACCACCATGGTCCTCTTGTCTTGAAACATCTTCTCCTCCCAAACCAATGGGTGGATTTTAAAGAAACTTTACCAGAATATTCCTTGGGTGACCCTTTTCTAAAGTTGTTCAATAAATTTGGATTGACCCTCAAATATGGGCGTGGTAGAGCGGGGCTTATTTTGAGCTTGAAATCTTTGAACGACATCTCCTCCTGAACCACAGAATAGATTTCAATGAAACTTTGCCAGAATGTTCTTTTGGTGACCCTCTTCTAAAGTTGTTCAAGAAATTTGGAATTACCCAAAAATATAGGCGTGCCAGGGTGGGGCTAATTTCGAAAACGAAATCCTTGAACAACATCTCCTGAACCACTGAGGTGATTCCGATGAAACTTTACCAAAATGTTCCTTTCATGACCCTTTTACATATTAGTGCTATGTGTTCACTTCTGATAGCTCAGTATCAATTTGGATAAAGACAGAATTCCTTCTATATGCTGGTTATTTTCATTACCTTCTATTTTCAATATCTCTCTTTCAAAATCTTGAGATATTTAAGCCAGTGGAGCAATACAGGTCCTCTTGGGCCTCTTGTTTCGAAAGAAATTTAGTAAAACTGGCCCCTGATCTTAGTCTACTCATATTTGTTGATGCTAAACTTGTCAGTGTTGAAAAATCTTTCATTTCTTGAACAATAAAAGTTACATTTTCATTTCAAAGATAGATTGATCCTACACAAAAGCAAATATCTGCCATGTCAATACTTCTGTCAGCTCTGAAGACATGAAATAAATGGACACAGAAAAGTACTCAATTGCAGTATGCCAAAACATGGGAAGCTGTTTTATGAAAAATCTTCATTAATTGACAGATATGCGTATTGGACAGACTGGGACCGTGATTCTTACATTGGAAGGATTGGCATGGATGGATCTAAAGCAGAAAAAGTCATAACTAAGAAGATAGGCTGGCCAAATGCTCTGACCATTGATTTTGATACAAATAGGCTGTGGTGGGCTGATGCACATCTAGATTGGATTGAGTAAGTTATGACTTAAATTTTAATTCTAATAATATCAATATACAATAAATATTTATATTGCGAATTTCACGGGACTGTCAGATTCATTTAGCTAGAGATATATCTTGCTGTAAAGATTTAATGAATTTCATTGTGACCCAACAGCCCATATAAAAAATCAGTTGTTGTCGTAACCCTTACACATCATTTTCAAAAGCTCACCTATTAACTATTGGTCTGTTTTACAAGTTATTTTATATATTGTAGGCTTGCTAATGTTAAAGGTTAAAACAGACATGTGGATGGACAGTGAATATCCCACCCATTTGTTTTCACTGTGTTTTACATGTTTTAGGTCGTTAGTGCCTACACAAACATGGGTGGGGTATTTCTCTTTACATATATTTACCTATATATTTACAGCCTTTCATCTTTGAGTCTAATGTGTTGTAGATTTGCTGCTGATGGTGTTACCAACAAACATGTGATTAGATGAGGAATACCCACCCATTAAACGATTTTCTATCTCTGTATTTGAAATTCCACTTTATTTGATGTCCAAGAGCTACAGGGTTGAAAGTGCTTATTAATTAAGTGTATTTGCACTTTAATCCTCTTATCACTGGGACTTTGGTGTATTGTAGATTCGCTGATGTTGACGGTACAAACAGACATGTGGTCAGAAGGGGTATACCCCACCCATTTGCCATCACTGTGTTTGAAGACTGGGTTTACTGGACTGACTGGAATCATTTAACAATCGAGAAATGTAATAAATATACGGGGACTAATTATACAGTTATACTGAATGTTACACATAGACCCATGGATCTACATGTATATCATCCTTTAAGGCAAAGGAAAGGTAATTATTCTATTCTTTAAGCTTGGCCATTTCTCAGCTACTATTTGCTTAATACTTTTGACTGGTTACAGATATAGTTTTCATGTTTCACATGTGCATTGCTTGTGACAAACCCTTTGTGTTGGTACCAAGTTCAAGTTCATCAGTCAAGGCCATTTGTCAATGTCAGAATTTAGAAATTTAAAACTTTAAAATTGGCCATAATTTTCCAGTGGTAATTGATATAGCCTTCATGTTTCAAATATTTATTACTTGTGACAAGACCTTTTATTCGAAAACTTAGGCAAGGATCTCGCCCAATTTTAAGGTCAAATTGTCAAGAGTAATAATTTCCATCATAAACACTCAAAGTTGACCATAACTTTCAATTTGAAGGAGATAGGGTGTTCATATTTCACATGTGCTTTGCTTGTGATAAGATCTTTTGTTGGTTTCAAGTTCATGGTCAACAATCAAGCTCAAGGTCTTTCTGTAGATATCTAAGTTTTTGGTCAAGGTCAAATAGTCAAGGTCATTAATGTTCATCATAAAAACTCTTAATTGGCCATAACTTTTAATTGGAATGAGATTTTATCTTCTCATTTCATATGTTTATTGTTTGTGAAAAGATCTTTTTGTTGCTACCAAGTTCAACTTGCTATCTTTAGCATATGCTATTATAACCATGGCATGGTAAACTGTTTTAAGTAAATTTTGGCTGTTGATTAAAAGCATACTTAATTATCAAGCATTTATTTGGGGAGCATAATCTGTCACTATGTCTCTTGTTTACTTGTGATGTCAGAATACATGAAATCACATCCTATTTGATAGGCAATAAGGAATGCTCTGTGTTGAGCAATGTTATACACCTTGAAAGTAAAGGGTGTCGGCATTAACATAAATGATGACAATAAGCCATGTTATGTTGTGTTATATATATGTTATACAGGTCAGAATCCTTGTGGGAATGACAATGGTGGATGCAGCCATCTATGTTTGATTGCCCCAGGGGGAGATAATTTCACCTGCGCATGTCCAGATAGATTCTATGTGAACGACGACAACAAGACATGCACGGCCAACTGCTCTACAGCAGAAATGAACTGTGGGATATCTGATGAAAGGTAGGCATGAATTGATGGCTCAGCCTGAAACAGTTGTAACTCCCTATATGTTTATAGGGAGTTACAACCGTTTTGCGCTGAGCCATCGAAATGGACTTACCTCAACCCTTTCCAGTGCATTTTTTGTGATTTTTCCATTTTGATATCGCACTTGAGAAAATATTGTTTATGAAGCAATTTCTCCTTTTATAGGCCAGTTAAAAGAGTGGATGTATTTTGTGATCAATTGTAGTGTTGGGGCAACTGGCAAGCAGCTTCCAATTCTCTCTCATTCCTCTCTCAGGCAGATTTTGAAATCTGTCTTGAGCAAAACTATTTCGACTCGAGTCTGATTGACTTCATGTTTATAGTTTGATTGGCCTAGTGATTTGCCAAATGGGCAACTCCACAAACCTGTGTTTATGATTTAACACTATTTTGTTTTTATTGATAGATGTATTCCCAGACTGTGGTACTGTGACGGGACAAAAGATTGTAAGAATGGGGCAGATGAGCCTGATACTTGTCGTAAGTTATTTATCCTCTTAAAAGATGAAGAGAGTATTTGTTGATTTCATTGAGATATGAAACAAAAAAAACTAATCACACTGTATGAATACGCAAAGGGGATTCAAACATGACTGTAATTAGGGTTTTAGTTTCACAATAAATATTATCTTCATATCTTATAATTCAATGTCATGAAGCAAAAATGTAAGAATTTGTCAGTTAAGAACCAGATTTCTTACAGGACTAATTTTTGTGGAACCCACAAAAAAGCTTCATCCTCAAAATTGTTTTCATTGGGGAATAAAGTCAACTTTTCAGTTAATCAGAATGCATACATATTTAAAGACACAACTACAATTGCATATAAATAATTTCTTCCTAAATCCTAGAAATAATCTTGTGTATACCAAGATGATACTACACATATATCCAGTCTAATCTTTATATGTTAGTTTTTAGTTTGTCAGTTTCAGATTGCATTGCCTATAAAATATGTTTAAAGGTCTTCCTTTGTCTGTAAAGTAGAGGAGGGTATATTGTTTCATGCTGTGTGTCTGTTCATCCAATCTTTCTATCCATCCATCCATCTTTCAATCCATAGACATTTTTCATTTGTGGACTCTATCTAAAAAGGAAGAGACCTAGAATCATGACACTTATGTAATTGTTGTCCATGACCTAGGGAGGTGCCAGTTTGTTATTTAGGCAAGAATGTGAAGGATCATGGTCACAATTGAACTTTGCCCGAAAACTGTTTACTGGACAATGGGCTAGTGGAAGGCATTTGTCTGCTTTGCTACAAATTTAGTTTCCACTGACACATTATTTTGTGACATAAATGAAATTCTATATATCATGATCCACAGTAATATGAACTACATTTGTACCTTATTACTTCTACAACAGCCAGACCCGTGTGTTCACCAGGACAGTTTCGCTGTAAGAATGGTAACTGTACATATGGGTTTCAGACCTGTGACCTCCAGGATCAATGTGGTGACGGGTCAGACGAGGACGGCTGTGAGACCCATTCTTGTGAGGCATGGCAGTTCCAGTGTGATAACCATAAATGCATACCAGAAGGTTTGTACTATTTTTATGCCCCTGTATCGAGAAATCAGGGGCATATTGTTTTACTCATGTCCGTCTGTCTGTCTGTCCGTCTGTCTGTCCGAAAACTTAACCTTTGCCTTTTCTCCAAAAGTATTTGACATACAAAGCTCAAATTTGGCATGATGATAGATCTCAATGATCATGCATCCGCTGGTACCAAAGTCAAGGTCATGTGACAAGGTCAAGGTCATCTGTCAAGGTCAAACTTTAAAAAAAATGCCGAAAACTTAACCTTTGCCTTTTCTCCAAAGTATTTGACATACAAAGCTCAAATTTGGCATGATGATAGATCTCAATGATCCGCATCCGCTGGTTTCAAAGTCAAGGTCATGTGACAAGGTCAAGGTCATCTGTCAAGGTCAAACTTTAAAAAAAAAATGCTGTTCCGGGGGCATTCGTGTTTCACAAACACATCTTGCTTTCAGAGATCTGGCATCCAATATCATTGCCTTCTTCATAGAACATCAGATTCAAAAACTCGAAATTATGAAGTCACTGGTTCCCTTATTGTGCCACATATCCTTTGCAATATTTGTCTTCCACCAAGGGGGATAATCGTAAACCTGAGTTCGATAGAAGCTGGTGTGAGATATACCAGCCCTGCGTTCAGGATGAAAACGTTAGCGATGCGCTTTCGAAATGATACCTCGCTTTGCACGTATGCGCACATACAAAGCGGGGTATCATCTCAAAGCGCTTGGGAAGCGCTTTTACATCCTGAACACAGGGTAGGAAACCATTTTTAGGTGCTCCAGCTGTGGTATTAAGACTGAAATATTTAATAAGAGTGGTGATAACCGTCTTCAATAAAAAATCAATCAGGGATCTTTCTTATTGGTTTGCTCGGGTGTATTATTGGTGGATGGACAAAATGGCTATTTCTGGTAAGTTTCAACTAGTCTCGCTCAAGTTCTACAATGATTAACCCTTTGCTCTTTAATCCCTGCTTTTTACGTGCCTGTGATTTTATGATTGAGAAAACGTTGTGAAAAAAGAAGAAATTGCTTCTGACAAGCAATTTCTTCTTTTTCCACACTATTTTCTACCCTACAGAATGGTTATTTTTCAAATTAAATCCACTTTAAATTTTCGTCTGCAAAACCTTTGAATTTGGACATGTCCAAAATTTTGTAAAACAGGAAAGGGTTAAGTAGAAATTGGGCAATACAGACTAAGATCGACTAAGATTGATCTTAGTCTAAGTTGTTTGTAAAATATAGGCACTTTCGATAGATTTGCACTAATCTTATGAAAAATTACTCCCTTTCTATTCTTAAATATTGATTTGGCAATATCTGTGTCAGCCCTGGTGGTGCTTAGATAAAGTTTCACAAAAATTAATTGAGTTAATGTACTTTAATATCTACAGGTTGGAAGTGTGATGGTGCGGATGATTGCGGTGACAATAGTGATGAATCAACAAATATTTGTCGTAAGTTTTGTTCACTCATTACCAGATAACTGAACTTTTAATTCTAATTTAAATTTTATTTCTATTTTAACTTTTAATTCTAAGTAAAAGTCTGCAATTATGAAATTGTTTGTTTACTCAAACAAAAACACTCTTCTAAATAGAGAAATTGTTATTTATTGTTATTCTTCTAATAATTGGTAACAATTATTTAAATTGATATAACTACACACAAACAAACATAGACAAATCAATCATAGTGCTTAAATCTCCAAAGTGCCTATGTATTGTCCAATGATTTTTAAGGGCAGAAAGATCCATGTTTCAAACGAGGACAAAGGTGGTAGAACCTCTTCCATAGTTAGATGTTTTTGACAACAACATCAAATGAAATACATGTATGTCTTAAAGAAAAGTTCTCTAACAAAAAGGTCTCAATGCAAGTAATTTAAGTTTTCTGTATCTAAATAATTTTCAAAAGGTAGCAAAAAACTGTTTCACATAGGATACTAGTTCCCTTTCTATTCTGAAATCTTTCATCTTTGAACAATGGATTTTATATATTTATCTTTCCAGACAAGAGGACGTGTGAGGCCAAGAAGTTTAGATGTGATAATGGGCGATGTATTCCCTCTGACTGGCAATGTGATTTTGACAATGATTGTGGAGACAACAGTGATGAAAAACTTGATCTAGGATGCCGTAAGCACATGTTTATATTACCATTTTGTTTAAATTTGGTAGTGTATCGAACTATTAAAATGATAAAACAAATTTTATCTCACTAAATATGCATTTTTATAAATCTGAAGATATTTTAGACAAATCATATGTTAAAATTTGGAATGAAATTTTGATTTTCTGTTTGAATGGACATGAAATTAAGAATGAATTTCTTAAAATCTATGATTAACCCATTGCTGTTTAATCCCTGCTTTTTACGCACCTGTGATTTTATGATTGAGAAAACATTGTGAAAAAAGAAGAAATTGCTTCTGACAAGCAATTTCTTCTTTTTCCACACTATTTTCTACCCTACTGAATGGTTATTTTTCAAATTAAATCCACTTTAATTTTTCGTTTGCAAAACCTTTGAATTTGGACTGGTCAAAATTTTGTAAAACAGGACAGAGTTAAGCAATGATCTCTTTAAACTCAATTGAGTAGTCTTTTGAACCCCATTTTATTGATGCCAGATTAAAACATAGTGCATTGGTATCTCCTACGTACATCTAATTATTTCTGTAGAAAACAGAACCTGTAAGAAAGGCTGGTGGAAATGTGAGTCTAACTACAGATGCATACCTGACTGGCAGAGATGTAATGGAAAAGACGATTGTCGCGATAACTCCGATGAAAAAACAACAAACTGTCCGACTTGTCATCCTACTGGAGATTTCCAGTGTAAAAATAAAAGGTAATAGTCCTGTTCTGTTTAAGATGACAAAATGGTGCAAATTGTTTGCCAATTTTACCCCGCTTTGCAAACAAGTAGATGTGCAAAGCAAGGTATAATTGGCAAACAGTTTGCGCAGCTTGTCATCCTGTATGCAGGGCTGCATATATAGAAATGGGAGACAAACTAGAGTTTAGTATAGCAAGGAAAACTTTAGAGCATTAAAAATCGTGATTTTGCACTAACTTAATGGCAGGGGTTTGGAAATAGGCATTTTTCTCTAGTTGCCTCTGAACAAGTTAAACATGATTTTCTACTTGTCAAGGATCAACATGATTTTGTCCACAAAAAAGGAGAATAGATAAATTAGAGAAAATATTGTTTTTAAAAAAGAAAATGCTGGAACCCAGCTATTTCTTCAGTGACAACAATATTTTCTACCTTTTTATACAAACATTTGGCTAATTAATCTCTAAGCTCTATTTAGTACCATTGCTAGATTTGTCCTCTTTTTACTTGCTCACAAACAAGTGGCGAAGAAAAATGTACTGGTCCGAAGATAGAAAAAACGGTGCTGGACAAGTCAGACATGGGAATTCCACACCCCTACTAAAGGGGATTTAAACTTAATATTTTAAAGCAAAAAGAGGCACCATGGCACATGAGCTTCTTAAATACATTAGAAAAGAAGAATTTTGCCATCAAGACGATCCAAGGACTGTTTGGATAAGTATTCAGCATTTATAGTGAAATAAAAGGTCATTCAATCTTCTTGATAACAGAGAGGCTGTTTATTTGCATCTATTTATATGTTCAGCTGTTATTGTTAGAGTTATTCTGATTCCAGATGTGTCCCCAAAAGATGGCGCTGTGACTTTGACAATGATTGTGGTGACAATAGCGATGAAGATCCCATCATGTGTGGTGAGTTGTTGTTGTTTTATATCTTTCTGTCTGTCCATCTGTCTGTCTTTCTGTGTCTATTTATCCGTATGTCTCCAAATGATGGTATTGTGTCTTTGAAATTGAATTTCACTAAGATTATTCTTGTGTATCTTATAGAGTAAATATACTCAGAAACTTCCACAAGACGTTATAGGTCCATAAGGTATAGTCTTCCATATGAAAATAGAGGGAAACAATTGGATAACATTTGAAAAGCAAATTAAATGAGTAACAATCTATCCCCTTAACTTATACTTCCTTAAATATTGGATTTTGATTTAGTTATTAGGGATTTTTATGCCCCCGTATCGAGAGATCGGGGGCATATTGTTTTACTCATGTCTGTCTGTCTGTCTGTCTGTCTGTCTGTCTGTCCATCCGTCTGTCCGAAAACTTAACCCGAAAACTTAGTCTTTGCCTTTTCTCCAAAAGTATTTGACATACAAAGCTGTACACCAAAGTCAAGGTCATGTGACAAGGTCAAGGTCATTTGACAAGGTCAAGGTCATCTGTCAAGGTCAAACTTTAAAAAAAAAGCTGTTCCGTGGGCATTCGTGTTTCACAAACACATCTTGTTGTTATTAGAATAAACCCATTTTGCCAGGGTTTGATACTAAGGGGAGACTGAGACTCCTTGTTTACCTGTTGGGACTAACATAATGATTAATCAATACTCAGGACAGTTTCTTTTCAAAACCTTGTCAAAACTATACATATTTTTTCACGATGAAAAATGTTGAAGACAAAATTTGCTTGCATTAAGTAGTATAGTTAAAGAAAAACCACCTCCTTTGAAGGAGAAATTTGTGGAAAAGAAGAAATTGCTTGTAACAAGCAATTTCTTCTTTTCCCACGAATTTCTGCCCATTATGAAATTCAGATTCCTTCCTTGAGGTTGGACTCCTTAATTTCATAGCTTGCAAGTCCAATGGACTCCTTACTCATAAAAGAAAGTGTCGAAACCTGGTTATGAACCATTTCCTTTGAACAGAGGCCTTTAAAAATATATTTTGGTTAAAAGGAGCTAAATAGCCAGTAGAGTATCTCATACCCTAATTGGTCTCCTGATCCATTTTAGCATAATCTATTACTTTTTTATCCCATTTTGTTTAATTTTAGCCAGTCTAGATTTTCATCATCTGATAACAGTATAACTTATTTTACAGCTCCTCATTATCGTAACTGTTCAGAGTCAGAAGTACGATGTAAAAATCAGCGATGTATTCGTAAGAAATGGCAGTGTGATTATGACAACGATTGTGGTGATAATTCAGATGAAGATCCTACAGTTTGCAAAGGTAGTGTTATATTTTAGGTAGTTTGTTACAAATGTAAATGACAAATCGTAAGAAATGGCAGTATGATTATTACAACGACTGAGGCTATAATTCAGATGAAGATCACACAGTTTGTAAACGCCATGTTGTTGATATGGTGTGGTGGTTTTAACAAATTGATGTCTATCAATCCATCTACTATCTATTTATTGGTCTATCCATCTTTCCTTCCAATTATGTGTCAATCTGTAGATATCCATGCTCTTATTCATCATTTGAGCGTGTGTGTGACTTTTATCTTATAACTATACAAATATCCGTGTGATAACATCCCGTATGATATTTTTTTATGATATCACATAGTTATTTTTAAAACAAAGATATAATGTGGTTATTAGCTCCACTGGCCGAAGGCCAGCGAGCTATTGTCATGGCGGTGTGTCCGTCGTGCGTGCGTCCGTCCGTCCGTCCGTGCGTGCGTCCGTGCGTGCGTAAACTTTTTCTTTAAACATCTTCTCCTCCCAAACCAATGGGCAGATTTTGATGAAACTTGGTAGAAATGTTCCTTGGGTGACCCTCTTCCAAAATTGTTAAAGAAATTTTGATTGACCCCCAAATATGGGCGTGGCAGGGCGTGGCATTTTTTCACTTTGAAATCTTTAAAAATCTTCTCCTCCCAAACCATTTGGCCAATTTCAATGAAACTTGGCATGGATGTTCCTTGGGTGATCCTTTACCTAAATTGTTCAAGAAATTTTGATTGACCCCCGAATATGGGCGTGGCAGGGCGGGGCTTATTTTGAGCCCAAAATCTTTGAATGACATCTCCTCCTGAACCACTGGGCCGATTTCAATGAAACTTTAATAGAATGTTTCTTGGGTGACCCTTTACTTAAATTGTTCAAGAAATTTTGATTGGTCCATAAAAATGGGCGTGGCAGGGCGGGGCTTATTTTGAGCCCGAAATCTTTGAATGACATCTCCTCCTGAACAACTGGGCCGATTTCAATGAAACTTTAACAGAATGTTCTTTGGGTGACCCTTTACTTAAATTGTTCAAGAAATTTTCATTGGCCCATAAATATGGGCATGGCAGGGCGGGGCTATTTTGAGCCCGAAATCTTTGAACGACATCTCCTCCTGAACCACTGGGCCAATTTCAATGAAACTTTAACAGAATGTTCCTTGGGTGACCCTTTACTTAAATTGTTCAAGAAAATTTGATTGGTCTAAAAATAGGGGCGTGGCAGGGCGGGGCCTATTTTGAGCCCGAAATTTTCAAATGACATTTTCTTCTGAACCACTTCGCTGATTTCAATGAAACTTTTCCAGAATGTTCCTTGAGTGTCTCTTTACAAAAAATATTTGCTAAATTTTGATAGGCCTATAGATTTGGGCGTGGCAGGGTGGGGCTTATATTGAGGCAAAAATCCTTGAACGATATCTCCTCCGGAACCACTCAGCCAATTTCAATGAAACTTTACCAGAATGTTTCTTGGGTGACTATTTACTTAAATTGTTCAAGAAATTTTGATTGGTCCATAAATATGGGCATGTCAGGTGGGGCCTATTTTGAGCCCGAAATCTTTGAATGACATCTTCTGAACCTTATGTTTTAATAAGATTGGTCAAGGGTTGCAGGTTCATTGTGATTGAGTATTTTGGTGCAATATAGACCAGAACCATTTAATCATTACTAAATAGGTCCTAGGAGATTTTGGAGTGTTAATGTATTCATTTAAAGTAAGCTTTATTTACTGAAAGTCTAAAGATTTTAAAGCCAGTGGAGCGATACAGGCCCTCTTGGGCCTCTTGTTTTTAGAAACTTGCATTTCAGTTAGAAACATTGGCGAAAACAAGACAAAAAGAGGTTATAAGATAAATATAATACATACTTAGTGTATTATATAAAAAATATCTAACTCGGTTGTGATATTTGATAATTTTCTTGGCAGAGCCTCGACAATGATCAATTCTCCCAACCTCGTTAGATATTTTTTTTCATACAAGACACCAAGTACGTATTATTCATTTCCAACAATTTCACGTGTGTGAAGTTGAATCATTGAGCAACCTAGACAGTAACATAGTGCAATGAGAAGATTAACCCTTTCCTGTTTTACCAAATTTTGGACCTGTCAAAATTTCAAGGTTTTGCAGTCGAAAATTTAAAGTGGATTTAACTTGAAAAATAACCATTCAGTAGGGTAGAAAATAGTGTGGAAAAAGAAGAAATTGCTTGTCAGAAGCAATTTCATCTTTTTTCACAATGTTTTCTCAATCATAAAATCACAGGTACGTAAAAAGCAGGGATTAAACAGCAAAGGGTTAACCGACTGTCAACAGGTACTTTGAAACCTTATCTATCTACAAAGCACATAGTGAAGACTATGGTCAGACTGTGCGAATGCAAAGGGTTGCCAAAGTCTTCACTTTGAGCAATTTTGAAATTGTTGGAAATGTTACACAGGGGCTCATTTGCAAACAATTTGGTAATATTTATTATACTGCAAAGAAAATTTTAGCATTTTCATTGGTTAATGCTGACCTGACAAACATTGAAAGCTCTGGCCGCTCCGGTATCACCCCTAATGTTTCCTTAAGGCACTGTAACATGAACATAGAAAAAAAATCGAAACGGTAATGGCAGCCATGTTTCTCTCGCTTCGCTGATTATACGACCCGAATATACGAGGGTGAATCAAAAATTACGTAGACTTGCGTTGCAGAAATTTTGATTTCACAGACTTTGAAAAGAAAAATACACTGTTATTAACTAGCGACATTTTTCTTTTTGTCATGTAAATTTGGTTGAAATCCAACTAGTTGGTCACCTCTAGCAACCATTCTAAAACATATAGTCATTTGGTACCGGCGCACGGTAAAGACGTCAACATGACGCTACGGTAGTGATAACTTCCGTCGAAAGTCAGCACTTTTCAAAATATTCAACTCAACAATTAACACAATTTCTGCATCGCCTATTAGATTGGATAAGTACTATCATCATATCCATTTGATCCAAAATGATGAACTTAAATGAATAATGTGTCTAAACGATACTGAACTGATGTTGTTCTGTGACGATTATAGATCAAACGTCGAGGAGACGTTTACCATTCTCCGGGTGTCATCCTTCAGAAACGCTCTCCATTAAAAAAAACAAACCTTTTAAACCATTTATAAAAAAAGGTACCTGCTTACATTTGAAGACCTTTTATCATATTTATCATATTAACCTCTCGATTAAGTTTTCCATAGGTCCTGTAGAACTTTATTATTGTCTAATTGTCTATGGCTGCGCCGGTGTCGTCATTTCGAAGTTCAAAAATTGACGCGTACCCTTATTTTACTGACTTTGAATTGAAATATACCAAATGGATTACGCTTAAATTTTAAATATCCTAACACATAACGTCAACACGTAAATAAGCGAAGTTTGGAAGGGTTTGGTCCAAATTGAGGGGTTAATTACGTGTAGTAACACTAAGAAGTAACGTTACAAAATGGATTGCGCCGGTGGCGCCTACCCAGGAAATACTAATGTTGGATTTTTTACATCATAGTCATAGGAAACTCTTGAAAATTTAGTATTATGTCAACATGAAATGGTTTGAGAAGTGTACAAAATTTCATTTATTTCCGTCGGGAAATTCCAAAGTTATAGTAAAAGTCCACGTATTTTTTGATCCACCCTCGTACACACTAGGATACAGTTGAAAAGGATGTCAGTTAATAATGAGCAAATAAAAAATGATATAGATGTCAATAAATACCTTAAATTTGTACAAATCTGTCCATTTAAAGTGCCAAGAATCTCACTGTTTCAGCCAAAAAACGCTTCCATATCGCGCAGAGTGTAGTAGTGTGACGTCACAACTATATATGACGTCACTTTGTACATGTTTACTTTTCATAGGGGCGCATTAAGGGATTTTTGTGGTTTAAAAGAAATCGGTTTATATGAACGCCTAAAATAGGCAAAAGACAGATATTTAGCCCTAAAACTTTGAAGTATAATAAATTCTTAATACGGTTTCTTGCCGGGGTATATGACGATTTATTCCGGCAGTAAAAATGATGTCAACCCTCACCTACGGCTCGGGTGACATCATTTTTCCAGCCGGGAATAAATCGTCATATACCCCGGCAAGAAACCGTATAA
The DNA here is from genome assembly GCA_948146395.1 of Fragum whitleyi. Lineage (NCBI taxonomy): Eukaryota > Metazoa > Mollusca > Bivalvia > Cardiida > Cardiidae > Fragum > Fragum whitleyi. Next base: position 50,461,901 of record OX411558.1, read on the forward strand.
CTAATAATGTCTTCTGCTGTTGGTAGAAATTTTCTTCTGTACACAGAGATTAAGCAAAAAGTATAGACTTAGATCAGAGTTTGGCCAATTTCTTCAGCATTTACAAAATTGATTGTGATATACGTCATTTTAATGACAAGTGATATCTGGTACCTGGTACAGCTTGTGGCTCAAATGAAAACTTATGAGAAATGACTGAAAGGTATGGCTAGGTGCATCAGCTTCTGTGATAAAACTCAAATTTGGTTGAAAGTGACTCTGAACTTTTTTTTATACTGGTTTCACCATGTCTGTCCATCCATCTGTCCATCTATAGACCTTTTTGTTTCTCGACTGTAGCTTAAGAACCAAGTGATCAAGAATCATAAAACTTTCTACAAAGTTGCCTATGACCCAAGGAAGTACCCTATTGTTTTGGTTTCACATAGGTCAGAGGTCAACTAACTAGAGAACCAAGTGACTTAGAATCATGAAACTTTATGCAAATGATGCTTATGACTCAAGGATGTGCCCTATTGTTTTTGGGTCACCAAGGTCAAAGTCAATAGGTCAAGGTCACAGTCAATTTTTATTCAATTTTTGTATTGGACTCTTACTAGAGAACCAAGCAACCTAGAATCATGAAATTGTATGCAAATGCTGCATATGACCTCAATATTTTTTACAAGCACATTCTGCACTTATAGCACTTACATTTTAACAAAGTGCTGGTGAGGGGTATAAGTCGGCTTTGTGACAGTTCTAGTTTAGATTACACAGAATTACTGGAATGTCTTTGATTTTTAAACAACATAGATATGTGTGACAGTATATCACATTGTCCAGATAACACTTGAATATGTGTTTTTCAGGACATAAGAAATGCTGGGCCGGACAGTTCACCTGTTTAAGTGGTCAGTGTTTAAACAACAAATTTGTGTGTGACGGTGTGGCAGATTGTCCTGATAACAGTGATGAACAAGAATGTGCCCCGCGATATCCTGGCAATAGATATTGTCCGCAATCACAGTTCCAATGTGGAAATAAGGTTAGAACATTATTGTCTACATATATTTTTTGGGGACCATTATAACATAACATACCATAATGATAAACAAGAATGTGCCCCGCAATATCCTAGCTATAGGTTTTGTCCACAATCACAGTTCCAGTGTGGGAATAAGGTTAGAACATTATTGTCTACATATATTTTTTTGGGACCATAATAAAATACCATACTATAGTGATAAACAAGAATGTGCCCCGTGATATCCTAGCAATAGATATTGTCCGCAATCACAGTTCCAGTGTGGAAACAAGGTCAGTGAAATAGAATATAGAAACTGTATACTTAAGTGCTAAACAATAATGTGCCTGAAGCTATCCAGTTAAAAGGTGTTGTGTACAATCACAGTTCCAGTGTGGAAATAAGGTCTGTAGAGTGTGTGTGTGTATTTCCGTTTATTTATCGTCGCTACCGTAGCACATGCCCATATGAGCGACGCCCCCAGAAGACGGTTAGTTGTTACGGGGGATAGTGCAAGGATACATGGCGAAACTACTGCTGAGATCCGCCATGGTTCTTTAACGTGCTCGGTGTAAAGCACCGTCTCACGGAGCCTCGGTTTAACGTCTCATCCGAAAGACAATTAGTTTTTATTAGTGTACAAGCCCGGGAATCAAACCCACGCCGCCGAACTCCAATGGTTTTGAAGTCCGGTGCTCTACCAACTGAGCTAATCGGGCTGGTTAAGGTCTGTAGAACACAAGGTACTTGGTTATATACTATGAATTAGAGAGTGCCCCTCGCTATCCTGGTAATTGGTATTGGCCACTATCACAATCCCAGTGGGGAAAAAGGTTAGAACATTATTGTCTACATATCTTTGGATGGGACCATATATATAAACTATACTTTGGTGTGGAAATAAGGTATATGGGTAGAAGTGAATATGTATTCAATGGGGACCAAAACATCATAAATCCAGCTTGAGAAGGCTGGATTTATGATGTTTTGGACACCAATTGACTATGTTTACACTATAGTAATAAACAAGATTGTGCCTCTTGCTGTCCGGGCAATAGATATTGCCTTCAATCACAATATCAATTGGGAAACAAGGTAAATAGATTACTGAGTACATATTGTCTATGGGGACCACAACATTATAAATCCAGCTTGTAATAGCTGGGTTTGAATTGGTTTAGCGCCCACTACAGCGTTTTTTCTCCTAGCTTTGGGAAAGGGTCCGAGACCGGACCAATTGGGAAAAATGCGATGTTTTCTCAAAAATTGGGAATTTTCATTGTGACACTTGTTTTAAAAACATTACTTTTATTAATATAGTCCGGCAGAAATTAAGCTGGACCTAGTAGTGTGGTATAAAGTTTTTTTCTTGATTGATTCTGGTAGCTAAGACATTGCACACCAAGAATCTGAATGATGACATCTTGTCATCATTGAGCATTTTGAGAAAATGGAGATGGCAGCCAGGGTTATCGTGAAATATACAAACTGGTCATTAACTTCCTAAAATTATTTTTCTGAACCTACTTTTTTACTTATTCTGGTCACCAAGACGCTTATTAGAACTCAGAAAATAAATTAATGTGTGAATTGAAAGCTGAATTTGAACTTGTAATCAAGATGGCAGCCAAATTGAATTCTGTATTAGTAAACAGTGTAAAAAGCCATGTTATGACAGACCTCAACCTCAGAATGATTTCAACCATTTTGTTCAGAGGCTGAAACCATTTTATTTTTGAAAATGGGTAAAGAATTCTAGTCATCTGATTTTTTTTCGGAAATTGAATATGGCAGCCAGGAATGCATAGATTGATTCTTCTAGCCAAGGCATTCATCAATAATAACACTGATGACATCTTGTAATTATTGTATTTTTTTTAAAATGGAGATGGCAGCCAGGACTTTCATACAAAGTACAAGCCCAACATATTAAACATGATATCTACATATTTTTTAACAAATCATTTTGTATTTTCTGATCTTATAAGATGGTAGCCAAGTCGGAATCTGAAAGTCACGTTGAAACCAACAACAACCTTTTGATAACTTTACACATTTAGTCCGCAAGTCATCTGATCAATTTTGAAAAAAAGGCTCATAAAACCAACCTCTAATCTAATTTCTTTCTGAAATTTGAAGTCAGTCAGGGGAAAATGAATGTAGATTTCCGCCTAAAAACGAATAAACCTTCCACTTGCCATTATAGCTATTAACATGCCCTGCCAAAATAGATGAGAAAACGACTGCCTTAAACAAAACTCAAATTGATTATGGTTATAAGGTTAGTTTTTAGCAAGTTGAGCTCTTTATAAAAGGCAATAGCTCTAAATGAATTTTAATAATATAACATGCCATTGAATAATTGAAATATATTTCCCTAGGTTGAATCTAAAGGACAAGGTTCACTAACCACCAAAAACGGCCCAAACTCAATTTTCTAAGAAATTTGAGTTTTTGATCCCTCTAACCATCATTTGTTACAAAAATGAAAAAGAAGTCCTCCAAGACGACCAAGGTTACCATGGCAACCAGTTAAGTATTTCAGAGGTCATTTTTTGTCAAGGGTATACTTATTTTTTTACAAAAAATTGGGCCGCTTTATATAGGAAGTCGAACCATGCCCTTTGAGATCATGCTTACTTGAAACTCGGATGGGTGACAGCCTTTATCGTGCATATATGTCGTAAAACCTAAGATAAAAGTCAGAAAAGTAAACAAAAATGTATTTCTCTAAATGAAACATTTTTTTTTAAAAAAAAAATGCCTTTTGCTTTTTAATATTCAACATAGCAGCCACGAATGAAAGCAATAAAAGGTTTAAAAAAAATTGTGTCAGCTTATATCAAGACTTTTGTATTGTATTTTATCAAGACTTTGCTGTAGAACTTCCCTTTTAAAAATGCAGACTTTTTATTGGAATCTTGTTATCATGTTGATTACAGCGCGAGCTATTTTAAGTATAATGACAAATCTGAACAGAGGAAAAGTTTCAAAATTTTAATGTTTATCACAGTTGACTTAGGACCTAGATCATTGCACAGTGTCGGACTCTCAACCATAGGCACCATGGTTCGATCTCTGGCAGAGGCAAATATTGTATGAACGTGTGTCCACCAGTGCTCTAAGCAATGCAGTTTTGCTGAAATACTGATAAAAGTGGCTGTAAACCCGAGTAAAAAAGCTAATTTTGCAGCTTATCCTTACATAACATTTCTTTGATCATCAAGCTTTCTGCCAAGCTCAGACAAACATAAAATTTTAATTCACAATGAACAAATTTTGATAATTATTGAAAACGTGAAATGACAGCCAAAAAGGCAATTGATTGAAATGATCATTTGACCTTCCTATGTAAGAATCAAGTTGTCAACATTGGATATTTTGGGTTCTACGTGTCGTTCTGAGCGGTCATAAGATGTTGCCAAAGAATTTAAAAATTGACTGAAAAAACTGTCTATGCTTTCTTATTATCTTTTATCTTATAATAGTGGCCCATGTATCTTATTAAGGATATCAGTATTCATTTCAATCATGGAGTGCTTATTTCAAGATAACAGCATTCTCAATGCGAGATGGCAACCATTTTTAAATACTAAATTAGCTTGTATCCAAATACATGTAAAATAATAAGATCAGAGGGGGCATCATACACCCCTCGAAGCAATATTGCATATATGGTATGGAATTATTCATTTGACGCAGATCCAAGACGTTAATATGCGTTAACTCTAGTCCGACTGGTAAATTAGGATGAATTTCAAGATGGCAGCTAAAATAAATTATGTAAGAAACGCTTTTGTAGATGTCCTTCCAAATTTGTATCTACATTTTATGACTCAAACATCTGTTTTATGAGTTCTTTGTGCCATCCTTATAAATCATGCTCAATTAGAAAATCATTAGGTTCTAATTTCGAGATGACAGCCAGTTTTAAGAACAAAAATTGTCTTTCTTTTTCTTTTAGTCTGTGGACCAGTAAGAGTCACCTTATAATCACAAATGAATGTTGAAGAGTGATATTTATTTGTTCGTTGAACCTCTCTGAGCCGAAATAAGGACGTTTACATTATGTAATTTTGGGTATGACTTGATATCAAATTATAAGATCTAAGGGCAAAACAAGTGGAATTCAATAGAGAACCATCAGCATAAAGTTAGGGTTAAAGATGCTGGTATCCACATTCCTGGCTGCCATCTCAAACTAAGAAAAACAATTCATATGTAGTGACAGATTGATTCTTATTTATGAAAAGAGGACGGAAAAGGGATAAAAATTTATTTAAATGAAAAAGAATTGAGCAAAACTGTGTAAACTCCTATTCAGCAATGTTTCCAAGCAATTAACCGTTCTGTTTGGCAGCCATCTTAACTTATAAACAAAATTCTGATTATCAATTTGAAAACTAGTATTTGCTTTATCAGAAAACAGCGAGTTAGCGGATTAATAGTAATATTAAATAAAAGTATAAAGGTCATTTAACATTTGTAGTTAATCAATTGTATTATTCTTATTTTTGCATTCCTGGCTGCCATCTAGTTAGGAGGTCAATTTACAAGCGGTGATGGGGCTATCAATCTGATTTTAAGAAGACAGGATTGCAGCTTTCATTAAGAGACATAACAGGAATAAAACCAATTCAAAAGATTGGTTTGTCAAATAGAATTTATAATTCTCTAAATGCTGTGTAATATTACTGTTTGGCTGCCATGTTGTCTAAAATAGTTATTGTTTCTTTGGTTTTATGGGTTAATTTCCTCATTATACTTATAAGTATGATCTTTACGACAAAACTAAGGTGAAAAATGCATTAAAAACCTATTATCAAGACAAGTAAAGTGGTAGCATGTACTTTTTCAAGGGGTCCTGGCTGCCATCTCGATTTTCTCAAAATGCTCAATGATGACAAGGTGTCATCAGACAGATTCTTGATGAGTAAAACTTGGGCTACAAGAATCAGCGAAGAAAAAAACTTTATACCACACTTCTAGGTTCAAGAAAAATATGCCATTTTTCTGCCGGACTAATATCATTAGTATTCATTACAATATGTATTAAAGAAGTTCCTATGCCTCTATAGTCATATTTTAACTGAAAAGCAAACCATAGTCCTTAAACAAGGAATCTGAACAAAAACAATGACAAAGAATTAGTCTGATTTCTCTGGAGTAAATGTTTTATATCAAATCTGGAAATGTCACTGAGTTTTTTATTAAAAAAAATAACATGGTTAAACCTAAAATATAAATAAATCAAGTTCTATAATAAATTCGTGGGCTGAACATTCTTGGGTACGAATCAACAGAAAACTGAAACAGATACATATTCAATCCTATTGTTTTTAAAACAGCTATAAATGAATATTTCTACTAAAATCATAGAAACTTTTTGAACATATTTTTAAAATAGATCATATACTCAGATGTTCTACCTGCTGTAGAATGTTTGAAAGACATTTCAGGTTGGTTCTGAGAGGTGCCGAGATCGTGAATAACAGTCAACTTTGTTTACGAAAATTAAACAAAGATAAACAATTGTATTTTGGGTTATATAACAGGAAAATAATTTGCTTCAACCATGACCAAAAGTCCTTCATTCTAGTAAGTTTCCCTTTAAAATTCATCTTACATCAATTGATAAATAAATGCAAAAAGATCGTCTACTGCAAATCAGGTCCAAAAATCGCAATATCTTGGCTTCACAAAAATATGCAGTTTTGTAATGCGATAACTTCTGAGTTATCCAAAATACACTTGGTTTCCTGCTTTGTAATTGTTTATGCCTATGAAATCGAGAACCATATGACAAAAATAAATTAATCTTCGGAAATTCCCCTCTTGTTGACAAATTATAACACAGATTTTTATTGCTATAAGAAGTTCCAGGTTTTCCAATAGGAAATAATCAAAGTTTATTTTAACTTCAAGAATTAGCTTTGAATTGGGAATTTCATTCTCTCATTTTGGGAAAAAAAAGTAGTTTTCGTCTTTGGGAACGGGTCCGTTTACCGGACCCGTTCAAAGAAGGAAAAAAAAACGCTGCACTAACAATTTATACATGGGTGATACAGAGTGGCTTTCCCCTCACAGTGCGGTAAATAGGTATTGCCTGCAATGATAGTTCCAGTGTGGAAATAAGTTTAGTACATTATAGAGTAAATAGAGTCTGTATAGATCCACAAGTTTATGAGAGTATTGAGAATACATTATCACCTATCATTTACGATGTGAAAGTGATCTTTGATGCCTCACTCTTAATTGTTTATCTAAAGTTATACACAAGGGTGTGGATAATTACAGAATGAGACAAATGATGATACATGTCGACAGTTTAATGTCAACAATAATGAGTCAGATCAAAGCTTCAGTATGCATCAGAAATTAAAATGTAACACTAACTCAATTATATCAAACAGCAGTGCGTAACACACCAATGGTTGCACAGGTAGCCAACACGGGTGGGGATAGTGTAAATTTACGAAAACTTAACCACAAAAAACTTTAATACTATTTCTTTTTTTCACAATGTATAATATAGACAAGGTCCCGAACTACCCTCTTTTATGCAGAAAATCTAGTCGGTCGAGATCGCGCAACTCAACTTTACACCTATAAACCCAAGTTAAATATGATGCTCTACTTAAATCACTGATTGCATTCAATAGAAAACATTTTTTCCTGTCACTCAGTACCTCATTCTTTTCAGAAATGCCAACAATTCAGTTCATATTTACTTATCAATTTGGAATCGCGAAGAAACTATTTCTGCAACGGCCATGTTTGTTTATAACCTCTCGACCAATCAGATAGCCTGTTACAACTGAACTGTTGAATCAGGCTATCTGATTGGTCTAGAGCTTGTAAACAAAAATAGCCGATGCAGAAATGTTTTCTTCCCGATTCCAAATTGATGAGTTAATATTAACTGATTTGTTGGCAATTTTGAAAAGAATAAGATCGTGAGAGACATGAAAAAATGTTTTCAATTGAATGCAATCAGTGATTTAAGTAGAGCATCATATTTAACTTGGGTTTATAGGTGTAAAGTTGAATTGTGCGATCTCGACCGACTAGATTTTCTGCGTAAAAGAGGGTAGTTCGGGACCTTGTCTATATTATACATTGTGATAGAAAAAAATAGTATAATAATTTTTTGTGGTCAAAATTTGTTAAAATTATACTATCCCCATCCGCGTTGGCTACCTATGAATGGTTGTGTGACAAAATGGATGATTTTAGGGACTAACAATCCCAAAAGGTCACCCAGTTTATCAGCTAGCCAGAGATTTGCTATACATTACTGATAGATGCCAACAGTTTTACTGTAAAACTAATATAGGGTTAATTCACGTTTTTGAGGGAGTTAACATGTTCAGAGACCTGAAAATGGTTTAATGCCCGAGCGCAAAAGCACAAAAAAAGACTATATTATTTATTCAAACATAAATATAAAATAATTTATAGGAATGCTTTAAAGTAAGCTCCATTACCAATAATGCGCCTTAAAATCGCATAAGGCATTTCACCAACACTTATCTTTTAAACCAAAGTTGCTTGGTAAATTAATGACGTCTCTAAAATTTAATGTGGGTATATGATTGACATCTTTATTTATGCTCTATATTAATGTTATAAAAAGAAACTAATAAAGTGTATTGGCCCGGACTGAGGATATTTAAGTGAAAAAAGCTGAGCATTAATGGCACATGAATTCACTTATTAGTCCCCCACTGGTTACCGATTGGGGGACTATAGGTTTGCTCGATTCTGTCTGTCTGTCCGTCTGTCCGTCACGCTTTTGTCCGGGCTATATCTTCTAAACCATACTCTGCCACACCCACTTTTTGAGTTATTGCCCTTTGTTGTTTTTACCCTTACATTCTTGTCCGGGCTATATCTTCTAAACCATATGTGCTAGCACCTTCAAACTTGGTACACTTATAGATCTCATTGAGGAGGAGTGTCATGTTCAAGAACCATTACTCTGCCATGCCCACTTTTTGAGTTATTGCCCTTTGTTGTTTTTACCCTTACATTCTTGTCCGGAACATATCTCCCAAACTATGTGTGCTAGCAACTTCAAACTTGGTACTCTTATAGATCTCATTGAGGAGAAGTGTCATGTTTAAGAGATGTTACTCTGCCACACCCACTTTTTTGAGTTATTGCCCTTTGTTGTTTTTACCCTTACATTCTTGTCCGGGCTATATCTTCTAAACCATATGTGCTAGCACCTTCAAACTTGGTACACTTATAGATCTCATTGAGGAGAAGTGTCATGTCTGAGAACCGTTACTCTGCCACGCCCACTTTTTGAGTTATTACCCTTTGTTGTTTTTACCCGTACATTCTTGTCCGGAACATATCTCCTAAACTATGTGTGCTAGCAACTTCAAACTTGGTACACTTATAGATCTCATTGAGGAGAAGTGTCATGTTCAAGAACCGTTACTCTGCCACGCCCACTTTTTGAGTTATTGCCCTTTGTTGTTTTTACCCTTACATTCTTGTCCAGAACATATCTCCTAAACCATAAGCCCTATCAACTTCAAACTTTGTACACTGGTAGATCTCATTAAGGAGAAGTGTCATGTTCAAGATCCATAACTCTGCCACACCCACTTTTTGAGTTATTGCCCTTTGTTGTTTTTAGCCTTACATTCTTGTCCGGATCATATCTCCTAAACCATGAGTGCTAGCAACTTCAAACTTTGTACACTGATAGATCTAATCGGGGACAAGTGTCATGTTCAAGAACTGTTACTCTGCCATGTCCACTTTTTGAGTTATTGCCCTTTGTTGTTTTTACCTTTACATTTTTGTCTGGAACATATCTTCTAAACCATAAGTGCTAGAAACTTCAAACTTGCTACACTTAAAGATATCATTGAGGACAAGTGTCATGTACAAGAACTGTCACTCTGCCATGTCCACTTTTTGAGTTATTGCCCTTTGTTGTTTCTATCCTTGCATTTTTGTACCGTACTTATCTCCTAAACCATAAGCCCTAGCAACTTCAAACTTTGTACACTGGTAGATCTCATTGAGAAGAAGTGTAATGCACAAGAACTGTAACTCAGCTACATCCACATTTTTAGTTATTGTTCGTTGTTTTTTTTTATCCTGACATTTTTGTCCGGACCATATCTCCTGAGCCATCAGTGCTAGCAACTTTAAACTTGGTACACATATAGATCTCATTGAGGACAAGTGGCATGTACAAGAATCATTCTTCTCCGCTCACTTTTGGAGTTTTTGCCATTGGTTGTTTTTACTCTTATATTTTTGTTTTGGTCATTTTGTTCAAAACCTAATGTGCTAGCAACTTCAAATTTTGTATACAGTTATAGATCTAGTTAGTAGGAGATATATTATAAGAAAGGATTTTTTGTTATCTGGTGGGGGACTCCTGTATTGCATCGCAATACGACATGCACTTGTTATTCTAAGTTTCTCTTGTTAACGGACACGTTACCCAGGGGACAGGTTACCCTTGGACACAAGATTTTGCCTGTTAATGTATGCCTATGATGACCGGATAACGTAAATTCTATGCAATATTACACTGTTTATCATTTTTCTATGGTTCTTGGAGGCATATAGGTTCCATGGCCTGTGTTTTTCTTCTGTGTTTCACTGATACACAGCATGTTTATATATTTCTATCAGAACTGTATACCACATCACTGGGCCTGTGACACAATAGATGACTGTTTAGACGGATCAGATGAGAGATATACCACATGCCAACAGTTTCACTGTAACACAGTTATACAATTCCAATGTTCAAACAACAAGTGTATACCTGGTTGGCAGAAATGTGACAATGTTTCACAGTGTGGAGATGGATCTGATGAAACACCGAATTTATGTAAGTTTTGAATTATTGTTATAAATTAATTGAAATTTCAAAGTTATACCAAATATGAACAGTTTCACTGTAACATGAATACGCAGATCCAATGTTCAAACGACAGGTGTATACCTTTCTGGCAGAAATGTGATAATGTAACACAGTGTGGAGACTGGTTAGATGCAATACCAAGTTATGTAATGTTTGAAATAGTCTTGATAACTAATCAGTTGTTTTCTGCTAACATTTTGTGACTACAGCTTGTTAGCTCCACTAGCGGAAGGCCAGCGAGCTATTGTCATGGCGGAGTGTCCCTCGTGCGTCTGTGTGTGCGTGTGTCCGTCAGTGCGTAAACTTTTTCTATAAACATCTTCTCCTCCAAAACCTATTGGCGGATTTTAACGAAACTTGGTAAAAATGATCCTTGGGTGGCCCTCTTAAATTGTTCAAAGAATTTTGATTGGCCCCCAAATATGGGCGTGGCAGGGCATGGCATTTATCCCTTTGAAATCTTTAAAAATCTTCTCCTCCCAAACCAATGGGCCGATTTCAATGAAACTTGGCATGCATGTTCCTTGGGTGCCCCTTTTCTTAAATTGTTCAAGAAATTTTGATTGGCCCATAAATATGGGCGTGGCAGGGCGGGGCTTATTTTGAGCCCGAAATCTTTGAACGACATCTCCTTCTGAACCACTGGACCGATTTCAATGAAACTTTACCAGAATGATCCCTTGGTGACCCTTTACTAAAATTGTTCAAAACATTTGATTGGTCCATAAATATGGGCGTGGCAGGGCAGGGCCTATGTTGAGCCCGAAAATTTTGAATGACATTTTCTCCTGAATCACTTTGCTGATTTCAATGAAACTTTACCAGAATGTTACTTGAGTGTCTCTTTTTCAAAAATTATTTGCTAAATTTTAATTGGCCATCAATATGGGCGTGGCAGGAAGGCGCTTATTTTGAGGCCAAAATCTTTGAACGATATCTCCTCCGGAACCACTCGGCCAATTTCAATGAAACTTTACCAGAAGTTCCTTGGGTGACTATTTACTTAAATTGATCAAGAAATTTTTATTGGCCCTTAAATGTGGGTGTGGCAGGTGGGGCCTTTTTTTAGCCCGAAATCTTTGAACAACATCTCCTTCTGAACCTTATGTTTTAATTAGATGGGTTAAGGGTTGCAAGTTCATTGTAATTGAGTATTTTGGTGCAATATGGACCAGAACCAGTTAATCATTATTAAATAGGTCTTAGGAGATTTCGGAGTGTTAATGTATTCATTTAAAGTGAGCTTTATTTAATGAAAGTCTTAAGATTTTAAAGCCAGTGGAGCAATACAGGCCCTCTTGGCCCTCTTGTTTTTAGTTGGCAATGGTGTAATGCTTAGGTTTTTGACACGCAACTGTGTCAAATCAGTCAAATCTCTTTCTACCAAAGTTTTTGCTTGGAAACTTTCTACATGCTTCTGTAAAGATATATCTGCCTGTAGACAAATATTCATCATTATGGAGTCTTATTAAGTGGAGTTCAAAACCTTTCCAGACTTGGAGTTTCAGTTAAGTTTTTACTTGCAACTTATGTATATCTGTAATATCTCTATTTCTGGTAACACAGAAAACAATTATGCAAATCAATTCTACAATACCAATATTTTGGAAATTCCCACTAAACAAATCTTATATTATTTTTATGAAACAAAACAAAAAACAATAATCATGTTACAAATTTTTTGAAATGCATTCTATAAATACTGAAAATGATGATGTCCAAGTGAAACTTGGTAACTCCAGCCCTGTTCTCTGTGATATTCTTACATTCGGAACAGGACTGGGTTTCCTTTACCAACTAATGATAGAAAAAAATAAACTACTGTCTTGATACAATGCATAATGATGAAAACAACTGTACCATGTACCATTTATGAATGTTTATCCCCATGTATAATTGAAAAATTACTGGATGAATAAAGAATATGTCTGTCTGTCTGTCTGGTAAAGATATTGCTTGATAACTTAGCACATTGTAGTGGTAATTCTAAACTTCATAATTACAGCTTAGATCAAGCTGTAGTTACGAGGTTTTAGATCAACATTGATGACATACTTCAGTTACCATATCTTCGTAAATATTTATGTGCAACCTTTCCAAATACTGGATAGCTACAGCAATTTAATGTTGTAAATTTATAAGATTATTCTGCAGTATATACATAACTAGAATAATGAAACTTTACAGATGGATGAAATATAATTGAGGAGGAGTGCAATGCACAAGAGCCATAACTCTACTATTCATATTTCCGAGTTATAAATGTCTGTTACATTTAAAGCTTCTTAATTGGATTCCTAAAGTTTTTTTGAAAGCACAAGAGATATTGACAAGGAATTTGACAGTGACCTGCCCCTGTTGGGGACATAAATATTTCACAAACATCTCTTATTATTTTTCAGGTATAACAGACAAGTTGTGTAACACAACCCAGTTTAAATGTGTTAATAAGAACTGTGTAGACCCAGATGCTGTGTGTGATCATGTGAATGATTGTGGGGATGCTTCGGATGAAATTGGTTGTTGTAAGTATCTTTAAATCCTTTTCCCAATACCAAAACCTAGATCTAGTCCAAATTGACCTGGATAACTATTATAGATACAGTGTATTCAATGCAAGGGCATAGAAAATAAGTTGAAGATAAAAGTTGTATTCATATAGGTACAATGGAAATTTTGACAATGTCAAGATAGCCTAACACGCACAAAAGAAATAAGAAGAAATTACGCAAAACTTAATTTGCAATCAAATTCATATGTCATGTCTGTTTCATTGTTGCTACAGATAATTCCACCCATTTATTATACTCAACTTCATCTTAAGTGAATGTTGATGCTTTGACATCATATAACCCACATGCTAAATGACCCACTTCGCTTTCTGTGATATTCTCCCAACGTCAATATCCTTGTTCATTAAATTTACATCCAGACAAATATTCAAAAGTATTGTAGACCCTAAAAAGGGTAAAAAACTAATTTCAGAATTGCAATCCAGTTATAAAAGATTTTATTTCATTTTTGATGTGATGTGTCTATGAATAGAGGCTGATGGGAGGTAAAGTTATGTGCAAAGCAAAATCCTCGGGATTCACCAATGGACTTTACCTTTTTCATATAACTCCTCCTTCATCAGGCTTTATTAATGGATACATTTTAGCAAAAATGAAATTATTTAAAAAAAAAAACCTTTGATCTTTCTTGATAGACTAAATTCAAACTTATTATTAACAGATATACAAGAAAGCCCAGTATGTTGAACAAATGACAAGGGTGGTTGTGAACAACAGTATATGGAAGTGAAGATTTTATTGCTCATGTAAACATTTTCAGATTTCAGATAAATAAAAAGGCCCAATAAATTAAACATATGACAATGGCGGATGTGAACAGCAGCATATGGATATGAAGGGAGGATTTTATTGTTCATGTAAATAATTTTATTACAGATAAACAAAGAGGCCCAAATAACTGTACAGATGACAATGGCAGTTGTGAACAACAGTGTATAGATATGAAGGGAGGATTTTATTGTTCATGTTAATGTTTAAACATTTCTTTACAGATAAACAAAAAGGACCAATTAACTGTACTGATGACAATGGGGGTTGTGAACAACAGTGTACAGTTGTTAAGGGAGGATTTTATTGTTCTTGTAAACCTGGGTTCAAAATCAGTGAAACAGATAAAAAATCATGTGAAGGTATGTTCCATCATTATTTTTGATATGTGCAGATGGGTTTTTTTGTGAGAGCAAAATAGCTTCACTAAGCAATCACTTCCAGTAAGCGACCATCTATCTTTCTGTCCATCTGGCTGTTTAAGGTTCTGTCATACTGTCTGCAAAACTTGCCAAAAAACCCCTCAACATTGCTAATTACTTTAGGCCTATGGAAGATACAATGCTCATGTTTGGCATGGTGATAGATTTCATTGATACACACCTGCAGATACCAAGGTCAAGGTCATGTGACAAGGCCAATGCCATCTGTCATGGTCAAACTTTTGAAAAAATTACCGTTTTACTAACACATATTGTTGGTGTTGAGTATATGATTGAAAATGACATTTAGGTAGTGGAACGTAATAGTTCCACAACATTTCAGCACTAATGAACTTTCACAATGTTGTCCAAGGTTTCCTAATGAGAATCATTAGGAAACCTCGGTTAACACTGTGAAAGTTCATTTCTCCCAAAATGTTGTGGAACTATTACAGATCCTTTACCTTAAACATTTATACTGTTTACAGATGTAGATGAATGTGCAGGCAACAACAACTATTGTCCTCAACTCTGTCAGAATGTTAAAGGGAGCTTTAAATGTCAGTGTGCTTCTGGTTTTATGGACCATAAAGGGGAGGGAAAGGATTGTAAATCTATTGGTGAGGACTTGTGTTACAATTTTTAGCTCACCCGAGCAGGAAGTGCTCATGTGAGCTATTGTGATCACCTTTCGTCCAGCGTCCGTCGTCGGTCGTCGTCCAGCGTCCGTCAACAATTTCTTTAAACATCATCTCCTCCTAAACTACTGGGCCAATTAACCCCAAATTTTACAGAAATGTTGCTTAGGTGGCCCCCTTCCAAAATAGCTAAAAGAATTGAAATCCATGAAAAACCCTGGTTGCTATGGCAACTGAAAATGAAATTTTAAGAAATCTTAAAAATTCTTCTTCTTCTCAACCAGGAGTCCTAGAGTCTTAAAAATTGGCTTGGATGATCAGTTCATAGAACTGAATTAAAATAGCCAGCAGGTGCGGAGCACCAGGGGGGAGGGGGTAGAACTTTGGGTAAATTTTGTAATCTTAATCCTTCTTCCTCTTCTGAACCAGTAGCCCTACAGACTTGAAAATTGGCATGGATGCTCAGTTCATAGACCTGAATAAAAATAGCTAAAATCATATCTGTTGGGCCACCAGGTGCAGAGCACCAGGGGGAGGTAGAAGTATTTAGTGTAAATTTTGTAATCTTAAACCTCCTTCTTCATCCGAACCAGGAGCCCTACAGACTTGAAAATTGGCATGGCTGATCAGTTCCTAGACCTGAATTAAATTAACTAAATTCATATCTGTCGGGCCACCAGGTGAAGAGCACCAGGGGGGAGGGGGTAGCACTTAGTGTAAATTTTTGTAATCTTAAACCTTCTTCTTCTTTGGAACCATGTGCCCTACAGACTTGAAAATTGGCATGGATGATCAGTTCATAGACTTTAATTAAAATAGCTTAAATCATTTCTGTTGGACCAGCAGGTGCATAGCACGGGGGGTAGGGGGTAGAACTTTGAGAAATTTTGAAATCTTTAACTTTCTTCTTCTTCGAAACCAGTAGCCCTACAGACTTGAAAATTGACATGGATGATCAGTTCATAGACCTGAATTGAAGTAGTTAAAATCATGACTGTTTGGTCACCAGGTTGAAAATTTTGAAATCTTTAACTGTCTTCTTCTGAAGAACCAGAATCCCTACAACCTTTATATTTGACATGAATGATCAGCTCATAGATCCTATCTGAAATAACTAAAATCATGAATGTTTGGCCACCAGGTGCACAAAGGGGCTGGAGGGTAGCTTTTCAGAGCAATTCTTAAATCTTTAACCTTCTTCTTCTGATAAACCATGTGCCCTACAGACTTGAAAAATGGCAAGGATGATCAGCATATGGACCATAATTAGAATAGCTAAAATCATAACTATTGGGCCAACAGGCGCGGAGCCACTGGGAGGAAGGGGTAGTACTATGTTAAAAAAAAATCAAATCCATAACCTTCTTCTTCTTCTTCTGAACCAGTATCCCTACAACCTTTATATTTGACATGGATAATCAGCTCATAGACCCTTTTGAACATAGGTAAAACCATGAATGTTTGACTACCATGTAAATAGCATTGGGGGAGAGGGTAGTATTTTGGGCCAATTTTGAAAATTTAAACCTTCTTCTGATGATGAAGTAGGAATCTTACAGGCTCTAAATTTGGCATGAGTCATCAGCTCTTGTACTTTAATCAAAATAGATATACCGTATTTACCCGAAGTATTCGGACACCCGAAAAATTCGGACACCATTAATTATTTTCAAAAATAATTTATTTTTTGTCCCTAAAATCGGACACAAGTGGAATTGTCCGTCCCTTAGTTTTCGGACACAAATTTACGTTATATGACTAGAGTTGAAAGGCAAAGTACGCACGCTTACCTTTTGTTTAATTTACGGTATCGCCGATAATCCCCGTAAGGTGTAATCCATTGTTTGACATCCGATAACCCTTGTTAATTTGATAGCCGCGTGGCTTATCACACCAAATAATGTTATTTGTAATAATCGCTACATAAAAGGTTTAATTATTTGCTATCTACATCGGGAGATACGGGTTTATGCACAGTGATCTTTTGTGGGCTGCATACTTGACGTATAAACTGAACTGCGAGGCATTGATAAGGCTTTGGGAATAGTTCAAACAAGAAATGCGGGTTTGTCGGCTTTTTATTTTTCAATCTGGTCGTAAAAGTATCAGATACGCCGTAATCGAGAATATAGGCCTAATGGTAACAATATCCAGTCAGAAAAAAAGCTGGTTTGGAAATTCTTTTTTATCATGATTATTATTTCTAAGGCGTGAATTTTAGCGACAAACAAATAAGACCGATCCATTCCTGCGAAAGGCAAGATACCCGGAACAGTTGAATAAAACAGGTGTTATCAAACGAGGCGAGGCAGTAATGGCGTAAATCTAATCCATAAGCGTCTAGAGATACAGTTGTATGCGAAACATAATAGAGTTGAAAGTTAAACACGTAACCAAGGAGACGACCCGAGTCGAGTGTCGAGACCGTCTCAAATTATGTAATGACCGACATTCATCGACCCGAACACAAACCGTCTGTGTACATGTATAAAAGTTCGAGGCAGTGCGATGAAACAAAATATGCCGGTAGAGAATTGTCTCTTTAGATCGGAGGATTATTATCCAATGGAAAACGAGAGAGATAGAGAGAGAAAGAAAGAGAGAGAGAGAGCGAGAGACGAATTTGTTTAGCTCCAGTTATTCGCTTTCATACGTCCATTCACGAAAATCTAGCGGTCATTCAATTTTCAATATTTGGAACGTCTGCCGTTCACTACCGAAATATCGTAACTACTAAGACTCCGAATATTATTTATTTCATAATTGTAGATCTGTAAGCAAAATATCCTAACTACGGCTTTCGGTGTCCTTACTTCCGATATTTCAGTCACTCGTCGTCTATTTATTTGTGAATGCCGATTGGCGACAAAAACAACGTTACTCCAGTGAAACGAAGCTTGAGTTCTGATATTTAATTAGCTGGACGACATTTTGCTTCCCGTTTCCGCTGATTTGGAGCCAAGGTGAAAAAGAATGGCGATGATAAGGGATAAACTATAATAAACAAAGTTTTTCCGTCTCCTTTTTAGCTCCACTGGCTGAAAGCCACTGGGGCTATTGTCATGGCGTTGTGTCCGTCGTGCGTCCGTCCGTCCGTCTGTCTGTGCGTGCGTGCGTCCGGTCGTAAACTTTTCTTTAAAAATCTTCTCCTCAGAAACTACTGGATGGATTTCAACCAAACTTCACAGGAATGATCCTTGGGTGACCCTCTTTCAAAGTTGTTCAAGAAATTTTGATCCAATGAAAAACATGGATTTAATGGGCGTGGCTAATTTCCAAATATGGTAAAAAGTGAGTTTTCTCAGATTCTAATCAATGGATACCAATGAAATTTTACATGAATGATCCTTGGGTGACTCTTTATCAGTCTACAAAAAATCATTATTATCGGATGGAAAATGTGCATTTTATGGGCGGAGGTCATTTCTCTATATGTTATATAGTGGAAACTTTGAAAATTATTTTCTCAGAATATAACTGATGGATATCAACCAAATTTCATTGGAATAATCCTTGAGTGACCCTTTATCAGTGTACAAAAAATCATTGTGATCGGATGGAAAATATGCATTTTATGGGCAGAGGTCATTTCTCTATATGTTATATAGTGTAAAATTTGAAAAACATTTTCTCAGAATCTAATGTTTTGATATCAACCAAATTTCACTTGAATGATCCTTGAGTGACCCTTTATCAGTGTACCAAAAATTATTTTGATTGGATGAAAAATATGCATTTTATGAGTGTAGGTCATTTCTTAACAAGTTAAATAGTGGAAACTATGAAAATCATTTTCTCAGAATGTAATTGATGGATATCAATCAAAAATTTTTGGTATGATCTTTGGGTGACCCATTATTATGCAGCCAAAAATCATTTTGATTTGATGAAAAATATGTCTTGTAAGAGCGGAGGTCATTTCTCTATCTGTTAAATAGTTCAAACTTTGAAAATCATTTTCAACATCAGTAGAACCCCAAATATCTAAAAAATCAAGTCAAAACATTTCTTTGCTTTCACAAGAATTTCAAGCCTGTGGAGCGACTCAAGCCATTCATGGCTTTCTAGTTTTTTAATTTTATTTTTTGACTGTGCTCGGAATTCATTTGGGCCTTGGACTTGTTAGATTTATCTGGAAGTAGAAAATTAAAATGATTGAATTAAAAAACGTAAATTATTGCGTCATCCCCAAACTCGTTTGCGTAGAACTGATTCTATGCGATGATAAGGGATAAACTATAATAAACAAAGTTTTTCCGTCTCCTTTTTTTTTAATTTTATTTTTTGACTGTGCTCGGAATTCATTTGGGCCTTGGACTTGTTAGATTTATCTGGAAATAGAAAATTAAAATGATTGAATTAAAAAACGTGAATTATTGCGTCATCCCCAAACTCGTTTGCGTAGAACTGATTCTATGCTGCATGATTTGAATATGGCAATGTTTTTGTGAAAATGTGTAAAGAGGAACATAGGTTTTGGATTGTTACTGCTTTGGATTTTCGTTCAGGATTATCTTTTTAATAGTTTCTTCAATGAGGTACGCATATTTTCTTGATACATTTGTCGGGACTTTACCTTCCTCCTAGCTCCGTTAAAATGATGAAAGCATATACATGTATTTGACGCATTTATCGGCACTTTACCTTATTCCAAGCCCTGTCCGCATATTCTTCAGTATTGTTTAAGAGCCTTTACAAATATTAAAGACCGATTTTCACCATGAAATTGTGAAAAGACCCTAAATTTTCGGACACAAAGGAAAATATTTTTGTAAATATTCGGACACAAAAAATAATAATTATTTTTTTCCGTCCGAATATATCGGGCAAATACGGTAGTCATGATTGTTTTGTGACCAGGGGCAGAGACCCAAGGGGAGGGGGTAGGGCTTTGTTGTAAATTTAACAATTTTTAAAAATTCTACTAATACAGAATTCCAACAGCTTTTTCATTTGATATAGAATAATCAGCTCATAGAACTTAATTTAAACAGCTGTTATGATTGGTGGGCCATGAGGTGCGGAGCAACAGGGGGGAGAGGGAAGTACTTCAGGTCAATTTTAACATTTGAACTTTTTTTAAGCTCACCTGAGCACAAAGTCCAGCTTCTGTCCTTTGGTTGTCGTCTGATGTCCGTCAACAATTTCTTTAAATGACATCTTGTCCTAAACTACTGGGCCAATTTATGTCAAATTTTACAGAAATGTTTCATAGGTGGTCCCCTTCAAGATAGCTTAAAGAATTGAAATCCATGAAAAACTTTGGTTGCTATGGCAACCAATGTTGAAATTTAAGAAAATCTAGAAAATTGTTCTTCTGATGAACAAGAAGCCTTACAGCTTTGGAAATTGCCTAGGATGATCAGTTCATAGACCTTAATTATGATAGCTAAAATTATAACTGTTGGGCCACCAGGTGCGTAGTACTAAAGTTATCCCAGATATTTTCTTGTAAAATGATCATGCAAATACCAACGACTGATAACAGTTCCATTTTGGATCTTGTATTTTGAAACAGAAATAGTAAAATTGAGACTGTGGAATCTTACTGGTCTGACCATAAGATTATTTTCCTTTACACATAAATTTGTTACTGTTCAATAACTTTATCATCTGAATCAAAAGTAATTCAAGTTACCCTTAGGTGCTTTGACTCAGGTGAGCGGACCAGGACCAAAGGCCCTCTTGTTCCTATTGATATAGGTTGCTAGTTATGATTGTGGCCTCGAAAGCCCTTAATTATAACTAATTGTAATGTATCAAGCACATTCATTTTGAGTAGAAACATTTCAATAGAAACTTTGTTTGTTTCGGATAATTAGACTTAATTTCATGAATGGATATAAAAAAAAGAATATTGAATGATTGTTTGCAACCATTTGACATATGAAGCATATTATCAGATATACATCTATCATAGATTCTTAAATTTCTTAGCTGCAAGTGTGAGTACATTTGCCATTTGAAAATAATATTCAGATAACTGAAAAGTCAAGGTAATTAGTATAAGCAAGCATCTTAATTTTGTTTTGTGGAACAAAACTTGACATAAATATTCTTTGGTTGACCCTTTACATAAATAGTTCCATAAATTTTGATTTACCCCCAAATATTGGTGTGGCTTGGCAGTGTATTTTTTAAAGCTAAAATATTTAAAAATCTTCTCCTCCAAAAGTAAACCCTGGTTCCTGGTCAAATATATGTTGTTATAGAAAGAAATAAGCATTAAATGAAATTTTATGTTGTTAATTAAATATGGTATGATTTTATTACAGCTTGGTATCGAATTTACTTATTTTCAACACTGAATGAGATTCGACAGTTCAGGCCGGACAAGAAGGACTACTCTGGAGTCGTATCGACAGGACATAAAATTGGAACCATGGACGTAGACATTGGTAGATGGTTGATCTATTGGACAGACATAACACATGGGTGAGTTGACCTCTAATAAAAGAACAAGTGGATGTCGTACTCATAATAGGGGTGTAACATTAAACAAAATTCATAATGTTGGTGGGCAACCTAAAACTCGTAATTTATAGCAGTATTTAAGCTTATCATCATAAATTATTTAAACTAATAGTTGAAAATGATTAAGGACATTTCTAACACCAGAACAACCTCAATTTTTCATCCAAGCCATTAGCTGATTATAACACTTAGTTTTACTGCTTTTAAAACCATTGTTTAGCGAATGAAGATTCATGCCATAATGACTTCTATCAAGTGTTGGAAAGTTAGCCAGGCTAGAGGTCAAACAAGGGATCCCAGCGGTTATTTGGAGTACACTTTTAAATATTGAAAAAAATCCAGCTTAATGTAGTGGCAGTGTAATGCACAATATGAAATCAGTCTGACATAGGAATTTCTCAGGTTACTTTGTGACCCTCTGAATTCATGAGATTGGAAAAATGTTATAACAATTTCTATATTTGGTGAAACCGAATTGTTACAAAGTCATCTGGGGAAATTTGAAATCAGCTGATGAAAAAATATTGCATTATGCAGTTTCTACCCTAAATTCCTAATTATTGGTACTTATTGGAGAACTTATTAGAGAGGTTGGGTGTTGACAAAACAATTAACCTTTTCCTGTTTTACAAAATTTTAGACCTGTCTGAATTCAAAGGTTTTGCAGACGAAATTTTAAAGTGGATTTAATTTGAAAAATAACCATTCAGTAAGGTAGAAAATAGTGTTGAAAAAGAAGAAATTGCTTGTCAGAAGCAATTTCTTCTTTTTATGCCCCTGTATCGAGAGATCGGGGGCATATTGTTTTACTCATGTCCGTCTGTCTGTCTGTCCATCCGTCTGTCCGGAAACTTAACCGAAAACTTAACCTTTGCCTTATCGAGAGATCGCTGTTACGGGGGCATTCGTGTTTCACAAACACATCTTGTTTCAAAATGTTTTCTCAATCATAAAATCACAGGCACGTAAAAGCAGGGGTTAAACAGCAAAGGGTTAATTGTAAAATACATTCAGAGTTGAGATTGACATTAGGCACCCCTTGCTTGAAATACCCTCTGCAAATCGTTTTAGCTCTTTTATTACTGTAAACTTGTATTAAGCAACTACTAAGGAGACCAACAAAAAGCGATTAATTATTGGAACTGCCTCTTAGCACAATATTCTATGATCAATGAGACGGGTCATTTTGATACTTGATAGAGTATCAAATAATTATACCCCCCTTCAAAGAAGAGGGGATATATAGCTTTGCACTTGTCGGTCGGTAAACAATTTTTTGTCCGGAGCATATCTCAAAAATTATGCAAGCTAGAATCATGACACTTCACAGGTGGATAGATCTCATTGAGGAGAAGTGCAGTGCACAAAAACCATAACCCTACTCATCATATTGTCTGAGTGATTGCCCTTTCTTGATTGACAAAGAATAGGCTATTGACCTGCTATGGGGGTATAAATGTTTTACAAATTTATTTCTATGATGTTCAGATCCCATTCGAATCGTCTCATTGAGTTGATTTGAATAGGTTCAAATAACATAAGATTCAATGATGCATAATTTTACTTTCATGTAATTAAGGTGGTCTCTCAAGCAATATCAAGTTTACTTGTTTGTTTTCTTCCATAGGGGAATATTCCGGTCAAATTTACCAAAGAGAATGGGTCAAGTAGCAATTCCACAAAGTGTTGGTATAACGTCGAGTCATCCATATGCTATAGCTGTTGATTGGGTGGAAAAGTGAGTACCATATTGACTCAAGATATTTTGACAGACAGGGCCAAACAAAGATTTAAGGTAGTGGACCCAATATAGTTTGGCAACGTCTCGGAAATAATGAAATTTAACAGTGTTAAAAGAGGTTTCCTAATGATTTTCATTAGGGAACCTCAGTCAACATTGTGGAAGATAATGAGTTCCCAACTTTTGCGTAACTATTATTGGTCCACTACCTTAAATATTTCCGAAAGAGTTTATCCTGTGTGAGTGCGACCCTTGGCACTGATTGAAATTGCAACCATTCCCAAATTCTACCGATTAATCAACCAATAGAATTGATATATTTATATTGATATATTGCATTGTTCGATTTTGGTCAATTTTGTATGACTGTGTAATAAACACTCTAAATTTTCTGTCTTAAATCGTATAACAATATTTCTGAACTCATGATCTTTCTCAAGTGAGTGAGGTTTCCTAATGAAAATTAATTAAAGTTCAATTCTTCTGATTCATTGTGGAACTACAGTCAATCTTGCTCAAGCGACCATGTCTATGAAGTGATTATTTTTATTAACCGACCAAGTTCGAATTCCCCTTCTTTTAATGGAAAAAAATCTTGTAAAGTAGGTAGTAGTGATTGAAATGAATCCAATGCTAGTAAATGAAATGAAACGATTCTTTTGAGTTTTAACAACATAGGATTATTGAAAAATATGTACAAACACACATATTCAATCGAAATAATGTTTCTTATTTGTAATTAAAAGTGCACTAAACAACCATTCTCTTTTACATCCACTTTTTGGTTGTCCGGTAAGTGGTTGCTTAATACACAATTTACTGTATGGCGGGTCCACTACCTTGAGTAAACATTGTTGTCTGTAAAGAAATGCTTGAAACCAGCATTGTTTTCATTTACAACAATTATTTCTATCTTTAATGTTTACCTTTTCTGAATTTATCTTCGAAATTTGCCCTGTTATTTTCTTGTCTAAGGACAAGTGACCTTGTAAAATTTGTATGAAATCAAAAAGAAAAATCCAAGTCAGGGAGTTTCAAAACACAATATGGTCTGTAAGTAAAGTAAAGTATGGATTTTATTTTCAGTAATATATATTGGACAGACCTGGATCACAAATCTATCAGTGTAGCCACATTTGACGGGAGATATCAGAGGACGCTTATCAAAACGCTGGGAGAACCTCTAGCAGTGGCAGTCAATCCAAAACATGGGTAACTGGCTTGCTCATTTTACTGAACATCTTAAGATAATTTTTCGCGTAGGTCAGAATTAAAGTTGCTTCAACAGTGGTAGCTAAATATGGAATTTTGTCGTGTATAAACTCATTGGAATTGTCTTTTAAAGACAATTTCAATTTAAATTGTCTTTTAGCGTGATTCCAATGAGATATTGCAAGGCAGAATCTAACAATGAATACAAACACCAGGTACTTTTTGTGATTTTGACTTAGGATTTTTCATAAGAAGTTTAGTAAAACTGGTCTCAGGTCATGTTCTTTGCCCTTTTCCTGAAAAAGTTATCTCTTATCATACTGAAGTTATTTTTTTTAAAATACAAATTATAAATTTCTTGGACTTTTCTACCAATCGGCTTATGGTAGTGCATTGGACTGTAAATCTAGAGGTCCTGGGTTCAATCCCTGATGGCCACACTAATCCTTTCTGACTATTTGTCTCTCACCTATGGGTTGATAATCCTAGACCTAAGTGGGATAGCAGCTGGAGGCTAGGTAAGGATGTAATGGTAGTACTGGTGACAAAAATACCAGGAATACATTGTAAGGGACTCCAGTTGATGTGATATAACTGAACTATTTTTGAAGGCCGCGTAAATTGTCATTCAAACAAACCAAACCAATCTGGCTTAAGATTACACCACAATGATTAAGTAGAACTAGGCAGGATAGGCTAAGATCAGACTGCACATCTGTGTAGGCTGGTCTAAGTCTGTACAGTCTACCAAATCTTTGTGTACAACAGGGAAGTCTAGTGAATAGAAGGATAAGATTTAAGTTAGCAAACAAAAATGGAAAATGTATGTAATATGTTGACTTACTATGTTGTAATCTAAGTTGCAACTATAGAGGAAAATATTCAGACTTAAAAACTTTTCATTGCATATTCACTCTACTCATTTTCTATCCGCTTTCTCACTCAAAAATGAATTGACCTAGGTCCACTATTGTTTTTGAATGATGTAGGTCAAGGTCACAGTTGAACTTTTCAGTAGGTTGGTCTGTCCATAGACATTTTTTTGTCTGGAGCATATCTCAAAAAGAATGCAAGTTTAGAATCATGAAACTTTACAGGTGTATAGATCTCATACATATTTGCTTCATTTTAAAAATTTCTTCTATCTGTTAGGACTTTTGTTCTTTTGTTTGAAGATTTTACTAATTAGATTCTGTAGAGATATTTTGTTATATTTTAGGAAACAACCGCAAACTATTCACATCATGTGAATGCCCCAAACAAATCAATTTGGCAGATAAAGTTAATCAAGCTTTATAAAGACATTTCACCTCTTACTCATTTCAGATTATTATTTTGGGCAGACGCTCACTCCACAGAACCAAAGATTCAGAGGTCATGGATGAATGGTGAAGGACGGACAATAATAGTCTCTACACGGCTGTTACATCCGTCGGCTCTTACGATAGATTATATCATGGGTGATCGAGTATTCTGGGCTGATTATAAACTTGGTGTTATTGAGTCTGTGGATATGGATGGGAAAAAACGCTTCAAAATTACGAATCAGGGTATAAAGATTGAATAATTATGTGACATTTCTAAAACACAAATTAAAATATGGTAAACTCTGACAGATATATAATATTTGTTGGTAAGAAAGAAAATCAAATCCCTGACAATATTTTAGCCTTTATTAAAAGTACCAGTAAAAACAAATTTGTAAATTATAATTTTTGCACAATACAAAATTGGTCAAGTTGTAGATTTGTCTCCAGAACTTTATCCATACAATGAAAACATATTCAGTTTTGCAAAAAAATAAAGAATTTTTAGAATGTCTACATTCTTATTACCTTTCACAAATATTGATTTCAGCGTTCAGACCAGTTAGTCTTGAGGTGTTTGAGTCCCGATTATTTTGGGTGTCAAGATCTAATGGATCAGCATACTCCATCAACAAGTTTGGTCTTGATAACGAGACAATTGTTCAGACTGGGTTGCTATCTCCAAATGGGGTGAGAATGTTTCACGAACTGAGAGTTGATCTAAATAGTAAGTGATGTAGAAATAATTCAACTTTAGTTTTATAATCAAGTTAACATCTGTTTAAGGTGATAAGTTTTCTTTGATATTTGATAAATATAATTTCATATTATCATCATGATTTGACGTGGGGATAAAATGTACTGGTTATTATTTTTAATGTTGTGAAATACATCACTGTATAAAAACTACTATAAAGAATGAGCTGGCCAAGTTTTGCTTCAGTATGCTAAATCAATAGCAAGTTTGAACTTGGACTAGAATTTAACCCTTTCCTGTTTTTACAAAATTTTGGACCTGTCCAAATTCAAAGGTTTTGCAGACGAAAATTTAAAGTGGATTTAATTTGAAAAATAACCATTCAGTAGAGTAGAAAATAGTGTGGATAAAGAAGAAATTGCTTGTCAGAAGCAATTTCTTCTTTTTTCACAATGTTTTCTCAATCATAAATTCCACAGGCATGTAAAAAGCAGGAATTAAACAGTAAAGGGTTAAAAGAGTAATTTATCATGCAATGAAGCCTGTATTGACCTGATATCACCGGTCTGATAACATAACATTATATCAGGCAGTCTATTTTTAGAAACAGTTGCATACACTTTCACCTTAATGTCTTTGATTTTAAAGATTTAATTGAAATAAAGCGCTGAAAAATGATTGCATGATGAATAGAATAATATGTAAATCTTTTAAGATATCAACGCTATCGTCAAAGCGTTGTCATGATAAATTATCCCAACCTTGACAAGATAACATTGTTATTTTAAGACACATACATGTTATTCTCTACTTAGAATTTTATCAAATGTGGAGTTTAATTTTTATTTTCTGAGATCCTTGTCAGAGTAGTTTTGGGAAAAAATTAGTTGTAAAATAATTCATCAGGAGTAAACTTTGTTGAAGATTTGTCCAATTACTAATTTAGGATAATTACATTGCATATAAATAAGTTTGTCCTTTACATGCATTACTATACCTTTACAGTAAAGCCTAGATGTCCACAGAAAGGAAAGAAATGTAGCCATTTATGTTTGTTGATTCCTGACGGTTTTAAATGTGCTTGTCCTGATAATACCAAGTTTATAGATGACAGTGAATTTATCTGTGATGCAGGTTTGTAAGGGCTTGAAAACCTTAACTTGAGAAATTCATGTGATTATACCCCCCACCTTCAAAGTAGAGGGGGTATATTGATTTCACAGTGTCTGTCTGTCCATCCAGCTGTCTGTCCATCTGTTCGTAGACCATTTATGTTTGTTGATCCCGGAAGGTTTTAAATGTGCTTGTCCTGATAATACCAAGTTTATAGATAACAATGAATTTATCTGTGATGCAGGTTTGTACTGGTTTGAAAAGCTTAACTTTAGAAATTCATGTGATTACATATATGTGACCCCTCAGGCAAAAAAGGGACCATCTGGGAATTGTGTTAAGTGTTGACCCTGGTCAGACTGCGCAGTATGTGCAGGCTGACTTGGATCGAAACTTTTCGCATTGTTCTGATTTTCTGTATCTAGAATGATCGTTTTACATTACTGTACTAGAATTTGTGAAATGCAACCACCGGTTAACCTCTAATGGACCAAATCTCATTTTCGCGATCTCATTTTACGGAGATCCAAGATGGTTCCTTTTCGCGTGACGGGTCACATACAATACTATAATAATAACATTTGCTATGCATACTCATATGGTGTTATCAGGTTTTTAATTTCATACCTGCATGAAATAGATATTCTCTTCATATTTTAAATATTGACATTGCTAAGGTAGAGTATCTGGAATCAGAATTATTCTGATTGGCGTTTTATAGTCTTTGAATTCTTGGTGTTGGAATTCTCGAAAAATGTGAATGGCCTACTTTCGGACCTTGTTTTTCATGCAATTTCTGGAAAATAATCTTGTTTTCAGCATGACATACTAATCCTTTTCTTTAATCCTCAGCCTATGAAATTCCAAAACCAGAGCCGAGGACCTGTGGTTGTATGCATGATGGAGAATGTATTAAAACAGACAACGGAACTTTTATTTGTAAATGTTTATCAGGTAAGATTGAATGACTAACTATTAAAAAAAAAGTGTATAGGTATTGGTATCTGTTTGCCTAAATTTATACTTCAATAAACGCAATCAAAGAGATGCTTTGTCCTTATAATTGCAATCCTTCAAATTCAGAAACAGTTGAAATAGTCGGTATGACAGGGTTCAAGTCTACTTTCTGTGCATATAGATCAATACACATATTTGAATAAATGTGTATTGATATCTTGATATACATTAATAAATTGCAATTGATTTCCTCCGCTGACACCATTAAAGCCAATCAAAATTCTTTGTTCTATTGGATTGCAATTATATAGACATAAGTAACTAAAACTTTATGGAACAATCAAATTGTTCTATGCTAAAGAGAACTGGTATCATCGGGTATGAAAAGGGTAGTTACAAAAGACTTAATTGTCTAACAATCTGATTTTTCTTTGCATGTTGATGCCCTGTTGTAAGCCCTAAATTTCATTTATTACAAGGTGAGTATCTTTTTATGGTGTGAACTGCATTTGCCTCCAGACGTTATGTGCCATATGCTCAGGCAATTGCAGTTAATATTTAGATAAACGAAATCAAAAAGGCACTCATCCCTTACATTAGCAATATTTTACATTCAATAAACCATTAAAGTAATCAGCTGGATTATTAATGTTCAAGTCCAGTCCACAATCTGACGCCAGTTTGGCCAAAATTTCCCCACATTCGCTGGACAGTTTTATGGTTCCATGATTATCTGATAATTGCTTCCATGGGACTATTAAATGCATCATGCTGCCTGTTACAGTTGAGTAATTCTGAGAACTGGCCAATGATTTCTCCTCGTTCCAGCAGAGTAAACAAAATACCATGGTCAAAACTGCTTGGGTAACGGACTACCTTGAGTTAATCACCTATGATTTTCTGGTAAATCAAGATAATGGTCAATAGAGCAGTGGTCCAAAATGTTACAGTCTCGTGGCGTCGGATGGAGCAGTGCAAGTCTACTTTCTCACACACTCGAGTGTAACAGACTGCTTTCAGAAGTAGAGAGATAGTTGCCACCATGTCAAGTTGGTGTATGTGCAATAGTGATTTAGTTTGAATTTGTCTGGTCCATAATTCCTACATGAAGGGATGAAGTTCAGAAAAATTGCAGGGGTGAGGAAATAACAATTTTCTCTACTCGACCTTGGACAAGTAAAACATGATTTTCTACTTGTCCAGGATCAAAATTAACTTGCCTGCAAAAAAGTGAAAAAAATGATTATAAGAAATATTGCTTTTAATGAAGAAAATGCTGGAAATTAGCATTTTCTTCATTAAAAATAATGTTTCAACACTTAGATATATAAATTAGGATAATTTATGATATATCTTTTTGATACCTTACCAAGATTTGCCATGGTATCTACTTGTCCATGTACAATTAGTCAAGCAAAATGTAGTTATCCACAAGTAGAAAAGGACAAGGACAAATTAGGCATGGGAATTCCACACCCCTGAATTGTACAAAATAATTTCCTATTAGAGTAGCTTAAGGAACTAACAATTTCTCAAGTCGCTCAAAGGTCTATGTCAACTATTACAGTATAGCGTTCAGGAACATGTCTCCTACATTTCTGGATGATTTTAAAGGACTTGTTCCCAATTATGAGTAAATGTGCCATTTGAAACCAAATTACAGTAAGCTTAAATGGTAAGTTGAAAGGTCAAAGTCACTGAAATTTGGCTTTTGCTGGTTGAACACCAAACAATACAGTATGTTTCTTTGCTTAATACATACTCATATATGGAAAGGCCAAAGTTTTTATTGCAAGTACCTCTCAATTGTTTATTGAATTTTATTTTTGTCTGTAGCCGCCGTCATAGCGCAGTTGGCAGCGCGTCGGACTGTCAATCTAGAGTTCGCGGGTTCGATCCCCGACGGCGGCACTCATTCTTTCCGACTATTTGTCTCTCACCAATGGGTTGATAATTGTAGACCTATGTGAGATAGCGGCTGGAGGCTAGGAAAGAATGTGGTGGTTGTACTGGTGAGAGAAATACCAGGAATCCATTGTTAGGTGCTCCAGCCGCCGCGATATAACTGAAATTATGTTGAAAGCGGCGTTAAACTCCATTCAATCAATTCAATTATTTTTGTCTGTATGATATCTACAGGATACAGTGGACCTTACTGTGAACATGTAGAACCAAGAAAATTAGCATATATTGTACAGAAAGAAAGTAAGTATTCGAATGAAATTTGGCATAATTTCTAGAGGAAAAAAAAGTTGTAGAGAAATGGAAATGTGTATAAACTGTAAAGAAGGACTTTTTTTAAAGCAAGAAAGTTAGTGTATATTGAAAAGAAGTAAAGTAAATACTTCTTTAGCCTCTTGTGAAAATATAACTTTTGTTGTTCACTGGATGAAATATAAATTGATCCAAATAAAAAAAAAACATATGATAATTCATATCTTTAATGCCAAAATAGTACAAATTATGAAAATTTTAAGATAAATTTACTTAATGTGCATCATTTTGCAAGTGATTGCTATGCAACATTCATGATGATGTCACATATTGGGCTCCACTTAGATAATATCTTATAGGGTGAAATAAACAAAAACAGGGTACCATATGAGTTTTTGGTAATTTCAATGGTTAGACAGTGAGTTTTTCAAATGATAATTGACCGTTATTATAGGGATGAGTGTCTTTTTCACTGCGTTTATTGGGGTATAAAGTGCAATTGCCTTAGCACATGGCAAATAACGCCTATATGGTGTTATGTTTAAGCCATGTGCTAAGGCAATTGCACTTTATACCCAAATTTAATTTTGATTTAAACCAATCAGAATTCTTTGTCTTATTGGATTGCAATTATTTCTCTATGAACCACCCAAAAAGCATTAAAGTAAAGATTATATTATGCTCCCGCTCCCCTTCAAAGAAGAGGGAGTATATTGCTTTGCACTTTTGGGTGGGTCTGTCTGTCAGTCTGTCTGTTGGTCCATCTGTAAACCACTTTTTGTCTAGAGCATATCTCAAAAAGTATGCAAGCTAGAATCATGAAAGTTCACAGGTGGATAGGTCTCATTTAGGAGAAAATCAGTGCACAAGAACTGTAAGTCTCCTCATATTTGTGTAGTTATTGCCCTTTGTTAAATGATAAAGAATATACCATCGGCCTGCTCTTATGGTGGGGCATAAATGTTTTACAAACATCTCTTGTTTGTTTTTTGCTTTCAGATATGTTGGCCATCCTAGTATCATCTTCAGTATTATTTGTTCTGATGTTAGCCTTGATTTCATTTGTGTTTATTTTCTTCAGGAAAAAATGGTGAGTTGAATTTATTATAAATGTGATAAACTTATCATTAAATGTTTACTTATGCAAAGTTTGATTTGTTGTAAAGTTACCCATATTTTGGTTGTTCAACAAAAATCATTTTGACTCAAGTCAGTAGTCTCCATACAATCAGCCAATAATTCAGCAGTTCACCAAACTCAGACATGGCAGCTGGTATCTCAGAATACATATCTTGTGTTGTAACTGTGTGAGAAATGACAGGAAACCATGCATAGCAGGGGCGATTCCAGGGTTTCTATATAGGGGGTTCAATGTTAGCCCTGAATTCAAATATTTAGTCCCATAGTATCCCTATCTATATAGATAGGGATACTATGGTACTAATTGGTTAAAATTTGTACATTAGATATATTTTATTTGTAGAATTTCGTATGATTTGAACACTATAAAAAGGGTGTGTTTTTTCTAGAGTTGCAAAGTTTTTATTGAATTTGTCAAATACATTGAAGTAATTTGAATACAGAGAGGGTTTGTTCATAACCCCCAAACCCCTTCTGGATCCCCTACTGCATAGGTGCACTAGATGCAGTGATGTAACCGCATTAATCAAAAAAATAGTCTTGTCAGTCTGTATAACAGCTTAACCCTTTCCTGTTTTTTACAAAATTTTCGATCTGTCCAAATTCAAAGGTTTTGCAGACAAAAATTTAAAGTGGATTTAATTTGAAAAATAACCATTCTGTAGGATAGAAAATAGTGTGGAAAAAGAAGAAATTGCTTGTTAGAAGCAATTTCATCTTTTTTTCACAATGTTTTCTCAATCATAAAATTACAGGCACATAAAAAGCAGGGATTAAACAGCAAAGGGTTAACAGTTTATTGTTTCTTTAGAGGTGTTTATCCAATGCCTTCACCATTCCACTTTGTGTACCTTTTGAAGAAAAAAAGTAAAACATAGTGGAAAATGAAGAAATCCATAGTAAAAACCAATTTCTTCATTGGCCACATTGTTTATATCCCCCTAAGACAACAACTCTTTAATTCTCACCAACAAAAAATTGTCTTCTGCAAAATCTTCAAAATTGGATCAGTCTTAATTAAGCCTGTGTGTGACATTTCAAACAATTTCACGTGGCGCAATGTTGAGTCTATGCAATGTTGAAACTATGATCAGCCTTTCAAACCGCACAGTCTGATCAGAGTCATAACTATGCACTCAAAAGATGACCACTGACCTGAAATCGCTTTTCACAAGCCAGAATTAATTGTAATCCACTGTGTGAATGTTCCGGCTTACCAATGTCTTTCCATCACACACACATGAAATTGTTGGAATTGTGACACACGCTCAAACATTGTTGTCTGATCAAAGGCAATAGGCAAAGCTTATAGTTATGAAAAATTTTCTGACTACTTATCATGAAGATCAAGGTAAGCTCAATTGTTTCCAGCTGCCGTCTAAGCCCAATTGTAGCGTGTCAGACTTTCTTTCTAGGAACCTTGTTTGATCCACAACAGGTGCACTCGTCCGTTTTGTCTAACGCCAATGGGTTGATAATTTTAAATCTATATGGGATAGCACCTGGAGACTAGGAGAGGATATGATGGTTGTACTGGTGTGAGAAATACCAGGAATCCATTGTTAGGTGTTCAAGCTTCTGAAAAATGACTCAAAGATTGTTAAAAGCGATGTTAAACCCATTACAAACAAATAAACAAACAGATGAATTATTTCAAGCTATTTTTGTCCATAAGATTCAAAATCTTTTACAATTTGTACTTTTCTCATGCAAAAGTTGTTTAGTTCATTCTGTTAGTATAGTATGAAAAACAGAACAATTATTTGTTAACAAGGAAAATGTCAAATAGGTGCAATCACTGTTATTGCCTTTGTAGGAGATGTTTTGGCAAGTCAACAAGTGGTGGAAAGGTCGTTTATACAGGGAATGAGAATGTGGAAATTCCTTATCAAATATCTCAGTCCAGGGTAAGTGTTTACTCTTGTCAAACTTTTGAGGTATGGATCCAGTCTAAATCTTTATTTCTCAAATAAACCCTATGTTGCGGGTATTCATTGGACTCGCGTTAACCCTTGTCATGCTGCAAAAGTACAGATGAGAGGGGTAAAGCCAGTCTAAACCTTTATTTCTCAAAGAATCCCACAACAAAGAAACCCTATGTTGTGGGTACTCATTTGAATTGTCTCAATAAGACGATTCCAATGAGTACCAACAACAAAGGGTTTGTACTATTTTGTTATTATTGAAATTCTTTGTTCTTAAATTCATAATACCCAATCTATCAATAGATATGATTATTGCTGAATAAAAAAGCATTGCAAAATTGTATTTAAATCAAAGTGCTATAGGCACTGGATGCTCTATTTGATAATGAAACTACAATTAAAAAAAAAATCTGGTTTAGAAATGAAAGTGAGGTGGTAAAGATTTAGATCAGACTGCACATAAATGCAAATCGACATATGTGTAGGGGTGAGCGCAAGACAATTGTAACTTTATTCGCTTTTACAATAGTTTTGTGCTGACCTGGATCTTAATTCATGAAAACTTTGTAAATCTCCCTGATTAAAGATGTCCGTATACACAACAGAATTGTTATTTTCTTTATAATGAAATTCTTCTTAAAGTGTATTACTGTAAATGAGTGTGTTTGTGTGAAAGATTACAAAATAGCTGTGGACTCAAATTTGTTTTCATTGTAAAACAAAACCAATTTTCCAGCCAATCTGAATGGATTTATTTTAACCCTTGTCATGCTGAATAAAAATCTTTGCAAAATAAATGTAAAATCAAAGTACAAAAAGCACTGGAAGTTACCAAATGTGAGTGTGTATTGATTTCGGAAATGCATTGTTTTACACCTTTCTTGTTTAAAAATGAAATTCAGGTGGTATGAACTAAGATCAGAATGCACATATGTGCAGGCTGATCTTTGTCTATACCTCCTGTCAAAGCAGGAATATCCTTGGTTCAGTATGACAAGGGTTAATGGATTCAAAGGGAATTATTTGAGTTTCACTTTATCATCATGTCTACAGCCAGAAGCAAATAAAGATGTTGGTTCCACGAATTTCTCTAATCCTGTGTATGAAACATTCCATGGACACGACCTAGAAGTATCGATAAGAGGGATACAAGAGACAAGTATATCTGAGTCGGCAGTGACAGACACAAGTTTATCTGAGTCTGTGGTGACCAATAAAAGTATAAAGAAGGGATCTGACACCGTCACAACTTCACAACATTCCAGTTTGTAAGTTCTTTTTTAGTTTACCTGTTTTTGTAAAGTTGGTGTGGTCATTGTGAATTGAAAACTTTGACATTTTGGGATATTTCTGGTGTTGCTGAAGGCATTCACTTCCAACTTGGCACACAACATTTATTTTCAAAATAGACACTTATACTATCAAGGGGGATAACTCTAGGTGTATTTTGTTTGAATTGTGTCCCTTTTTGACTTAGATTTTTTTAAAATTTATATCCACTATCTATCATCCAACTGCCAAGCCTAGGCAGATTGGCTCTTGTTTATGATTTGAAATACCCATGAATTGCAAAAGTGTCAAATCCTTTAATTTGATTAATGGTAAATAAAACAAAAGGTTGTAATGCGACTAGTAAAAGCAATGAAAGTCGTAAAAATTACTTAAAGTCTTTGAACACCTCTCTTTGCAATTATACCAAATTTTTTAGATATATTTGACTAAAATACAACAACAGACAGCTTGTCAAATGCTAAATATAGAGGATATTGAATGAGGGGTCATAGAATACCGAATTTATTAAACTCGTCATTTAAAAACAGATAAAAACGAGGCTGGGCCAAGTTTTTATCTGTTTTTAGATGACGAGTTTAATAAATTCTGTATTTTATGACCACAAATTTTATATTCTATTTATAATATGACCCAAAATTTTGCAAAAAATCGTCAAAATTCTTAAAATTTAACATTTCAATTTTAGGCGAAACTTATAAGGCCATTTAAAACTGACGTCACAATATATACATTATGACGTCATTTTCGCAGTTACAAAATAGCGTTGCTATTCTTCCTGAGATCATTTGCATAATTATTTCACTAGTGTAATATCATCCCTGTAATATCAAAAATATTCAACGGTGTTATTTCACCCCCGCGACATAGGTCATATTATAATGGGATTTATTACAGCCAGTTTCAAGTTTATATAACATTACTTTAATCATTACTTTATTCTTACATAATGTTGCAAGCACTTAAATTAAGTCCTGACAATACCCTTGAAAAAGCCTTAAATTTCTTTTTCTCTATGATATATGAACCAGGATATGTAATGTATACATTTGATAAAGTTGTGGAATCTGACAGTGATAAGAAACCTTGAAGATTTACCGTTGCAGCGCTCAAATTCTGACAACAATGTGTGGATGTTCAGGCTATTCATTGTAGTTGCTCTACACTCATTTCATAGTTTGAAATTTTTTGAAATAACATCTTTAGGCTTTTTTCACTTCTTTCTTTCAGAAATCATGACAACACTCCATTAGAGACCTCAAGTACAGTATGAACGAGAAAATAAAAGAATTAGTCAGTTAGTTGTAGTTGGGTTGATTTAAAGGTATTCCTAAAGCCTCTGTGTCCTTGTTGACAAACTGTTAAGTATGATCTACAGCGGGGATTAAAATGACATGAATATTTTTGTTAATGCACGAGTGTTATGAAGTATTTAAAGTTATTGATCCACATATTTAAATCAGTGACAAAAGATCAATTTTGTCTATATAGGTATACACAAAATTGACCCTTGATCACTCACTTTTACTTGTGAATCTATAGTCCTATTTGATGTTCTTGACATAATATTATAGTATGACCTATGGCTAGGGAGTGAATTGACTGTGTTGAATATTTTTTTCATATAACACAAGTGTTATACCAATGAAAATGAGCTTAAAGTGTAAAGTAAATCTATGCTGTTACCCAGGGGTTTGAAATTCCCTTGCCCGACTTGTCCCACAGGCTTTTCCACTTGCAGGCAAGTACATTTTTCTTGGCCACTTGTCTGTGGACAAGTGAATACCAGAGCAAATCTTGGAACAGTACTAAAAATATCTAGGAGAAAAGTCATCCTATTGTTTGTATCGAATTGGAGAACATTGTCTTTAATGAAGAAAATGCTGGAATACAGCATTTACTTCATTAAGAAAAAATGTTTTCCCAATAATTATCAATTCATTTATTTGTGGTCAGGTTAATTTTGATCCTGGACTGAACTGAACTGAATCTGTAACTCTGTTGAAATTTATCAAAGTATAAAAGCACTTGAATATATACGTCATTTAGTTTTTAGCTCACCTGAGCACAAAGTGCTCAAGGTGAGCTATTGGGATCGTAGAATGTCCGTCGTTCGTTGTCAGTCGTCCGTCGTCAACAATTTCTTTAAACATCTTCTCCTCCTAAACCAGTTGGCCAATCTTGATGAAACTTGGCAGGGATGTTCCTTGGGTCAAGCTCTACCAAAGTTGTTCAAATAAATGAAATTCACCCTTAACTTTCCCTTTACCCTTAACAAAAAGGGTAAAAATATAAAAATATTTAAAAATCTTCTCTGAAACCAGAAGGCAGACAGCTTTCATATTTGGTATGTAGCATCGTGTAGTGGACCTTTACCAAGTTTGTTCATATCAAGACCCTGGGGTTAATTTGGGCTTTGCCCAGGCCCAACCCTTTTTAGCTCACCTGAGCACAACATGCTCAAGTGAGCTATTGTGATCACCTTTTGTCCGTGCGTCATCCGTCGTCCGTCGTCCGTCAACAATTTCTTTAAACGACATCTCCTCCTAAACTACTAGGCCAATTTTAACCAAACTTGGCAGAAATGTTTCTTAGGTGGTCCCCTTTAAGAATTGCTAAAAGAATTGAAATCGGTGAAAAACTCTGGTTGCTATGGCAACCAAAGTTAAAAATTTAAGAAAATCTTTAAAATTCTTCTTCTTCTGAACCAGCAGCCCTACAGCCTTGAAATTTGGTATGGATGATCAGCTCATAGACCTTAATAAAAATAGCTAAAATCATATCTGTTGGGCCACCAGGTGCGGAGCATCAGGGGGGAGGGGGTAGTACTTTGGGTAAATTTTGTTATCTTTAACCTTCTTCTTCTTCTGATCATGAAGGCCTACAGCCTTAAAATTTTGCATGTATCATCACCTCATAGACCTTAATAAAAATAGCTAAAATCATATCTGTAGGGCCACCAGGTGCGGAGCACCAGGGGGGAGGGGGTAGTACTTTGATGAAAATTTTGTAATCTTTAACCTTTTTCTTCTTCTAAACCAGGAGACCTACAGATTTGAATATTGGCATGGATGATCAGCATATGGACCTTCATAAAAATACCTAAAATCATGACTGTAGATTCACCAGGTGCATAGCACCAGGGGGGGAGGGTAGTACTTTTGTGAAAATTTTGTAATCTTTAACCTTCTTCTTCTTCTGAACCACAAGCCCTACAGACTTGAAAATTGGCATGGAGGATCAGCTCATAGACCTTAATATAAATAGCTAAAATCATGACTGTAAAGCCACCAGGTGCGGAGCACCAGGGGGGAGGGGGGAGTACTTTTGTGAAAATTTTGTAACTTTAATCTTCATCTTCTAATGAACCAGGAGCCCTACAGACTTCAATATTGGCATGGATGATAAGCATAATTATGGATCTAAAATAAAATAGCTAAAATCATGAATGTAGGGCCACCAGATGCGTAGCATTAGGGGGCAGGGGTTAGTACTTTGGATCAATTTTGAAATCTTTAACCTTATTCTTCTCCTGGATCAGGAACCCTACAGACTTGAAAATTGTCATGGGTGATCAATATATTGACATTAATAATAGCTAAAATCACGACTGTAGGGTCACCAGGTGCTGAGTAGTACTTTGGATCATTTTTGAAATCTTTAAACTTCTTCTAATGAGCCAGGAGTCCTACAGACTTGAAAATTGGTATGGATGATCAGCATATGGACATATATTGAATTAGCTAAAATCATGACTGTAGATTCACCGGGTGCAGAGCATCTTGGGGGAGGGGGGAGTGCTTTGTTGAGAATTTTGAATCCCTA
Organism: Fragum whitleyi; assembly: GCA_948146395.1. Taxonomy (NCBI): domain Eukaryota; kingdom Metazoa; phylum Mollusca; class Bivalvia; order Cardiida; family Cardiidae; genus Fragum; species Fragum whitleyi. The sequence continues at coordinate 50,501,104 of OX411558.1, forward strand.
CAGCATTTATATTTGACATGGATTGATCAACTCATTAAAGAAAATTTTAAAAGTCTCAGACTCAGCCTGTATATCTGGCATAGATTAGCTGATCACGGACCTTTTATGGAAAAAGGTTAAATAAATAATGTCCAGGGGAGGAGCAGAGGGGGGGAATGATTATTTCAAATGTTATCTGATTGAATAAGTGAAAATCTCTTTTTCTGTGGTTGCATGGACATACCTAGGTAATGAAGCTTTTTTCTCAGGTGAGCGACCCAGGGCCAACAGCCCTCTTGTTAGATAGAATCAAAGAGCGAAAAATCTTCTTCTCTGTAACCAGATTGCAGACAGCTTAAAGATTTGATGTGTAGCATCACCTAGTAGGCCTCTACCAAGTTTGTTCATAACAAGACCCTTGGGTCATATTTGGGCTTTGCACGGGTGCATTCCTTTATCTCTTATGAGCACAAAGGGTAAAAAAATGAAAATCTTCAAAAATCTTCTTCTCTGAAACCAGAAGGCAGACAGCTTTCATATTTGGTATGTAGCATCATCTAGTGGACTTCTACCAAGTTTGTTGATATCAAGACCCTGGGGTCATGATTGGGCTTTGCCTAGGTGCAACCCTTTTTACATAGAATCCAAGAGAGAAAATCTTTAAAAATCTTCTTCTCTGTAACGGGATGGCAGACAGCTTTAATATTTGGTGTGTAGCATCACCTAGTGGGCCTCTACCAAGTTTGTTCATATCAAGACCCTTGGGTCATATTTGGGCTTTGCACGGGTGCATCCCTTTATCTCTTATGAGCATGAAGGGTAAAAAAATGAATATCTTCAAAAAATCTTCTTCTATGAAACCAGAAGGCAGACAGCTTTCATATTTGGTATGAAGCATCATCTAGTGGACCTCTATCAAGTTTGTTCATATCAAAACCCTAGGATCATATTTGGGCTCCACCCGGGCGCAACCCTTTTTACATAGAATCAAAGAGCGAAAATCTTTTAAAATCTTCTTTAATCGAAACCAGAGGGCACACTGCTTTCATTTTTGGTATGTAGCATCATCTTGTGGGCCCCTACCAAGTTTGTTCATATCAAGACCCTTGGGTCATATTTGGGCTCCACCTGGGCGCATCCCTTTCAGCTCATTTGAGCATGATGGGTGAAAATGGGAAAACCTTCAAAAATCTTCTTCTCTGAAACCAGAAGGCAGACAGCTTTCATATCTAGAATGTTGCATCATCTAGTGGACCTCTACCAAGTTTGTTCATATCAAGACCCTAGGGTCACTTTTGGGGTCCAGCCAGTTGCATCCCTTTTTATATAGAATCAAAGAGCAAAAAGGCATATCTGTCTTGCTCTTCGCTGAAAACGTTTCATGGTATTGATCTTAGGTAATTATCTTCTTTTTGACATCTGCCTGTCTAATTAATGTGATGTCCCAGGGGTCATAGAGACTCAGGTGAGAGATCTAGGACCATCTTGGTCCTCTTGTATTTATTTGCTCCACTGGCTGAAGGCCACTGGGGCAGGGCTTTTTTTCACGGCGCTGTGTCTGTCATTTGTCCAAACATCATTGCATCCGGTCGTTATCTTTTTTCTTTAAAAATCTTCTTCCCAAAAACTACTGGATTTTATGGATTTTAACCAAACTTCACAGAAATGATCCTTTGGTGACCCTCTTTCAAAGTTGTTTCAAATGTTTTTGATCCAATGTAAAACCAGGCTTTAATGAGTACGGCTAATTTCCATATATGGTAATATGTGACTTTTCTCAGAATTTCAACCAAATTCCACCTGAAAGATCCTTGAGTGACTCTTTATCAATCTACAAAAAAATATTTTGATAAGCTGAAACATGTGTCTTTAATGGTCATAGGTCATTTCTCTATATATTATTTAGTGGAAACTTTGAAAATAATTTTCTCACCACCTGATTGATGGATATTAACCAAAATTCACTTAAATGACCCTTAATCAGTCTCCAAAAATTTATTGTGATCAAATGAGAAATATCTCTTTTTTGGGGGCCGAATTTCTTCAAAAAGGAATCTGTTCCAGATTTGCCATTTTGATTAAATCATTCCCGGCAAAAATTGGTATGAAAGATTATTGATTAAAAGACTGCAATTTTTAAGCCAGTGGAGCAATGGGTCCTCTTTACCTCTTCCTATATTACTTTCATTTTGTTGGTTTGAAAGGGATTTTACACTGCATTCAACAATCTTTCAGTTCTATTGTGGGGACTGGAGCACCTAACAATAGATTCCTGGTATTTCTCACACCAGTACTACTAGTACATCCTTTCCTAACCTCCAGTTGCTATCCCCCACAAGTCTACGATTATCGACGCAATGGTAGAAGACAAATTATTGGAAGGATGAATGCCACTGTTTGAGATTGAACCGGGGATGTCTAGATTGACACTCCGACGCCCTACCAACTATGCAATGGTGGCGACCCCCTTCAATATTACTACACTTTAACCAGGAACTGCAATATAAGAAAAGCCTTCATACAAAACTATTTGAACACATTATAGAGACCTAATGAAATCTGGCACATCGTATTCATTATTTGTTACCCCAATTTCATCACAAACGTGCAAGAGTTTTGTTTTTGCCTCGCTTAATGTTTCACCCTTCACTGCAATATTGGCAAACGGTTCCTCAAAACTATACGATTCGGTGTCTTTAGATTCACTAAATACATTAAGAATTACGTCCCCTTTCTTGATGAGATCGTTAGCTTTATCGGAAGAAAGAACATTGGCATGGAGTGACGGAAGAAGCATGACACCAATTACGTAAGACGTTGATGACGTTTTTGGTACATAAGGTTTAATTCCACATGAGATCATGAGTGACGTCAACATCAAATCGACGTCATAAAGACGTTTGACCCAGTCTCGGATATAAAATCCTCCCATTCTTGGGTTGATTTCAATTAGCTTTGGTCCAGTTGGAGTCATTTTGAGCTCGACATTGAATGTTCCATCTGTAAGACCTGGAGGAAAAAAAGACGAAAGAGATAAGAAATCTGGCCCGTCACGCAAAAAGGGACCATCTTGGCACTCCGTAAAATAAATATCTGAAAAAGCCCTAGATACAGGATAGGAACACCAGTAGGCATAATTCTGAAATTCTTACTTAAGAAGGTAAAATAATCATTATAGATTAAGAAAATTCGATTTCACAGAAATGTTTTTACCTTGGCCAGACTGCGCACATCGCACATCAAATTATGGGTATTGTGGGTTCGATACCTGACAGCTGCGCATATCTTTTCCAACATTAATGTCGCGCCAAAGGATGGATAATTGTAATCAAAAGTGGGATAGCAGATTGAGGCTAAGAAGGATGTAATGATAGTACCGGTGCAAAAAATACCAGGGACCAATTGTTTGGGGTTCCAGCTTTAAAATTTGCAAAATGACTGAAAAGCTGTTAAAAAAAGGCTTTAAAAACCATTCAAACAAACAATCCTAGTATTGAGCAGCCTAAGGTTCAGATGAAACGGTGTCAACAGTTTGCAAAATATATACTCCCCTTTTCGTTTGCCCATGCATTCAAAGAAGATTAAATTTTGTAAACGGTCTACGTTGCTTTATCATGCTGAACACTTGGCAATCTTAACAACTACAGATGCAAACATGATCAAGAAGCGCAAAAGCACAGACTGACCTGAATCTTTGTCTTAAATCTGAAATTGTTGGAATTATCAGACAAGGGTATTAAAATTGGCAGCACGGCGGGGATTATACGAGAGTTCTGAAATTGCGAATGATAAAGAACCTCGTGCTTTATCATTATCATTTATAATTTAGTTTTTTACTGTCGCATTATTCGATTTGCGTAACTACCAGTTAAGCACAGTACGCACTTGCGTAGCAAAAAGATATTTTCAGAAAGAAATGAAAATCAATGGTGAATTTTTAGAACATCGTAACGTCTTATGAATCAAACCGATTCTTGGAGTGTTACACTTCTATCATCCAGTGGTATTTTCAATAAATTTGAATGCCGTCGTCATAGCGCAGTTGGTAGCACGCCGGACTGTCAATCTAGAGTTCGCGGGTTCGATCCCCGACGGCGGCACTCATTCTTTCCGACTATTTGTCTCTCACCAATTGGTTGATAATTGTAGACCCATTTGAGATAGCGGCTGGAGGCTAGGAAAGAATGTGGTGGTTGTACTGGTGATAGAAATACCAGGAATCCATTGTTAGGTGCTCCGGCCGCCGCGATATAACTGAAATAATGTTGAAAGCGGCGTTAAACTCTATTAAATCAATCAATGTCTATAAATTTGAGCTCGGAGTAAATTTGCGGCTTATACGTAATCGTATTCTGCATGCAATGGAACTTTCAAATCCAAGTATCAAAATATGTAATATGAAGAACTAAAAAGTCAATAAGTCTATAATTAGAGCAGATAGATTTATCCTTCGAATTTGAATGTCACGTTTATAGAATGAGTGCGGATAAAAAAACGTGTAGATCTAATCATGAAATGAAGTGCACCTTTAAGCCTAAGTTTCCTTTAGACATCACATTTTAAGTATTAGTTTTTGACATTATGTGACATTTCAAAGTCTTTCAGTTTATTCCATATCTAATTTTCAATTATTTGATGTATTTCCTTATACGAAAGTTATATGGTTAACAAAATGCTATTTTCCGTACTAAACGGTTAAATGTTAAGGCTTGGTTAATTCAATCTTCAATTTGTTTGTTTGAATGGGTTTTATGCCGCTTTTAACATTATTTCAGTCATATCTCGGCGGCTGGAGCACCTAACAATAGATTTCTGGTATTTCTCACACCAGTACTACCATTACATCCTTTCCTAGCCTCAAGCTGCTATCTCACATAGGTATACGATTATTAACCAATGGGTGTTAGACTAATAGTCGGAAAGGATGAGTGCCGCCGTCGGGGATCGAACCCCGGTCCTCAAGATTGACAGTCCGACGCGCTACCAACTACGCTTTGACGGTGGCTTCAAAATCTTCAAAACATTTCAAAAGTCTTCTAGTGCATTACATATCTAATTATCAAGTATTTAATTTAATTCCTGGTACGAAAGCTATCTTTAACAAAGTGCTAAACGGTGATAGGCTAAACCTTGGTTAATTCACTCATTCATATTAGCACCGTCTTTGGAAATCAAACCACGGAAATACCATTTAGTACGACGCTAGTTCAAACAAATTTCCACTTGGTGGGTGGCTAGAACGTTTTGAAAACTTGAGCCGAGTTGTTTTTGTCTAAAAGACTCTGCCCTCATGCATGCAATATTACTTAACTCTAGACTGTTCTCTGAATCCTGTACTCGATCTTGACAAGATCAAAAATGTTTTTAAGGCATAATAGTCATGCATTGACAGGGTTTGACACTAATTACTTTTTGCCACCAGCCTGAAGGACCTGTTAGCCATAAATATAACAGGTCCTCCCTGATAACAACAGGTCCCGCATGAACACCATGTTTGATTTTTAGCAATATAAGGGACAAATTTCAAGGACAACATTGTAGGAAAAGAGGAAATTGCTTTTGACAATCAGTTTCTTCTTTTCCTACAATGTTTCCATAGGGTAATGCAAATTTAAGTAATTGAAAGGCAGTTATTTTTTTTTCAAAACTGGACAGATTTGAAATACTTTGTTCTGCCCTTTACAACGGGTCTGAGGGGCCTGCAGCTTGGTAACATCTACCAGTCCTCCCTAAAATCAACATGTCTCGGGCCCAAGGACTGGTGTAAGTTTGGTCCCTGTTGGATCGAGAGTAGCATCAGTACTTGGGTTCGGGGCCTGTGAATTGTAGGGAGGAATGACAGTGGCTGCAATGTTAGTGGCTGCCATGTTAGTGGCTGCCATGTTAGTGGCTGCCATGTTAGTGGCTGTCATGTAAGTGGCTGCCATGTTAGTGGATGCCATGTAAGTGGCTGCCATGTTAGTGGCTGCCATGTTAGTGGCTGCCATGTAAGTGACTGCCATGTTAGTGACTGCCATGTTAGCGGCTGCCATGTTAGTGGCTGCCATGTAAGTGGCTGCCATGTTAGTGACTGCCATGTTAGCGGCTGCCATGTAATTGGCTGCCATGTTGCAGGTCCTCCAGGCCTGTAGTGATTGCCAACTCCTTTTTAAGACCTTGCAATTGTGTATTTAAAAAAATGCTGCATCCCATTCCCAGATTTTTCATTATCTAAAGGAAAACAATGTGGAAAAAGAAGTTATTGCTTGTTAAGCAATTTCTTCTTTAAGGTGGCAATGGACAGCGGCCTCTCGACTCTATAAACCGGAAGCGGGGATTCGTTTATTTTACGGCTCTTTTTGCGCGTTGTTTAAAAAGACCGGTTTTCGTAAGATTCTGCTTATGGAAATAACGCAGAATAATGATGGAAAAACTTCATAATTAAGCTTCTTTTCAACATTTGAATGACTGGATCATTACATTTAAAAATAAAAATGCGTTAAAACCGGAATTATATTTAGAGGGGTCACTGTAAAATAACGAAACACTTTCTTATATGCATGGAAAGGTAAGCTGAATTTTTTACCAAATAAAGGAAATATATGGGTTTAAAACATATCGAAAAATAAGAAAAATTCATTGGGTAATTCCTTCAAAAAAGTAGGTTTTTGTGGCATTTTCACCCAGTAAAATTAAAAAAAAAATAGTGCATTTTTAACTTTTGAAGGCAAATTGTGGAAATGCAATTTATCACAGAGAAATTTTCTTGGCAACAGCCATTGTGCACATGTATAAGGTCTATCAAAATGTATGTGTTTTATAGCTATAAGCTAGTACTGATTTTATACTAGACCTTAAACGAATATAAACGTTTTACTGAAAATTGGTCAATACCACTCAAGGGCAGATAACTATAGCATAAAAACGAGCGTGGAAAGGTACCTTCAAATTTTGATATAATGACTATACAATGTTAATCTACAACATATGTGAACAAGAAAAAAATTCATTGGGCGGAAAAAAATGACACCATGTGTCCATTGCTACCTTAACTACACTGCTTTCCTTTAAGATATTTTGCATTTCTTTGAACAATAATATTTAACCCTAAAACTGATATTTAATATTGATATGGTGTCTTACGAGGAACCTTTTCAGCACTGTATTTCTGGGAAGGACCTGTAGGAATAAGATCCATTAACTTGTACAGGCTTGCGTAAAAAAAATAAAAACCTCGACCAACTTTCATCAGCAATTACATAAAGTCATTGTGACAAGCGATATCTGTCACCGATGGTTGTACGATAAGTTGTGAGCCTAAGAGGGATGGACAGTTCGTGGCTCGGATGCAATGTTGTGGTTGTGATGGTGCGATAAACAACAGGAAGGCATTGGTAGGTACACCAGCCTCTAAGATATAACTGAAAAAATGTTGAAAGAGGTGTTTAATCTCAAATGATTAACCAATGAATAAATCCTATTGAAAAGAAGAAACTTGCGTTGTTTTTGAACTGGCCAATGATATATCAGATATCGGCGAATTCAAGGCTAGTGCTAAAAAAAAAAACATAATCACATTTAAAACTGAAATTGGGCTCGAGGTTATAAAACCTTTCTCATTCTCAATTCAAAACTTTCTCAAATTTCAATTTGAGATTAAAGCCTAAATTCTGTTTTAATACTCATTTAATGTATTAACATAAAAGATAATATTGATAAGTTTTTATAAATAACATCTTATTAATATTATCTTTTATTTTCATACATTTATTTGAATTTAAAATTAGAGATAATTCTCAATTGAGCATGAGAAAAGTTTTAAAACCTCAAGTATGAATCCCTTTCTTGTATTTCAAGAGTAAGGTTAGACTCTCGTCATCTCTTAATAGAATAATGTTGAAATTGGCATGTTTCTTCAACAAACAATCAGATTAATTAATACGTTCCTTACCATATCGCACGAAGGCTAAAAGCCGTTCGCTCTACGCGCGTCATCAGTGGTACATATAAGAGGGGGGAACTCCAGTCCAAAGTCTTCGACAGCCCGATTAGCTCAGTTGGTAGAGCACCGGACTTCAAAACCATTGAAGTTTGTCGGCGTGGATTTCATTCCCAGGCTGGCACAATAACAATCAAAGTACTGAAAGTACTGATAAGTTGGAATGCGTTCAAGAGACGGTGACCTCAAACCACTAACGAAGCTCACACCTCCAGCCCACCACAGGTGATTACATAATACGTCTCGCTATATAAATCAATGTATTTCAACAACGAGAGACGCTTAAACCCCTGCTTCGCTATACAGGCCTGCAACTGATGGAAGAAAAATGATGACAAGAGGGCCAAAATGGTCCTAAACCACTGTCCTGAATCCGATTTGTCCAGTGGATCTCATCCAAGAAACTTTCTGGCAAAGTTTCATTCAAATTTGCCTAATTGTTGACAGGAAATATAATTCGAAGAATATACAGTGATAATAGACCCTGCCCACACACTATTTACAGAGGAGACTCAAAATTAGCCCTGCCCTGCCACGCCCATATATATGGGCTAATCAAAACTTTGCAAACAAATTTTGAAGATGGTCTCCAAAGGAACGTTCTGGTAAAGTTTCATTGAAATCGGCCCAGTGGTTCAGGAGGAGATGTCGTTCAAAGGTCCTGGGCTTAAATAAGACCCGCTCTGTCACACCAATACTTATGGACCAATCAAAATTTCGTGAACAATTTGCCAAAAGCGATACCCAAAAGGAGGAGATGTTGTTCAAAGTCCTGGGCTTAAATAAATTCTGTCCTGTCACACCAATATTTATGAACGAACCAAATTTCGCGAACAATTTGCCAAAAGCGATACCCAAGGAACATTTTGGTAAAGTTTCACAGACATTGGCCTAGTGGTTCAGGAGGAGATTTCATTCAAAGATTTCTGGCTCAAAATTAGGCCCACCATGCCACGTCTATATTTATGGACCAATCATAAATTTGCGAACAATTTTTAAAAAGGGTCACTCTAGGAACATTCTTGAAAAGTTTCATTGAAATGGGCCCAGTGGTTCAAGAGGAGATGTTGTTCAAAGGTTTCAGGATCAAAATAAATCCCGCTTTGCCACGCCTATATTTATGGGCCATTCTAAATTTCACGAAAAATTATTAAAAAGGGTCACCCCAAAAATATTCTGGTAAAGTTTCATTGAAATGGGTCCAGTGGTTACGGAGGAGATGCCGTTCAAAGATTTCTGGCTCAAAATAAGCCCCACCCTACCACGCCCATATTTATGGATAATCAGGATTTAGCGAGGAATTTTTGAAGAGGGTCATCCAGGGAGCATTCTGGTAAAGTTTCATTGAAATCGGCCCAGTGGTTCAGGAGGAGATGTCGTTCAAGAATTTCTGGCTCAAAATAAGCCCCGCCCTACAACGCCCATATTTGTGGATTATCAGAATTTAGCGAAGAATTTTTGAAGAAGGTCACACAGGGAACATTCTGTCAAAATTTTATTGAAATCGGCCCAGCGGTTTAGGAGAAGAAGAAGTTTCAAGAAAGTTGACGACGGACGACGGACGTCGGATTCAGAGTGATCCTAAAACTCCCCTTGAGCACGAAGTGATCAGGTGAGCGAGAAAGGAAGAAAAATGATATGGACCATACAGCCGACTAATGGACGCAGAGACGGACACGTATACACTCAAAGCAGTTTCTATGTTATTTTTCAAATGGCTTCTGCTCCATTTCAGTTATCAAATACATTTTTAATCAAAATTGTCGCAAAGTGGACATCAACAAGCGCTTTGTCCTTGATGAAAAGCTTTTCTTCGCCGGGAAGCTGAGTTGGAATCGCAAGACAATTCTTGGACGAAGTTCAATTGTAAACTTCGACCTTCGTGACTCCAAAATCGCTGAGTGAGCGATTAAGAATGCTTTTGGTTGAGATGAATGTCAATTTCACGATGTAACTAACTGTATGATGGTGCTCTTAAACGTGTTTATGTGCAAGAATGTGAAGTAAACAAGTTGAACTAGTAGGTCAGTTTCAAATGGCAAGTAATTTTGGTGATGGAATGTGATTGGGCAAAGATATTCATAATTCCATTAAAGATGTGGTGGCCAGGATTTTATTTGATGAATTTTGGGCTTTGACAATGAAACATTCATGTAGATAACTACAATATGACGGAAAACAAACGACAATATGTTGCAAAAATATTTATTAGCTTTAAAAGTGTATTTTCACTTTAAGAAAAACTAAAGATTTTTATTTCGGAACTGTGGACAGAAACGTACAATATAACAATTTGTCATAAGTTAAATGTGTGATAAGGTCGTTCAGAAAGAGAAACTATACCTTTAAAAGAAGCTATAACATAATTCTACGAAAATAGGTCACGACATTACCAAATAAGCAGATCACGTGATTGGCCTGTGCTATTGCCACAATACTGAGAAACCAGATCGCGACATTGCCAAATAAGCAGATCACGTGATTGGCTAGTGCTATTTTCAATAGCTGACCTTATTTGTCTTGACTTATCACATGATTTCTAAATATAGTAATGTAAACATGTGATACTAGTAAATTCGTGCGCAAATTTCAATAAATATTGTTTAAATCATGAATAAGCGTGTTAATAATATACATGAAGTGATAGTTGTGTAATTGTACAGGATTGCTTCCTTTTGATGAAATAAACTGTATGTCTATGTCAAGTTGAGATATACAAAATAGGCCGAAGTGTATTCACATCCTGTTCACGTGATGTGTGTTCTCAAAATATCCAAAATATGTTTATCTTGTGTTCGTTTTGCGGTTTTGTTAAATCTAAGTTGGAATTGCTGCGCATTCCAACTTAAAAACTAATAGTCTTTCGTATTAGACGTTAAACTGAGGCCCGTGAGACGGTGCTTGACACCGAGCACGTTAAAGAACCATGGCGGATCTCAGCAGTAGTTTCGTCATGTGTCCTTACACTATCCCCCGTATCTACTAGCCGTCTTCTTGGGGCGTCGCTCATATTGGCATGTGCTACGGTAGCGACGATAAATAAACGGAAATATACACACACCAAAAACCTTTATTTCAGAATGGAACCCTATGTTATGGGTACTCATTGGAATCGTCTAGATAAGACGATTCCAATGAGTATCCAAAAAATAGTTTTTATTCAGGGGTTCGCGAAACATATTCAAATTTGAAATCCAAAATAGCCCCTCGATCTGTAGCTCTACTGAATCGGCGCATTTTGCCTTTAAAAGACTTTTGGTAGGTCGAAATAAAACTCGCCAACTTATTTTCCCCGAAGGTTCAATGCCGTTAACGTTACGTGCGTATTGAGCACTACGCATTTTGCTACGTTTAAAAAACTCGCCAACTTACATTTCCTGAAGGTTCAAAGACGTTCACGTTACGTGTGTAATGAGCACTACGCAATTTGCTACGTTTAAAAAAACTCACCAACTTCTGTGCAGCATTGATACGCAGCTACCACCAGTTGGGCTTGTTTGTCTGGGGGGAGGGTCGATGGCATGACGGCGACCGTTTCTAAAATATATTTGATGTTTGTAAGTAGCAAATGGGTTCTTAAAGTGTCAATACATCTTAGTTTAAGCTGATCAGAATTTCGATATTTTTTTTTAAGTACATTTGCTTGTCAGACTGCACGAAATGCTTAGTTTGACCAGTTTTACCACTTGTCGCTTTTGTTTTCTTGGCTGATTCCCTGATCATTTGTCCTTGTTTTCCTATAGAACTATTTTCGCACATCACATTCTGGTTGAGCAGTACCTTTTGACCGAGTTTTCATTAAATCTCCAGTTTACAGTCTCCTCGATATATATATATATATATATATATATATATATATATATATATATATATATATATATATATATATATATATATATATATATATATATATATATATATATATATATATATATATATATATATATATTTTTCATTTTTCTTTTCTTTTTTTTTTTTTACTATTGAATATCCACTGTTGAAAAATTTATAATAAAGTTTGACCTTTTTCACAAAAAGGGGCCATAGGGACATGCGAAAAATACCGATTTCCTCAGACTAACCGACGTCAAAATATTTTGGTCTTGGTAGAATTTTTTTAACTGAATAGGTATCACTCTCTTTAGATATATAATTTCATTTAAGTTGTACCCATTAATATTAGAGCATTCTGATTGGCTGAAAAGTTGGTTTTATTCCCCAATGAAAACAATTTTGAGTACACAGATGTTTTGTAAGCTTTCACAAAACTATAGTCCAACCGGGGTATTCGAAAACGCGGGAAAATGTGGTAAAGCTATTAGTAGGGGTGGACTGAACTGAAATTTAATAAGCGTGAGATAACGGTACTTAATTTACTTAATTACACTTGTATACTGATAGAATAAAGTAACTCATCACGAAAACACCTTTTTCTGCCTATCGATATTCAATGCCTTTTTTCGTTTCAATTTTGGTTTCTTCATGATGAAATCGGTTTCGAAAGCGTTGTTACTTTTACGCTATGACACATGACATTTACAGATATAATTCAAAGGATGGTTATAATACCGTTAGCTTAGCGTTTCTTTGATCTTTTCAGTATAGATAGAGACCGTGACAGCAAAAAAAAAATCGTTGGTCCCAATTTATCTATATTAACTTGTCGAAAGTCTGTTTATAAACATTCGAATAGCATGGTTTACCTTTAGTCCCCGTAAGAAATCTGTTCCTTAACTGACAAATCTTTACATTTTTGCTTCGTGATATAAAATTATAAGAGATTAAGATATTTTTTGCTGATTTCATATAGCTTGATAAGGTGTTAAACTCCACTGGCCAAAGGCCAGCGAGTCATTGTCATGGCGGTGTGTTCGTGTGTCCGTCCGTGCGTAAACTTTTTCTTTAAATATCTTTTCCTCCGAAACCGATGGGCAGATTTTAACGAAACTGTGTTGAAATGTTCCTTAGGTGACCCTCTTCTTAAATTGTATAGAAATTTTGATTTACCCCGAAATATGGGCGTAGCAGGGCAGGGATTATTTTCCTTTTAAAATCTTTAAAAATATTCTCCCCCCGAACCAATGGGCCGATTTCAATGAAACTTGGCAGTGATGTTTCTTGGATTACACTTTACTTAAATTATTAAAGCAATTTTTATTGACCCTCCAAATGTGGGCTGGCAGGGTGGGGCTTATTTTCACCCTCGGATCTATAAAAATCTTCTCCTCCCCACTCATTTTGGCCAAATTCAACGAAACTTGGCATGAATATTCCTTAAGTGCACCTTTACTTAAATTGGTAACGCATTATAATGGGCATACAAATGTGAGTGTTGCATAGACGTGGATATCTGAAAAAAAAACTTTTTCTCAAATGATTTTGACTTATTTCAATGAATCTTGGCATGGATGTTCCTTGGATGACTATTTACTTAGTTTTTGTCCCAAAAATGTATTTGAAATAATCTACTTATCGCAATCACCTTTATGTTGGCGATAAGATCGATTATGGGTATGCAGGTTAATGATTATTGATAATTTTAGTGCAATGTCGGTCAGACTCAGTAAATCATTACAAAATAGCTCTAAAGAGACTTCAGTCAGAATATAAGATTTGTATAATAACGGTTTGGAGAAGTTAAAGCCAGTGGAGCGATACATGCCCTCTTGAAATAGAAGATCAACAACGACATTCAAAATAAATATATCTAGAAAAAAAAAACGTTATTTCACTAGCATAATTGAAATCAAAAGCATCTGATTGGTTCTTGCAGCTAATTTTAGAACTTATATGCATATTTTATTGAAGGGATGCAATATATATAACTATTTTATCCTGAACAAAATAAGCGATATTGGATTACTTCCTTTAATTTCAATCAAAACTCACTCATCGCACTCATTCAATTTCATTCCAAAGTCATTCATCTTTTCAATTTCACGATGTTGTTGTTGATGTAGTTATTTCTGCTACTTCTACTTCTGCTTAATTTGATCTATATTTTTAAAAAAAATAAAAGAAAATCAACGATCCCAAATTGTTACCAATAACAGCAAACATAGTCGATTGTTCTTGCTGAATAGTGTATGGTATACCGACATTTCCGAAACATTAGCCGCACCCTAGACTTACAGACTGAAAATTATGGTACTGGGATTGGATACACTCGTTTGCTAACTTCACGCCCGGTAATCTCGGGCTCCATCTCTTTTTTGGAGAACATTGCAAAAAGGAGGCATCGATGTCTAAGATTTTCGAAGTCTTTGTGAATTAAGGTAGTGGACCCTTAATAGTTCCGCAACGATTCGGAAGTAATGAACTTTAGCATTGTTAACCAAGGTTTGCTAATGATTTATTAGGAAACCTCGGTCAACATTGTGAAAGAGCATGCGTTCCGAAATGTTGCGGGACTATTAAGTAATATGAATCCATAATGTACACGAAGGGTGCGTTTTGTTTACCCTTTTCTGCTCCTTGGCCCCTTAACGGATGTATCAATGTCTCAATTTTGCACTGTTCTCCAAAATTTGATGGCCCTGAAATCTTGATTTCGGGGCGCGGACTAACAAACATAATTGCTGGCATGTGGATCGTCTTCCGAATAAGAACCACCCGTTACAAAAAAAAAGATAACATCAAACTGATCCGAATGATACAGAAAGCCAAAAGCCCCGACTCACAACCTTTCTTTTGTGTATGCTTTTCGCACTGCCCAGATGGTCCTTTTCGTCCGAAGAGTCACATATGTACCTGTGAATAGAGGTACACGCGTAGGTGCATTGTCCGATATAAACGCAGCCACAAGCTTTCTGTCAAATATCACCACATCGACGTCGTGTTCTGACCCCTTATGGTACTGTGTGACCACCATGCTATTATCGTGACCCAAGCCAATCCCTGGAAAGTCGGACTCGGTTTGTAACTGACTAGATATTCGAGTGTACGCTTCTCTCAGCTCTGTTTGGTTGTTGACCAATGTTACGCCAACTGCGCTTGAACCATGTTCAAGTTTTAGCATTGCTGGGTAGTCTATTCTGGAATATATGTCAGGGTTCAATTGAACATCAACGCAAATATCTATTTAGAAATAAAGTGTTTGCCAATTCAAAATCAAAATACGTTTTGATTTTCTATATGGTAGGATTTTTGAAACTGCATTTAAAATCTTTTTAAGATCCATTTGCCTCATTGGCATCACAAGAGCTGAGCTGTGGCTCAGATTTAACTTTCTTTGGATCACGATCATATGCCCTGTAGGTGCGACTGGGATTCTAGCTTATAACTTTCTGACAGATAACGAATCCGCTTCCTTTTTATCTAAGCCACACAAGATCTTGCAATTTATAATTATTATAATCATTTTAGTCATTAGCGAAGACTAAAGTGACACTTGAAATTGCGCCGAAGTTGCAAATCAGATAAATACAATACATTGTGTTTAAAGCGAACACTTACGGGACTATCAAAAAACGGTCGCATAGTACATGTTTTGTTTTGAGTGATTTGCGTTAGTGTTAGCTAAGTGAGATATTTAGAATGGTTGATCGAGATGAATGTCAATTTTAAGGTGTTGTTAACTGCAATCCAACGGTCATTGTAATGAAAAAGAATGATCCTGCTTGGCCTATGGCTAACCTTTCTGAGACCTTGTCAACAGCTGGCTGACTGTCCACATACCATACAGGTGATGAGTACAGATAGGCCCTCGGCCAGTGTGGTGTATCGTCATGCCTTGTCTGTAACAGATCCTGAGTTCGACTCTTCTTCTTGCCGATTAGGGCTGCCTCATAGCTAGCACCTTTACCGATAAAAAGACAATGGCTTATTTTTCACTAGGGGTATTTTGAGATTTGTTACTTGAATTCCAAGACGATAAAGAATGAGAAAAATCAAGATTGTAAAATTGGTTGTATTTTCTATTTAAAGATTCGCGGATAAAGCATTCGGGTTTTGTCTTGGTATTTCGAAGAAGATAATTTTTGCGTAATTTACCGTTCGCGTATTGTCCGAAATAATTATTTCGTGTGACGGCAACTTATTCTAATTTCGCGAACTTTACCGTTTGCATATTGTGCGAAATTTGTAAATCGCGGAAGCATTGAATCGCAGTTATATCTACAGTATTAATTTTTACCATTCGGGCGATCCAATTTCTCCCTAAGAAGGGCCGAAAGTGGACCACAATCTTCCCAAAATGTCAAACAACCGTCAGGTTGCAAGTCCGAGTCTTGTATTATTTTAGCTATCTCCTCAGCATGTTGCACGTCCTGTTTATGATCGGTAAAATCGTAGAATATAAAACGGTGCACTTGGTTCTTCACTGGGCTTGACACTTCATTATCAACAAGTATTATCTGAAAAGAAACGTGTATCGTCACCGGGGTGGTCGTATATTAGTATTGACAATGGGCAATGAAGCCTGTTTTGACCTAATCACCTGTCTGATTACATAGCATGACATCAGGCAGTCTATTTTTAGAAACAATTTACACTTTCAACTGAATTTCTTTTATTTTTAAGGGTTAATTATAATTAAGCGCTGAAAAATGATTGCATGATGAATAGAATAACATGTAAGTATCTTAAAAATCACTGTTATCTGGTCTCAGCTGTGATAAATTCAAGCAACCTCGACCAGATAACCGATTAATATTTTAAGACACTAACACGTTATTCTCTATCACCATCTCCGTCTGTCATGATGCGCCCCGAAAATTGTTAAATTTATCATTCAAACAAATCCTCCTAAAATTATTGACGCATTTTCACAAAACTTTCAGAAAATGTTACTGGCTATGTCACCATGTGCATATGGACACTATATTTCTATATAATACTGCATAATTTAAAAGGAGACATTCATATTATTCATCTTGAAAATAGGGTCAATTTTGATATAGCGATTGAGTCTTTTAGACAGGACAATTTTCAAAAAATATACAATTTGCAACTGCAAAAGTAATTTCGAAAATGGACACTTAATAGTAGTGGTTGTTTGATAGAGATGGTCAGCAAGATAGACCAGGCCGTACACTGACCTTTATACCATATTTGGCGGATTCTGGCCACACGAACCTCTTACTGTAACCCCCGGATCCAACGACCAGTACAACTTTATTCTGCATCATAAACTGTTGAGATCGGACGACAATGTTCCGTATCCATGGATCGTAAGCTTGACCTGTATAAGATCGAGATTCATCGTCTGTAAAGGTGAAATATGATAATTAAAAAAAAGAATAAAGTGTCTACAAAAAATGCCAACTACGTAAAAACATCGGAGTGTAGTATATTACAAGTATAATATCATCGGATATTCAAAGCTCTTTTTTCAACCGAAAAATTATAAAAATTCTTTTGGTGATAGATTTTGAAAGCAGTTCAATAGTCCAATATCTAACAAGAAGTAGCGATTTGCTTCTCAAGAGGTTAAATATAACTTAAGTAGTCTTTTTGCCAAGTAATATAAGTCGCGTATATAGTTACAATTCTGACAAAGTGACCGTATACCTTCGAACAAATTTCGAAACTCCACAGTAATATTGATCTGGACTTAAGTTATAATTCTGAAGATAAGTAACAAAATCATACCGATAAATTTGGGATAATGTCCAGATATACAGACCTCGCGAAATGTCAAGCAGTTGGCATTAAATAACGCAAATCATACCAATATATTTTGGCAAAGTCATGTAAAGCAAAGCTAACATAAAGTTAAAATCTGATTATAAGTAGGAAAAGACCTACCGATAGACTGAGATACCGTCCTGTAGTACAAGGCTTGCATAAAATCATAAATCTGACAGTTGATTAAACAATCATGACTATTGACTTCTATACCAACGGGCACCAATGTTCCGTTCTGGTCCTCAATACACATGTCTATGCCTGAAAATAAATTGCAGATAGCGTTGTATTTATATATTATAGGTGCATCTTATTTTTATAGGCCAATTTCTTCTTTTATTTTCAAGAAAATTGGCCGAATATTTTTTTTCAAGAAAAGTGCGCAAACATTGATAAACAAACATATATGAAATATTGAGTAAGCAAAAATCCAACGGTCGGTTCATACGATTACGCTTACTTGAACAGTAAGGTTATGTAAAATGATATCACAAGATTATGTTGATTTGCAACAAGGACATAATCATATCAAGAATAATCCTTCAGAAATAATATTTTACCTATGACATCAGTTTGTCCATTTACCGCACCAAGTTGTGAGTTATCAAATTGCTTCTCTTTCTCCATTATTCGCCCAAGTACATCTTCGCATTGTGTCCTTACTTTGTCTTCTAAGTCACGTCTCTCATCGACGTCATCCACGCCAAACGCTATCAACGTGCTATCTAAAGACTGTGTTATCGTGTTGTCTCCATTAATTGGGTCAGTCTTCCGTGCCAATCCGCAGTTGAGCTGCAAGTAATTGGAAAGTCCTCTATCAAATAATTCATCTTCATCTGAGACCAATGAAGTACTTATGATTACTTTCGTTTTTTGTTTCATCAAATTAAGAACAAAAGTTTGTCGTATTTTTAAGAAATCATACTTTTGAACACCTTTATTAAAATCTTTGACTCAATGTTTGTAAGTGATTTTTTTCATCAAACAGTAATTATACCAATCAATTCATTCAGACCATGCCCAATCATGTTTTTCATACATAGAAACTTCATGTGTGTCCTTTTCTTTAACCGATAATATGCATTCAATGTCATTCGAAGAAAAGAAATCATGCAGGGAATCCTTTTTTGACATCATATCACCTGTCTGATAAGATGCAATGATATCAGTGAGTCTATTTTAAAAATAAATGTGTGATCTTAAACAGAACCACCTAGCCTAGGATTGATAAATTCTTCCAACCTTTATCAGATAACATTGATATCTAAAGACACAAACATGTCATTCTCAATTTATCTTATAACTATACAAATATCCGTGTGATAACATCCCGTATGATATTTTTTATGATATCACATAGTTATATTTAGAACAATAATATAATGTGGCTATTTTTAGAAACTTGCATTTCAGTTAGAAACGTCTACGAAAACAAGACAAAAAGAGGTTATAAGATAAATATAATACGTACTTAGTGTATTGCATGAAAAAAATATCTAACTCGGTTGTGAGAATTGATAATTGTCTCGGCAGAGCCTCGACATTTATCAATTCTCCCAACCTCGTGAGATATTTTATTTAATACAAAACACTAAGTATGTTTATAATATGACCGACGTCGCCGGGGTGAAATAATCCCGTTGAATATTTTTGATATTACACGGGTGTTATTACACTAGTGGATATAACTATGCAAAAGAGCTCGGAGCGAATAGCAACGCTATATTGTTACCACGAAAATGACGTCATAATCTATGTTTTGTGACGTCATATCTCACCATGGTTGTAACCGGCGTGTTGTTAGAGTCACGACAGACTGTGGAGCGCAAACGAAAACCTTGTTCGTCGCCTGTACATAACCATTGGTTTGGGTCGCAGTCTTTGAACAGAAAACATGAATGGGTGATATATCTGAATAATGTTTGAGCGGTAGTAGAAAAATACCGTAATCCGCCAATAGAAGCTTTTAAAAAGACCTGTTCGTGTGGAAATTACTATTTAGCATTGGCTGCTTTTCCTACAAAATCTAACATAAACTTATATTTGAGAAAAACACAGTATTAAGCATATATTTAAAGTGGTTAAATTGTTTGCACATGCTGTAAATATGAACATTGATCAACATGGACAACCATTCAGTGCATCGAGAATATTCATTGAAATGCACCACATAACATCTATAACATACCGGTTCAATTGGTAATAAACTTCCCAGAGCAAAAAATGAATCATGGCAAGGCCCGAGATCATGCAACTTTTTTTATATACTATATTAAAAATGCACTACTTCAAATAGACAAAACAATATTAGAAATTAAAATATGGGATTTTTTCTCAGTTGAGTTACAAAATATGCTGTGCGGATGCAAAGACTGGCTTGAGCCTGCCCCTTTATTGAGTTTCAGTGTTCTTCAATGTTCTGCACTATAAAGAATATACTCTTTTGTTCTTGAGGCTTCATTTCTATAAATCGTTCCAATAGAACGGCTGATCCTGGTTCTAGTTCTTTCAATATTTGTCTAACTGATTGACAGATAGATGTCACGTGCTCTCTGTAGTGATAAGACACGCCCATACTTCCGTAAACGCTTGGACCCGATGGTTTGACAACGACCTGTTGTAATAGGAAAAGATGGAAATTAACTTCGGAATGCTTATAATTGACTTTAACAAGGCCATTGTAAATTTCTAAAACAAAGGTGACAGAACCGACGCATCAAAAGTTGAGACTATCTTGTCGTTTACATGTATACAGAGAAATTCAACGAAATGAAATACATTGTAATGCTCTTGTCAATAAAAGTTATTGATAAAAGATGAATAACCACGTGTTGTTGTTTTCATTATTTGCTATTCTGACTTGTATGAACTTTAAACTTTACCACTTCTCCTCTCGAAGTTTCCAGATTATTCAAAAACTCTTTAACATGATGATGTATGGCTATCCTCTCCTTTTCCATTACTTTAACTACAGTTAATTTGTCGGGTATAGATTCAGCATGTAATTTTGGT
Organism: Fragum whitleyi; assembly: GCA_948146395.1. Taxonomy (NCBI): domain Eukaryota; kingdom Metazoa; phylum Mollusca; class Bivalvia; order Cardiida; family Cardiidae; genus Fragum; species Fragum whitleyi. Next base: position 50,521,700 of record OX411558.1, read on the forward strand.
CGGTACACGAATGCCAATGTTTCTGGTACGGCCATCCCCACCTCGGCCATGATTCCTCGCGTCCATACCTTGTTGTCAACAATTTCCGACAATCTCACCGGGCTGCTAATTGGACAGTCTATTTCTTCCTGTAATGTGTACCTGCTTTTTAGCATTTGTATACAAGGTTTATGTATTGATCTAATGGGGGCATTAAATATAATGTAATAGGAACTTAGTCATTTATTGCGTCATCTTTATTTGCCCATAGAGAGTCGCATAAAGTCCTAAGGGACATTCTCGCATCAGCCCTGATGACTCTCGACCATACCTTGTTTTCAACGATTTTAGAAAGACTTATAGGACTGCCGATTGGACAGTCTATATCTGACTGTGTGAATTGTTTATGCTAGTTAGCATTTGTATACAATTTTCATATATTGATCAAATGCGGTCCTTAAATACAGTCGATATTACTCGAGCGACCGCGTCTATTAAGCGACCACCAGAAAAAATCCCTTAATTGTAAGCAAAATCTCTGAAAAAGAGGACATTTTTAACGAAAAATTTATTGAATCGTATGTTGTTGGAACCCATTAGAATCGTCTCAATAAGACGATTCTAATGGGTTCGAACATCATAAGATTCATTACGACTTGACCGACAATCTATAAATGGTATCAAAATGAACTGTAACATTTATCAAAGTATTTCGTATTAAGCGACCATTCCCATAAACGACCGCTTTTTGTTGGCCCCTCAGTTGGTAGCTTAACACAAGTTTTACTGTATACTAAAAATAAAAAATATGTCATCGTTGTGTCATTTTCGTTTACCCCGAAAGAGGCGCCCATACTACTTACAATCATCTACAGCCCGGCCATGAAGACTCTCGACCATAACTTGTTGTCATCGATTTCAGATAGACAGGTCGGCCCTGCGTTCAGGATGACAAAATGTTTCAAAGTGATTGCCAGTTTCACCACGCTTTTCGCGCAAGTGCACGCGCAAGGCGGGGTAAAAATGGCAAAGAGTTTGCACCGTTTTTTCTTCATCCTGAACGCAGGGCAGGCTACTGATTGGACAGTCTATAGATTTCTGTAATGCTAGGCTTACACTCATTTTCAGATTCTGATATATATATATAATACGTACTTAGTGTTTTGTATGAGAAAAAATGTCTAACGAGGTTGGGAGAATTGATCATTGTCGAGGCTCTGCCGAGATAATTATCAATTCTCACAACCGAGTTAGATATGTTTTCATACAATACACAAAGTACGTATAATTTTTATCTTATAACCTCTATTTGCATTGTTTTCGAAGAGATTTTCTAAAAAAAATGCAAGTTTCTAATGATAAACACATAATATTATTGTTCTAAAAATAACTATGTGATATCATAAAAAAATATCATACGGGATGTTATCACACGGCTATTTGTATGGTTATAAGATAAAAAAAAATTATATGAAGAGAAAGTGAAAACACTCGGTTTACTCAATCAAATTACAAAACAAATAAAACTGATAATTAACTATAATGCCTACCTCGAACGGTTCACCGTCATTTCTCTGTCCGCCTGTTATATTCTCGGTAAAGAAGTTGATAAAATACGTTACCCGTCTGGGTGTAACGAACTCATCTATAAACGTATAACCGCCCCTTTGAAATGTTACAGCTTTGTTTACATACAGACTGTTGAGATTTGGGCTGAGGCTAGAGGGACTTCGTGTGAGCCATGATGGCGACAGAATCAGATGAAATCCATCAGGTAACATCTCCCCACCTAAAAAAAACACATTTTTTACAATTAAAGTTAATTCATCATCATAACTTCGTTACAAGAAGTATGAACAATGTATTTTTCACGGAGTTTACTGTCAATTTGTCCTTTTTATTAACAGACATTCAAGATATCAAACAATAAAAAGTTACAGGAACGGCACCGTATTTGATGTGTTTGTTAGTTTTATTGTGCTTTTTTTTACAGAACATCTTAAGAACCCCCGAAAAGGTCGGTATATCGCTTATTACTTTCCTTTAACTAAGAGTAAACAAGGGAGATCATTTAAGAAACGCCTAAGTCATAAATTAAAAGACAGTATTTGCATATTATGAATCTATTTTGGTAATATTAACATCGTCTCCATCTGAACAAACACAATTGCTGTCTGATCACTCTATTCATAATTTGACAATTTGACTTGTGCTTGAAGGGCTAAAATTACCAACCTTGACTACCATTAAGTATAACTAGAAGTTTGCCGGACTGTCTTAAGACACTTTGAGACCTTTCTTTCTCCAAAGAGCAAAGTGGAGACACTGGTCAGACTGTGCAGATGCACAGGCTGAACTGAGTCTTCGCTTGGTGCACATTTGAAATTTTTGGAAATGTCTCACAAAACCAATACCGTATTCACAAGGTGATGCTTTTATTGCGACTGTTATCCGTTCATTACAATGAAGTTGTCACGGGCGCAGGGGCTTGTTTTATTAAACATCTTACGATCATTTTGGCGTAGGTCTAAATTTAAAGTTGCCTCTAGATAAGATACTTAATATTGAATACTGCCATGTATCATCTCATTGGAATTGTCTTCTAAAGACGATTCCGATGAAATATTGCAATGGAGAATCTAACCGTGAATGAAAACACTAGGTACGAATTGTAATTTCGAATTACGATTAATTTTTTTGTAAGAAGTTTCCTGAACTAGGTCTCTTGTAACCGTTACATTGGGTCAACTTATTTCTGACCCCGGGTGGGTATTGATGCCCGCTACCATGATCTGAGTATCTCTAAGACGGCGGGCTAACAGCTCTAGACTGGTCCTAGTATCGACTATTAGAATGGCCTTGAAAAGGCTATTCTGATATTTGATAGTGAGACCAGTCTATATCCGACCCGACAGCGGACAAGAAATAAGTTGTAAAGAGTTTAAATAGTCTTGCATTCGTAAAACTTGTCTCCAAATGGAGTATATGGTGGAAAAAGGGTATCTACTTAATCTTACCTCGCAGAAGAAAGCCAATACATTCACAAGGTGAGGCCATCACAGCGACGGTTACCCGTTCCTCACAGTGATCTTGTCGCGGTTCAGCAGTTCGATCTTGTGTTTCGGGATAGCCGGTCTCCAGTAACGTATATTGCAGTGAATTGTAGTAGTCTGATATATAACTGTCGCCAATTTGAGTCTTTGGTGCAAAATGTGAAGAAAACGTGTTCATTTAAACTTACCTCGCAGGAGAAGACCAATACATTCACAAGGTGACGCCATCACAGCGACCGTTACCCGTTCCTCACAGTGATCTTGTCGCGGTTCAGAAGTTCGATCTTGTGTTTCGGGATAGCCGGTCTCCAGTAACGTATATTGCAGTGAATTGTAGTAGTCTGTTATATAACTGTCGCCAATTTGAGTCTTTGGTGCAAAATATGAAAAAAAACGTCTTTTTTTTAAAAACTTACCTCGCAGGAGAAGACCAATACATTCACAGGGTGACGCCATCACAGCGACCGTTACCCGTTCCTCACAGTGATCGTGTCGCGGGTCACAAATTAAATGACTTATGGTGCTCTACCATTCATATACTTTTTTTTCCAAATGGAGTCTTGTGTGGACAAAATAAGAAAAAACGTGTTAAACGAACCTCGCAGAAGAAGACCAATACATTCACAAGGTGACGCCATCACAGCGACCGTTACCCGTTCCTCACAGTGATCTTGTCGGGGTCAGCAGTTCGATCTTGTGTTTCGGGATAGCCGGTCTCGAGTAATGTATATTGCAGTGAATTGTAGTAATCTTGTAAAAAAAACTGTCGCCAATTTGAGTCTTTGGTGCAAAATGTGAAGAAAACGTGTTTTTTAAACTTACCTCGCAGGAGATGACCAATACATTCACAAGGTGACGCCATCACAGCGACCGTCACCCGTTCCTCACAGTGATCTTGTCGCGGTTCAAAAGTTCGATCTTGTGTTTCGGGATAGCCGGTCTCCAGTAACGTATATTGCAGTGAATTGTAGTAGTCTGATATATAACTGTCGCCGATCGGAGTCTATGGTGCAAAATGTGGAAAAAATAAATAAAAAGAACAATCATTATTTTATTTATTTTTTTATTTATTTATTCTTTTTTTTTACTGATATTTCTATAAACAAAACATTATATAATGCGGCTAACAACGACGTTAATTTTAGTTCTACTACGATGCTTTCTATAGGAAAACCAGTTTTGCACTGCGCCCTCTATACATTTTTTCCGTCTTCATGAATATCATTATTAGCTAAATGATTATCGGGCGAGCGAATTTAAAGGGCCTTCATATTTACTGGTATTATACAGACTTGAAACGTGGTTATGATTTTAACTAAAAATCTAAATTAGTACTGTTAGAAACATCGTGAAAATGACACGTCGAATGATTCTGAGGTGTTATTGAACGGTTGTGCGGAGAGATTTATGAATGGAATTAAAGAGAGGTTACAAAATATTGCTAATTTCGTCTACACCTCCCCTTAAAATGAATTAACGTGCTAAAAACTGAACATCTTCGCGGACGCTTCCGAATCAATACTAGTTAGCTTATAAAAACGAAAAATAAGCATGTGCGTGACATTTCCAACAGATAAAAATTTGCGGGTGGTGCAAATATTGACTGAGGCCCAGACAGCCACCTACTGTTAATGTAATTTTACCTGGTGTACAAGTACTTTGAGACCTTATCTATCTATCTACTAAAAGCGTACAGTGAAGACTCTGGTCAGTCTGTGCGGATGCACAGACTGGCTAGAGTCTTTGCTTTGAGCATATTTGAAATTGTTGGAAATGTCAAGTACAAGCTCAAAATGAGTGATTCGATTTGAGAGAATTTTAATGATGAAGTATTGCTAACGGTTTTCTCTCATTTTCGAATAATTTTGGAGCGTGAGTGAATAAATGTTTGGAATGAATGAATGGAGAGTTGAGTGGGTAATTAAAAAATGTTTCAATTGTCAATTTTAAGATGTTTCAAACAGTATGCATTACAATAGATAGGCATAATATATAGACTATGGGCTACTGGGACCCCTGGGGGAATTTTGTACACTATGATTTTCTGAAAGGTACATGTATAAGCAACATTTTAAGACATGTTAGCACACTGGCGAGTGGGGCTTTTGTAAGATACGTTACTTTGAAATCACCCACCCTAGATACTTAATAAATGCTACATTTTGCTCCAATTTTGTGAAATTCTTTGGGCAAATTGCAATTTTTAGTATTATCTCATACATGATTCTTGAGTATGGGTGATAAAACATCCACAGAATCCTGTATGATTCAAGAAAAAGGGTGAAATATACGTTACAATTACAAAATTGTTTCTTAATATTCGCCTATCTAAAGATGTTGGCATTTGGGCGCCAAAAATATTCAAAGTCAACACTTGTTGGCAAAATTCTCAAGATAATATGATGAATTCATATGTTCATTTTCTATAGTTTATATAGGCCTGAATATTACTTGTTTTATACGTAGTAATGAAAAGATTTGAGCGCATGTCATTTCAAGCCCTTAATACAATGTAATTTAATATGCTGTTCATAAGCAGAAATGAGAATGGCAGGTGCAATTTACTACTCTGATCATGCAAAATAAAACATGAATATCATTTATAACTGATGTCCTTATAAGAACAAATGCTTTATGTCTCTAAAGGAATGTTGTAACATACGTTACCTGAAAATATTTTACCAAAACCCGTTTAAACTGCTTTATCTTTTATCAATAAGGATTAAAATTCTTTGAATTTATAGCTCTCCGTTCTGTTTCTTAGAAAATGCATCGGTACTGAATGCAAATGTATGACCAACAAAAGATCAAAGATTCCGTAGCACTTATGGTATTAAAATTTAGACCTTAATTGAGAAGTCAATGTTATATCTTTGAACATCCAAGAAGGAAATTCTTATTAAATGCTAGTTTTTACATAATTTAAAGTGATAAATCACACAAATTGAAGTTAGTATCATTTGTAGTATCCCATCCGTGATCCCACAACGTTAAAAATTTGATAACAAGATTTGAGATCATAATTTTGAAATAGCCAAATCATTAATACATGTATATCCAATTGCTGAAATCAAAATACCTACACCCTTCTAAATCAGCTCAGATCTTGATAATCATTTTACATTAGAAATTACAAACATCTTGAAATATTCAATACAAATACTGGCTTTTTGATAGATATGGATAAGTACTTTGTGTTGTACTATACCCTTGTTTAATTTCATCATAGGGAAATATCTGTTCAGTGCAATTACATATCTATCAATCACACAATGCAGCATGACAGCTAAAATAATTTAATTAATTGAAACTTTTTTCAAAATTACTCAGTTACTAAAGCATGTATTTCATTTATCTCTAATTTCGTGCACGGTTTTATTCGTTGCCTAAGGATGTTTTAAAACAGAATACCGATGGTCATAATCTAGTAACGTATGTTACCATTTGTATGAAACAAGTCGCAATTATCTTAAATGCACTTCAGTGTTCTGTAGCCATTTAAATCAAAATAATTGTTTCTCTATGATTAAGATGGATATTTTGGTTTTACTGCATGTTTTTCAAATTGTTTGTCTGGAATGATGGGCAAGTGGTTATAATAAAATTTAATGGTTAGTAGAAGAGTCTTGTACTTGTGCACATGAGAAAAATATGAGAGTTCTGCCCAAGAACCATGAGTATATTAATCAGAATGGGCATTTTTCAATTCTTTTCTCTACTTTAACACAAACTGCATGTACAAGTATATTGAAAGTCAGCCAGCAATGTCAAACAGGAATGCAAATAGAATGTTAAATCACCAGCCATGTACACATAAACACTTATAAAGCTTTTATAAGCATGCGACTTATAGACCCATCATGCAGTTTTCTTATTTTTATGAATCAAGTCTTGGGTTGTATTTGAATGAGGGCTTGATATTGATAAAATTCTATTGCTTAAACAATTTATCATTATTCATTTATTGATTCAGAATGTAAGATATAAAAGAAGCTCTAATTCTATCTAAGATATGTTTCTTTCTGCATAAAAAGTACTTGTAGTCTGTATCTTGTTCAAAGCTAAAGCTTTTTTTAAGTTACTTTGTTTTACTAAAATCTTTACTTTTGTAAGAGCTAACCATGTTCAAGAGCATAACAATTGGTGTGCATCTAATTGTCCTTTGGAAGCAGCAATTATGTTTTATTTTCTAAAAAAAAGGGTCTTTTAAATGTAACATATATTACTCTCTTTGATAGCTTAATCAAAATGTATATGGCAATGTTCTATTCATTTGAATATAATATGGTCAAACTCATGTAAATTTTCAGTATTGATCTGAATTGCACGTTTTTTTTTGGAAAAAACTAGGATTGCATGCAATGTACTTTGCATTCAATTGGAAACAATAGATAGCTAAAATGCTTCAAAGAATTTTCAGGCCATTTTGATAGTATTACACTCTTATCAAGGTGGCTTATCCACCTAACCATGAATTCCTTGTATATATCGTACACATCATTCCATTCATCACATCATCCTTTTAAAGCCTCTAGCTGCTTACACAACGAAGATGAATGATAATCAACTCGTTTGTACTGGCTGATGAAACCTTGTACCTATGATATGGAGATAACTGCGCTACCAAATCCAATGTGCTACCAACTGGGCTACGATCATGATCAACTAAGAAATACTTTTAACTTTTCTGTACTAAATTGATGGAAATATTGCTTAAAAAATATTGTAGGAACCGCTTTTTTCATCTATTTGGTCATCATTTTTCACAATGAAAACTGTCTCTTATCATCAGAAGTAACATATATAACTTGTGTTTTATTCTAAAAATGTGAAAAAAAGAGTCTCAAACATAGAAGAAACCATAGGCTGCCTCAACATTGTGTTTGGAAGCTGCCTCAACATTGAATTTGGTGCATTTCCATAAACTATGATAGCGGCTCAATAATAATTATACCTATAAATAAATGGTAACGTATGTTGAGTGCTTTTAAAATCACAATGAGTCTTGAAATGATTAAAATTTATATTGATAGCTTAGAAATTTTTTAGACAGTTGTGGTTTAAAGTTGATTTAGACAATGAGGGATTTTACAATAATTGCAATCAGATGAGATATGAATAAGCATATGGTAATTGATGATTAAATTAGTTACTTTAGAGTAACGTATTTTGAAAATAGCTTGATTGCCAAATGCATGAAAAAATTTAAAATCTCCCAAAGAACAGAAGCTTATAGAAATACACAGTAAACAAAACATTCAGCAGAGCATTGATGAATATAACATTTCTTTTGAATACATTAAATTGAAATTTAAATGTAACGTATTTTACTCCCATGCATTGCTTGTAAGGGCTATATTTTTCAAAGCATAATGTAAATGGGCTTCAACTATCTCCAGAATCACAAATATCATTAACAAAACACAAAATATCATTTAATTTTTACTAAATTACAGGTAATTTCTATAACAAGACAAACAACTGAAATTGTTTTACAAAAATCATATGGGTTGGTTTCTTTCAAGTAACGTATCTCGCATTTGCCCCAGTGGCCAGACTGTTAACAAGTTTCGAAATGCTCAACATTGCATAGGCTTTTAGAAAAGCAATGTTAACAATCTTCCCAATGGGGCAGCTATGGAAAAATCATTCCTATCTATGTGCCTTTCTTTGAAATTCAAAAGTAACGTATTTTACTTCCATATCATGCCTTCAATGGGGATTTATTTACAAAGTATTAGTATGAATTTGCTCTACATACATTCAGTATCATAAATTTTTGTATTAAAATATCACTTCTGGTCATTTTGACTCATTTTTTCACTGTACAAACCTAAAATCTTGTCTTGAAAATTTGATAGGTAATTAACTTTGAGGTAACGTATCTCACTAACGCCCCACTTGACAGAGTGCTAACAAGTCTCAAAATGTTCTATATACCATGGACTATCAAACATGCAATGTTAACAAAATTCCTATTGAGGCAGGGATAGACAATTTATTTCTATAGTCATAGTTTTCTTAGAAATTTAAGGGTAACGTATTTTACTGCAATATCACGACTCTTAAGATGACCAGATTTTTCAAAAAATTCAATAAATGGGCTCTACAGTTAATCAGCAACACAAATATATGTATAAGAAGTCAACTTTTTGTCATTTTTAATTCAATTTTTTGGGTACTCTTTTATAATTCATTTTCAAAATTTTGAGGGGTGTGCTTCTTTAAAGTAACGTATCTTACAAAAGCCCCACTCGCCAGAGTGCTAACATGTCTCAAAATGTTCTACATACCATGGACTTTCAGAAAAATATGGTCTACAAAATTCCCCCTGGGGGGGGAACAAAACCCATTCTTGCTCATGGACTAATAGAAATCCAAAACGACATTACCTGCCCTTTGTAAGATGTCGGTGGACCAAGATTAACTTCAGTGTTCCAAGCATGTTTGAAAGATCCCGAAGCCTTTGAATAAACATTTCCTAGTGTGTCGAACTGCTGTCGTATACTCTTTGTTGTGGTTGCTTGGAGCCTTCCTTCATCAACATTAGGTTGACTATCTACATCTGTTTCATCTTGGTGTACCAACCAGGCTTTTCCGTCAGGGTCTGTGTTTTCTGATAAATCTTTGTTTGTAATAGGATTTGCTGTTACCGATTCATACTTTAAAAATCTCGCTGGTTTTTCCTTGACACTTTGGCTTAAAGATGGTTTGGTTTCTTTTATTCTTTCCGAACATTGTCTTTTTGGATTTGTACCATCCGAATAGTATCTTGGCTTGTTGGAATCTCTTTTCCAGAAGTTTGTTTTGATTAGTCCGTTTGTGTTTAGAAATGATTTGAGCGATACAAAGCTGTGTCGAAGGTCCTTGGTGGTCTAAATACATTATACAGTAATTGTTTATTGTTAATTATGATGCAAAATTGTTAAAAACAGCAGCAAAAATGTTTGATTGATAAATCGTTTTATTCATTTTTCAATTATAAATAATTATCGTTAATTTGACGTATTTTTAAAAAAAAAAAAACAACAACATTGATTTACTGGATGAATTTTATTTTCATATCTACCATGATCAAAAAATAAACTGGCCAAGTATTTTTCCCAAATTTCAAAACCATTATTTAACTGGTCGCGGCATGTTACTGATGTACACAAATGTTTCGCAGACAATAGACTATGATCAGGTTGCACAGACATGCAGCTGATCCTAGCCTATATCGCCTGTCCTAAAGCTCCATTCAAATCGCCCCGAACGTTCCAAGATTTCATTGCTTTTGTTGGTGTAAAACTGAAAGAACCTAATCTATCCAAAATCTATTTATAGAAAGCAATGCATTATTTAATCGAAGGGAGGTAACATATCTCAATTCCTTCACCCCAGTGGTATAGATATCAAACTGCAACACAAATATACGTTGGTTTAATTGGGAATGAAATTAAACACCAAATTCAACCTTTCTTTCATTTCGCATCAAAATGCAACGAAAGCTAACCGTTACTCGTGAAATTGTAGCTTTTGTAGTTTTCACTCAAAAAGAAAAGATAGATTAATCTAACTTACACTAATTCGAACAATCGTCCTGCAGAATTGATCCGCCTTGAGTTACCATGAAGTATGATTACGACTTCAGTGCAATAGCTCACAAAACAACAACAACCACAAATCATTATTATTCCTTATTGAAACTTCTTAAGGTAGTGGACCCGTTATAGTTCCTCAACATTTTGGAACACATGATCTTTCACAATGTTAACCGAGGTTTCCTAATGAAAATCGTTAGGAAACCTCGGTGAACACTGTTAAAGTTCATGACTGTCGAAACGTTGCGGATCTATTACGGGACCACTACCTTAAGGACTATTGCCGGCGTTATCATTTGATACAAAAGATGGACACAAAACTACAAGTATGGCCACATAAGATATGATACAGGAAGGTTAAAAGCCAAAGAAATTTTGATTACCTTGTATAAAAACATGACCCCGTCCTTTAATATGTCATATTCCCTAATCAGTGAAGTTCGATCAGGTCGGGCTTAAATAATCTGATAAATGCGTCCCGTCTCTGGAAAAGGGGTATCACCGTAGAAATGGCATTAAACTTGATAAAAGCGGCCTCTCATCTGATTACAAAGAAAATGGATGAGATCGAGGTTTCAGTTGCACACATAATAACACATTGAATAAATGTTGAAATTATACGATCCGTTATTCAGATTGCTTAAATGGAGTTTTACGCCGATTTCAACATCTTTCCAGTTATATCGCGGCGGCTGGATCACCTAACAATGGTTTCCTGGTATTTCTCTCACCAGTACAACTATCACTTCCTTTCCCAGTCTCCAGCTGCTATCTCACATAGGTCTACGATTATCAACCCATCGGTGAGAGACAAAAATCGAAAAGGATGAGTGCCGCCGTCGGGGTTCGAACCCGGGACCTCAAGCTTGAGTCTGACGCGCTACCAACTGCGCTTTGACGGCAGCTCGATACTTTATTCGGGAAAACCTGCCTAAATAACAAAAAAATGGCATAAGACTTAAACTCCTACTCAAAAATGAATACAGATTACTCATGAAATGAAAATAAGAAAAAAATACGTGATTACATGTTCTTTATAGTTACACAATTTAGAGTAGGTGATCAAAGGTCAATTTTGTCTATACAGGTGCAGAAAAAAATGACCTTTTTACACTCACTGTAACTTGTGGATCTATACCTGTTATATAATAATAGTACCCAAAACGGGATTTTTATGCGCTGAAGGTAAACAAATAGAAAAACATATAGAAAAGAGAGAAAAATACTTGTGTACAACAATTTCTCTATTTATATTTTCTATATTATCTCTATATTTCTAATTGTTTTTACGTTGTTAAATGTTTCTGTTTTAAAGTAAGTTGAATTAAAGGTTTAAATCCCTCGAAATTCGATATGGCTGACATTGTTCGTTTTGTAGAATCTGCGTAATATAGCTGAAATTTCCCAGTGACATCATTTAGGTATGTTTTCTTGATAACGGATTGATTATGACGTTACGCAAGATACTGGTGACACTTTACAAAAACGTCGACATTGTTACCTTGTTTTTGCTATAAAATCCATACTTTTCATCGGAAATTAATGAAATATACACCAAACTTTGCATCAAATAACATTCTACATGATTATTTGGTAAGATCCGTATTATGATGACTGTACATAGGATATTTTGCCATCTAAACGTTTTAAAATAGTGTAAAAACGACGTGTCCCGCGTTACACTTTCCACCGATCGAGGTCTTTCATTTTTCTGTCTTTATTACCTAGCCGTTTATATCATAATAATTTTGTATCAAGGCGAAGTAATAGTGTTTCTAGTTTTGTCAGTGATATTTTTTGAAAATGTAGTTTAAAAAATGAAGATCGCATGAATGATTAATTAACAAGAGGGACATAGTGGCCCTTAATCGCTCACCTGAATGAACAATCTTAAAATGTTTTTCTAGGATTTGACCCCGTGACCTAGTTTTTGACCCCACTTGACCCAATTTCAAACTTGTCCGAGATTTCATCAAGATAATCATTCTGACCAATTTTCAGGTTGATTGGGCAAAAAATATGGCCTCTAGAGTGTCAAAAAGGCTTTTCTAAGATTTGACCCCGTGACCTAGTTTTTTGCCCCAACTTGACCCAATTTCGAACTTTTTCGAGATATCATCAAGATAATCATTCTGACCAATTTTCAGGTTGATTGGGCTAAAAATATAGCCTCTAGAGTGTCCACAAGGTTTTTCTAAGATTTGACTCTGTGACCTAGTTTTCGACCCCACTTGACCCAACTTGACCCAATTTCGAACTTTTTCGAGATTTCATCAAGATAATCATTCTGACCAATTTTCAGGTTGATTGGGCTAAAAATATAGCCTCTAGAGTGTCCACAAGGTTTTTCTAAGATTTGACCCCGTGACCTAGTTTTTGACCCTACTTGACCCAATTTCAAACTTGTCCGAGATTTCATCAAGATAATCATTCTGACTAATTTAAAGGTTGATTGGGCTAATAATATGGCCTCTAGAGTGTCCACAAGCTTTTCTAAGACTTGACCTTGTGACCTAGTTTTTGACCCCACTTGACCCAATTCCAAACTTGTCCGAGATTTCATCAAGATAATCATTCTGACCAATTTTCAGGTTGATTGGGCTAAAAATATGGCCTCTAGAGCGTCCACAAGATTTTTTTAAGATTTGACCCCGTGACCTAGTTTTTGACCCCACTTGACCCAATTTCGAACTTGTCCAAGATTTAATCAAGATGATCATTTTGACCAATTTTCAGGTTGATTGGGCTGAAAATATGGCCTCTAGAGTGTCCACAAGATTTTTCTAAGATTTGACCCCGTGACCTAGTTTTTGACCCCACTTGACCCAATTTCAAACTTGTCCGAGATTTCATCAAGATAATCATTCTGACCAATTTTCAGGTTGATTGGGCAAAAAATATGGCCTCTAGAGTGTCAAAAAGGCTTTTCTAAGATTTGACCCCGTGACCTAGTTTTTTGCCCCAACTTGACCCAATTTCGAACTTTTTCGAGATATCATCAAGATAATCATTCTGACCAATTTTCAGGTTGATTGGGCTAAAAATATAGCCTCTAGAGTGTCCACAAGGTTTTTCTAAGATTTGACCCCGTGACCTAGTTTTTGACCCTACTTGACCCAATTTCAAACTTGTCCGAGATTTCATCAAGATAATCATTCTGACTAATTTTAAGGTTGATTGGGCTAATAATATGGTCTCTAGAGTGTCCACAAGCTTTTCTAAGACTTGACCTTGTGACCTAGTTTTTGACCCCACTTGACCCAATTTCAAACTTGTCCGAGATTTCATCAAGATAATCATTCTGACTAATTTTCAGGTTGATTGGGCTAAAAATATGGCCTCTAGAGCGTCCACAAGATTTTTTTAAGATTTGACCCCGTGACCTAGTTTTTGACCCCACTTGACCCAATTTCGAACTTGTCCAAGATTTAATCAAGATGATCATTTTGACCAATTTTCAGGTTGATTGGGCTGAAAATATGGCCTCTAGAGTGTCCACAAGATTTTTCTAAGATTTGACCCCGTGACCTAGTTTTTGACCCCACTTGACCCAATTTCAAACTTGTCCGAGATTTCATCAAGATAATCATTCTGACCAATTTTCAGGTTGATTGGGCAAAAAATATGGCCTCTAGAGTGTCAAAAAGGCTTTTCTAAGATTTGACCCCGTGACCTAGTTTTTTGCCCCAACTTGACCCAATTTCGAACTTTTTCGAGATATCATCAAGATAATCATTCTGACCAATTTTCAGGTTGATTGGGCTAAAAATATAGCCTCTAGAGTGTCCACAAGGTTTTTCTAAGATTTGACTCTGTGACCTAGTTTTCGACCCCACTTGACCCAATTTTGAACTTGTCTGAGATTTCATCAAGATAATCATTCTGACCAATTTTCAGGTTGGTTGGGCTAAAAATATGGTCTCTAGAGTGTCCACAAGGTTTTTCTAAGATTTGACCCCGTGACCTAGTTTTTGACCCTACTTGACCCAATTTCGAACTTGTCCGAGATTTCATCAAGATAATCATTCTGACTAATTTTCAGGTTGATTGGGCTAATAATATGGCCTCTAGAGTGTCCACAAGGTTTTTCTAAGACTTGACCTTGTGACCTAGTTTTTGACCCCACTTGACCCAATTTCAAACTTGTCCGAGATTTCATCAAGATAATCATTCTGACCAATTTTCAGGTTGATGGGGCTAAAAATATGGCCTCTAGAGCGTCCACAAGATTTTTTTAAGATTTGACCCCGTGACCTAGTTTTTGACCCCACTTGACCCAATTTCGAAGTTGTCCAAGATTTAATCAAGATGATCATTTTGACCAATTTTCAGGTTGATTGGGCTGAAAACATGGCCTCTAGAGTGTCCACAAGATTTTTCTAAGATTTGACCCCGTGACCTAGTTTTTGACCCCACTTGACCCAATTTCGAACTTATCCGAGATTTCATCAAGATAATCATTCTGACCAATTTTCAGGTTGATTGGGCTAAAAATATGGCCTCTAGAGTGTCCACAAGATTTTTCTAAGATTTGACCCCGTGACCTAGTTTTTGACCCCACTTGACCCAATTTCGAACTTGTCCGAGATTTCATCAAGATAATCATTCTGACCAATTTTCAGGTTGATTGGACTAAAAATATGGCCTCTAGAGTGTCCACAAGGTAAATGTTGACGACGGACGACGACCGACGCACGACGCACGACGGACGACGGACGACGGACATCAAGTAACCCCAAAAGCTCACCTTGAGCACTTCGTGCTCAGGTGAGCTAAAAACATAAAATATGTCCCACTTTAACGACGATGTAGGTGAATAGGCGTTCTTGTCTATACCGTTCTATGTAAAGTTCACTTATCATACTGATTTTTACATAAAAAAATACATTTTGCCTACAGATTAGAATAATGTAAATAAATTTATTCTTTGAATTGTCGTTAAGAAGCATTGCCAAAATACAAAAGTCACCAAAAATGTCCCACTGTCATTTTTTGACGTTGATAATTAAAAATTGCTATTTTCCATCCATTTTTTCATATCTTTAACTTGATGCATTGAATTTAATTTTCTATATAAAAATACATTTTCTTTTCTGTTTACAAAAATATGATTGTTTTAATTCTAGGCCTTATAGTTATGATTTTATTGATAAATACAAAAGTCACCCAAAAATGTCCCACCTACGCTGTTTTTCAGAACGCGACGTTGATTTTTTCCCGTGACAAAGACGAATATATATGATTTAACGTATTCGCATTTTACATGGTTGATTTGACAAATTTGTATTTTATATTTTATTTCACTCGATGATATTTATTATAATGATTAGAAGTGAATAAATTAAACTGCTCCAAATTTAAGCATTATATATAGAAACAAGATAGAGATTCAAACTTCAATTATTATGAAAATAAAAGCAAAATGAAAAAAAAAACATGATACTGTCATAAGCTGATATGTTTGAGAAGACCCTAAACAGAAAACATAGTATCAATCTGAATAAAAAAGCAGTAAAATATCAAATTTGTATTCAAAGTATGATTTCTTCAGAGGTAAGATCGAGCGGTTCAGATATACGCGATTTTTTCGGAATGATCTTGCAAATCTTAATTGAACGTCCTTGATATAAATAATGAGATTTAATCAATAATTTGAAAATAAACATTTCTAGTAAATAGAAATCTCATTTTTGAACCACTAGAAATATTTGTTATCGCCCGCATAGTTTTACTTTGATGAGTATTTCAAAATCACACCGAAACAATCCTACTCTGCATTATATCACTGAGTATGCGCCGGAATCTTTGGAAATCAGTGTCCATTTTATGTCATAAAAAATAACAAACTTTTTGTATTTGAATATTTCACAATTATTGGCAAAGTTTAACAGCGTTTAAATAAAAGAAATATATCGTTTGCAAATGTTTGCGTGAAAAAAGTTTAGTAAAAATGGAACGTTATGTTTACGCCGACGTCAAAACTATTTGTAACGCGAAGGGTCACCAGTATCTTGCGTAACGTCTATATATTTCTAAATAGGCATCGGCTTAGATACGGCGGTGTGAAAAATGTGATACTTCTTATATTCGTAGTGCTAAGAATAGAGAGATGCGGCCTATACACTGATGCTATATATTGCCCGGAATCTATGGTATTTAATATTAAAGCGCGAAGTAGTTCCGAGAATCAACTGTCTTAGACTGGTGAAGGTTTTCGTAATTTCAATCTTTCAGATGTATATCTGGAAAACATTCAATTATATGAAATAATATACAATCGTATTTCGTTCTAAAGTTTAAAGCTTCAAGGAAAATCTAGATCTAAAACAAAAAAAAATTTAAAAGAAAACAAAAAGCAATAAAAAAATTAATAATATTGAAAGAATAAAAAAACCAACAACTTAGAAGTGATAACGTTTCATTTTATGAAAGTATTGCCCAAATAAGCGTGTTTTTTTTCACGACTCGGTCAGCATGCAATCTGACATAAGACTTATATTCGTATCGCCAGGTGGGGTATGTCTTTATCAAATCATCACTATAGATATGCACGATATGAAGAAAACAAATAATTAATAAACTGGCCTGTCATGCAAAAACGGACCATCTTAACAATTTTATAAAGAGTATATACTTTAATCAGACTGCTGCAATTATTTTTTCTGAGCGTAAACTGCGCGGTTAATCAAAGAAAGTCTTGCTAACACGCGGTGAGTAACGTATTGCGAACTCGTGAGCTTCCCCGTAGTGTCTTGTAAAATGTGATAATAACCCTAATTAGAGTACTCATTTTTACGCAGTTCTTCGCGGCTGTTCCTGTTCGCACGTACTTCTGTCTACGGACACTTCTCAAAAGTGCCTTCTTTAATGGTACTATGACTTACTTTAATTTAATCGATCGTAATAGTGACACGGTTTTTCGCGGTAAAGATGAAGTGCGACTGACAACGACAATTGCCGTAAATGTGACCATAGCTTAAAATCTATTCAAGCAAAATATTTGCAAGATTCTAAACTAACTAATTTGCACTTTACTTAATCCAACCGTGTTATGTATTATTCCGCAAAAGCGCATTATTGCCCCTTTTCCAATGACGGCCCTGTAAGCAGTCTATTCTTTTCATTTCACTAATCTTACTGCATATTGGAGGGGTTTACTTCCGCGTTTTTTGGTTGTACAGTGCAACATTATACAAATTAATTCTCTTGCAGATCCATGGCAGATGTCGAATCTCGTAAAAAGTCCCATCATACGGTTTGCAAACCGGACCCGAGATTATAAAACATGTTAAATTCTCGACTGAGAATTTTCTCATACTTAGAATTTACATACACGAAAAATAACTTTTCAAATGGAAAATAACAAATTTATTTTTGTGATTTTGTAACTACTTTTTCATATATAATCGTTCAAGTTTATACATTTGTAATAGTATCATAACAGAATATCAGCTTTAATTTACGGATGAAATTTGAGAAAATTCTCAGTTGTGCATGATCACGATAAATCAACATTAAATGTGTTTTGTAATAAATCCGTTGAGTCAAAGATTCCTATGAGTGCAGTCAACTCAGCTCTTTCTACCCCACTCTGAACTTCAGGTCAGAACATCATTTTACACCAATTGTACTCTCTGTGCAGAGTCACCCTTCGTTCAACTAAACTGACCAATTCTCAGTGGGTATTCTCAGGCTACTTATTTCAACTAATGTTTCTATACATTTAGATTTCAACAAAGGTTTTGTTCCTTCCAATCTAGAACCTCTACACCTATTATATTTTGTAAGTCTAGAAAAAATCATCATTTGGGTGATACCAAAAGGGTGATCAAATTCAAGTTAGAATGTCCTCTCCCAATCAAAAAATATGCTTTTCATCTAATCAAAATATTTTTAGCAGACTGATACAATTTCACAGAAATAAAATTCCCATGATATTAAATCCATCTTTTTAAACTTTCAGGATAGTTTGTTTTACCTTATATTGGATATTACACCATATAACCTATCTGAAGAAATGACCTCTGTCCATAAAAGACATATTTTTCATCTGATCACAATATTTTTTTGTAGACTGATAAAGACTGATAAAGGATCACTAAAGAATCATTCCAGTGAAATTTGGTTGTAATCCATCTGTTATATTCTGAGAAAATGATTTTCAAAGTTTTCACTTTATAATATATAGAGATATGACCTTTGCCATTAAAATACATATTTTCCATCTGATCACAATAATTTTTATAGACTTGTTGAGGGTCACTCAAGTATCATTCCAAGGAAATTTGGTTGATCTCCATTGCTCAGATTCTGAGAAAATGATTTTCAAAGTTACCACTATATAACATAGAGACAAATGACCTCCGCCCATAAATTACATAATTTTCATCTGATCACAATAATTTTCTATAGATAGAGTGCCACACAATGATAATTAATGTGAAGTTTGGTTCATATCCATCAATTTATTTCTGAGAAAAGCCACCTATTACCATAATATGTAAATAAGCCACGCCTACTACAGCCATGATTTTCAACTGCTTAAAAATCTTTGAAGGAATCTGAGAGGGTCACCCAAGGAACATTCCTGTGAAAATTGATTCAAATCCATCCAGAACTTTATGAGTAGAAATTTTTTTAAGTAAAAGTTTACAGAGGGACGCACACATGCACTACAGACACTTCACCATGCCTGCTGGCCTTTCGACCAGTGGAGCTAAAATTATAAATAAAGACAGAAATTTTGATTGAATTGAATAATTTTCACAAATTTGGTAGAGCTTAACCAAATGGCACCACTGTCATAGAGCAGTAGGTAGCACGTCTGACTGTCAATGTAGGGGTCCCGGGTTCGATCCCTAACGGCAGCACTCGTTCTTTCCGACTTCTTTGTCTCCCACCTATAGGTCAATAATCATAGACCTATGTGGGATAGATGCTGGAGGCTAGGAAAGGATTTAAAGGTAGAACTGGTGTGAGAAATACCAGGAATACATTGTTAGGTGCTCCAGTTGCCGCAAAATAACTACCTGATTGTTAAGCGGCCTATAACCTGATTCAAACAAACACACACACTTAACCCAATGATCTTCCACGTTTCGACCTGATCAGCCCAGTGGTTTAAAGGAGATTTTTTTCTATATTTATACTAAATTTCAGCCTCAAAGTTACCGTGACAACCAGAGCTTTTGATGGAATTAAGTTATTTAACAAAACAACTTTGTTGGAGCTTCACACAAGGAACCTCCCTGTCAAATTTCAATTTGATAGACCCAGTGGTTTAGGATAAGATGTTCATTGTTGACCAACAGACACAATGACAGATATAAGGCAGTTAATGGACTCGGGGATCGTAATTGACCCTTCAACCAGGGTTTTGACCCCCAAAAATCTTAGAATATCTTCATTTGACACCTAGAAATTTCTCCCAAGGGGGTCATTTTGACCCAAAAATGACCCCCTTGAGAGGAATTACCGAGAGTCAAATCATGGTTTTATACCTATGATATTCACAAATTACTATCTGAAATTCTACAAATTAATTACTTGTTTCATATCAATACCAGAAACAGTTCAAGTGACTCAGAAATATGCAAAATTCTACTTATGATTTGCCTTTTCTGTCGTTTTGACCCCCTTTTAATTTAGATTTGACTCCAAGAATTTCAAAGGTGAGGAGTCAATGACTCCCCAATATCAAACACTTACACAAGCCCAGTACTCTGACTGACAGTGAATGATCACAATAGCTCACCTTGAGGTGAGCTTAATATAAATTGACCACTCAATTAGGGGAAGATTACTGCTGAACTCAGACATTTGTCATCTGATGTTCGCAACATTTTCGTAAAGTGAGCGACTTTAACATCATAACAACAGATTGACAAAGCTGAAGTTACATTGTTTAGGTCATCTCAAACGAATCGAAAGATCGGGGGCATATTGTTTTACAGTTGTCCGTCTGTCCTTCCTTCTGTCAGATTGTATGTGTGTCTACAAAACTTAACCAAAGAACTTAACATTGCCAATATTTTCAAAGCTATTCAAGATAGAAGCGTCATGTTTGGTATGATGATAGATCTCAACAATACGCATCTGCTGATACCAAATTCAAGGTCATGTGACCAGGTCAAGGTCATCTGTCAAGGTCAATTAACTTGAAAACTTAACCAAAAAACTTAACAATGCCAATATTTTCAAGGCTATTCAAGGTAGGAGCTTCAAGGACAAGATCAGTTTGTTCAAGACTATTTTAGCTACCTTTCTCATAGTTTGCATAATGAAAGATCTCAGTGATGTGCATCACTAGGTATCAAGGTCAAGGTCATTTACAAGGTATCAGGTTGTCTGTCAAGGTCAACATCTTTAAAAACAAGAGGCCCAAGAGGGCCTGTATCGCTCCACTGGCTTAAAAATCTCAAGATTTGAAAGAGAGATGTTGAAAATAGAAGGTAAAGCAAGTCACCAGCATTCAGAAGGATTTCCGACTTGTTCTAAGTTGAAACTGACTAATGAAAAAATGAACTTATTTAACTAATGTGTAAAATTACTAGAAAGCCATGAATGGCTTGAGTGGCTCCATAGGCTTGAAATTCTTGTAAAAGCAAATAATTGTTTTGATTAGATATTTGGGGTTCTACTGATGAAAATAATTTTCAAAGTTTCAAATATATAACAGATAGAGAAATGATCTCCGCTATTAAAAGACATATTTTCCATCAAATCAAAATAATTTTTTTGCTGCATGATAATGGGTCACCCAAAGATCATACCAAAAATGGTTGATTGATATCCATCAGTTACATTCTGAGAAAATGATTTTCATAGTTTCCACTATATAACATATAGAGAAATGACCTCCGCCCATAAAATGCATATTTTTCATCCAATCACAATAATTTTTTGTAGACTGATAAAGGGTCACTCAAGGATCATTCCAGTGAAATTTGGTTGATATCCATCATTTACATTCTAAGAAAATGATTTTCAAAGTTTCTACTATATAACATATAGAGAAATGACCTCCGCCCATAAAATGCATATTTTCCATCCAATCACATTGATTTTTTGTAGATTGATAAAAGGTCACCCAAGGATCATTCATGTAAAATTTAATTGGTATCCATTGATTAGAATCTGAGAAAACTCACTTTTTACCATATATGGAAATTAGCCATGCCCATTAAATCCATGTTTTTCATTGGATCAAAATTTCTTGAACAACTTTGAAAGAGGGTCACCCAAGGATCATTCCTGTGAAGTTTGGTTGAAATCCATTCAGTATTTTCTGAGGAGAAGATTTTTTAAGAAAAGTTTACAACCGCACGCACGCACGCACACACGGACGGACGGAGGACGCACACAACACCATGACAATAGCCCCAGTGGCTTTCAGCCAGTGGAGCTAACAAGGAAAAAGAACTATTTAGATATCACTTAAAAACAAGAGGACCCTGATATTTCAAGTAAATAATCATTTAGACTCCTTTTCCTGTGATATGGCATGAACCTTCCCATTTATCAGTTTATTCTTGGGACCTGGCAAACATTTTGACCAAGTTTCATGAAGATTGGACCATATTTGTGGCATCTTGAGCTCTTAAAAGAAAATTGTCATTAAGGCCCCTTTTCCTGTGATATTGCAAAGATCCTTCCCATTTTGAAGAGTTCGTCCTTGTGACCTAACAAACATTCTGACCAAGTTTCATGATGATTGGACCATATTTGTGGCTTCTAGAGTGTAAACAAAAAAAATTGTCTTTAAGGCCCCCTTTCCTGTGATATGGCACGAATCCTTTCCATTTTAGCAATTTTTACAAGAGACCACCCAAGGAATATTTCTGCAAAGTTTGGTTGATTTTGACTCATAAACTTAGGAGGAGATGTTGTTTAAAATCAAAGCCCTGAAGGGCCTGAAAGTCGCTTCAACAGATGTATTAGTTAAACAAGACTTGCTTTTTATGGCCTTATCAGAGAAGGTTTTAAAAAGTATTGAAGGAAATGAAATTAATATTGAATTGTATATAACAAGAGATGTTTGTCTCTTACAAATTAGATCTATTGAACCTCTCCACAATAAATTCTATGTACCTTTGAATTTTCAAAATTGTGACCTGTCACGCTAAATGGGACCTTATCCGAACTCCAAAAATCCAAATTTTGACAAACTTGTCAGACCAAGGGCAGGTTAACCAGATCCCGTATGCGAAAAGTGAATACAGAGTAAGATAAGGTAAATACCCCAGATTTAGAAAATTACATAAAAGTGAAAAGCGTCGGCCCTAGTCTGGCTGCGCGGACAGTACAGACTGACTAGGGTCAATATTTTTCACACATGCCATAAGGTCCCTTTGAGTGTGATGGGTCACAACTATACATGTACCTTTATCAATGTTTTTGCTATGTGCAAGACAAGATTTGTACATGGACGGACAGACAGGCTGATGCCAGTATAACCCCGAAAACGATCAGGGTTCTCCTAAGAATAATTGGAAGCTGTAGTGGCAGTATCGTTGGAAGCTTACAATACAGTGTTTATGCAAGTAATTGTGATTATGTGAATAAAAACATTTAGGAAAAGAATAAATTGCTCATGTTGATCAATTTCTTCTTTTCCAATAATGTTTTTATGCATATTTATTGTACAAAATGCCTTAATTAATCAGTTTTGCCTTATTTCATCAGTTTTTGACATAAGATAACTAAAATTTCTCTATTTGTTGACCATTTTGAAGAAATTAAGCGGTGGGGTAGTTTTAAAGCTGTAGGGGCATAACACTGTTTTAGATGAAGCTGTAGTGGGGCTGATACAGCTTATTGGGCTAGGGAGAACACTGACGATCGTTTTGCGGGGGTATGGTTTATTGGGGTTTTACGCCGTTTTCAACTGCTATTGTCATACCGCAGCGACTGCAGCCCCAAACCATGGATTCTAGTTTTTTTCATGTCAGTACTTTCACAATACCCTAACCGAGCCTCCTGCTATTCCTCTACATAGGTTCACGGTATGGGTGACATTCTTTTAGTGGAGCTACAAAAAGTTTTGCTGGGGTATAATAAAACATACTTGTCAAAACTTCTAACCGGCCTATTATTTTCTGTCACAAATGACATTTTGAGACGGGATGAATACAATCATCGGTTTTCATTGAACAGAATAATAATTTTCGAAGTGAAAAAGATGAAAATGTTACCACTATTCTGGTTCAAGTATTTAAAAAAAATACACAAGTTTCACCATATCTCCTAATTTTGACTGATGGATTTTAACATTGGTGGGTGGAATATTTTGTGGAAAATTTGTTCATATCTGGGAAATATTCCATAGAATCAAATTCTTCTTTCGAGAATAATGCTTCTTTATCGATTGACTAGAAATGTTGATAGATAAATTTTTAATAATATCTAATTTTATTTGGTCCTAAATCAGAGTTTCTGTCAAGTCAAGTCAAGTCAAGTCAGGTAAAATTTATTTACAGAAAGTCGGGAGTACATAACAGATAACACAAGCTCTGGTGAGCTTTTAACACCGACTTGACAATTAAAGACATATAAGACATTACATTATTCATCAAAAAAGATAAGATAAGTACTGCCGTAAAAATGGAAAAAGACGCATAAAAGATTTGTTTGAGCAGGGGAGACCACTCGTGCATAAGTTTATCAGACATATCCACTTGTTGCCTCCCTTGTACTACATTTTGATCACAGATTTAGTATGCGAAAATTTTATAAAATTTGCAACATTGATAAAAGTTACATTATGTTAAAAGGTAAAAATAAATTACTTAAGGTATTGTTCATTGATACTAGAGATATTTGCACGCTAGAAAACTTTATTGCACATTTTTGTTTTGTCAGGGGACAAAATTTGCAATGATCAACACTGCAGACAGTGTTCCCATCCTTTCCTTCATTTTCAACATACATCTATGTTAAAGTTTTAAAGAAAAACACAATTCATGCACACAGGAATTCATTTATCATGCAGTAAACTAATAAAGCAGATTATGATAAGCAACTAAAGAGAGAACACAAATGAAAAGGCGGAAAAAGGCAGAACCAAATTAAAAAGCTAAAGGAAAAAGCAAAATCAAAAGCAAAGCAAAATCAAAACTCATGAAAAAAAGGTAGAAAAACAGAAGAAACTGTATCCTAGACCCACAGCAGCAGCCCAATTAACTCTGTATCAGTGCTGACAAGAGGAGCATACACATCTCTCTCCATCCCATGAATTTAAAAGAATTCAAATGAATTTAAAAACGAAGCGAATAACAACCGATGAGAAAATGGCGACTGGATCTATATGAGAGCGTGTCTGAATTACTGCGCATGCACAAACTATTTTTTCAATGCTTTCCAGGGCTCTCACTAGGGTTTTGAAAGTAGGATTCCAGGAATCCAACTTCAGAAAAAGTTGGATCCAACACAAAAAAGTTAGATTCCATCATTATGAGGGTTGATTTTGTACCATGCAAAACTATGATATTGAAACTACAATTTATTAACCCTTTACTACACAATCCAATGTTTTAGTCACCAGAATGGTTATCTTAAGGAAAACATTGAATGAAAAGAAAGAATTGCTTGTAAAGAACATTTTCTTCTTTTATCCCAATGTTTTTTACATTTTTTTTATTCATTTTTGGAGATGGGGTCAGTAGATGACAAAACTTTTCCCGGTTCAGTTTAAAACCATACAAAACCAATACAGAAGCAAGTCTTTGAAACAGTCATATCTTCTTTTTGCCAGAAGTTAAAAAGAGGTAAAAAAATGTTATTGTATTTACTTAGACTTTAAAAAATCTCAACATATAAGTCAATGCGATGATTCTCTTTGCAGATGTTGCCAATTGAGAGAAAAAATTCAGAATTCATTTTCATTACAAAAGATTGTATGTTTGAACTGCATTGGTTATCTCTCTCTTTTTCTTTCTTTTTTTTTTAGATTGAAATAATAAAACTTTCCACCACTTGTCTCTTGATTTGTGTTATTTTTTTTTCTTTTTTTTTTTTCATTTCAACACGTGTCTGATCAGTAGGCTGATCCGGAGCTTTCCATTTTCGAAATACGGTATCCGACGGAATTAAGCACATGCACGGCGTTTCAGAGATTCACCGGTAGTGGTAATTCGTTTCGTGTTTTTTTCGGAACAATTCTTTAATTAAATAATTGTTTTGAGTCAAAATACCGATTTTAAAAAAGGTAAAAGAGATTCGGGACAGTTCGAAGGACACGGACTAATCATTTACTTGTTACGAACAAATCGGGTCAATTATGTTGTCTTACGATTGTCTTCGTCTAAATTTGGGCCCTGCTCGAATTCAATTACCGGTATATAATTAGTGAATCAACTGCTTCGATCAATATATTAATAGTTCACGTGTTTCGTTTATGCCTAACAATCGCCAAAACACATTGTCGGGCAGAGTCTAGATTCAATTCATTGATAGTCAAGCTCCGCCTACAAGGTCTACGAATAACCGATTACGATTGGCTGTTGGCGTCAATTAACGCCACGCCTACCGCGCCAATCTATCAGACTTCAGATATGGCTATTATCGATTTTTCACGCGACCGTTAGCCTAACTTACGTAAACAATCAAATACATGTTAAACACGTCTGTATTACTTCTACAACTTTCATACGATCGCAAAATGTGGCATTATTTCGTTATGTTTATTACCATAAAGTGCGGACAAGTAATCAGAGATCTACTTTGTCTCAAAACAGAAATACAGAAGACGTTAAGAGGTCTGTCTTTGACCTTTGACCTGTCCAGAAAACTTCGTACGGCCACAATAAGTCGCAGCGCGAGCGCAAGCGACTTAAAAATTGTTGACAAAATTGTCATTAAGGCCTCTTTTCCCATGATATGGCACGGATCCTTCCCATTTCAATAAGTTTCATCCTCATGACCTAACAAACATTCTGACAAAGTTTCACAAGATTGGACCATATTTGTGGCTTCTAGAGTGTAAACAAAGAAATTGTCATTAAGGCCCCTTTTCCCGTAATATGGCACCGATCCAGTCCATTTTAGCAATTTTTACAAGGGACCACCTAAGGAATAATCTCTGTCAAGTTTTGTTGATTTTGACTCAAAAGTTTAGGAGATGTCGTTTAAAGAAAATGTTGACGCCATGACGGACAGATGGACAGACAGACATTGATGGATCACAATAGCTCTCTTAAGCACTTTGTGCCCAGGTGAGCTTACAAGCGGACCAGAATGGCCCTTATCTGCTCACCTGAATTTTTTTGATCCAATGGATCTCATCCAATCAAAATTTCATGAACAATTTTTGAAGAAGGTCATCCAAGGAACATTCTTGTAAGGTCTCATTGAAATCGATCCAAAGGCTCAAAGAGGAGATATTGTTCCAAGATTTCAGAATCAAAATAAGCCCAACCCTGCCACACCCATATTTGGGTGTCAATCCAAATTTCTTGAACAACTTTAGAAGAGGGTCACCCAAGGAACATTCCTATAAAGTTTCATTTAATTCGGTTCAAGAGAGGATGTCATTCAAAGATATCCGGCTCAAAATAAGCCTGGAGTGCCCTGCCACGCCCATATTTTGGGCCAACCAAAATTTCTTGAACTACTTTGGAAGAGGGTCACCCAAGGAACATTCTGGTAGAGTTTCATTGAAATCGGCCCAATGGTTCAGGAGGAGATGTTATTCAAAGATTTCAGGGTCAAAATAAGCCCCGCCCTGCCACGCCCATATTTGGGGGTCAATCCATATTTCTTGAACAACTTTTAAAGAGGGCCACCTAAGGAACATTCTGGCCAAGTTTTGTCAATATCCACCCGTTGGTTTAGGAGGAGAAGATGTTTAAAGAAAAGTTTATGCAAGCATTCACAGACGGACTGATGCACGAGGGACACCCCACCATGACATTAGCTCGCTAGCCTTTGGCCAGTGGAGCTAAAAATTGCTGTTATAGGGGTACATACACATCTTGTTGTTTCATATCTTTGACTATTTTAATGACTTGTGCGTCACATTTCCAACAATTTGACATGATCTTGAAGGGCCAACATTTACCAACCTTGACTGCCACATAATTAGAAGTTTGCCTGACTTTGTAAAGTCACTTTTGGAACCTATCTTACTACATAACGAAAGCGAAGACCCTGGTCAGACTGTGCAGATGCACAGGCTGGCCAGAGTCTTTGCTAGTCACACTTTTGAAATTGTTGGAAATGTCACGCACAGGCTCATTCATTGTTATTATAATCTGAGTTGGTCAGCAGTGACGAGAGGAAGGACCAGCCATGCGTCAATTAAGGTAGCTTTAAGCTAGGAAAATAAATGTATAAACACAATCAATCTGGATTGCTCCCAATTTATTAATGACCATTTAAAGGATTTGACAAAACCAGATGGACTAAAATGGAGGGACAAATAATTGAATAACACAAGCCTTACAAAGAATTAAGAATTAAGTCTAAATCAAACAGTTCTTTTCTTTTTTTAATTCCTAATAAAATGCCTAGTAGCATTATTTTTTTTTAAACATAAAAGAGGAACCTTGTTTCACTTTCTCTATATAGTTTAATTTTTACTACTGTGTTTACCAACTTTGGGGTACAGTTAGTAACATTGTAAAATTGACATTCATCTCAATCAAAACCTATTTTTCCTACTGCAATTACCATCATTGGTGTACAGTTAAAAACATCTTGAAATTGACACTCATTCAGATCAAAATCATTCTAAACCATTCAATCAGCACTCTATCTATTCATTCCAATCAAATCATGAAAAATAATCCGAAATCATTAGAAAAATTTTGAAACCATTCAAGACAAACAACATTCAATTCAAATTGGTTAAATTATTCAATGATTTTATTGGATGGTGTGGATTTTAAAGTGACTGATTGGTCCATGAAGATGCACAAACAGAAAAGTACACATATTTTATTAAAGGGAGGTAATAAATATTGATAATTTTGTTCATCTTTAATTTCACTCAAACTCACTCCACATACTCCTTCAATTTCATTCCAAAATCATTCCAAAATCATTCATCTTGTCAATTTCACAATGTTCTTAATTGTATACCCTAATATGTCGAATCAGTGTATCGATGCAAAACTCTGAGACTTTACATATATCGTCATTTAGCGACTAAAACCTTGTAACTACATTTTATTAAGCCTTTGCAAGGTTTTGTTCACCTAGTAATGATTTAAGCATGTGCAAATTATAAGAAGATATGCCTGTGCACTGCTTGACGTCCAAGAATGAAAACCAACAAAAATGAACTCAAAAATTAAGCCAGGTAGAGTTATCGTTCTTGTGCATTGCACTAGGTAAACATGAGAGGAACATAACTGCCAAATTTCAAGTCAATCAAACTTAAAGTGACAGAGTTATGCTCCAGACATTTGAGTGGACGCCACCAGGCAGACACCCTGACACTTAATGCCCTGACATCACAGGTAAGCATATTATACATCCTGTGTTTTACGAGCAGTTAAAAAGGGGTGGAATTTGAAGTGTAACCATTTCAAAGGTGGAAAAACAGTTTCTTCTTTTCCAACAATATATTCAAACACATGACTTGTGAAATCTATTTCGTTACTTGTACATCAGTAAAAGTTTAACGAATTGTTGATAATTTACGCAGAAACTTTAGACTGGTCCAAAATCAATGAAGTTGCAGACGACAATTTTCGGTATCTAAATTTTTTTTTATAAAATATTCTTGTCGGGTAAAAAACTTTGCTGATAATGAAGAAATTGCTTGTGATAAGCAATTTCTTCCTATTCCACAATTTTTTTCAAAAGGTTTCTTTCCACAGGGGTGCCCAAAAAGGCAAAATCGAGTAGGAATGGTTTAACCCTTTGCTGTTTAATCCCTGCGTTTTACGTGCCTGTTATTTATAATTGAGAAAACATTGTGAAAAAAGAAGAAATTGCTTCTGACCAAGGAATTTCTTCTTTTTCCAAACTATTTTCTACCCTACTGAATGGTTATTTTTCAAATTAAATCCACTTTTAATTTTCGTCTGCAAAACCTTTGAATTTGGACAGGTCCAAAATTTTGTAAAACAGGAAAGGGTTAAGATATGATTATAAATAGCGACATGATAAATTTGTCCCTCCATAAATTCAAAAGTACATCAGAATGTAACAATAATTAAATAAATGATATAATTCTTAATAATATTAATAAACAATCACAAATAACACATTAACAAACTAGCAGACGTAACAAGCAAACATTTCACAAGCAATCAAACTCTAAACAGGCTTTTAACCCTTACCATGATTTACCCAGATAATTCCTGCTTTGTCAGGAGATATATTCAAAGATTTGTCTGCATATATGTGCTGTCTGATCTAATTCTATGCTTTTAAAATTTGAAGTGTTAGGATATATATATATATATATATATATATATATATATATATATATGTCTGCATATATGTGCTGTCTGATCTAATTCTATGCTTTTAAAATTTGAAGTGTTAGGATATATATATATATATATATATATATATATATATATATATATATATATATATATATATATATATATATATATATATATATATATATATATATATATATATATATATATATATAAAAAATTCAAGTAAACCAGAACAAGAATTATATATATATATATATATATGCTAATCAATAATAAGTGCATCCGGTGATTTCAGTACTTTGTAATCAATGTAATCTTCCTTTTGTCTCTTTAGCATGGCAAGGGTTTAGAATAAAGCCATTTCTTTACCAGACACATTTATTTTAGAAAATGTTCACAATAAAACTTATTGTTTTCCTTTTTCTCACAGTGACTTTGATAACAAAGTCCAATGACTTTAAGCACTAAAAATAATAGACTGGTACCACGATTGACTTTATAGGTGACAGTGGTTCCAGTCTATACAAACAAAATCTAATTCAAAAGGTGTTGAACATAAGCATGGAATGCTTTTGTCAATACTATATACATGTAAATCAGGTATAGCTACATTAACCCTTGTCATCATGAACTCATGTTTTGAAACGAGGAAGAGAACAAAATAAGTCTTTACTCAATCTTTTAGTCATTTTAGAAGTATAACTAGTAAATCCCAATGTCTGACTTTGAACTCAGACAATTTATGTTTTGAAACAAGGAAAAGATCAAGATCAGTCTTTGCATGCAGTATAACTAGTACATCCCAGTGCCTGATGCTTAACTGAGTTTGAACAGGACATTTCCAACAATTTCTAATGTGCACAACATAAAGACAACATAAAGACTAAAATCAGCCTGTGAATCTGCACAGTCTGATTTGAGTCTAACCTGCGATATAAGCAGTTACCTATGGTCCTCTTTATATATATATAGAGAGGACCATAGGTAACTGCTTATATCGCAGGTTAGACTCAAATCAGACTGTGCAGATTCAGTTCAAAACGTTTACACAATTCTAATGTTTTTTTTATTGTCCAGCCCTTCGTTCAGGATGACAAAATCGTGCAAACTGATTGAAGACTATACCTCTCTTTGCATGTGCACTTGCATGCAAAGCAGGGTATAATTTGCAAACAGTTTGCATTGTTTTGTCATCCTAAATGCAGGGTAGGCTTCTCATTGTCTGTATATCACACACATGTGAAATTGTTGGAAATGTCACACACAGGTTCAAATAAGAAGCTTTTCTTTGGGTAATGCAGGGCACCATGTCAAAGACGTGCAGGGCACCATGTCAAAGGCGTGCAGGGCACCATCTCAAAGATGTGTGCTGGTGATTCCTTTTCCTTTTGAATATTTCAATAATGCACGTGCAAACCCTATATTATTTCTACTAATTGAAATTGTCTTGTCAAAGGAATTCCATATCAATAGCCCAGTGCGAAACAGTTGTAACTCCCTATAAATATAGAGGGAGTTACAACTGTTTCACACTGAGCAATCGATTTGAGTTTGGTCTTGTTTAAGACAAGAGATGTTTGTAAAAGAATTATGCCCCCATATAAGGAGGTCGATAGCCTATTATTTGTCAATCAAGAAAGGACAATACATTACACAATATGATGAGTAGAGTTATGGTTCTTGCACACTGCATTTCTCCTCAATGAGATCTATCCATCTGTGAAGTTTCATGATTCTAGCTTTCATACTTTTTGAGATATGCTCCGAACAAAAAACGGTCTACAGACGAACAGAACGACTGACAGACCAACAAGTGCAAAGTAATATACCCCCTCTTCTTTGAAGGGGGCATAATTAAAGATTTTAGACTTAAAAAAGTAAGCACAAAACTCAACATTCATCCAATAAAAAATAGATCTCCAATTTGTTCTGAAAAAGATGAAGAATTTTAAAGTTATACATGCACCATTCTCTGCTATAGTTATCTTTTAAAGGAAATAAAAACATGTCATTGTATTACTCAGAACTACAAATAGAGAGGGGAATTTATTATTTTAAATTGAAATATTTCAACAATAATTGCAAAAATTCTATATTGTGGGCACTCATTGGTATCGTCTTGTGAAGACGATTCAAATGAGTACCCACAACATAGAGTTTCATTGAGAAAAAAAGATTTTAGACTGGCTTTACCCTTTACCCCTTCTTGTCTGTGCCTCTAAATGTTTATGTCTAGTAAAAATATTTCCATCCTTTAATCAGGGGTCCAGATAAGAGGGGGTAAAGCCAGTCTAAAATCCTTATTTCTGAATGAAGCCATATGTTGTGGGTAGTCATTTGAATCCTCTTGACAAAACATTTCAAATGAGTACCCACTTAAATAAGAAATGATGAAATATTCAAAGATGAAAACCAAAATACCCCCTCTATATGTAGATCTACTTTACCATGGAATTATCTCAGGTGTCGTTAAAAATCCTTTAAAATGGATTCAAAATAAAAATATTCGACTAAGTTAGGGAAAAAATGAATAAATAAATTAAAAAAAGACTTAATGGCATTCTTTTAACACAAGTAAACTTCAGATAGAATATCTTCATTGACCTATGATTTGGGTAAAGTTTTACCAATTTCTAACTGGTTCTTAAGACCATAAAACCAAAATAAAACTAATCACAAGATTTAACATAACTAAACAAGCACCTTTGATTTAATTTTGCACAATGTATAGCTATTTTATCAAATAATTATTGGAGTATTTGTGGCCTAAATGGGACACCATACTTGTCATTTATGTACAACAAAAAAGCCATTTATCTAATATAAGCACACGAATGCACACATACAGCAAATCATAACCGCACAAAAGATAAACCAATATTCCAAGGGATCAGAGCAAAACTATTGTAAGTGCCTATAGATTAATACGCACTTACAAAAGTCCCCTACCCCCCAAGACAGTGACTCTTAACCCTTTAACCCGTGTCATGCTGAACCCCGAATATTCCTGCTTTGGCAGAAGGACAAAGATTGGACCGCACATATGTGCAATCTGATCATAGTCTACCGCACCTGATTTTCTTTTTTAAACTAGAAGAATTGACAAGTTGCATTTTCAAGATGAACAGAAACTCACATTTAGTGCAAACAGCACATTTCTGCACTTTGATTTTGCTACAATTTTGTCAAGGTTTTTGTTCAGCATGAGAAAGGTTAAAACTTGGGTGTAAATTCTTTTTACCCTTTTCAATTTTCTTTTTTCTTTAATTTTGAACTGGTCCAAATCGATAGATGTTGCACATGAATAACAAGGCATTTTGAGGACAGCATCAGTTAATGGGCCCTCTTTAAATCACATCTTATTCCAAGAAATTTGCTTCAGTAGGGTTTAATCTTCCGGTCGCTTACCAACCCCTCATTTCAGCCAATCATAATGTTAGATTCTTGATAGACAAAACTTAAATTCAATCATAAACAAAAGGAGTATTTCTATCTCATTTATAACTCAGTCATAACTATTGCACCAATAAAATTGCTCTTTCAAAAGGGAAGTCACTCACACAGTAAAATAACACTCTATGATAGTAATCTCCCCTGTTGTTAGGAAATCACCTCCTCCTTAATTTTGATTGGACACTGGAGCTGTTGTTGTTGTTGTTCTGGATGACCTTGAGCTAGGTTCAATGGAAGTTCTTCATTATTTTCTCTGCAAAAATTAGAATGAGTTGCATCAGGATAAAAAATGTGCAATTTCATAATACAGTTATAAACTTTGTGAAATTGGCACGCATTCTGATCAAAATCATTCTTAACTGCTCAATCAGCCCTCTTGAACAAAATCAGCAATTTTGGATTACCTCCCTTTACTTTCACTCAAAACTCACTCCACACACTCATTCAATTTCATTCCAAAATCATTTATCTTGTCAATTTCACGATGTTTTTAACTATACAAAGTGAATTGATGGTACAAAGTAACAATGACTTAGACAACTACATGGAAACAATATTATAACATGATGGCGTAAAATGCATATTTGAAAAAAAAAAGAAGAATTACATAGAACTTTATTCACAATAAATTCATATGTCATGTAATTTTCTTTATCTGTGTTCACAGATTGATTCGCCCATTTATTACACAACATCGTCTGTAGCATTAACTTTTCCTCTTTTGTCACACTCGTTAATTGACCTGCTTTGCTTTCTGTGAAATTCTCCCAACAATAATATCATTACATTTTCACATCCAGAAACACAAATGCCCCATTGTGTCCAAGAAACAGCAAGTTTTTCAAAACTTTGACCATGACACATGACCTTTACCTTGGTACCAGCAGATGTGTATCATTGAAATCTATCATCATGCCAAAAATGATTATTGCATCTTGAATAAGCTTGAAAGGAATTGGCAATGTTAAATTTTATGGTGAAATTTTGTAGACAGACAAACTGACAGACAGAAAGATGTAGATAGAAAGGAGCATAAAAATGTAATGAAAAGAAGAAAGTTTTTTAGGCCAGAAAATGAATTTCAATTACAACAATTGCTTCTAACCAAAAAAGAATATCCACTTCTTTCTACCTTTATAAAGATACATTTTGAAATATTTCTAAGTCAGAGATAAATTTTAAAATCGCCTACCGTCTACGCTGTTGTCCGTTTCCAAAGACCATCTGCTGCATTCCAGCTAAATGCTGGTTATATTGGGCTCCAGCATTCGACTGCTGGGTAAACATTGGCGGGTACATCCCCATCTGCGGGGCCACAACCGTCGGGTGCTCGAACCTGGGGTGTGTCACTTGATACCCTGGTGGTAACATAGCTGCTCCATTTTGATAGTTTAGAAAGTCGCCAGCACCATTTTCGTTCCTTACACTTTTATTATCGTCATTTTCATATTTAATGTTTTTGTCCATATTTGGATATGGACTGGCTAATTTCTCCTTTATATGTGGATGATGGTTGCTTGGCCTTAGTGGCTGACAATTGGCAAGATATTGCTGATCAGCAAATTTGTTTCCTGGAGTTGCATTTTTCCGTAGCATACTCTCTAAATGTCGATGGTTTCCAGCTATTGAACTAAACCCATTAGGATTGGATCCAGTTGCCATGGCACTAATCGTCGCCATATCAGCAGGATGGACCTTGGCGTACATCGTCTGAGGAACGTTCAGGACAACATTGCCGTTATGACCGACACCCTTCTCAGATTCTGGCATTTCGTAGCAAGATTTTTGCTGGAAATTTTGTGAATTTTGCTGAAGTTGTTGTTGTAATATGAATGATTGCTGGGGTGTACGGTGTAATGACTGTGTCGATGAACCTATGGCTGGGTATGACATATGTACCGCAGGTTTGTATTGTGGGCCTGAATTCAGCTGGGCCAACAATTGTGGATGAGCCTCGACAGCAGATTTGCGTGATTTTTCAAGTTTTATTTTTATGTTATTTGAAGGGTCAGCATTGTTCATTTCATCGCTCATTTCACTCTCCATAGCTTCCGGATGATCTTGAATACTCAAATTTTCCATTTTAGCAGTTTCTTCTTGTCCCGACTCAGCGATCATATGTTTACGCATTTTGTCAAATTTTTTGTGATACAAGTCCTCACTTTTAACCTCCACTTCTGGAGAGTTTCTAGCAGATCCATAAGGAGATTTCGATTGATCGGACATCGTGTTGAATGACGATTGTTCCTGTCCGAGAATGTTGTGATGTTCGTCATTGGGGCCGGTCACCGACACTTTAGGTGGTTCCAGTTGTGAAGTGTTCCAGATATTTAATCGAGGAACCTGCTCAAATGCACTCCCTCCACTGCCAACATGGATTCCCTAGAAATAGATGGTTCAAAAGAATTGAGGCTGTGTGTGACATTTCCATCAATCTGGCATCTGCGTGAGATGCAAAGATTTAGCAGCCTATACAGTTAATTAGTGTAAATAGAGGATTGCCTAACTGTCTTCATACTTTTTAAGGCGTTATCTATCTACAAAAAGCATAGTGAAGACTCTGGTCAGACTGTGCTGATGCACAGACTGGCCCGAGTCATTGCTCTGCGCACATTTCAAATTGTTGGAAATCACACGCACACAGGTTTAATTAATAAATTTGCTATTTAAAGCAAACAGGAAGACAGAATGGCCCTTAAATACTTACAAGACTTAATATGAATAAGAAATAATCCGGCTTTTAATATTTTTTAGGTCATATTGAGGCTGCTAGAGCACCTGGCAAAGGAATCCACATATTTTTCTCCATAGTTCTAACATAACATCCTTTTCTAACATTCAGCTGCTATCCCATTTAAATTTATGATTATCTACTCATTGGTCAGAGACAATTGTTGAAAAGAATATGTGCCAGTTCCCTTACTACAAAAATTATTAACAAGAGATATTTGTAAAACATTAATGCCCCCCATAAAAGTAGGTCAAAAGCCTATTCTTTGAAAATCAACAAAGGGCAATAACTCACAAAAAAGTTGAGTACAGTTATGGTACTCATGCACTGCACTTCTCCTTAATGAGACCTAGCAACCTGTGAAGTTTCATAATTCTAGCTTGCATACTTTTTTAGATATGCTACAGACAAAAAAAGTCTTCAGACTAACCGACCTACTAGCGCAAAGCAATATACCCTCTCTTCTTGGAAGGGTAGTATAATTATATAAAATTTATTGTAATGTTATTAAATTGTGTAAAATCAATCTTTGTCAGTTTGAAATTGGATTAGAACTGCACATGATAATTAGTGTTCAAGATAACATTTGTTGGCCTACAAATAGTTGATAGAGTTAGTTCCCTTAAATTCCTTCTTGAACATCAAAAAAGTTTCCAATTGTAACCTGTCAAAAAGGACCAGCTTGTGAATAAAATTTTATTTTGATGTCTCTCATTTTTTGCCACCTAAGCAAGGTGGCAAAAATAAGGCGCACCAAAATAAAACCACTACATTTAGGGTAAAAGTGACGAAAATAAGACCAAGCAAAAATTTCTGTTAGTATACCTTGTTTGGATCCTCATTAGCTAGTGGTGATCTCTGTTTATCAAACTTTCTAAACATTGGATCTGGAATCTGAGACAAATAGCCTGGATGCCTGTCCACCAACAAAGATTTCTTCTTTGCGTGTAAATTATGCGACGCTCCCACACTACCTCTTCTCATATCTGCCGTCATACGGAAGTGATGTCCATCTGGAGTTGAGAGAAAATCAGCGTCAGTGTTTTGAAACATTCGACTTTTGGCAGCATGGCCCTCCGAGTTGAGATGGAAACTAGAACATCTGGGTCGCATTTGAGGCCCAAAATCGTCTGTTCCCATTGACCCGGATCTTGGACGCGGAGAGTTCGGGGAGGATGGAAATGGCTGGAGTAGATCTTTATGAAATGACGGACTAGTTCGGGTACTTGATGGGTTGGAATCAGGAGCTGCGATTGGAATGAAATCTCGATTTGTGTTCATCAGCGCATATTGTTCCTCGAAAATCGGAACCGGCGATGAAGCTGCTGAATTACTAACTGACCCAGGCATGCTGTTTACTTGAGCCCTTTTTTCTAAACGATCACTCAACTTGCTGACCATTTTAGAGATATATTCTCGATCCATCGTATATCTACGCCGGCTACTCTCTTCAATTGTATGTAATCTGGGTCGTGATATTTGTGAGTCACGATCTAACGTATGACATCGTCGTCTTGGTTGATCAGGTACCATACCATAATAACCAGTATTATCTTCACGATAGAATGTTCCGTAAGGAGTTTTCAGTACCACCTGCTGTTGTCCATGTGGTACCCCGTCCACAAGGAGACGATTTGAGGCCTGACCAAGGGAACCGTTACTGTCGTATATTGAAGATGTATCCATGGTGGAGCCAGAAGCATATGTGATAGATGAGGATGTGTCGGATGGAGTGGAACGCTCAGATCTGAAAATTTCATCAAAGCCAAATAATTTCAGGTATCTAGGTAGATTAAAACGGGTTTCAAAAAAGTCAAGAGAAAATAATTCCTGTCAGTTCATGTTTATTGCTTGTTTGAATGGGGTTTAAAGTCACTTTAATAGTATTTTAGCAATACAATGGCAGCTAGTGCACCTAATCATAGGTTCCTGTTATTTCCCGCACTGATTCAACAACCCCCCAGCTGCTCATACCAGGTTCACGATTATCAATCCAAATGTAGATGACAAATATAGGAAAGGATTTTTGAGGGTTCAACGCCTTACTGTCACATACTGTCATCAGTGCCTAAATTTGTTTTTGTGTTGAACTGTCCTCAAACTGTGACTTGCCATCAAGTCCTGGGGCCCGTTTTAATAAACCTCTCACGAAAAAAAATATTTGTAAGTCAAAATCTCAAATTATATCTGGTGTTTTTATTCATTGCTAGAATTTGCCTTTCAATATCTCATTGGAATCGTCTTTAGAATACTATTCCAATGAGATGGTGCATGGCAGAATTATATATTTAGTAACTCCTGTAGACGCAACCCTACATTTTTATTTACGCTACATATTATTGTAAGATGTTTAGTAAACAGGCCCCTGGACCTCCATATATTTTTACCAGTTCTTCACTTTTAATTAATTAATGTTATAGATTAAAATCAAATAAAAAACACTTCCAGTGATGTTTTGTTAAAAG
Source organism: Fragum whitleyi (assembly GCA_948146395.1). Classification (NCBI taxonomy): domain Eukaryota; kingdom Metazoa; phylum Mollusca; class Bivalvia; order Cardiida; family Cardiidae; genus Fragum; species Fragum whitleyi. The sequence continues at coordinate 50,560,361 of OX411558.1, forward strand.
TAATCATTAGTATTACTCCTAATGTATTCCAATTTCTCATCTTACAAAAATTGATTTTGAATTGTACTGAAAGATAATTTGCTTGAGCAACACATAGAGAGGGTAAAATAGATTTTAAATGAAAACCTTTTTTTTTTCCAATAGTGAAATTAACCCCATAGTGTAGGAACTCATTGGAATTGCCTACTTACCTAACTTCTGTTTGAGACTCTTGCATTTCTACCGGATCATCTGTCTTTTCTGCCCCTATAAAATAAATGGTTGGTTTTTCAGTAAAACAATAAGCTAAAAAGTAATTCATAGTTTCTGAGTAACAAATCGGTTTATGTTTGTTTGAATGGGTTTTACGCCGCTTTCAACAATATCGCAGTAATATCGCGGTGGCCGGAGCACCAAACAATAGATTCCTGGAATTTCTTTCACCTGTACTACCATTACACCCTTTCCTAGCCTCTGACTGCTATCTCACATTAGTTAACGATTATCTACCCATTGGTGAGAGACAAACGTCGGAAAGGATATTTGCCGCCATCGGGGATCGAACCCACGACTTCCAGATTGGAAACAAATCTGTTAAACTCTCACTAAATGAAATATCAGAGTTATGAAGCTTTGTCTAGAGGCTGATACTATGGTCACAGAAGCATTTGCAAAGTTTCAAAGTAATAGCTATAATAGAAACAGAGATATTACAGTTATTAAAGATATACATCAGTTGCATGTTAGGATTTCTAAATCTGAAAAGGGTTAAAATTCACCTAATTTTAAAATCAGAATAATAAATCTTTGTCAAACGGGTGATGGAACGCCCCCCCCTATTCTACAAATATTCAAGCTTATAACAACTTACCAACTTCCTTTTCAGCATGAAGAGCATTCAGGGTCCGTAAATCAGTAGTTTTCATCAGAAGTTTGGCAAACAGAGTTGTGTCCTCTTTATGGTTTGTGTTTATCATATTTTGTAGACTCTCTGTAATTTTATTTTGTAACTTCTCAACTGGATCAATCTGTCTCAACCCTGGACGGTCTGGAATATATAAAGCCTAGTTATAAACTCAAAACGAATTCATGTGAATATTAACACAAGCGTTCCAAGAGGGCCTGTATCACTCTGCTGGCTTTCAAATATATTATCAAATAGAAACTCAGTCAATAATGGAAGTTAACACAGAAATTTGTGAAGAGGCCCAAAGATGGACAGAAAGTGTGTAGGCTAAACCTTTTATGGAAAGCCATTTATCAAAATATATTTAAGTACTGATTCTAAATAGGAAAAGTTCTTTTTTATACGATAGATATGTCTTTATGGTTGTTTAACAATGAATCAATACTAAATCAAGCATGTGAAAATAATAGTATAATTATTAACGAGATAATAGTGAACTTTACAGCCCAAAACAAGATTGCACTAAGTGAAATTCCTTAAGGTCCCTTTTCCCATGTTCTTTGACGAAACATACCCATTTTCAATAGCTACAATCATTCTTTGAAAGTTTCAAGAGTATCTGATCATATTTGTGGACTTTATCACATGAATAAGTTTGCACTAAGCAAAACTCCTTTTCCTGTGATTTCAGACAAATCTTACCCATTTTCATTTTTGTGACGCCATATTGACTCGCGTGCAAAGTAACTCGATTGCATGGTTGCGCCGAAATTGCCAAGGGTCCCCGATTGAGGATTGGGAGTTAATTCAGAGGATTAAACATACCTGGTGAAAGCAGCACTACAGCAGAAAATAAAGCTATCTCGTCATCATTCAAGGCCAATTGATTGAATCTCTCGGCAAAATCAAACATCGAGTCCAACAGGAAACCAACGCTAGTCGTCAGCTGAAACAAATATCATCAGAGTATTTTGATTTGTATGTTTTTATATGCCATGGAAAGAAAGGGTGTATTATGTAATCTCCTGTGGTGGCTGCGACTTCTTTGTTCAGAACATAACTCTGTCACCTTAGTCCCAGTGACTAAACCCTTTCCTGTTTTACAAATTTTGGACCTGTCCAAATTCAAAGGTTTTGCAGACGAAAATTCAAAGTGGATTTAATTTGGAAAATAACCATTCTGTAGGGTAGAAAATAGTGTGGAAAAAGAAGAAATTGCTTGTCAGAAGCAATTTCTTCTTTTTTCACAATGTTTTCTCCATCATAAAATCACAAGCACGTAAAAAGCAGGGATTAAACAGCAAAGGGTTAAGGTAGTTATATTTCTCTGGTGATAGGTCACCTTAGTCCCAGTGACTTAAGGTAGTTATATTTCTCTGGTGATAGGTCACCTTAGTCCCAGTGACTTAAGGTAGTTATATTTCTCTGGTGATAGGTCACCTTAGTCCCAGTGACTTAAGGTAGTTATATTTCTCTGGTGATAGGTCACCTTAGTCCCAGTGACTTAAGGTAGTTATATTTCTCTGGTGATAGGTGCATAAGAACCATAACTCTACCTGGCTTATTTTTCTAGTTATTTCCTTTTGTTTTTTTTTCATATTTGGACATTCTGCAGTATCTTCAGACAATTTGCCACCTTGTTTGGAGTGGGATTTTATGCTAGTTTTATTTATCTTACAGTCATATCGCAGCTGCTTGAGCACATTTTCAATTGATTCCTATTTTTTTTCTCATGCCAGAAATATATTACATCTTTTCCTATCCCACAGCTTCTATCCTACCACTGCACTTTGACAGCGACTTTAGAATACTGTAAACGGCTTTATATTGGCAGTGTCCACATTTGGCGGTTTTTCGATTACAATTTATTGGCGGTGATTTATTTTGGCACATCTTACTTTAACGCCAAAATTAAACGCTTTATCTATATTTTACATTTTTCGGCGTTTAAAACAACGTAAATAAAAGGAAGGCAATTTCTAGAGTAATGTCAACTTTCTACAAACTTGACAATAGTCTGTTTTCACACCTTTTGTTATAGTTATAACGCATGTTTTAGTTTTTCACACTTTTTCGCTGTGATTTCATAACAATGTATCAATCAACTTGTATCTGGAATCTTGAAATAGAGGGATCAGTGCAATACTATTGTAAGTGCCTATAATTTATAGGCACTTACAATAGTATTGCACTGACCGGTCGAAATGTCAACGTTGTGAGCATTACAGTAAGTATGGTCTGCATATCTTTGATATTAATTTATTAAACATTGACTAAAAATGTATAGATTTCATATTTATCATAATAAAGAAATTTCTTATTTAATAATGACAAATATTGGCGGTCGATTAATTTTGGTGCATTTCAGCTTGACCGCCAATATAGCAAAAATAAAACCACCGCCAAAATTACCCCGTTTACAGTATACTATGAAATTTAAATGAAAATATACATCAAAATCTTTATAAAACCCTTTATATTGGGAACCAAAACCTTTCAAATAAGTAACTACAAATTAGGGTTTACTGAGGTTCATATCTTCAAGATTCAAGACAAGAGGACCCTGAGGGCCCTAAATCGCTCACCTGATATTTCAAGTAAATTATCATTAAGACTCCATTTCCTATGATATGGCATGAACCTTCCCATTTTCAACAGAGTTCATTCTTGTGACCTGGCAAACATTTTGATCAAGTTTCATGAGGATTGGACTATATTTGTGGCGTTTGGAGCTCTTACGAGAAAATTGTCATTAAGGCCCCTTTTCCCGTGATATGGCACGTATACTTCCCATTTTCAATAGACTTTATCCTCATGACCTAACAAACATTCTGACCAAGTTTCATGAAGATTGGACCATATTTGTGGCTTCTAGAGTCTAAACAAGAAATTTGTCATTAAGGCCCCTTTTCCCGTGATATGGCACAGATCCTTTCCATTTGAGCAATTTTCATAAGGGACAACCCAAGGAATATTTCTGCCAAGTTTGGTTGATTTTGACCCATAAGTTTAGGAGGAGATGTCGTTTAAAGATATTGTTGACAAAATTGTCATTTCCGTGATATGGCATGGATCCTTCCCATTTTCAATAGACTTCATCCTCATGACCTAACAAATATTCTGACCAAGTTTCATGAAGATTGGACCATATTTGTGGCTTCTAGAGTGAAAACAAGAAATTTGTCATTAAGGCCCCTTTTCCCGTGATATGGCACGGATCCTTTCCATTTGAGCAATTTTCATAAGGGACCACCAAAGGAATATTTCTGCCAAGTTTGGTTGATTTTAACCCATAAGTTTAGGAGGAGATGTCGTTTAAAGATATTGTTGACAAAATTGTCATTAAGGCTGCTTTTTCTGTGATATGGCATGGATCCTTCCCATTTTCAATAGACTCCATCCTCATGACCTAACAAACATTCTGACAAAGTTTCATTAAGATTGGACCATATATTTGGCTTCTAGAGTGAAAACAAGAAATTTGTCATTAAGGCCCCTTTTCCCGTGATATGGCATGGATCCTTTCCATTTGAGCAATTTTCATAAGGGACCACCCAAGGAATATTTCTGCCAAGTTTGGTTGATTTTAACCCATAAGTTTAGGAGGAGATGTCGTTTAAAGATATTGTTGACAAAATTGTCATTAAGGCGGCTTTTTCTGTGAAATGGCACGGATCCTTCCCATTTTCAATAGACTCCATCCTCATGACCTAACAAACATTCTGACCAAGTTTCATGAAGATTGGACCGTATTTGTGGCTTCTAGAGTGAAAACAAGAAATTTGTCATTAAGGCCCCTTTTCCTGTGATATGGCACGGATCCTTTCCATTTGAGCAATTTTCATAAGGGACCACCCAAGGAATATTTCTGCCAAGTTTGGTTGATTTTAACCCATAAGTTTAGGAGGAGATGTCGTTAAAAGATTTTGTTGACAAAATTGTCATTAAGGCGGCTTTTTCTGTGAAATGGCACGGATCCTTCCCATTTTCAATAGACTCCATCCTCATGACCTAACAAACATTCTGACCAAGTTTCATGAAGATTGGACCGTATTTGTGGCTTCTAGAGTGAAAACAAGAAATTAAGGCCCCTTTTCCCGTGATATGGCATGGATACTTTCCATTTGAGCAATTTTCATAAGGGACCACCCAAGGAACACTTCTGCCAAGTTTGGTTGATTTTGACCCATAAGTTTAGGAGGAGATGTCGTTTAAAGAAAAAGTTGACGCCGTGACGGACAGACGGACAGATGGACAGACGGACGCCGGACAACGATCGATCACAATAGCTCCCTTGAGCACTTCGTGCTCAGGTGAGCTAAAAAGCCTTCAAAACCCCAACCCCACCCACCCTTTTATCCTCTCCATTACTATACCTCTTTACTTTCATACAGATCAGAAAAAGTTTTAAAAAAGAAATTTAAATGTAAATTCAATTTAAGGAGTCAGGTATAATGATGTTAAGTAACCTATTCATATATATCGAGCATTTTTCACTATTTTCTTTACTTATTTTAACACTTTCTAATGTCAGCTTAATTTGAAACCTAACAAACGATTAATCAGTTTAGTATTGAATGTAGTGGCAGTGTAATGCATAATTTACAATTTTTTCCAACATTTGGATTTATCTGGTAACTTCATTACCTTCTGGAAAAATGGGAATTGACCAGCAAAAATTAAGGACGTAATAAAAACGTCTTAATGTTGCCTTAAATGGTAGTATTCAGTAATCCAGAGGGCTTAAGATGTTGTCCAGGGAATGCCAAAATCAGATGATCCAAAAATTTTGCATTACACAGTTTCTACCTTAAACTGAAACTTACCCCTGTTGTCTGTCGTCGGAATAATTTACCACTAGCAAACATCATGGTACTAGAATCTGTGTCAAATAAGTTGGCCATTCGAACAAGTAACACCTCAAAAGTAGCTGCCTGTAACCAAATAGGTGTAAAACAAACTCAGTTACACAGTTTTACACATTTACAAATAGTTTCATATCACATTGATGGGAAACAAGTTCCCTCAGCTACAAAGAGAATGAACTTGTACTTGGGACTTTTGCATGATCCTATGAAAGAAGCAAGATCAATAGCCACTCTTAGAAATCGAACTCAGGAACTCTTGATGATCTCAAGGCAGATACTATATCAGTCAAGAACTTATCCTTAGGGCCTGTGCTTATCTGAGGAATTACTTGAAATGGTTGTTGCACTAGCGCAAAAAAGACCTTGTGTAAAAGCTACTTCATATCTCATTTGGAAGCTGTTACATGATTTTGTGTGTTAAATAATAGCTAGATATATGTTGAACTTAATCTTATCTCACCCTAGGAGGTTCTAGAACGTTCTAAACCTGAATGATTCAAGCATTTTATAAACCTTGACCAGATTGGTATGGTGGAACGACAATTTAAGACAACACACACTGTCTTATCTTAACTTATATCTTTATTTTCAAAAATAAATGTACAATTAAATACACACTTTTGTTGTTTCTGGTTATCTCAAGTTGAATTATTGCTAAGAAATACTTCAATGCCGCAGCTAGGATTAGAACTTGAAAACTTTCAATTATGCAACCTTATTTAACTTTTATCAGTCTCAAATTCTGTTCCATAAACAAAATTAAAATCTGTGGGTTTTAATTGCTTCAAGACCTATCAGTCCTTATGAAGATATTCTTGTCAACTGACATAAAAAGCCACAGTAATGGTATCAGGACTAGAGTAGCAGATATAGACAGACCTACAGATAGAGGGGGTATTTTTTATTTTGATTAACCCTATACTTGTGGAAATCCAATATTGTGGGTACTCATTTGAATCGTCTTGATAAGACGATTCAAATGAGTACCCACACTATAGGGTTTAAATGAGAAATAAATATTATAGACTGCCATTACCCTGCTTATCTGCACCTCAGTATAGAAAATAACTTTGTTTCAGTGTAAGATTGATTTTTATTTCATCATGTGAACAACAAAAGCTATATTTCCACGAGTGGTAGAGCCTCGGGTGAAAATATAACTTTTTTTTCCATGAAATGAAATACCCAATGATCTTACTTTGAAAACAACAGTATATTCTATTTTCTTAATGCAGAAATGAGACAAAATTTTTCGACAAATTTTAAAAAAGCTCTTCATTTTGCATGTGATTTCTATGCATTGTTAATGATGACTCACTTATTAGGCTCCCCTTAGATGACGTCAGATAAGGTCAAATGAACTGAAAGAGGGTATAAGTTTTTGATAATTTCACTGGTTGGGTGGTGAATGTTTCAAATGGTAGTCTACCCTTGATTTTTCATTAATATACCAAAAAGCATCTAAGAAAGAGGTTTTTGCTTGGGTTTTAGATTAAAAGTTTTCATATATCCAACACTTGCCCTGTGTTTGGGGTACACATTAGAATAGTCTTGTCAAGATGACTCAAAAGAGTACCCACAAAATAAGGGCTTATAGACATTTAAAGTTTTTGGACTTGAGTTACTCCTTCTCACTTGAATGTCTTCTCACCTACCTTTAAAAGTGTGATCTGGTCATCCTGGTTTAACAGAAGAAAACCTGGAATCATTTTAGCAAAATCTACGACAGATCTGATAGCGGGAACGTAAAACTCGGAGAAATCAGCAGACTCTTGATTATCGTTGGAATCTTGTCCTGCGTGGGAGTTCAGTGGGCATGCCTGTTAATACAAAGGTAACTTACTACAACCTTCCTTTTTAAGGTTGTGGAACCGTAATAGTTTTGCAATGTCTCAGAAGTAATGAACTTTAACAGTGTTAACTGAGGTTTCCTAATGATTTTCATTAGGAAACCTCAGTCAACATTGTGAAAGATTTTAAGTTCCAAAATGGAACAATTACGGGTCCATTACCTTAAGACTGGCTGTTTCAAGAAAATCAACCCTGCGCTCTAAATATTCAAATGTTCACAAAACATTCAAGAGTATTAACCAACTTTGCATGTGTTCCAATGTGCAAAGCAGGATATAATTCTTAAAATCTCGCAAATGCCTTAATATTCCTGAACGAAGGGCATGAATTACAGAATAATTTTTTTTTTTATATAATCAAAAACACCTGTAAAACTCTATGCTGTGGGTACCAATCATCTTGTAGCGGTGATTCTAATGAGTACCAACAGAGTAGGTTTCCATTCAATAACAAAGTTTTGAGAATGGCATTAATTTTTTTTTCATCTAGATCTGTATTCTGAGTTGTTGTCTGTGTAATAAAGGGCACTTTATAGTACCAATGACAACAAGAGCCATGTCGGACATGCCCATCCCCGCCGTAAAAGCCTAAAAGATAAAGGATTCTTTTGTACTTTAAGAGATTGACCCCCTACAAAATCTAAGTATTTAAAATAACAAAGGGCAAAAACTGGAAAATTATGCAAGCAAGAGTTATAGTTAAAGTTTCAAGTTGAAAGCTTTTATACTTTAGGAGATATGCTCCAATCAAAATCTAAGTATTAAAAATAACAAAGGGCAATAACTCCAAAATTATGCACTTTTTCCCACGAGATCTATCCACCCATAAAGTTTCAAGTTGATAGCTATTATACTTTAGGAGATATGCTCCAGACAAGTTTAGTGACAGAACCTCGGAATGACGGAACATCGGAATGACGTTTGGAGACCATTACTATATCCCTTGGCAGAAAACGGCAGGAATTAGAACACAGCGAACATTTCCCAAAGTATGGTACCACAATGACCGGCCCTACTCAAAGGTACATCCAGGTCGGGTTACCCTGCGCGTCGTCTAAAGCGGGGCAGCTATATGACGTCATGTAAACTTAGAAAATGGCCTCTAAAGATAAAAGCAGAACAACCTGTTTTTTCATATCCAAAAAATCAATCATTCAATCTTTTGAAACAAGAAAGTTCATTAGTGTATTTTAAAGTAAAAAGATCCATGTTTTGTCTCGATGAGACTATTCAAATGAGTACCATCAATATAGGATAAATGCAAGTATAAATGAAATCATTTTCAATTTGAAATTCAAAATACCCTCTCTATCTGTTGCTTACTTACCATGTGAGCTGGGCAATCCACATAATCACTTTGAAGTAAGGCTATTTCTCTCATCAGTTTCACTTTTTCTTGTCCCAGATCGCTGGTCTGACGATGTGCAAGAATCACGGATTGTACAATATCCTGTGAGCTCAACATTGACGACATTACAGACGTCGCCATCTGCAAATTCGATTTCTGCATCTGTTCGATTATCCTCGCCTTTTCTTTCTTTGGAACACGGCCAAATCGTACAGCTAGAATAAACAAAAGATGTTTGTAAACATTAGTGCAGGTCCATGGCTTATTCTTTGTCAATTAAAGTCCCCATCTGTGTTCGCGAACATTTCTTAAATGCAAGACAATGATCTTAAACGACTATGTACATCAAAGCTTGACTTTTATTCCCAAAGATAATCCTTAATTTGTCATTCTAATATTCGATGATGTAAATGATTATGACGCAATGATCTTAATATAGGCCTTACTTGATGAATATGTATGAACCGTAACATTTCGGATTCAAATTTGAATACAGCGCATTACTTCTCCTGCGCATGGGCGTATTTCACTTGACCAGAATCTCATTTACATATTATACTATATAGGGTAATAAATGCGTTTCCCGAATAAGCCGCCATTTGTTGTAAAATTTGTATTTTTATATAATTCATTTTCCATAAGACTATATCAAGAATAATTATTAAAAGGATGCTCACGAAATAGCGATTTTTTTACTCTAAACGCAGACGGGGGCTTTAAAGAAGGACAATGATATAGGACCATTATGATCCTCTTGTGTTGGTGAAAGAATGATTGGATCCCTTTACATAATAAAATTTATCAGACCTACAGCTTTCTTTCACCAAGACAAGAAGACCATAATGGTCCTACATCACGATGTCCGCGACCAAGAGAAAATTTATTATTTACACAAAAACATGAGGATAGCGTAAGCTAAAAGAAAATAGTCCTCACTTAAAGCAGGAACTCCCAAAACTTAAGGAAGGACCCCTATGAGCCTAACTATTGAGTCCTTTGGACCCCATTTTAGTTGATATGACAGGAAAATCACGATTACAATAACTCAACTTTTTACTCTAAAACAGAAGTGCTAAAAACCTAACTACACTTTATAAAGCAGGTTTGTACACAAGTGTGATTAGTTTAGAGTCATGTTTGATGAAAACAAGAAATATCCTCTTCATTTCTTAGCATTATTTGGAACATCACTCCGCCAATCTCACAATCAACCTCAGATGTACATACAGATGGACTATTTTTAAAAATTACGGGAAAACATTGGAAAAACTCGATGATGTCAGTTAAAATGGCATTAGCCCTAAAAACTTTGAGCGAAAACATTCAACGTTGCAAAGCCTACTTGTTTAAGTCCCCGACGTTAAACCACCATATCCTTATATAAAAATCTTTAGATTCTTAAATAACGGCTGAAAAATCCTAATTTTTGAGAATGATTCATCATTCTCAAAAATTAAGATTTTTCAGCTGTAATTGACTGTAAAAAATATAAATCTAAAGATAGCTCCGGTTGTTTCCTCGCTAGCTTTTCTTACACTGTTTCCGCCTAACAAAATGCACAAATTTGTTACATACCCATCCGCCTTAACGTCTTACCTTATCAAGACACCAGGCAAATATTCAACAACATTTGGGACAATCTTACGAAACTTTTTTAATTGTCAAAATAATCTGTTAGCAAATATAATTGCTTACCATCTCTCGACATACCAACAGCAATACATTTCTTCAATCGGCAGTACTGACATCGATTACGATTTACACGCATGATGTTACATTGTTGGTTCTTTAAACACGGACGATACTGTATCTTCTGTTGTATACTACGGCGGAAAAATCCCTGAAATAGGAAAATATTGATAACAATTGACACACATAATGTTACAGCGTTAGTACTAGACATTACCAAAACTGTATCTTCTGCTGTATTAATACATAGGAAAACTCCCTGAAATAAGTGGAATTTTAAGTATGATTTAATTTTTTCAGGCATAATATTGTTATATTGCTGATTCTTTAAATATGGTCAATACTGGATCTTATTTTTTACTCTTTGTCTGACCCTGAAAATGAGGCAAATAATTTCAATACAGTAAACTGCATTGTTCTCATGTCTGTTTTTTTTAATGTGGTAACTGAAATGACCCGATCAGGACCCTAGGTTATTAAACTTTTCTCAGGCTAAACTGAGAATTCTCTCAAATTTAATATTTAAATCAATGTACGAAAGTAAAAGATAATATTAATAAGAATTTATTCTATCTTTTATGTTAATACATCAAAATGAGTATTAAAACAGAATTACAGCTTCAATCTCAAATTGAAATTTCAGAAAATTTTGAATTGAGAATGAGAAAAGTTTTATAGCCTCGGGCCCTGATGTTAAAGTAGCCGTAAGGATCTAGAATTGTTTCTCAATGAAGGGAAGGGGTTTGGGTAACTGAATAATAGATGGAAAGATAGAGAAATAGACTAGTAATGGATGATCACTCCCAGATTTTCACGAGGTCATTTGAATCAAAACAAAATTCAGGAGGAAATTCAGCAGGGGGTTTCATTCCCGTGGACAATCTTTAGCACATCTATAATGTGATAACCGTATTGACCTTTCAGATGTTAGGGAAAGCATGTAAACATCTATAATTGTTTCTCTGTGAAGGGGGGGGGGGGGGGGGAGTAGAATTATTTCTCTTGGGTTGGGTCAATCAAGGTAGTAGTCCTTAAACAGTTCTGCAATATTTTGGAACTAATGATCTTTCACAATGTTGACTCAGGTTTCCTAATGATATTTTCCTAATGATATCATTAGGAAAACTAGGTTTACACTGTTAAAGTTGATTTCATTTGAAACATTTCGAAAACATTTTGGATCTGCTACCTTCTTAAAACTTGCGTTAAACGTCCACTTAGGAGACCAATAAATTATGGTGGCTTTATAATATTCAATGATGAAAAAATATGTGATTATTTTTTGATAGCATATAAAGATTGTCACATAATTCTGACTGAATTCCTGGATGTTCAACCCGTAAGAATCGTCTCAATGAGAGAGTTCTAATAGGTTAATTAAATTCAATGACTATTATTTTGAAAAATGTCTTCTTTTTTGGAAATTTTACTTACAGCAAAAGGACTTTTTACAAAGTTGCATAATAAAAGTGGTTGCTTAATAGACGTGGTCGTTTGAGCAAGATTGATTGTATTTTTTCCTTTGAGTAGAAAAAAGTTGAATATACAATCAATCAATATCTCCTCCCAATGACTTGGCAGGGATTACATGCAAAAAATTTGGATATGTTGTCAGTCAGCAATATCTTTAGTGTGTGTTTTGTGTTTTATACTTTAACAATAAACTATCAATTTTCAAATTGTCAAAATCAATTTAGGTTAATGCATATGCTTATTGTAGACATTAAATTCATCTTTTATAAGAACAGGGGAAGAAATTGGATAATTGTTTTTCAGGAAACTTGTTAACCCTTGTCATGCTTAACCTAGAATATTCCTGCTTTGGCAGGAGCTATAGACAAACATCAGCCTGCACATATGTGCAGTCTAATGTTAGTCTACACCACCTGTTTCTCACTTTCTAACCAGAATTGTCTATATATTTAGTTTTTCAAATAAAAATTGACCAACAGTTGGTACTTTCCCTTTTGCCCTTTGATTTTGTTGAAAATTTTTAGCTAAAATTTGTTCAGCAGTACAGGGGTTAACACCTAATGATGGTATTACTTGCCCACAGGTAGCCAGCCTGACTTTGTCATTAGAATATCAGTTCAATCTGTTAATTGTAACTTTGCCCTTTATGAGAGGTAAATGACAGGATATGTTCATGGTCCAAAATGAACTAATTTTTTGTTACTCAATCAACTCAAATTTCTCAAATTTTGAATTCTAACAAGAGCACTGCCTACGGGTGCCTACGCTCGGCTGTCAAGTGCTGGATGGTGGAAAAAAATCTAAGTCGAAAAAGGGGCATAATTTGCACAAAATGCATCTAGAGTTGTCCCCCTTGATAATATAGGTTGCTCTTTTGATGGTGAACACATGTACCAAGTTTCAAGTGAATGCCTTCAGTAGAACCAGAGACTTAACACAATGTCAAAGTTTTCGTACGACAACAACGACAACAACAACGACACGGAGGCTATAGCAATACTTCAGGTTTTCTCCGAAAACAGCCGAGCTAAAAATTGATACTAAAAATGCCAAATTGTTGTCTCAGTGCAAAGCAGTTGTCACTGCCTTTATGGTTATAGGCTATTACAACTGTTTCACACTAACTAAGCCATTGATATTGATATTTTTTGTAATAATGTATTTCAACCCTTGTTTTACTGAATAAATGCATTGGCAAAAACTGCAGTCATATCAAAGTACTGATTGCACTGGATGTACCTATTGTAAGACATTTTTTTTGGAAAACAAAGTTTTTGAACTTTGATGGTTCAATAAGGAAGAGAGATTGGTGGTATATGAAAAGATCAGACTTCAAATTATTATATGCAGACTTATCTTTGTTTATTCTTCCAGTCCAAGCAGGAAAATTCTGGTTTTAACAATGCAAGGTTTCATGTTCAAAGCTTTCTTTAATAACTATGAAATACCTGAATAACAGTTTCAAGGGGTCAGCACAACACTATTGTAAGTGCCTATAAATATAATAGGCATTTACAATAGTGTTGCACACCCTATTTCAGCATGAATTAGAAAACTGCTGACTCTTAGTCTACAACCATAAGGCTGCAATGTAAAGGACACACAATTTCATATAACGTTGGTTGGCATATGATTTTGCAGGGGAACTTTAATGTAGCAACAAGAGGACCCTGAGGGCCCTAAATCGCTCACCTGATATTTCAAGTAAATTATCATTAAGACTCCATTTCCTATGCTATGGCATGAACCTTCCCATTTTCAACAGAGTTCATTCTTGTGACCTGGCAAACATTTTGATCAAGTTTCATGAAGATTGGACTATATTTGTGGTATTTGGAGCTCTTACGAGAAAATTGTCATTAAGGCCCCTTTTCCCGTGATATGGCATGTATACTTCCCATTTTCAAATGAGTTCATCCGCATGACATAACAAACATTCTGACAAAGTTTCATGATGATTAGCCATATTTGTGGCTTCTAGAGAGTAAACAAAAATATTGTCATTAAGATGCCTTTTCCTGTGATATGGCACCGATCCTTCCCATTTTCAAAAGACTTCATCCTCATGACCTAACAAACATTCTGACCAAGTTTCATGAAGATTGGACCGTATTTGTTGCTTCTAGAGTGAAAACAAGAAATTTGTCATTAAGGCCCCTTTTCCCGTGATATGGCACGGATCCTTTCCATTTGAGCAATTTTCATAATGGACCACCCCAGGAATATTTCTGCCAAGTTTGGTTGATTTTAACCTATAAGATTAGGAGGAGATGTCGTTTAAAGATATTGTTGACAAAATTGTCATTTAGGCAGCTTTTTCTGTGAAATGGCACCGATCCTTCCCATTTTTAATAGACTTCATCCTCATGACCTAACAAACATTCTGACCAAGTTTCATGAAGATTGGACCATATTTGTGGCTTCTAGAGTGAAAACAAGAAAATTGTCATTAAGGCCCCTTTTCCCGTGATATGGCACGGATCCTTTCCATTTGAGCAATTTTCATAAGGGACCACCCAAGGAATATTTCTGCCAAGTTTGGTTGATTTTAACCCATAAGTTTAGGAGGAGATGGCGTTTAAAGATTTTGTTGACAAAATTGTCATTAAGGCGGCTTTTTCTGTGAATTGGCACAGATCCTTCCCATTTTCAATAGACTTCATCCTCATGACCTAACAAACAGTCTGACCAAGTTTCATGAAGATTGGACCGTATTTGTGGCTTCTAGAGTGAAAAAAAAAAAATTGTCATTAAGGCCCTTTTTCCCATGATATGGCACATATCCTTTCCATTTGAGCAATTTTCATAAGAGACCACCCAAGGAATATTTCTGCCAAGTTTGGTTGATTTTAACCCCTAAGTTTAGGAGGAGATGTCGTTTAAAGATATTGTTGACAAAATTGTCATTAAGGCACCTTTTTCTGTGAAATGGCACTGATCCTTCCCATTTTCAATAGACTTCATCCTCATGACCTAACAAACATTCTGACCAGGTTTCACAGTCATGATTTTAGCTATTTACATTAAGGTCTATGAGCTGATCCTCCATGCCAATTTTCAAGTCTGTAGGGCTTGTGGTTCAGAAGAAGAAGAAGATTAAAGATTACAAAATTTTCACAAAAGTACTACCCTCTCCCCCCTGGTGCTACGCACCTGGTGAATCTACAGTCATGATTTTAGGTATTTTTATAAAGGTCCATATGCTGATCATCCATGCCAATATTCAAATCTGTAGGTCTCCTGGTT
The DNA here is from genome assembly GCA_948146395.1 of Fragum whitleyi. Classification (NCBI taxonomy): domain Eukaryota; kingdom Metazoa; phylum Mollusca; class Bivalvia; order Cardiida; family Cardiidae; genus Fragum; species Fragum whitleyi. Next base: position 50,575,721 of record OX411558.1, read on the forward strand.
TAGAAGAAGAAAAAGGTTAAAGATTACAAAATTTTCATCAAAGTACTACCCCCTCCCCCCTGGTGCTCTGCACCTGGTGGCCCTTCACATATAATTTTAGCTATTTTCATTAAGGTCTATGAGGTGATGATACATGCAAAATTTTAAGGCTGTAGGCCTTCATGATCAGAAGAAGAAGAAGGTTAAAGATTACAAAATTTACCCAAAGTACTACCCCCTCCCCCCTGATGCTCTGCACCTGGTGGCCCAACAGATATGATTTTAGCTATTTTTATTAAGGTCTATGAGCTGATCATCCACACCAAATTTCAAGGCTGTAGGGCTGCTGGTTCAGAAGAAGAAGAATTTTAAAGATTTTCTTCAATTTTTAACTTTGGTTGCCATAGCAACCAGAGTTTTTCACAGATTTCAATTCTTTTAGCAATTCTTAAAGGGGACCACCTTAGGAACATTTCTGCCAAGTTTGGTTGAAATTGGCCCAGTAGTTAAGGAGGAGATGTCGTTTAAAGAAATTGTTGACGGACGACGCACGACGCAAGACGGACGACGCACGGACGCCGGACAAAGGGTGATCACAATAGCTCACTTGAGCACGTTGTGCTCAGGTGAGCTAAAAATTTGTCATTAAGGCCCCTTTTCCCGTGATATGGCACGGATCCTTTCCATTTGAGCAATTTTCATAAGGGACCACCCAAGGATTATTTCTGCCAAGTTTGGTTGATTTTGACCCATAAGTTTAGGAGGAGATGTCGTTTAAAGAAAAAGTTGACGCCGTGACTGACAGACGGACAGACGGACGCCGGACAACGATCGATCTAAATAGCTCCCTTGAGCACTTCGTGCTCAGGTGAGCTAAAAATTGTCATTAAGATGCCTTTTCCTGTGATATGGCACCGATCCTTCCCATTTTCAATAGACTTCATCCTCATGACCTAACAAACATTCTGAAATTTGTCATTAAGGCCTCTTTTCCGGTGATATGGCACAGATCCTTTCCATTTGAGCAAATTTCATAAGGGACAACCCAAGGAATATTTCTGCCAAGTTTGGTTGATTTTGACCCATAAGTTTAGGAGGAGATGGCGTTTAAAGATATTGTTGACAAAATTGTCATTAAGGCACCTTTTTCCGTGATATGGCATGGATCCTTCCCATTTTCAATAGACTTCATCCTCAAGACCTAACAAATATCCTGACCAAGTTTCATGAAGATTGGACCATATTTGTGGCTTCTAGAGTGTAAACAAGAAATTTGTCATTAAGGCCCCTTTTCCCGTGATATGGCACAGATCCTTTCCATTTGAGCAATTTTCATAAGGGACCAACCAAGGAATATTTCTGCCAAGTTTGGTTGATTTTAACCCATACGTTTAGGAGGAGATGTTGTTTAAAGATATTGTTGACAAAATAGTCATTAAGGCGCCTTTTTCCGTGATATGGCATGGATCCTTCCCATTTTCAATAGACTCCATCCTCATGACCTAACAAACATTCTGACCAAGTTTCATGAAGATTGGACCATATTTGTGGCTTCTAGAGAGAAAACAAGAAATTTGTCATTAAGGCCCCTTTTCCTGTGATATGGCACAGATCCTTTCCATTTGAGCAATTTTTATAAGGGACCACCAAAGGAATATTTCTGTCAAGTTTGGTTGATTTTAACCCCTAAGTTTAGGAGGAGATGTCATTTAAAGATATTGTTGACAAAATTGTCATTAAGGCGGCTTTTTCTGTGAAATGGCAGGGATCCTTCCCATTTTCAATAGACATCATCCTCATGACCTAACAAACAGTCTGACCAAGTTTCATGAAGATTGGACCATATTTGTGGCTTCTAGAGTGAAAACAAGAAATTTGTCATTAAGGCCCCTTTTCCTGTGATATGGCACGGATCCTTTCCATTTGAGCAATTTTCATAAGGGACCACCCAAGGAATATTTCTGCCAAGTTTGGTTGATTTTGACCCATAAGTTTAGGAGGAGATGTCTTTTAAAGAAAAAGTTGACGCCGTGACGGACAGACGGACAGATGGACAGACGGACGCCGGACAACGATCGATCACAATAGCTCCCTTGAGCACTTCGTGCTCAGGTGAGCTAAAAACTTACAAAAGCCATGATGATGTTATGTCCTTTATTGGCTGAGTTAATTTGTATTATCATGTTCTAGGGATAAAATTTGTTATTTTTCTTAATAAAGGCAATTTGTGCCAAAATATTGAATTTAAGAGTATTTTTAATATTGTTCCAATTTCAAGTTTGAGTAAATTCTGTGTTGAATACCAGGGCTTTTTCTGCTATCTCTCAGGGGCCCAATAAAGCCCAACCCCCTAATGAAAAGGACCCAATTTTTTTCTTGATTTGGAGAAATAATCCCAATAAAGTCAAATATGATTAACTAAACAACTAGTTTCTGTTATATTTATAACAGTTATAGTTGAAAAAATCCCAATATTGCAATTTTGTAGTAAGTTTTTTCCAAAATGATTTCTAGGGTCTTTTTCTAAAGACCTTGGAAATAGACTTGAATACTAAATCGAGGATATTGAATGAATGGTCATTGAATAACCAATTTATTAAACAAGTCATCTATCAACAGATAACTAGAAAGCCATGAATGGCTTGAGTTGCTCCACAGGCTTGAAATTCTTGTAAAAGTAAATCTAAGTTTTGAGATAATTTTTAGATATTTTGGGTTCTACTGATGCTGAAATGATTTTCAAAGTTTCCACTATATAACATATAGAGAAATGACCTCCGCCCATATTTTTCATCCAATCACAGTAATTTTTGGTGCACTGAAAAAGGGTCACTTGATGATCATTCCAGTGAAATATGGTTGATATTCATCTGTTACATTCTGAGAAAACGATTTTCAAAGTTTCCACTATATAACATATAGAGAAATGACCTCCGCTCATAAAATACATATTTTTCATCCGATCACAATAATTTTTTGTAGACTAATAAAGGGTCACTCAATGATCATTCCAGTGAAATTTGGTTGATATCCATCTGTTACATTCTGAGAGAATGATTTTCAAACTTTCAACTTTATAGTTTCTGAGGAGAAGATTTTTAAAGAAAAAGTTTTCAACCGGACGGACGACCGATACAACGCCATGACAATAGCCCAAATGGCCTTTGGCCAGTGCAGCTAAAAACCTAATTATCACACTAGTGTATGAATCAACTTATTGTATTCATACCGTGTGATTAGGTTTGGAGCTTCTTACCTCCATGAAATGAAAAATTTTCTCATTATCTCTTAAGTGTTACATACCTTACATCCCTCACAAGCGTGTACACCATAATGAAAGCCGCTTGCTTTGTCACCACAAACTCGACACAATACCGTGTCTCCGTCAAATTCTGGAAATAGACAGAGAAACAAACATTCAAACATTTATCAAATTAAATTTGATTGTGAAAATAAGGAGTTGGGAGTCTAATTGATCAAGATGTGTTGGTAAAACAAGGGTTTGACACCAAGGAGAATCTGGGAGTCCAAAGACTCCTTGTTTACAAGTTGGGACTCTTTCCATTTGCAAGTGAGGAGTCTGATGGACTCCAAGGGTTATATGAGAATATTTTGAAACAAGAGGGCCATAGTGGCCCTTAATCGCTCACCTGAATGAACTGTCGAGACATTCATTCTGACCAAATTTCAGGTTGATTGGGCAAAAAATGTGGCCTCTAGAGTGCATACACGGTTTTTCTAAGATTTGACCCTGTGACCTAGTTTTTGACCCCAGTTGACCCAATTTCGAAATCATCTGAGATTTCACCAAGACAATCATTCTGACCAAATTCAAGTTGATTGGGCAAAAAAAGTGGCCTCTAGAGTGCATACACGGTTTTTCTAAGATTTTACTATGTGACCTAGTTTTTGACCCCAGTTGACCCAATTTGAAACTTGTCCGAGATTTTATCAAGACAATCATTCTGACCAAAATTCAGGTTGATTGGGCAAAAAATGTGGCTTCTAGTGTGCATACAAGGTTTTACTATGATTTGACCCTGTGACCTAGTTTTTGACCCCAGTTGACCAAATTTCAAACTTGTCCGAGATTTTATCAAGACAATCATTCTGACCAAAATTCAGGTTGATTGGGCCAAAAAATGTGGCCTCTAGAGTGCATACAATGTTTTTCTAAGATTTGACCCTGTGACCTAGTTTTTGACCCCAGTTGACCCAATTTCAAACTTGTCCGAGATTTGATCAAGACAATCATTCTGACCAAATTTTAAGTCGATTGGGCAAAAAATGTGGCCTCTAGAGTGCATACAAGGTTTTTCTAAGATTTGACCCTGTGACCTAGTTTTTGACCCCAGTTGACCCAATTTCATACTCATTCGAGATTTCATCAAGACATTCATTCTGACCAAAATTCAGGTTGATTGGGCAAAAAATGTGGCCTCTAGAGTGCATACAAGGTTTTTCTAAGATTTAACCCTGTGACCTAGTTTTTGACCCCAGTTGACCCAATTTGAAACTCGTCCGAGATTTTATCAAGACAATCATTCTGACCAAAAATCAGGTTGATTGGGCAAAAAATGTGGCTTCTAGTGTGCATACAAGGTTTTACTATGATTTGACCCCGTGACCTAGTTTTTGACCAAAGTTGACCCAATTTCAAACTCGTCCGAGATTTCATCAAGACATTCATTCTGACCAAAATTCAGGTTGATTGGGCAAAAAATGTGGCCTCTAGAGTGCATACAAGGTTTTTCTAAGATTTGACCCTGTGACCTAGTTTTTGACCCCAGTTGACCCAATTTCGAACTCGTCCGAGATTTCATCAAACATTCATTCTGACCAATTTTCAGGTTGATTGGGCAAAAATTGTGGCCTCTAGAGTGCATACAAGGTTTTTCTAAGATTTGACCCTGTGACCTAGTTTTTGACCCCAGTTGACCCAATTTTGAACTTGTCTGAGATTTCATCAAGACAATCATTCTGACCAAATTTCAGGTTGATGGGGCAAAAAATGTGGCCTCTAGAGTGCATACAAGGTTTTTCTAAGATTTGACCCCGTGACCTAGTTTTTGACCCCAGTTGACCCAATTTCGAACTCGTCCGAGATTTTATCAAGACAATCATTCTGACCAAATTTCAGGTTGATCGGGCCAAAAATGTGGCCTCTAGAGTGCATACAAGGCAAATGTTGACGACGGACGACGCACGACGCAGGACGCACGACGGACGACTGACGACGGACGACGGACATCCACCTAACCACAATAGCTCACCTTGAGCACTTCGTGCTCAGGTGAGCTAAAAATGCAGAGCAGCCTCCTTTCTAATGCTTGCCAAAACTGTAGATCTTTCCACTACAAAAGTTGTTTGAGAAAACATCTTCTTGCACCCTATAGTATTTTGAGAAATAAACTCTTCTTTGGAAGAACATTGTGGAAAAGAAGAAATTGCTTATAACAAGCAATTTCTTCTTTTCCACAATATTCTCCAATTATGAAAATTTGGATTCTTTGATTTCATGTGTAAGGAGTCTAACTGACTCCTTAATCTCAGGAGTTAGTGTCCACCCCTAGGATAGATATGGTTAAAGACAAAATATAATACATACTTAGCGTTTTGAATGAAAAAAAAAAATCTAATGAGGTTGGGAGAATTGAAAAATTGAAAATTGTCGAGGCTCTGCCAAGACAGTTATCGATTCTCTCAACAGAGTTAGATATTTTTTTTCATACCAAACACTAAGTAAGTATTATCTTATAACCTCTATATGTCTTGTTTTTGTCGATGTTTCTAACTGAAGTCCAAATTTCTAAAAATAACCACATTATATATTTGTTCTAAAAATAACTATGTGATATCATAAAAAATATCATACAGGACGTTATCACACTGATATTTGTATAGTTATGAGATAAATAATATACGCACCTAATGAAGCAATATCAGGTCCATTATACCGATACTGGTTCATACACAGAAACCAATCGTAAAATCGTCGAGACAAATAATAAGCACTACACATCTTTTAGTTTTTTATATGATTTTTTTAAAAAATATTACGTCTGTTAATTTATCAAGTAAACTTAACTGTAAAATGTTTTAGGAATAATTTTTTTTCTTCCAAAAAATCAAGAATAAATCAAAAAGCATTAACACAAAGTCAAAAGACATCACAGATCTTTACGATTTTATTTTGTCAAAATCGTTCTGACGAACTACTTCATATTTGAACAAGAGATCGTGCCTATAATGAAATGTCAGGTATATATTCAGCATTCACATCTTTCTTGTCCTGATTCCTCCTTGAATTGGTCATTAGCACCAAGAAAGGATGAAGTATGTTTGTGCAAAGTGAACGGAGCTACCTTAATCCTTTACCTACTGAATTGAAATTTTGTTTCAGACAAATCCTCCAATTTTCAGGGTTTGATCCCTAATGGTGGCACTCATTCTTTCTGAATATTTTTCTCTCACCAATTGGTTGATAATTGTAGATCTATCTGAGATAGCAGCTGGTGGCTAGGACAGAATGTAATGGTAGTTCTGGGGGGGGGGGGGGGGGGAGAGAAATACCAGGAATCCAGTGTTAGGTGCAATATAACTGAAAAAATATGTTAAAAGGGGCGTAAAACTCCATTCAATCAATCCAATTTTCAAAAACATTTCAACAATTTTTATAACATTTTTTAGTAGAAAGCAGAAAGTGTAGACTTAAAGACCAGACTGCACATCTGTGCAGGCTGATCTTAGTCTAAACTGTCTGTCAAAGATTTATTTACAGCACAAAAATGTCAAAAACAGCAGGAGATTTTAAACAGTCATGTTTGTTGAAAGTGAACTGTGCCACCTTGCATTGCTTGCACGACTTTGACATTTCCAGGGATTGGAACAAGAATTTTCTAAGTGAAATTAATTTACAAGCAGTTACAACAGTTTTGTGCTGATTTATGAATCATATTATCATACAAACAAGTCCTAAATTGAGAAGATATGCAATGGTTTGTTTGTTTGAATGGAGTTTTATGCCCATTTGAACAATCTTTCAGTTATACCGCGGCCGCTGGAGCACCTAACAATGGAACCCTGGTATTTTGCACACCCATACTACCATACCATTCTTTCCTAGCCTCCAGATGCTATCCCACATAAGTCTATGACTATGATTATCAACCCTTTGGTGGGAGACAACTAGTCGGAAGAGACATGCAATGGGCTGATTCCTACAGAAGCCAATTTGTACTTGCCCACTTTTATTTTGGTTATTCTTTCTTTTTTAAAATAAGTTTAAACCACATTTTTTAACAATTTTCAGTCATAGCGACAGCTCTTACATTGGATTTTTTTTAATTTCTTTCTTCAGTACTGGATTTTTTAATTTTTTGCTCCAGTACTGGATTTTTCTAATTTCTTGCTCCAGTACTGGATTATTTAATTTCTTGCTCCAGTACTGGATTTTTTTTAATTTCTTGCGCTGGTATTGGATTTTTTGAATTTCTTGCGCTGGTATTGGATTTTTTGAATTTCTTGCTCCAGTACTGGATTTTTTTCATTTCTTGCTCCAGTACTGGATTTTTTTGAATTTCTTGCTCCAGTACTGGATTTTTTTAAATTTCTTGCTCCAGTACTGGATTTTTTGAATTTCTTGCTCCAGTACTGGATTTTTTGAATTTCTTGCTCCAGTACTGGATTTTTTGAATTTCTTGCTCCAGTACTGGATTTTTTTAATTTCTTGCTCCAGTACTGGATTTTTTGAATTTCTTGCTCCAGTACTGGATTTTTTTTTAATTTCTTGCTCCAGTACTGGATTTTTTTAATTTCTTGCTCCAGTACTGGATTTTCTTTTTGAATTTCTTGCTCCAGTACTGGATTTTTTTAATTTCTTGCTCGAGTACTGGATTTCTTGAATTTCTTGCTCCAGTACTGGATTTTTGAATTTCTTGCTCCAGTACTGGATTTCTTTTTAATTTCTTGCTCCAGTACTGATTTTTTTTTAATTTCTTGCTCCAGTACTGGATTTTTTTTAATTTCTTGCTCCAGTACTGGATTTTTTTAAATTTCTTGCTCCAGTACTGGAATTTTTTAAATTCTTGCTCCAGTACTGGATTTTTTAATTTCTTGCTCCAGTACTGGAATTTTTTTAATTTCTTGCTCCAGTACCGGATTTTTTTAATTTCTTGCTCCAGTACCGGATTTTTTGAATTTCTTGCACCAGTACTTCCATTACAATTCTTTTCCTTAGCTTAAGGTGCTAGCCAATTTTGTTTGTTTGTATGGGGTTAAGCCCAGCTAAAACAATCTTTCAGTTTAAATGCAACAACAGGAGCACCTAAAAATGGATTCCTGGTATTTCACTGCTGATTTCCATACCTAACTTGTCCAAGAGACGCTTTTCTACCAGCGGGCATATGTACTTTTTGTGACGCAACTTGTCTATTGACAATTAAATACCTGGGCAAAACTTCGAATGGTTAATAATAGAATGAAGAGGTTAATAAGTCCTATGATTGTATCAAAAGGTAGAAAGCATTTTCTTCTTAATTTTTTTCCCCACAAATATTACAGGTTAGTTTGATCCTTGAAAAGTAAAAAGTCACCTTGCACTTGTTTTGAGGGACAAGAAGAGAAAATTCATTTATCATGCAACAAAGCCTGTATTGACCTGATATCACCTATCTGATAACATGACATGTTATCAGGCAGTCTTTTTTTAGAAACAATTTGCATAAACTTTCACATGAATTTCTTTGATTTTAAGGGTTTACTATGATTAGGTGGTGAAAATGATTGCATGATAAATAGAATTACATGTAAGTGTCTTAACCCTTTACTGTTTAATACCTGCTTTTTACGTGCTTGTGATTTTATGATTGAGAAAACATTGTGAAAAAAGAAGAAATTACTTCTGACAAGCAATTTCTTCTTTTTCCACAATATTTTCTACCCTACTACCCTACTGAATGGTTATTTTTCAAATTAAACCCACTTTTAATTTTCGTCTGCAATACCTTTGAATTTGGACAGGTCCAAAATTTTGTAAAACAGGAAAGGGTTAAAATATCAATGTTATCAGGTCTCGGCTGTGAGAAATTGTCATGACTCGGCAAAGCCTCGTCATGATAAATTCTCCCAGGCTTGACCAGATAACATTGTTATTTTTAGACACTCACATGTTATTCTCTAAATTTCAACACCCCTACTTTCCCAAGCCGAAGCCATCTTTTCAAGCTGCAGTTAGTGTAATATGCTGCAAACAAGTATTTTTCCTATAAGAAGTTCTCTTTGAAAACATTCTCAATCTACCCAGTCAAAAGAAAGTTATTTCAAATTTACAATTTCAGTTGATAGTTAAATGGTCTAGATTGCTTACAAAGCTTGTTAAACTCATTTGAGCCAGTGCATGGCATTTCCAACGGTTTCATAAGTATGTGATCAATTGACAAAATGAAGCTTACACAACTAGACAATGCAATAAGAATATTGACTGATAACTAGTAGAAGGACTGAGACCCCATCTATCTATAGAGGGCATAGCAAAGACTCTGGTCAGACTCTGCATTTGCACAGACTGGCCAGAGACTTTGCTTTGCGCACATGTAAAATTGTTGCAAATGTCACACAAAGGCTCATTTCATAACTGGACGTGATCCACTTTGACATTTAAAAGATTTAAGTGCATCAAGTACATTTGTATTTCCGTCAAGAAACCAAATGGCCAATCACATCCATTTCCTGGATTGTGTTTACTCGATGGCTGGCTTTAAACCCCCTGACCTCCAAGTTGACAGAATTTCTTAATTTTTTCATGCTAAAAAGTTGAGCTCTTTTAATTTTTCTGACAATAAATTCTCCCGAGAGCCGATACAAAATATAGACACTACAGAGATTTTATCGGAAGTAAGACGTACAAATAAGAACATCGTGAAATTGACCAGATGAATGATTTTGGAATGATTGCCGAATTAAATTGAATGAGTGTGTGGAGGGGTTTTGAGTGAATCAAGACGATTGATTGATTGAATGGAGTTTAACGCCGCTTTCAACATTATTTCAGTTATATCGCTGTGGCTGGAGCACCTAACAATGGATTCCTGGTATTTCTCTCACCAGTACAACCACCACATTCTTTCCTAGCCTCCAGCCGCTATCTCACATAGGTCTACGATTATCAACCCATTGGTGAGAGACAAATAGTCGGAAAGAATGAGTGCCGCCGTCGGGAATCGAATCCGGGACCTCTAGATTGACAGTCCGACGCGCTACCAACTGCGCTATGACGGCGGCTCGAATCAAGATGACCAAAATTAGCGATATTTTACCTTTATTAAAATGTATGTATACCTTGATTTATTTGACCTGAATTTGACCTCTGTGGAAAAATATAACAATTATTATCCATGATTAATGCCCTGGCAGGGCGGAGCCTAAATAACGGGTTGTTGCACTTAAGGTTAAGGGAAATCAGCTTTTATCTAAAATAACCTACTTCTAAAGGGAGTCGACGTAAATAACTCGAGACCTTAAATTCCAGATTGGTAACCAAATCCTCGTAACTTCAGCTTAATCAAGCTGAAGTTACGAGGCCTTGGTAACCGAACAATAAAATGTGTTCACTCTCTCAAAGCCAGTGAATCCTTTGGGTTTTAGGATACAGTTACTTGCACACGTTAACGACGATTACCGACTCAAATTTGAAAGAACCCAAACTATTGAAAAGTAAACTCGCCAAATTACGTCACGGTTAAGCCCCGCCCTGCCAGTTCATTAATTACGCAGAATACCTTTATTAAATGTATGTATACCTTGATTTATTTGACCTGAATTTGACCTCTGTGGAAAAATGCTTATATAACAATTACCAACATGTTTTATCAAATAACAAAATGTAGTTTACATCCAAAACTACTTGTTATTCATTCCTATGAAAGCACATGCAAAGACAAGTAGGAATAATCAGATTTTTATTCATCTAAATAGAGGGGGTCAGATTAGGGTCAATAAAACCACGCTATACTTTTCTGATTGTGACTCTTCGTGGACCAATCTACACCATCCAATGTAATTATTGAATAATTCAATCAATTTGAATTAAATGCCAATCGACTTGAATTATTTTGAAATGTTTTCTAATGATTTTGGAGCATTTTTTATGGATTTGAGTGAGTGTTTGGAATGAATGACTAAAACACTGTTTGACTTTGTACAGAATGATTTTGATCAGAATGAATGTCAATTTCACAATGTTTTTAACTGTAAGAGGGGGTAATACAGTCTCTCAAAGAAAGGCTATGAAACCTAAAATGATTGTTAGAGGAATTGACCTTAGTTTAGAGAAAAAGCCCTAAACAAAAACATAATTTTACTCAACAAGGTATCCATACAGTGTGATGCGGTTTTTAGTTTCATACCTCCATGAAATCAACAATCTCTTTATCTCTTAAATACATGCAGTTTTAAATCATATGATAAACCTTAAAGAATTAAGGACAAAAAAATCTGATTACAAAACAAATGCCTATGTGCACTGTACCAGCAGCCCCAATCATATAACTTAACGCTTTCATGTTTTACAAAATTTTAGACCTGACCAAATTCAAAGATTTGCAGACGAAAATTTAAAGTGGATTCAATTTGAAAAATAACCATCCAGTAGGGTAGAAAATAGTGTGGAAAAAGAAGAAATTGCTGGTCAGAAGCAATTTCTTCTTTTTTCACAAATTTTTCTCAATCATAAAATCATAGGCACGTAAAAAGCAGGGATTAAACAGCAAAGGGTTAACTTACTGTTCAAGGTGGCGTTATAAGCCCCCTAACAAACAAACAAATTACCAAAGTACCAAAATCCCCGATTCACATGTAAGCACAATGAAAAAATCATGATAGCTAATTCTTAATCTCCATTGGTCAAGGTTAAAGATTGGCCTTAAATGACCATTAATCCTGACCAAAAACTAGAGCATAACAGTCCAATCCTCAGCAAGAGTGACTTTTTATCTTTTTTTTACTTTCTAATTTTTTTATATTTATGAAATAATTTTAATTTTTTTGCATTGTTGTGCACAAATGAAGACTGATGGGGAGGAGTTATATGCAAAAAGTAAAATCTGAGGGCGGAGAGGGCAGAATTTATTCATGGACACATCAACGCAAAAATGAAATTTTATCCATTATAAATACCATCACAATTCTTGAATTAGCATTATTACTTTTTTCTGGGTGTAAAATAGTGATACAACATTTTTCTGGATGTAAAATTAATAAATGAGAAACAATATCGACATTGGGAGATTTTCACAGTGTGGGTTATACGACGTCAAGAGCATCAATGTATGCCATCATAAATGGGTGGGGCAAATCTTTATACACAGATGAACAAAATTTTTTTAATGACATACATGTATGAATTTTATTGTGAATAAAGTTCTATGTAATTCTTGTTTTTTCATACATGCATTTTACGCCATTGTTTTATAATTGAGCCGGTGTGTGACATATCCAACAATTTCAAATGTGCGCCAAGCAAAGACTCTGGCCAGCATGTGCATCTGCAGTCTGACCTGAGGGTCTTCATTTTTGCACCTTGTAGAAAGATAGGGTAAAGTCAGGCAAACTTCTTGTTATACTATGTGGCAGTCATGGTTGGGTTATGTTGGCCCTTCACACACATGTCAAATTGTTGAAAGTATCACACACAAGTTCCTTTGCAAATAGAATTTTCCCTCTTGAAAGAAAATATTCATTGAAATTCAATATAAAACTAAATGTTTAAAAGGTAGTGGATATTCAGGGGAGTTGGGAGTTAGAGACTCCTTATTTACCGCCTAGGACTCCTTCAGTAAGGGGTCAAAGGGACTCCCAGGATCATATATAAGAATATTTTGAAAAGACAAAATTAACAATGCAGTTTCCTTTTTGAACCCTTGTCAAAAATGTAGATCTAAGAACTATCAAGGTTGTTGAAAATAACATCAATTTTGCTGGCATTTAGTAAATTTTGGGGGGGACTGGACCTTGTGAAAAATTAGAAATTGCTTGAATTCCGGGTATTTCTCGCACCAGTACTACCATTACAACCTTTCCTAGCCTCCTTAACACAAAATTTTTTTATATTATTGTTGAAATATTTATAGCTACCATGTTTCTCCTAATAAACACTTCAGAGAGCTATACATAACATGGTGCTGGAATTTTTATTTAGTGTGCATTTTCTTATTTAAACAAGAGGACCCTGAGGGCCCTAAATCGCTCACCTGATATTTCAAGTAAATTATCATTAAGACTCCATTTCCTATGATATGGCATGAACCTTCCCATTTTCAACAGAGTTCATTCTTGTGACCTGGCAAACATTTTGATCAAGTTTCATGAAGATTGGACTATATTTGTGGCGTTTGGAGCTCTTATGAGAAAATTGTCATTAAGGCGCCTTTTTCCGTGATATGGCTGGATCCTTCCCATTTTCAATAGACACCATCAACATGACCTAACAAACATTCTGATCAAGTTTCATGAAGATTGGACCGTATTTGTGGCTTCTAGAGTGAAAAAATAAATTTGTCATTAAGGCCCCTTTTCCCGCGATATGGCATGGATCCTTTCCATTTGAGCAATTTTTATAAGGGACCACCCAAGGAATATTTCTGCCAAGTTTGGTTGATTTTAACCTATAAGTTAAGGAGGATATGTCGTTTAAAGATATTGTTGACAAAATTGTCATTAAGGCGCCTTTTTCTGTGAAATGGCACGGATCCTTCTCATTTTCAATAGACTTCATCCTCATGACCTAACAAACATTCTGACCAAGTTTCAAGAAGATTGGACCGTATTTGTTGCTTCTAGAGTGAAAACAAGAAATTTGTCATTAAGGCCCCTTTTCCCGTGATATGGCACGGATCCTTTCCATTTGAGCAATTTTCATAAGGGACCACCCAAGGAATATTTCTGCCAAGTTTGGTTGATTTTGACCCATAAGTTTAGGAGGAGATGTCGTTTAAAGAAAAAGTTGACGCCGTGCCGGACAGACGGACAGATGGACAGACGGACGCCGGACAATGATCGATCACAATAGCTCCCTTGAGCACTTCGTGCTCAGGTGAGCTAAAAATCATTGAAATTGATGTCTATTAGGCCCATTTCCCTTTAATTTGAGGTGAATTTTCTCTAAACAATCATGAATATGACTGTTTCCAGAAAATTCATCTTAATCAGAGTACAAGTCTCAAAAAGGTCCTAAATCTAAGGCATTTGAAATGGGTTTTCTTAGTAAAAAATGTAGGGGTGTTACTATTAGGGAGGGCGCTATCATTAGAGGAAATATGGTAAGTCTTTTTATCAGAAGCAAGGACGATTTATGATTTCAATATAAGCCATCCATTAAAGAAACACTCCTTAATAATCGAACTTACTCTAGAAATATATTTGTCCTATTTTGAAAACTATGCCCCAGTAACACACTTTGGTTTTTTAATTAATAAACAATTTAAATAGTTTTGCCTTGATCCTTTCAGGAAATTCCTTTGCATTTGTCTGTTAATCTTGTTTGTCTGGAGCATAATCCAAAAGTATGCTACCTTGAATCACAAAACTACACTGATGGATAGATCTCATTGATTGAATGATTGAATTGAGTTTAATGCCGCTTTCAACACTATTTCAGTCGTGGCAGCTGGAGCACCTAACAATGGTTTCCTGGTATTTCTCTCACCAGTACAACCACCACATTCTTTCCTAGCCTCCAGCCGCTATCTCACATAGGTCTACGATTATCAACCCATTGGTGAGAGACAAATAGTCGGAAAGAATGAGTGCCACCGTCGGGGATCAAACCCGTGACCTCAGGATTGTTGGATAGATCTCAGCACAGTGCACAAGAACAAAAACTGAGGCTACCCTCCAATTCTTTTCTTTTAAGTAAATGCCCTGTATTAAAATATACCATATATCTCCTAACACAGGTAGCTAACACGGGTCGCGTTAGTATAAATTTACCAAAACTTGACCACAAAAAATTATTATACTATTTTTTTTTATCACAATATTATACATTGTGATAAAAAAAAATAGAATTAAAGTTTTTTGTGGTTAATTTTTGGTAAATTTACACTATCCCCAACTGTGTTGGCTACCTGTGTCTCCTAATAAACATTCCAGGGAGCTATACATAACATGGTCATGGAACTTTTTTTCAGTATGCATTTTCTGATTCAAACAAGAGGCCCAAGAGGGCCTGTATCGCTCCACCGGCTTTAAAATCTTTAGACTTTCATTAAATAAAGCTTAATTTTAAATAAATACATTAACAAAGATTTCGGGCTCAAAATATGCCCCGCCCTGCCACACCCGAATATATATAGGCCAATTAAAATTTAGCAAATAATTTTTGATAAGAGACACTAAAGGAACATTCTGGTAAAGTTTCATTGAAATCAGCCAAGTGGTTCAGGAGAAAATGTCTTTTCAAAAATTTCGGGCGCAAAATAGGCCCGCCCTGCCACACCCATATTTATGGACCAATCAAAATTCCTTGAACAATTTAAGTAAAGGGTCACCCAAGGAACATTCTGTTAAAGTTTCATTGAAATCAGCCAATTGGTTCAGGAGGAGATGTCGTTCAAAGATTTCGGGCTCAAAAGAAGCCCCCCTGCCCTGTCAAGCCATTATTTATGGGCCAATTAAATGAAAAATTTTAGTAAAGGGTCACCAAAGGAACATCCATACCAAGTTTCAGTGAAATTGGCCCAATGGTTTGGGAGGAGAAGATTTTTATATATTTCAAAGTGAAAAAATGCCTAGCCCTGCCACGCCCATATTTGGGGGGCCAATCAAAATTCTTTGAACAATTTAAGGAGAGGGCCACTCTGCCATGACAATAGCTCGCTGGCCTTCAGCCAGTGGAGCTAAAAATCATTGAAATTGATGTCTTTTGGTCTCATTTCCCTTAAATTTGAGGTGAAGTTCCTCAAAACAATCATATAAATGATTGTTTAGAGGAAAATCATCTCAAATTAGAGTACAAGTCGAGAAAAAATCCTAAAATTTGGGCACTTGAAGTGGGTTTTCTTAGTAAAATATAGGGGTTTTACTATCAAGTAGAGGTGATATTATTATTTGAGGAAATACGGTATAACTTGATCATTGGATACTTTATCTTTTTCTGAAAGCACAAGAGGTGTTGACCTTTTCTTGTTTGTTTGTTTGAGTGAGATTTAATGCCTCTTACAACAATTGTTCAGTTATATCGCAACAGCTAGAGCACCTAACAATGGATTCCTGGTGTTTCTCACACCAGTACTACCTGATGATTACCCCCTTTGCTAGCCCCAAGCTGCTATCCCGCATAGGTCTACAATTATTGAGCCATTTATGGGAGACATATAGTCGGAAAGGATGAGTGCAGCCGTCTGGGATTGACATCACCTCTTGATTGGGAGACCGACACACTTGTTTTTGAGGGAGGCATAGAATGTTTTACATACATATCTTAGTCCTGGGTTTGAGGCCCTGTTTTCAGAAGTTTTTGTAACAAGGTAGAAAACCAAACTGAAGCCTCCAGAACTTAAAGTGGAGTTAACTTCTCTTCAAAGAAACAGGGTCCTTTAAAATCAGGCTTTGAGAGTCTAGACAAAAACTCAAATGTATATATTTTCAATAATGTACCTCTATTTAAGAGACGGCTACCAGTCCAACATAGCTCTTGTTTTTATGAGTTTTAAATGCCGTTCACGACTGTACACCTAGCTTTGACAGGATTTATAGACCAAGATCAGCCTTCACAGATGTGCAGTCTGATCTCAATCTATACTTACTGTTAAATATTGTGGGGAAACATGGATCAAGACTGATTATAAAGACCCCCAAATGGATTTTTTAAGCAAAATATAAAAGTTATCATGTAAAGGGTTAAAATTCAGATGACAACTTTCACTTTAAACATAGTTTTATAATAAATTTACAAATATCAACATTTTCTCTAATTTAAAGCAAACCATCCTCCAATTTGAGGAATCCTGGATAAATAATGTTGATATGACCAGCAAAGTGAGGAAGCATTCACTGGCTTAATTTTCAGATATCAATAATCGAGAAAGTGTTAACAAGCCAAAAGTTTCTGACTGTATATTCGATATAACGGGAATGGTGAATGACGCAAAACTTGACCCCTTACATTTAGGCCAGAGAAAATCCATGTAAACAACTATTTATGGTGTATCAACCCTTGTCCATTCATGAAATCACCTTGTGACTAATTAACCCTTATCCGGCTGAAATTGAATTTGCTTGAAATAAATTGACTGATTTTTTTACATGGTTCAACATTTTAATCATTTTTTTTTTGGGGGGGGGGGGGGGGGGGGTTCATTTGGGTCTCAGAAATCAAGTAAACAACTATTTCTGGGCCCGAGGTTATAAAACTTTTGTCATTCTCAATTCAAAATTTTCTCAAATTTCAATTTGAGATTAAAGCCGTAATTGGGGGGGGGACATTTATAAAAGTTTGTGTTATCTACTTTTCAAACAAAAATTGAATAGGGAACAGGCAGTGTAGGCTAAGATCAGACTGCACATCTGTGCAGACTGATCTTGGTTATACTGTCCATCAAAGCTTTGTGCACAGCAAGAAGATACGGTAAACAATGTGGGAAGGATCAAGGCCTTGCCTAAAGGCTCAAGATAGACTAGAACCTTAGATTAATAAGATGATTAACAAGTTTTTTTGCAAGTCTAAAATTAGTATTTTCAAAAAAAAAACTATGTTGTTGGTACTCACTGGAACCGTCTTGAGAAGAATAGGGAACAGGCAGTGTAGGCTAAGATCAGACTGCACATCTGTGCAGACTGATCTTGGTTATACTGTCCATCAAAGCTTTGTGCACAGCAAGAAGATACGGTAAACAATGTGGGAAGGATCAAGGCCTTGCCTAAAGGCTCAAGATAGACTAGAACCTTAGATTAATAAGATGATTAACAAGTTTTTTTGCAAGTCTAAAATTAACATTTTCAAAAAAAAAAACCTATGTTGTTGGTACTCACTGGAACCGTCTTGAGAAGACGGTTCCAATGAGTACCAATAAATTAGGATTTGTGTAAGAATTATAAAAATGTTTAAATCAAAATACAGGATACTCCATCTATTTGTAGCTCTGTGATTTTGAATTTTCCATATGTCAATTTGCTTTTTTGTATGAATTTAGAAACTACTTTATATATAGGTAGATTTTTGCCGGTGAGCCGTGAAATCTACTTTAAACGGTTTAATTCCCATGCTATTCTTTCAAAATAGATAAAACAGAATTAAACAATACCTGAAAATAATAGCACAGTATTGCTATACAAATAGAATTGAATACAGTTTACTAACGACTTAGACCAGCCTGCACTGATCTAAGACTGTACTACCTGCTTTCAATTTATTCATTGTTAGAAAATATATTGAGTCAGACTTATTCAAGTGTCCTACAAAAAGGGCAATATGTTTGAAATATTACAATCTCTATATTACAATTTGATTAAGAAATGTTCCAAATTTAATGAGAGGTGTCAGGGCTCATGTTTGACCCTTAAACCAGAGTTTGACCCTATAAAAATCCTATCCTATTTCGAACCATAATATTTTCCAAATGACCCCTTTGGGAGAAATATCTGAAATATCTAATCTTTGCAAATAATTGGCTATTCTAATCTTAAATTTGCAAAATCATACACATGGTTCACTATTTCCATTTTTTTGACCCCCTCTAAAATTTGATGTTTTTCTTGGTTAAGGAGTCAATGACCCCCTTATTTTCAAACACTAGCACAAGCCCTAGATGTTGCATGCAAAGATTGTTTAGACGGCCAGATGTATTGTCATCCAGACGAGAGCTTTTTCTTCTATGCCATTTTTGAGGCTGAATTCCCCTCTTAAAAACATAAGTGGATAAAAATCTACGTTAAAAAATCAACAAGACCTTCGCAGAGCGGCTCATATATGCCTGATGGGGCTTGTCAGTAGCCTTGGCTAATGTCAGTAGTGTGAGCTTGAATGATAGCTAAAGATATTTCCAACAGACAGACAAACAACTGGTGCCATAACATAGTATGACCTTTTGAGTGTAAATTGAAAATTATTTTATGCACAATTATATGCCGAACAGTAATTTTGAAAGTTTCAGTTCATTCCAATTGAAAGTGTGACGAGTTGCTCACAAAAGAAATATAGTGAATTTCAATCAATTCAAGGGTAGATAATACAAGAAAGACCCAAGCTTTTTGAATTTCTGAAGTCTTATGCTTAAACAATTTATCAGGGTTACATTATGGCAAGATTCATTTCAATCCAATTAAATTTGTTGGAGTTGTGCACACACACAAAAAAAAAAATCTGTAAATTTAAACTATTTTGTGTAGTAAAGGGCCGATAAATCAGGAACTACTTTAAATATGAAAATATATTTAGTCCTAAGCACAAATAGACAACCTACAGTCATTATGGCAAGTTTCCTTTCATTCCCATCCAAAATGTAGGAGAAAATGAGCTGACAAGAAATTTTGTTTTTCATCAACTCAAGGGCAGATAATCAAAGATAACTCAAGAATGACTGGAGCATTTTGAATTAAAAAGTCTTATGCAAAACTAGACATCATAGCGAGTTATTGTGTCTAGTATCAGCTAATTTCAATTGATAGTTAAGGAGGAGTTACACAAAATACAGTGTTTTTTCGTTTAATTCAAGGGCAGATAATTCAAGATTTCTCAGGAATGACTGGAGCGATTTGAATTTCAAAGGTCTTATGCACAACTATACATCATAGGGAGTAATTGTGCCAAGTTTCAGCTCATTCACATTGATAGTTTAGGAGGAGTTGCGCACACAAAAAATTGCTAACGGATGGACAGACAGACGGACGGACGACCGGGGCCATAACAAAATACAACCCTTCGTGCGTATAAAAAGCAGCATAATTTGTATCTAATTTATTTAGGGTTATAATCCCCTTCATAGTATAGATTGCTCTTTTGATAGTGAATATGTGTGCCAAGTTTCAAGCAAATGACTTTAGTAGAACCAGAGATATCATCCAAAATATTGAAGTTTTCACACAACGGAGACAATATCAACAACATAACTAAAGGCTAAAGCATTACCTCGGGTTTTCTTCGAAAACAGCCAAGTTGAAAAAGGTTATAGTTTAGCCAATACACCAAAATCATTTCAAATCAACTTCATTACATAAAGGTTCAAGTTCTAGCACAACTTTGCCCACTGACCATTCTTTAAGCATTGTCATGTTGAACCTGAAATATTCTTGCTTAAGCAGGAGATAAAGACGAAGATCAGCCTGCAAATATTTTGCAGGCTGATCTAAGTCAATACCACCCGATTTTTCTTTTTTAAAATTATACCACAGTTTAAGAAATTATATTGTCATTTAATACTGACCCTTATATTTAGTGCATTAAGTCCTTTCCTTAACCCGTCATGCTCAATAAATTTTGGCTAAAAATTTTCATCAAAATCAAAGGGCAAAAAGTACTGATAACACCAACTGTAGATCAACTTCATTGGAAAAATTAAATATATTGACTGACAATTTGGGTTTGAAAGTGGGAAACAGGTGGTGTGGACTTACATCAGAATAAGTGCTCAAAGCAATGAATACACTAAATGTGAGAGGGAATTCATTTTGAAAATTGATCTTTTTAGCTTTTCTGGTTTCAAAAAAGTACAAACAGGTGCTATAGACAAAGAACAGACTGCACATTATGTGCAGGCTGATGTTTGTCTATAGCTCCTGTCAAGGCAGGAATATTCAGGGTTCAGCATGACAACGGTTGACAATGCCAAAAGTTAACCACATGTATATCAGACAAGATTCACAGGGGTGTGCATGCTTCCATTTCTGACGACTGTTGCTTGTGCATTGTTTTCCTATATGCAGGGCTTGGCTTTTTGCCAACTTCAAAGGTCTTAATTCAATCAAATATTGCATTTTACGTCTTTGTCCTAATTGACGTAAATTCACACTGTACAAGAGGTAATGACGTCTTAGCACAGACGACATTTTAAAGACGTATTTTGCTGTTTACATAAAAGATCATGACAATCATATTAGCAAGTCAGTCACGTCATCTAAGGAACAGGGAAGACGTCAAAAAATAACAGTGCCCATGCACTACCTTAGAAATTAATTTTTATAAATCCTTTCCATTTTTTTTTCTAATTTTGGAATTTTCCAAAATGAACAAGAGGGCCATGATGGTCCAGTATCAATCACCTACAGAGCCCATGTGTAGGGGAAAAGACTGACAATTTCCCAGTTTACCAACGTTCAATAAATTCAACAATAGGGACTACCTAGATTCCGATGGCTCAGAGCGAAACAGTTGTAACTGCCTATATGTTTAATCAGTTACAACTGTTTTGCATTTGGCCATCAATATGGACCAAGCCCAATTTCGAGGGACTATAGGCACTTGGACTACTTTTTGCATATATAAGAGATTGATTGATTGAATGGAGTTTAACGCCGCTTTCAACATTTTTTCAGTTATATTGCGTCGTCTGAAGCACCTAACAATGGATTCCTAGTATTTCTTTCACCTGTACTACCATTACACCCCTTCCTAGCCTCCGACTGCTATCTCACATAGGTATACGTTATCTACCCATTGGTGAGAGACAAACGTCAGACAGGATATTTGCCGCCACCTGGGATCGAACCCACAACTTCCAGATTGGAAGTCTTATGCCTAACCAACTGCGCTATGGTGACGGCCTCTTCCAAGTTTGAACCCTTGTACTGAATCTGAATGAACAGGGATAATTCTGATCATGTGCGAAAAATCTCATTCAATCAGAACTTATGAGAAATACCGAGTTTTCATTGGCAATATGAACCAAATCTTTTGTTAAAAATACATTTTGCTGTGAGATTTTTCTCACAATTAGCCAATATGAATGAGATTTCTGGCGGAAAAATGAGAGAATTTACACAGATCTCGCCCAAAAATGATCCCTGAATGAATCATGATAGACATTCAATGATCACTATACTGAAGCATGCAGGCCTGAATGGGAATCAAGGAGAGATTATTCTCACAAATTTTTTGACAACTATTGCTCGGTTGTAGTCAGAATGATCCCTGTCTCAGCACCTTGCTATAGTCAAACAATTTTGCTTACCAAAACACTGTGTTGTGAGTTATTATTATGAGCTCCCTGTTCCAACAGATTTCCAATGACTACAGACAAAATAGGGTTTTAAGCAATATCATAGAAATTTTATCATCATCTATCAACAATATTTTTTTATGATATTTTTTCATATAATATGAGCCTGTGTGTGACATTTCCAACAATTTAGAATGTGCATGAGGGGCAAACATTGAGCAGCGTAGATAACCACTACCAATACTGTAAATATAAAGTTACCTGATGATCTACTGAAGACTCTGGTCAGACTGTGCAGATGCACAGGCTGGTTAGGGTCTTTGCTTTGCAGTTATTAGAAATTGTTGGAAATGTCAAGCACAGGCTCATACTGTAAATGGGATTATTATTGCGGTGGTTTTATTTTGGCTATATTGGCGGTCAAGCTATGATGCGCTAAAATTAATCCACATCCAATATTTGTCATTAATAAATGAAAAATTCGTTCTAAATAAGGCAATGCAGTCTCATATGATTTATATTTCAGTAAATCATTTTTATGCCCCCGTATCGAGAGATCGGGGGCATATTGTTTTACTCATATCCGTCTGTCTGTCTGTCCGTCCGTCTGAAAACTTAACCTGAAAACTTAACCTTTGCCTTTTCTCCAAAAGTATTTGACATACAAAGCTGTACACCAAAGTCAAGGTCATGTGACAAGGTCAAGGTCATGCGACAAGGTCAAGGTCATCTGTCAAGGTCAAACTTTAAAAAAAAATGCTGTTCCGGGGGCATTCCTGTTTCACAAACACATCTTGTTCTTCATGAAATTCCGACAAATATGTGTGAAAAATTGGTACACAATTACAACTTTCATGAAAGGTGTGAAAACAGTCTATTATTTAGTTTGTAAATTGGTTGATTTATTCTAGGAAATTGTCTTTTTTTATTCTTTCGTCGTTTAAACTATTGAAAAAGAAAGTAAGACAAAGAGTTTTAATTTGGTGGTACATGTAAAATGCGCCAAAATAAATCACCGCCAATAAATTAAAACCGAAAAACCGCCAAATGTGGACACCGCCAATATAAAAGCCGTTTACAGTATGTAACACTAGCTGTCGAAGCCTTTGGAAACTAGATCTGACACAAAACCTCACCCAGTTCTATCAGACGTTTTGAGACAAGGTTCAATTGTGACCTTGAGGTGACTCCAAGACCCAAAAGCAATAGAGCACCTCTTTGGGTCATGGGTAACAATAGTGCAAAGTTTCAAGATTTCGGGTCACTTTGTTATTGAGTTGGATTCTACGAGTCCATAAATGAAAAATGTCTATGGATTGATGAACAGACAGACAGACATGGTAAATATACCAATACACCACCCCCCTCCATGTCAAAGGTGAGGGGTATCCAGGGTTAGACACTAATGGAATTCGGAGACTCCTTGTTTATCAATCGGGACTCCTTTATTATTTTGTAAGTAAGGAGTCCCATAGACTCCCTTGTGAATACAAGAATATTTCCATAAACATAATATTCGATCAATACTATGATAAATTTCTTTTTTTCAATCCTCGTCAAAATTGTACATCTTGTACTTCTTCACTATTGAAACTGTTGAAGATAAAATTTGCTTGCATCTAGAAGTACAAAGTATTTTGAAAGAAAACCATCTCTTTTGGAGGAGAAATTTGTGGAAAAGAAGAAATTGCTTGTGACCAGCAATTACTTCTTTTCCACCAAGTTCTCCCCGTTGTGAAATTCAGACTCCTCACTTTAAGCTTGGACGCCCTGATTCAGTAGCTCTGGGGTCCAAAGGACTCCTTATTCATGGTAGTTAAAGGTGCTCTTTCAAAGTTTTTCATAGAAAAATACAAAACCTGTTCTTTGATTTGGAAATGTGTGTATTTTTAGACGTTTAAGAATGGCCCAATGGCATTGGCACTTAAAATAACGTATTTAAAAAATTTTGAAACATATTTTTTTTTAAGCAAAAAGATAAGTAAGGGATCCAGTCTATTAATTTCCATTTCAAAATTGTTCTTTTCTGCGAATAATCTTTCATTTTTGCATGTATTGATATGAAGTTTCTAGCTGTCAAATACTTTTACCTTAATCTGTGATTGAATAAGACAAACATTTGGAATGCACAGGCGTAAATAGTTGACTCGAAATTGAAGAATAATTTTTAAGGCGTTAGTAGTTGCTTTATTTTTTCAGAATGAATTTTGCTAAATCCAGGAATATCAGCCTTTCTTTCCATGCATTACCAAATTGAATCTTATTATTTTAAAGGCTTCAACATGATGAGATCGTTACTTCCGATTTATCTTTAATACGAAAATTTTCAAAAATTCCATTTTCCCAATCTGTGAAAGAGCAGCTTTAAGTGTCAAACCCTGGAATCATGACCAAATAAAATTACTCACCAAGACCATCAAGGCTGGCTTCTTTTCCCATGGTCATAGACATGTCCAGAAATAACCTGGTAGAAAAATGGCCTTTCTCTTAGATCCTTCACCTTTAATCTTTTAGTTTTAACCAAGAATCTCTCATATGTCAGACATAGGCTATTTCCGGAGTCTAGTTTGCTGAAATGAAAATGATTCAAGTATAATATACTTTAATAATAATAATAATAATAACAACTTTATTTAAAGAGGCTACATATTTGGTTTCCCAATCTTCCATATGGGCCTCAAAATATTGGATTTACAGAGATTACACAGATATTTACACATGTTATACACAAATGAGAATTTATTAACCCATTTCAATAAACAATCCATCTTTATGATGTCCCTTAAGTAAAAAGCTTTCAAAAACATTGAGGAATATGAAGAAATTGTTTATTATAAGCAGTTCATTCATTGTCCAAAATGTTTGCAAATAGCAGTAACATCGCTATAAAACAAGAAGTGTGTTTGGTAGGATTGATATTTCTAAGAATCTTTAAATTTTTAATTGTGATATATTGAGCCCCGTCGTTCAAATTGAAACACATTGCACGAGATATCCCATTAGAAACCTTAAGGTAACATTAAATGTAACAAAATCACGAATCGTACCTGGTGTTCTCATTCATTGTTAGATTCTGCCTCGCAATATCTCATTGAAATCATCTTTAGAAGACGATTTCAATGAGATGATGCATGCATGCAGTAGAACTCAATATTTAGTTACTTCTGTAGATGCAGCTTTGATTTTTGACTTTCACATTAAATGATCATAACAAAGATCTCTAGTAAAACAAGTTTCAGATGTCCAGTTAGCTCACTTGGTAGAGCGACAGTACTAGTGTACTGGGGTTTGAGTCCCATGTGGGCCACACTTTTCCATCCTGATTTACGTAAATAATTCTTTAAAATCTTAATCTAAACAAACACACATAATGTAGCCCTCTTCAGGGCTCGTCAGTGTTCCCAAAAACCCTCAAATGTGTTGATTTACCCCCAAGTTGAAACTTGTACCCCCTATTTATTGCAAGCATCCTTCTTTGTCTCATATAGAGGGGGTACATGCAAGCTGTAAAATACACTTATTTACCCCCAGATTGAGGAAGCAGTGAGAACACTGGGGCTCGTGTTTGACCCTCAAACCAGGGTTTGACCAAAAAAAATCTGATATTAATTTATTTTGACCCTTAGAAATTTCTTCCAATGTGGTCATTTTGACCCCCTTGAGAGAAATTTCTAAGGGTTCAACATTTTTAGGACGTATCTAATATACTATTAAAAATTTTACAAAACAACTGCTTATCGTTACTTCATCTTTTTAAAGGAAAAGTAAAATAACTCTTTAATCTATTACATTCTTACTCTTTCTTGTTTTATGACCCCTCCAAAATCCATTTTGACCCCAGAGTTAAATGGTTAAGGGGTCAATAACAATGTAATTACAAATACTAGCACGAGCAGGGCTTGTGTTAGTGTTTGATACTGGAGAGTCAGTGACTCCTCACCTAAGAAATTCTGGGGGTCAAATCTGAATTAAAAGGGGTCAACACAACAGAAAAAGGAAATTATAAGGAGAACTTAGCACATATAAGAGTCACTCTAACTGTTTCTTGTAATGATATAAAACAAGAAGAAATTTGGATAGTATAATTTGTGAAAATCCTCGGTATAAAACTATGTTTTGACCCTTAGTAAATCCTCTAAAGGGGGTCAAAATGGCCCCCTTGGAAGAAATTTCTAGGGGTAAAATTAAGAAAGTTTCAGATTTTTTGGGGTCAAAACCCTGGTTTAAGGGTCAAACACGAGCCTTGGAGAGCGCTTCTTATCATCAAAGGCACTTGAATTTGAGATTTAATACTAACTTTCTAACAAGTACCACCTTCTCGCCCTTCAGGTTCAACGCTTAGCTGCAGGTGCTGATTTGTGCAAAGTCCTAAAAGGGACTTCACTCTAACAGAAATGTTTCCATGGTTATCCCTCTCTACAGTCTCAATTGTGGATGTTACATATTTCATTGTCGGATGCAACCAGTACAAAAATAGCATCACATTCCGAGGACAGAAATCTGTACTACCCTGTCTATAGATTGGATAGCTCTTGGTATGTTGAATACACCCACTAAGTTTCATGCTGATATATTTGATAATAATAAAAATATGACCAAGGCTAAAGTTTGTTCTGTATCTGTATGTGTATGTCGTAGAATCCTTAAAAGGCTTTTATACAACGTTACACCAATGCCAACCAACAACAGCAAGGTGATCACAATTCCTTGTATTTTTTTCTCCAAAAACAGACAAGCAAAACATATTAAAATCCTGAATCTAAGTGCCAATTCTGATCAGAGGGGGGTGTAAAACCTCGTGCCTGTGGTCTGTAGTGATTGATAACAGATACTCATGACAACGTGCCCAGTTAGCTCAGTTGGTAGAGCGCCGTGCTAGGGTTTCAGGAGGTTGTGGGTTCCAGTCTGATGTAGGGCACATCTTTTCCTCCTTAATTTACTTTAATCAAATGGTGTCATTAGTAAACCGAGAACGCTGGCTGCGGCCATTTGTGGAACCGGCTCCAATTTGTTAAAAGGAGGAGGAGTAAAGTGATTGACGATGGGTAGACTCATGACCAGGTGCACGGTTAGCTCAGTTGGTAGAGCGCTGTGCTAGGGTTTCTGGAGGTTGAGGGTTCGAGTCCCATGTCAGGCACATTTTTTCCTCCCCATTTAAATTATTAACCAACGTGATTTTCGTCCCGCTTTCCTCTCTCTCAGACCCCTTTTTGAGGTCACGTCATGTACTCAATAAATAAAATCACTGAGTTTATGTATTAGTTATCAGGAATTTTCCTTGAAATAAGCCGGTTTTTGTCACGTGCGGCTTTCGTCCCCTGAATCATTCGATTTTAAAGTTAAATCGTACGTTATTTGCGACATAATATCAATTCCTGATGATTTAATCAAATAAAATGAAAAAATATTGCTTACGTGATACAACCATATGTGTCCTAGTTAGTTGTTTACTCCATATTTCATTTGCCGGTAGGTCTCGGGGCCAACTTGTTTGTGTGACCGACATTTCATTTTGTGGGATTTTAGACAAAACAATGACACATGTGAAATCAAAAACGTAATTTATATGTTAGTTTATCTTTTTTCTATTCATTTTTACTTACTTGAGATATTATTTCATTTTAGAAATCCATTTGTGAGTCAATTTTCTACGCTTGAACTAGAAACACAGTCGCCACACCGCAATGAACTCTGGTTGACAGACTGACCTATTTATCATACGAGTCTGACCTAGTTATTTAGTGATGATACGGGCGATTTGATTGGCTAATGAAAAGTTGTTTACGAGTCATTCCCACCTTATTGTAAAATATTTTCTAACTCTTTTTGTTACTTTTATCAAATTAAATCAAATTATTAAAATTTGTATAATTAAAAGAAGATTTTGGCGCTCTAAAAGCGAGTGCCACGATATATGGGTCAAGTACCTTGGCCAATCAAATTTTAGTTTACATACGCCTCAGTGTCTAGGGACAAATATGTGCTCTACGAAGTAAACAACTAAATATAGTAACAAGTTCTGTATCAATTTACTGCCCACTCAACCCATTCAAGGTATATCATAGCAGACGATTTTTTTTAATTATTTTATTTTCTACTTTAGGGAAAATATATCAAATGAAAAATATTTGTTATTCAAATAGTTTCTGGCATATGAATTCCTTAGAACTATGAAAAAGGGAAAATCATGGGCCTTTTGAATAATGTGAGAAAAATGGGAAAATGTGCTAGTTACAAAAATATCTAATCGGATGATAGTCGAAATAAAGAAAATTTAACGTGTTTATCGTGAGCATAATAAGAAAAGCTATACAAATGTAAACGTCGGGGTTGGTTTTCCTTGTCTTACGCGATTTTTACCATGTTCTACTGATTTGAATATTTTGAAGAATATTTACTAGGAAATTCTTCAGGATTAAAAAAAAAACACACAAATATGAAGTAGAATGCCGATAGTATGAATGCTAAGACAAGGGCGCAACTCCTATTACGCAATTTACGCAAGCGCGTAAAAGAAATAATCATCTGTTGAAAAATATCGTTGATGAATGATCATAACATCAAAACTACAGTTTATTCAAGCTGTAGTTACTATGTTTTGATAGTTCACCAACGCTCAAACCATAAAAAGGGAGCGGACGGAGGGCATTCATCTTTTGTCACAGTCCACATAATGTCTATATCTTATTTATTTGGTTGTCGCCTTCTGAGTGCGTAAAAATTTCAAAGTTCTAGATACGCCCATGTAAGATCAGACTGCACAACTGTGAACAGGCTTGTCTTAGTCTATAGTGTCTACCAGCGTTTCGTGAACAGTAGGAGAAGGGTCTAACTATATGAAAATAAAATAATTGGGCATCCGATGAGAGGGGGTTCGTTTGAACCCCGAACCTCATCTGGATCCGCTAATGGGCGTTAGTCCAGAGGGGATCGGGAAGAGGGGAGGTCGAAATTCATGCAAACAAATCAAACTCATCAAAGTACATATACCACACCATCAGTTAATGTCTTAAGTACATCTTTATTTAAGACTATAGTAAAGACGTTTTCCAGACTCTTCTATCGTGGCAGTATTTTATTCCAAAGTTCTAAATGTATGTAGCAGCCATTAACCCCCCCCCCCCCCCCCCCCAAAAAAAAAGAGAGAAAAAATAGTACCCTAATTAAAACCAAAACGACTGAGGCTAGCATATAGACTGACCCCAGTCGTTTTTGTTAGCATTTTCAGAAAATGGTTTGTTGTAGTTCTATTATAAGCCTCTTTAATCCAAGTTCATTTTAACAAGTGCTGAACAAAATCTTCTTTTCAGAGACAGTCTTTTCAGGGGACTTGATTGGAAAATATGTAATGACTGACACATTTAATTCCCTTTGCCAAAAATTACTGTAAAGAAGAGTCTGGCGGCCAAACTAGCCAGCACGAGACATGCCCAAAGAATTCTAAGATGCCTTTTGGTTGGGCTCTGGGACACACTCTTTTTTTCTTTTCTTTTTTTTTTTTTTTTTCCTTTTCTTTTTTGATTGAATGGGATTTTACGTCGCTTTAACAATATTTCGGTAAATCGCGGCGGCTTGAGCACTTAACAATTGATTCGAAGGCTTATGAAGGACTTCAAAATTTAAACGCAATCAGATGGCGATAACTAAAGAATACGATAAGATAAAGGCGATATATAAGGGCTGTGACAAAAAACGAATGCCCTCCGTCCGCCCCCTTTTTATGATAATCCTTTCCTAGCACCCAGCTGCTATTCCACATAGGTCTACGAATATCCGAACCCATTTGTAGAAGACAGGTTGACGGAAATGGATGTGTGTCGCCGTCGGGATCGAACGTATAGATTAACAATCCGACGCGCTATCAGCTGCGCTATGACGGCCGCTGGCCACCGGAGAACTAATTCTGGATGGACGGCATATATTTGACCTGTCACGCGAAAGGGGACCGTCTGGGTGGATCTGATCGAGACTTTTCGCAGTTTTTTTTTTAAGAATAATATCTAATATATCATGTTGAAATACGACCTCTGGTCAAAGTGGTATTTACTATTACATAATTCTTTTTCCGATCAGAATTCCCAGAAGGCCCCTTTTGCGTGGCGGGTCACATATTTTTTGAAGGTTTGTGGTCTCCCTGTAGAATTTTAAAATGACTATTTGACAAAAGGATTCGGTATATCATGGGTCAACCGGAAGGCGAATAGTGGAAATAATCTCATAGGCCGGTAGCAGAAAAATGATCCTTCGAGATTCAGAAAATGTGTTACTTTATTTGCGAAAAGTTTCCTGCGATCCTGGCCAGTCTGCGCAGATCCCGCAGTCTGGCCTGGATCGACACTTTACACACTTCCCAGATGGCCCCTTTTCGCGTGACGGGTCACAGATAAAAAAAAGAATTAATCAATGGGTTAAGAAATGATAAAACAAGCAAATATGAATGTACTTATGGCCAGAACTGCTTATGGCATATCGGTGGCTCAGCGCGAAACAGTTGTAACTCCTTATATGTTTATAGGGAGTTACAACTGTTTGCGCTGAGTCATCGATATACTTCTGATAGGTAGGCCCCTATTTGGATTACAGGGCTCGTGTTTGACACTAAGGCCAGGGTTGTGATCCCAAAAAATCTGAAATATTCAATTCAGACTTCTAAATTTTCTGTTAGAAGGGTCTTTTTTGATTCCTCTGATTTTCAGTTTCAGTATATCTTGAAATTGCTACAAAATATGAATTTATTAGAATTAATTGTTTCCTTTATATCTTTATAAAAGAGATCTATATTTCATATGGATAGAAATGATCAAGAAATAATTATAGTTTTGGCCCCTAAAAACGCACAGTTAGCGGGTCAAAGACTCATGAAATTGAAAAGTTAGCATAAGCCTTGAATTTTACACAGTATAAATACCAAATCAAGAAGATTATTATTTACAGAAGGGTAGAATGAACACTCTTGATTGTTTAGATACAGAAAATATGCAGTACGAAAAGTTTCGACCCCGCGAGACAGCAGTAAGTCGAGGGCAGTGTGCGGTTTTCCACCGAAAATTGAATGGCAATTTACCTTTTTCATTTCACACACATATATAATTAAAATTTAAAAAAGGTAAGTTAGTAAGTTTCCTACAATTTTCATATAAATTATTTATCTAATTTACTTACACGCATTTACGTGAAAAATTCCAAAATAAGTCTTCTGATTTTTAAACAACTTGCCAATAAAATTAACGATTTGTTGGAACTAGGACGATTTTATGAATTTATATTACAGATCAACTTTATGTAATTCGACCCATGTTTTTCTCTTCATCGCTTTTATGTTTGACTTAAGTACGTCCTTAAGGTAGCAGGAATATTCTAGTTTTTACGGACAAATGACTCAGTGACTCAAAACAACTTGTTCAAACTTCAGGGCCATAGAGAGAGGGTGTATTTTAGATTTCATAAGAAAGTATTTCAATGATCATATCACAAACTCTATGTTGTGGGTACTCATTTCAATTGTCTAATCCAGACAATTCAAATGAGTACCCACAACATAGAACTACATTGAGAATTAAAGGTTTTATACGGGCTTTATCTGTATTCTGCGTTATAAATGAACTGGCAGGGCGGGGCTTAGCCGTGACGTAAATTGGCGAGTTAACTTTTAAATATTTTGGGTTCATTGAAAAGTAAGTCGGCAATAATCGTGAACGCATGCAAATAACTGTATCCTAAAACCCAGAGGATTCACGTGCTTAGAGAGAGTGAACACACTTCATCGTTTGGTTACCAAAGCCTCGTAACTTCAGCTTGATCAAACTGGAGTTACGAGGATTTGGCTACCAATCTATGATTAAAGGTCTCTAGTTATTTATGTCGACTCTCTTTAGAAGTAAGTTATTTTAAATATAAGTTGATTTACCTTAACCTTAAGTGCAACGACCCGTTATTTAGGCTCCGCCCTGCCAGGGCATTAAAAATGAATTATACCTCCGAACTTGATATACTAAATATTTACCCCAATCAAAGCTCGGATCAGGGGCTACCTTTCAAAAAACACGTTTTTTGTCTTACTGATGACTTTCGAAACAGTGACAACAACAATCGCTTTACTAATTGTATTGATAGATTGATGATACGTGATTTTTGTCCGAAATATGTGGTAAGTCATCGGTAAGACAATGCCCCTGGAATTTTCTGTCAATGCTACGAAAATAGTAGCTACCTTTAGTTTTTACCCCCATGAAAGCTGACCGAACGTCCCGGGAACCTTTGTTAAGACATTCAGTTTCTGTCGTACGTCAGTCTGTCCGTCTGTACAGACTCTCTTTAAGAAAATTCATCTTATGAATAACTGGATGCATGTATGCCAATGATTTTTCACGGGAATGATCGTACGAAATATGAGATTGTGCGTGACGTTTCCAAAAAATTCACACATGCACAAAGCAATGTTTCTCGCCAGCCTATGCAAATGTACAGTCTGATCAGAGTCTTCAGTTGACGCTCTGTGGATAAAGAAGGGCTTAAGGTAGTGGATCCGTAATAGTTCCGCATCATTTTGAATTCAGGAACTTTCACAATGTTGACCGAGGTTTCCTTATGAAAATCATTAGGAAAACTCGGTTAACACTGTTAAAGTTAATTACTTCCGATCTGTTGCAAAACTATGTCGCATCCACTATTTAATTCAGTTCCAGGCTGAGAGTGAATAATCATATAGCATTTTGTGGCCGTCTAGGCTGCTCAATGTTAGTGATACGCATGCATGTAAAGTTGTTGGAAATGTCACGCACATGCTCAACAATACCCGTATTACTTTGACAGTTGTTCAAATTAAAACTTTCTATTGTGGCATGGTGGTTTGATTAAATATTCATAGAAATTGTATTTTGATTAGGCCTACCCATATTGTCCCCCCACCCCCACCCCCACCCCACACACATGATCTTCATATGTTTACGTTAACAACCAATAATGTCTGTCGTAAGGAAGTCTTAAACCTTGCTTTTTACCAAAACAACGGGAAAATGAGCCACGACGTATCCGTCAAGAACTGACCAATTCTCACTGTATGGATAAGCGCGTTCGTGTATTCGTAATATTAAATTATGAGATAGGAAGAGAATTTTTTGTTGTATCAAACTCAAATCCTAATCTCTCTTATGTATGAATCCGACTCGCAAATTATTCCGTGTGATTACACTTTTATTTTCAAACCTTCATGGAGTAAAAGAATATACTCTCTTCATCTCTTAAGTTATATTTTATGTCATCATTTCTAGAATTGTTTTAGATAGGCCTGCCATATTCTTTTGTTTGTTTGCATGGGGTTATGCACGCCACTTTCAATAATTTTTCAGGTACATCGCGGCGGCTGGAGCACCTCAGAATGGATGAATGGTACTTCTCACACCAGTACAACCATTACATCCTTTCCTAGCCTCCAGCTGCAATCCAACATATTTTTCTGAGCAAAAAAATAAACTCCACGTTGCTCCTCTCCACCCAGGTGTATAAATGGGTACCTGTGAGAATGTAAGTCTAAGTGCTATGGCTGCCGATGAGCGCCGTTTGTAAACAGCCGACTTGCAATTCGATGATCGGGGGTTAAAGTGTGATTTCGGTTGAATATGCCTGACATAGAAACAGACTATAAACCTAACTTTTAACTTTAACATAGGTCTACGATTATCGGCCCACTGGTGAGAGACAAATAGTCGGAAAGAATGAGTGCCGTCGTCGGGGATCGAACCCGGGACCTCTAGATTGTCAGCGACTAGCTACCAAATGCGCTTTTACGACGGCTTCTACCATATTCTTCTGGTTGCCAAACAAATTTAGGCCAAAAGCCTTTTCAATTATAAAAATGTCACAGAAAAAAATGGATCGTATAGAATATGTAGTCACAGAGGTGATATAAATAACAAGAGGACCCTGAGGGCCCTAAATCGCTCACCTGATATTTCAAGTAAATTATCATTAAGACTCCTTTTCCTATGATATGGCATGAACCTTCACATTTTCAACAGAGTTCATTCTTGTGACCTGGCAAACATTTTGATCAAGTTTCATGAAGATTGGACCATATTTGTGGCGTATGGAGCTCTTACGAGAAAATTGTCATTAAGGCCCCTTTTCCCGTGATATGGCACGGATATTTTCCATTTCAAAAGAGTTCATCCTCATGACCTAACAAACATTCTAACAAAGTTTCATGATGATTGGACCATTTTTGTGGCTTCTACAGTGTAAAACAAAAAATGTCATTAAGGCCCCTTTTCCCCTGATTTAATACGAATCCTTCTCATTTTCAATAGACTTCATCCTCATGACCTAACAAACATTCTGACCAAGTTTCATGGAGATTGGACCATATTTGTGGCTTCTAGAGTGTAAACAAGAAATTTGTCATTAAGGCCCCTTTTCCCGTGATATAGCACGGATCCTTTCCATTTGAGCAATTTTTACAAGGGACCAACCAAGGAGTATTTCTGCCAAATTTGTTTGATTTTGACTCATAAGTTTAGGAGGAGATGTCTTGAAAGAAATTGTTGACAAAATTGTCATTAAGGCCCCTTTTCCCGTGATATGGCACGGATCCTTCCCATTTTCAAAAGAATTCATCTTCATGACCTAACAAACATTCTGACCAAGTTTCATGAAAATTGGACCATATTTGTGGCTTCTAAAGTGTAAACAAGAAAATTGCCATTAAGGCCCCTTTTCCCGTGATATGGCACTGATCCATTCCATTTGAGCAATTTTTACAAAGGACCACCCAAGGAATATCTCTGCCAAGTTTTGTTGATTTTGTCCCATAAGTTTAGGAGGAGAAAAAGTTGTCGCCGTGACGGACAGATGGACAGACGGACGCCGGACATTGATCGATCACAATAGCTCCCTTGAGCACTTCGTGCTCAGGTGAGCTTAATAGCAGAAATCCAGTTATCTTTGCCACATACTTGTGGCAAAAGCATTTCTGGTTTTATTTCCTTTGGTTAAGCTTTCTCCTCATAGAAACTACATAATGTAATATTACAGTGACGAACATCGTGAAATTGAAATTCATATCGACCAAAACCAGTCCGAAAGCGCACACTCAGCGTTCCATTCATTCATTCATTCATTCATTCATTCATTCATTCATTCATTCATTCATTCATTCATTCATTCATTCATTCATTCATTCATTCATTCATTCATTCATTCATTCCAAACACTAACTCAACCCATTAGAAGCTATTTTTGGAACTTATATACATATTTGACGAAAGGGAGATTGTATTCCACTATCGCTAATTTTGTTCAGGACGAACAAAATTAGCGATATTGGATTACCGCTTTTTACTCAAAACTCCCTCATCGCACTCATTCAATTTCATTCCAAAATCATTCCAAATACCATTCAACTTACCAATTTCAAGAACTCGTTAACTTTAGCAACCAAGAGTTTATCATTTATGAAAAGCATACGGTCATTAAAGACAAAAATCCTTTATTGTGAAGTAAGTTTGTTGAAACCCTGCTTGCGATGGGAATGGAACATTTATTGCGCTTACGTGAGAGAAAAGAAAATAATGTGGGATAAGAAGTAAAAAAAAAAAGATTGCCACAGGCAGTTTCTTCTTTTCCCACAATGCTTTTGCTTGAGTAATTAAAATCGGAGAATTGGAAACAGAAAAAATACATGCATATATAGATGTGCGAGTATAAGTGAGTGTTAAAAGGTCAATATCTCTTCTTAGATGCTTCTTCCTAAAGCAAAACTCATTCAAATCCTTAAAGTTATTGTTGATGCGTCAAAAATTAATTAATAATTTCTTGCGGTAGACTTAAATATTTTCTAAAGAAATAGATCTGGTTCAATAAAAAATGTTAAAAGTGCAACCCATGTTTGACATGCAATGAATGTGAAAAACGTCACATCGGAAAATTTAAAAAAATAAAATAAAAAAGATGGAAAATAATTTTCTGATCTTGTTTCACTATAATGTACTTAAGCGCTTTCTACAACACATTTTTGTTCTTAGACCACGTTGCCGTTCTTTGTTCTTTCATAGTTATGTCTTTTGAGACAAACAATATCACCATTTCTTGGTAAAATAGGCCGAAGTCTTTCGAAAATCAAGCTAAAGAACAGCCAATGAGATATTGCAAGGCAGAATCTGACATTAAATGAAAACACCAGGTGCGATTTGTGATTTTGACTTACGATCATTTTTTCGTAAGACCTTTAGTAAAACGGGACCCTGGTATCGCCTTCATCACTTTTGAAGAAAAATTTAGTTTGCAAAATATAATCCCCAATTTGAGTTGGATTTCACTTAAAAGCGGTCGCTTAGAGAATGGTCGCTTCATACAATATTTCAAATCAAATCAAATCAAATCAATTTTAATTGGTATAAGAGTCCAGTCACAGGACTGCCACCATTGACATGCATACTTCATGAGAAGTATGACAGGTCATTTTGATAGCAGGTACGTGTTTGCTTTTAGAATCGTATGACGTTGGAATAAATAAGAATCGTCCCATTGACAGTCCCAACAACATAAGATTCAATATTATCTTATTGCTATACAAATATACGCGTGATAACATCCCGTACGATATTTTCTATGATATCACATAATATTTACTTGCATTTCAGTTAGAAACATCGACGAAAACATGACAAATAGAGGTTGTAAGATAAATATAACACGTACTTAGTGTATTGTATGAAAAATATCTAACTCGGTTGAAATAATTGATAATTGTCTCGTCAGAGCCTCGACAATTTTCAATTCTCCCAACCTTGTTAGATATTTTCATTCATACAAAACACTAAGTACGTATTATATATTTATAAAATGACCTACGTAGATGGAGTGAAATAACCCCGTTGAATATTTTTGATACTGGTGTTACTACACTAGTGGAATATCTTTACAAATAAGCTAAGATTTGTTTATTTATTTATCGTCGCTACCGCAGCATATGCCCATATGAGCGACGCCCCAAGAAGACGGTGAGTTGTAACGAGGGGGGGGGGGGGTGCGAGGATACATGACAAAATTACTGCTGAGATCTGCCATGGTTCTTTAACGTGCTCGGTGTGAAGCACCGTCTCACTGACGCGACCTCGGTTTAACGTCTTATCCGAAAGTCAATTAGTTCGTTAGTGTGCTAGCCCGGGAATCAAACCACGCGGTCGAACTTCATTGGTTTTTAAGTCCGATGCTCTACCAACAGAGCTAATCGGACTGATAAGCTAAGAACGGACAGCAACGTTATGTTTTCGTTGAGAAAATGACGTCATGTTGACTTGCTGACGTTATTTCGCTAACGGCTTTATAAGTTTCGCAGAATAATATGAATCAATGAATGTCGAAATTTTCCCAGTTTTTCACAAAATTTGGTTCATAATGTAATTTGAACATAAAATTTGTGCTAAATAATACCGAGTTTATAAAACTCGTCATCTAAAACAGATAAAAAATCGACACAGCCTCGGTTTTTTTCTATTTATAGATGACTCGTTTAATAAATTCGATATTCAATGACCACTCATTCAACATCCTTTGCCCACTTTATCTGAGATTATGCTTGTTTTGAAGTGACTTTCTATAATGGCCGCTAAATGAAAGTGGTCGCTAAATAAAAGTGGTCGCCAAATGAATGTGGTCCAATGGAAGTGGTCGCTCGAGCAATATCTAAAGTAATTTCAAAAGTGGTGCAGGAATCCATTGTTAGCTTCTCCATTTGTTAAAAGCGGCCACGGTAAAATCCACCATTCAAGCAAACAAAGTATCAGAAATCATGCCATGTATATACATTGTATATTATTGTGATATTAAACCAGATACGACATATCAAGTTCAAGGGTTTTTACATTGAACTAGTAAGTACGGGTGTCCAAAAACTAAGTCCAAAACATTTTAATCCACCGCGAAGTCATTCAAAGATTAATTCGTAACAAAGAAAATTAAATTATTATAGGCAATTGATCCAGCACTTTGCTAGTTCGGATGGTGCTTATCGTCATTTTTACCGTATTTCAGTCTAATAGCAGCAGCAAGACCTGAGTGGAGCACCAAGGGCTAGTGTTACAGTGAAACGCGTCGACGATGCGTTTGTAGAAACGGTGATAAAATCGACCACTAGTCGCGACTGATTGCTGCATCGGCCGATATAATCATGAATGGAAGGGGTTTTTTGGGGGGAGGGGGGAGGGGGGGATCGGCGACTTGTCGGTGTGTTTCATCTCAAGTTTAAGCCAGCCGACTAGTAGGCGACGTTTTTTAGATTTGAGGAAGAAATAGAGATTAATCGTTTGATTCAGTGTATGATCGATTTATATTTGATTGAGTGAATAATAAAAGCTATATTTTCACGAGTGGCGGAGCCATGAGTGAAAATATAGTTTTTGTTTTCCACGAAAAGAAATACTAGTAAACAATCGATTTTACTCGAATTAACAAACGATTATTCTATTTCTTTAATGCTTAAATGAGTGAAAATTGTTAGGACAATTTTTTTTACAGGGCGTCAATTTGAACGTGATTGTTCATGAAAACGTTACTTGTTTGGCTCCGCTTAGATGACGTCAGATAGAGTGAAATGAACGAAAGCGGGGTATAAGTTTATGGTAATTTCACTGGTCACGGCAGTGAGTTTATCTAAATGATATTCTACCGTCACCTCGATTAACCACCGTAATGCACGAAAGAAAAAAATGTATCGATGACTAATCGTCGCTAATCGGCCGGGCTACGGCCGAATTTGTGCACATCACAGGCCTAATTTTGTGTCTTCTGACTGTTTCAATTCTGTTTGGTATCGTCGACTCAGCGCGAAACAGTTTTAACTACATGTACCTATATGTTTATAGGCAGCTACAACTATTACGCGCTGAGCCATCGATATGTACTGCCACTAGGGGTCGGAGCCATGGCTTCGTGTTTAAAGATCGGGAACATCGTATCGTATTCCAACATGCACTCGGGAACCCTCGGCGATTCTACGGAATAGACCTCGGGAATAATAATGGCGCAGCCATGCAAGCGCGTCATATCGCACGTGGGTCAATATGACGTCACAAACATTAAGGATGACGTTGCAAAAAATAAAATCAACGTAAGGTTAGAATTGTGCATTTTATAATTTGAAAACAAAACGCAGTGTTTTACTGCGTTTTGCCTTCAAATTATAACATGCCAAAATGAACTCCACAGACGATCGGAAAACATTAAAGGAATATACTTATTTTCAAGCGTATTAACCAAAGTACCACCAGGAGCCGAATTACGGAAAAATTGACCAAAAATCACTTCACTTACGTCCGAGGTACTTTCCAGTTTACGGAAAAGTCCGAGCGATGATCCGAATGTGCCAACATGTTGTAACGATAGTGCTTAATACCACTTTTTTTTTTTTATAGTTTTCCAGTTTTATTGCGGCGGATGAAGACTCAAGCTTATTTAATTGATTCCCGAATTTCTCATATCAATAGGGTACCACTAAAACATCCTATATGACTTTCCAGGAGAGTGACGTCACTTTTCCTAAGGCCTCGTATTCATAGAATTTTCCTTCACCGGTTTTTACAAATTTTGTGACGCTTTATCGTCACAAGTAACGTTATCTTATTTTTAAAAATTGTAGGTTTCTTTTAGACAAATAAATAAATAAATAAATAAATAAATAAATAAATAAATAAATAAATAAATAAATGAATAAATAAATAAATAAATAAATAAATAAATAAATAAATAAATAAATAAAATTAAAAAAAAAAACTGCATAGTATACTATTAAGCATTTACATGTTATTCTTATAATAGGACTAGTTAACATTCCGAGTAAAAGGAAATTCTAACAATCTTCGAAGGATATTTTGTTCCATAAATTCAAGCATTATATTATACTCTGCGAAGTAGAGGGGGATATATTAGTTTCACTTTGTCTGTCTGTCTGTTCGTAGACACTATCTTTTCCGGACTCTAACTCGATCATAAAATTTTGTACAATTGTTGCCCATGACCAAGTTAAGTGCTCAATATTTTCATGGTAACGAAGTTCAAATGTCAAGGTCAAGGTCACAATTGAACTGGTCCTTAAACAGAATCCGGACTCTAACACAAGAATGAAGTGATCCAAAATCGTTAAACTTTGAATAATTGTTGTCCATGACCCAAAGAAGTTCATAAGTTTTTAAGGGTCTGCAGGTCAAAGGTTTAGGTCACAATTGAACTTTGTCTACAAAACGTTTCAGAAATCTAACTCAAGGACCAAGTGACTTAATATCAAGAAACTCTATGCGATCGTTGCCCGTGATCGAGGAGCATGCGTCCTATTGTTCTTTGTCATGCAGGTCAAAGGTCAATGTCACAATTGAACCTTTCCATAAACGATTATTGGACTCCAATTAAAAGGCCATGCGACCTAGAATTATGACTTGTCGGGAACGCATGAAACGAATGTAAATTGGAATCGACGACGTGCATTGCCAATTCTTTGTGACTTTAGCGTAACAAATGAAATCTGAAATTATCGCACCACCACAATGCCTCCTAGTCTCAAACAGCTGTCTTACGTAGGTTTATTATCCGCCCAATGGTTGGTGACAAATGTCGGAAAGGAAATTAATGGCTCAGCGCGAAACAGTTTTAACTACATGTACCTATATGTTTATAGGCAGCTACAACTATTACGCGCTGAGCCATCGATATGTACTGCCACTAGGGGTCGGAGCCATGGCTTCGTGTTTAAAGATCGGGAACATCGTATCGTATTCCAACATGCACTCGGGAACCCTAGGCGATTCTACGGAATAGACCTCGGGAATAATAATGGCGCAGCCATGCAAGCGCGTCATATCGCACGTGGGTCAATATGACGTCACAAACATAACTAAGGATGACGTTGCAAAAAATAAAATCAACGTAAGGTTAGAATTGTGCATATTATAATTTGAAAACAAAACGCAGTGTTTAACTGCGATTTGCTTTCATATTATAACATGCCAAAATGAACTCCACAGACGAGCGGAAAACCTTAAAGGAATATACTTATTTTCAAGTGTATTAACCAAAGTACCACCAGGAGCCGAATTACGGAAAAAATGACTAAAATCACTACACTTAC
The DNA here is from genome assembly GCA_948146395.1 of Fragum whitleyi. NCBI lineage: Eukaryota > Metazoa > Mollusca > Bivalvia > Cardiida > Cardiidae > Fragum > Fragum whitleyi. The sequence continues at coordinate 50,616,962 of OX411558.1, forward strand.
GTCCAAGGTACTTTCCAGTTTACGGAAAAGTCCGAGCGATGATCCGAATGTTCCAACATGTTGTAACGATAGTGCTTAATACCACTTTTTTTTTTTTTTTTTATAGTTTTCCAGTTTTATTGCGGCGGATGAAGACTCAAGCTTATTTAATTGATTCCCGAAATCTCTCATATCAATAGGGTACCACTAAAACATCCTATATGACTTTCCAGGAGAGTGACGTCACTTTTCCTAAGGCCTCGTATTCATAGAATTTTCCTTCACCGGTTTTTACAAATTTTGTGACGCTTTATCGTCACAAGTAACGTTATCTTATTTTTAAAAATTGTAGGTTTCTTTTAGACAAATAAATAAATAAATAAATAAATAAATAAATAAATAAATAAATAAATAAATAAATAAATAAATAAATAAATAAATAAATAAATAAATAAATAAAATTAAAAAAAAAAACTGCATAGTATACTATTAAGCATTTACATGTTATTCTTATAATAGGACTAGTTAACATTCCGAGTAAAAGGAAATTCTAACAATCTTCGAAGGATATTTTGTTCCATAAATTCAAGCATTATATTATACTCTGCGAAGTAGAGGGGGATATATTAGTTTCACTTTGTCTGTCTGTCTGTTCGTAGACACTATCTTTTCCGGACTCTAACTCGATCATAAAATTTTGTACAATTGTTGCCCATGACCAAGTTAAGTGCTCAATATTTTCATGGTAGAAGTTCAAATGTCAAGGTCAAGGTCACAATTGAACTGGTCCTTAAACAGAATCCGGACTCTAACTCAAGAATGAAGTGATCCAAAATCGTTAAACTTTGAATAATTGTTGTCCATGACCCAAAGAAGTTCATAAGTTTTTAAGGGTCTGCAGGTCAAAGGTTTAGGTCACAATTGAACTTTGTCTACAAAACGTTTCAGAAATCTAACTCAAGGACCAAGTGACTTAATATCAAGAAACTCTATGCGATCGTTGCCCGTGATCGAAGAGCATGCGTCCTATTGTTCTTTGTCTTGCAGGTCAAAGGTCAATGTCACAATTGAACCTTTCCATAAACGATTATTGGACTCCAATTAAAAGGCCCTGCGAACTGGAATCATGAAACTCTTTACAATCGTTACCCATGACGTTTTTGTATTGTGCCATGCAGGCCAAAGGTCAAGTTCACAATTGAACTTTGTTCAAAAACGATTTCTGGACTCCAACTGACAAAACAAACAGACTCGAATCATAAAACTTTAAACAAACGATGACTATGGCGCAGTGAAGTACTTTTTTGTGTATGTGCGTGTTTGTGTATGTTTTGTTGTTGTTGTATTCAGTTCAAAGGTCAATGTCACAATTGACGTTACTAATGAAACTGAAGTAATTGCTTTTGATTCGTGAAATTTTATACAAGCTCTCACAACTTTAACAAATGCTTCAGGGGCCCGTTTTACTAAACCTGTTGCGAAAAAATCAAACGTTATTCAAAATCACAAATCGTACATGGTGTTTCATCTATTGTTAGATTCTGTCTTACAATATCTCATTAGAATCGCCTTTAGATCAAGACGATTCCAATTAGATGATGCATGGCAGTATCCTATATTTATTATTTACGTCTGTAGAAGCAACTTTGATTTTCGACTTACGCAAAAGATGATCGTAAGATGTTTAGTAAAACAGGTTCCTGGGGCCCGTTTTACTAAACATCTTACGATCATCTTTTGCGTATTTCAAAAATTTAAGTTGCTTCTACAGAAGTAAGTAAATATGGAATTCTGTCATGCAACACCTCTTTGGAATCGTCTTCTAAAGACGTTGTCAATGAGATATTGCAAGGCACAATCTAACAACGAATGAAAACACCAGGAACAATTTGTGGTTTTGACTTACGATCATTTTTTTCGTAAGATGTTTAGTAAGACAGGTTCCTGGATCGTGCTTCCTACAGAAGTCACGGGTACATCTCGCCCTAAATATGTGGGTCACACATATGATAAGCGAGCGATGAATTATTTCTGGTTGCAAACACATTATGGCTGATTGTTCACTAATGTCACTTAAATTAGGACAAGATGCTGAGGGTATAAGTCCGCTTTGCAACACCTCTTATGACGTCTTGAAACGAAAAATTTAAAAGTACCATTCATGTTTGGAAGAGTATATGAAAAAAGGGCGTAAGTTGTTCTTGTTCTTTTCCATAAATGATATATTTTGAAAAATTTGGAAAAAAAATGTCAAAAAATAATTGATTGAATAACATAAACTTCAAAGGAGACTTCTTATTTTGAATAATATGCAAAACTGTTTTAGGAATTGTCCCGATAATATTTTCCTTAAACAACAAAATGATTGATTTGTTAAATTGTATTAATTAACTTGCTATATCAGTATAGTCAGTAAATTCAGACAGGAGAGCGATCCGGGCCCCTTAGCGCCTCTACTTAAAGGTAAGCACAAAAGAATAGATTCGTGAGTGATTTGTAAGTAATTTTATTCATTCGTATGTGTTACAAGATGTCCGAACCAGGATATCCACGTGTCCTCACTTTATAATTTCTGGTGTCATTAACTCAAACTGAAAGGGAAAAGATGAAATAGTAATGTACATGTACTCCCTCCGAGTGTTACAATATTTCTGTACAAAGCTGAAAAGCTAAAAACATTAAATGAAATATTATCACAATTTATAAACTAGCGAAGCTCGACAATTCTAAATGCTGGATAGTTTCTGCATATCAATGCCGACACTGGAATAAAGCCAGTTAAATGGATTTTATATATGAATAAAAATTGTCTTGAGGCTGATATTATGGCCACTTAATCATGTGAAAAGTTACACAGTAAAAGATATAGGAGTAAGGAGTTTTGACAGAATATGCAAGTTGCACGTAAAACCTTAACCAAGATTTATTAAGTCAGAAATAGGGCAAAGGTTTCTCTGAAATGAATCTTTGGTAAAGGCCCAATATTTTGATAAGAGACAAATATAACGGTCACAGAATCCCACACAAAGCTTCAGGTCAGTAGCATAATTAGAATAAGAGATGTGGCATTGCACATAGAACTTCAACCAAAACATTTTAAGGCCGAAAAGGGTTAAAATCTACCAAATCAAATGTCAGTGTAATGAATTTTGCCTTCGTGATGATGTTATGGCCACATGAACATGTGTAAGATTTCCAAGCAATACGTAGAAACAGAGAAATTTAAGATTTACATCAGTTGCGCGTAAAATCTTAACAAAGAATTTCCAAGTAAAATGAAGGTATAAAGTTCAACTTAATTCAATATGACCAGTATAAATCTTTCCCTAGAGGTTGATGTTATGGCCATATCAGCATGCGCAAAGTTTCAACGCAATAGCTTAAATAAGACCAGTGACATAAAAGGTATAGAACCTATGCAAGTAAAAACTTTACTTAGTATTTCTTAGTTCGAAATGGGATTTAATTCCATATCTTTGCCTAAAGACTAATATTATGATCAAAGAAGCACGAACAAAGTTTCAATGCAATAACTTTATTTTTTTTTAAAAAAAAACCAACATGTATTATAGAAAGTCAGCAAGGGAACTTAAAAATTTAACTTTGATGTCTTAGTGTCGAAAAGGTTGAAATTTCAGACAAATTAAATGTGTGATAGGGCGAATCTTTGCCCAGAGATTGATATTATAGTCACAGAAACATGAGCAATGTTTCCAAACAAAGGCTTTTATCAAAACATAGAACATGCATTACAGAAGGTCACCAGTTGAATGTTAAACTTAACTTAGCAAAGCCTCGACAGTTATCAATTTTCCCAACCTCGTTAGATATTTTTTTTCTCATACAAACACTAAATGCGTATTATATATATTATGCTAATTGAAGCAAGAGCACTGTTTCCTAGCAACATCTTGAGAAGAACCAGTACTATTGTAGCTATCGAGCAGTTGTACGTAAAAAATAAACATTTATAATTCTAAATCCAAAAAGGGTTGGATTTAGATCAAATTAAATGTCAGAATAATGAATCTTTGTGTAAATGTTAATATAATTGTCACAGAGGCACGTGCAAAGTTTCAGAGCAAATAGAAATAGAGATACTCAAAAAAAAACTTTTCTGAACTATCATTTCCAATGATTCTAAAAATAAGTGCTTATTATTTTCACCGGAATAAATGTTTAAACATTTCTAATGTTCAGCAAATGTGTATAAATAGCTGACGTTTTGTTGGATCTATTTAGTATTTCTCAAAAACACAAAATGCAGAAAATACAATAGACCTTTTCGCGATAACTTTCGCACATGCGCACAAATACTTCCGGACGGCAATAAATACTTCCGCGTGATTGTTTACATTAGTTACCTACGTAAAGATTTACAACCGGGAGTTTTAAAAACGTTAAGTGACCGATTGGTCGATCATTGGCGAAAAAGAAAAATAGATGGGTGAAGAGGAGAGTTAATTAGACCGTGACATGTAAAAATAAACCTCAGTACTCAGTTTATAGCCGCTGTTCGCTTGAATCCGGACTATCATATAACAGGCATTTCACGGGAATCTACTGGTTTACAGAGGCGTATAAAGGCATTTTTTACGAACAACTATTTGCAAAATTTATGATTATATGATATTGTTTTCATCCTTACTTCTACTTGGTACTCCCAGGCAATCAATACTGATTATTAATGGGAGGGAAGTGGAATCAAGCGGGATTAGGCCAAAGAACTTAAAAATAACTGGCCATTCAATTTTAAGCCATTGAAGTTTCCAGAACATTTATTAGCCGATTCAATATCACAACACCAAAATTTGCAATAAACCAAATTCATACAGAACTACCAAGGTGATGACAATATCCTAAATTTTATGACTTTCAAAATTTTTAAAGAGCCATTTATAAGTACTTCAAATTTCTCTAATGTCAGTGCATGTACTTGCCAATTTAATACTATTTCAAAGAAATACACTAGTTAAAACATGACCAAAGCTCAATTTGTATCCAAAACAATAAAATAAATTGTACATCTCAAAGACAGGTAGGACTATTTTAATCATTATTGTGACTAACTTTAGGAATAGCACAATGAATCAGCAAAAGATAACTAGATCATAACTGATGACAAAGCCTTTTAGAGAGATATTTATAGCATTGCACATATTCACTGGGCTAATTTTGATTTCAGGGCTTTAATTCAACCATAATGACAGAAAACCAGCACCAAAGCTACAAGTACATTATCAGGTCTAACTTATAGAGGAACAGAATTTTAAAATTTTCTATCTTGAAATGTGTAAAATCCTAAATGCCTTCAAAATGAAAATTGTCTATGTTTCCTTCTTTATATTTCAATGAAAATTTGGTGGTTTATAAAAAAAAAGACGTAAGCCTTCAATTTGGTGCACTTAGAAATAAATGTCATGCCAAACATTTATTTCTATGTAAAGTTAGGCCATTAAAACTAAATATGAAAGTTGACAATAGGGCTTTAGGTATTTTCTCTAAAAATCTAGGGGCCCAGCCCAAAATCTAGTAGCTATGGGTGACTGGGCCCCAGTTTGTCTTTTTCCCTGTCTCTGATGTATGAGACGGGGCTAGGTGCACCCCCTTTCACAAGTGCAGGATGCGATATTCACCAAAAGAAAAAGTGAAATATAAATATTGATACATTTTACAATGAAGGCAAATCATTCAATCACCTTTTTGCTTTGAAATGGTTATGATAAGAAATGTGATCATGGACCTTTTGAGGTCCTAAGTGTGCAAGGTATAGATAAAAGCCAGAAAAGGGTTCAAGTAAAGACTTAAATGAGGTTGAAAACTCATTAACTCTTCAAAGAGGCTAAATTGTGTAAACATTTATTAGAAGATTTTATTAATCAAAGATATTTTTTTTGTTTTGAAGTTAAACATTTTATCTAAAACTTTAATGGTTTTATACCAACATGTATACCTAATGTTATCAATGATTAAAGTAATAAAGTAATAAAAGATATATAAAAATGCTAAGTTCTAGCAACATCTGTACTTTGGGGGGTGAAATATTAAAGTAATGGTCAAAGTCCATTGATTTTAAATAAATCTTCAGTAAAAAGAATGAAAAAAGTGGAATCAGGTTGATGTTAATGCATATTCATTATTTTTATTGTTCTAATTGTTTATTGTATGATCTGTTTTACCAAAATCCATTCATTCATCCATCCATTCATATGATTGTTTAGAGGAAATTCACCTCAAGTTAAAGTGAAAATGGCCTTCAAGACATTTATATAAATTATCAGAAAATGCATACATGTACTAAATAAAAGCTCCCTGACCATGTTATGCATACCCGGGCGTGTTTATCAGGAGAAGTACGGTTATCTAATCTAATCTTCTCTTAGTGAAAATTATTCTTCATGGGATGAAAGTGAAATGGGATATATATCATGGGATATATAGTGTCTATGGAAACACAAATTCTGTCTTTGAACTTAGGACAGTGGGTTTCAGGTTGAAAAAGAAGTGTTTGAGAAACACAATTATGTTTTCGAAAAACACTTTTATTTTTAGATATTTTACCTTGAAGGTTAACCTTGACCTTAATTGTAACATGAACTTGACCTTGGTATCTGCTGCAAATGAAAATATGTACATGTTAAATAGGAGCATTTCTTCTTAAAGTATGACATACCTACAGATGCTTGTTAATGAGACATATCTTCATGCCAAAAAAAATAATTTATCTTGTTAAATGTTAAAAGTAAAAGACAATGTTATTTCACTTTTGGTCTCATTTTGAAAACTGATTTGACCTTGATTTATGACCTTGACCTTGACCTTGATTGTGCATCAGCAGATATTGATCATTGAGATCTCTATCATCATGCCAAATAATTATGAACATTGCATTTTAAATAGGTTTGACTTGAAAGTGATTGGCAAGGTTAAATGGTTTGTTTAAGTTTTTCATACAGACAGACCAACAGATAGAAAGATGAACAGACAGAAAACAGTATGCTCTGGTTCAGAAAAAAGAACCTTACTAATTTGTTTAACTTTTTGTACCCATGTAATCTTCAATTCAAAAAATAAACTACTAGACAAATTTCAAAGAATGCTAAAATTGAAAAAATAAAGCAAAAATGTGTACAACTAGAATGGTTGTCCAAACATAACTTGAGTCAAGCCAGCAGAAGCTGAGTTTCAATACATGTATTTGACCATTCAGTGTCTCAGACAAGCTCAATTTCAAACCTTGACCTGTAACCTTTACCCTGGACCTATCTGAAAATTTGTGACAAATGGCACCACCCTGCTCATATGATAGATAACAATTGTGCCAAGTTACTCTGGGATCCATCCAAAACCAATTTACTTAAAGTTGTGCCCATCAAGATGCATGCTTAATGATTTGCTATAAAATTGCTTGCATACCTCAATGAAAAAAATATAAGCTTGAGCACAAAGAAGTCCCCCCATAAAAAAAAGATGCCTCATTTTGTTAAAATCTTTTCTTTGAAGCTTGACAATATTGCTTGTTTTGACCAGGTTTATTTTATGGATTTTAGGTTTTTATGTGGGTATGAAACTTAAATCCTAATCACACCTATTATGTATGAACTGGCTTTGCATATTGATATATGTTGTTCAGTTTAAGTGTCATACCTCCATGAATTAAATTGTATAAACATATTCTTCATCTCTATAATAAAGGAGTTATATGGTTTGGACAAATTGGGATAAACTTACACACTCAGGCATATGATCAACTTGTCATAGTGACAACTTTGTCTTTCTCAATGTATGCAGACATGACAAAAATTGTGAGAAAAAAGGAGGAATTTTTTGTAGAAAACAGTTTCTTCATTTTCCTTAATATTTTCTCAGTATTTTTCTTTGTTTTAAAGAGTTTACCCTTTTCCTTTCAAGATAAAAGGAACTTAATTTGCATGCAAGTTTTGGAATGAACTGATTTATTCCAAAATGTTTTATTGTTGGGTATGTCCCTATTTCATACCTACATGAACAAAATTTTAAACGTTCAGCTTTAATGTGTGCTTGTACACAAAATAGCTCCATAAAATTTCTTAGAATTGGTTATATGTTTCTTTATCATTTTCATGCTGTGTCATAAGATTGCAAGAGATTTTGTTTTTCATTTCATGGGAGTATGAGCTGAACATTTGTGTATGAATCAGCTTAGTGTATTCATACAATGTGGTTAGATTTTTTGGTAAGTACCTCCATGGCAATGAAAAAAATATTTTCTCTATCTCAAACATTTGCAAATGAATAGATCTGCTCCCTACCCCCATTTAACTTCTAAGAGCAATTACAATGTACATGATTCCTGAGCCTGCAACTTTTCTTTTGTGCACAGTTAAAAAATACCATCAGATATAATTCTGACTCAGAAAAGCATGTGCATTAAGCATTAAGCTGAATCTAATGAGAATTTCAAGAATATTTGGAGTTTGAATATTTGTCAAATCAATTGCTGAACACAAAACAGTTGTAACTGCCTATAGAATTATAGGCTGTTTACAACTGTTTTGCACTGAGCAAACAAATTCTTTGCTGAATTAAATTTTGCTTTGTGATTTTTCTCTTATTAAGCCAGTTTCATTGAGATTTCTGGCAAAAAAATGAGAAAATCACTCAATATCTTGCCCCAAAATGATCACTGACTACTGATCACTAAGATTTAACCCATACCCAGACAATATAATTTCACATTTGTCCGAATTCAGATTTGGTCTTGACATTAGAAGAAGCTTTGAAAATTATTGTCTTCTATATAGAAAACTTAGTGAAAGAAACAGTTTGTTTTGATCAATTTCTTGCTGCATTTCCACAATCTTGTCCAAAGTTAGTCTTTTAATTGGAATTGAAGGTGTGATTATATACGAATGTGTTTAACTTGGAATACTTTTTCTTCACATGTTCGCACAAGGTTGAATAACCTGAAATTATACTTTTTTGGTGGCCCAAGTATTTAATAATCCTGAAGAACATATACCAAGTTCAGCTGTCAAGGCTGTTCTTTGATAGATACATGTTGCAAGTAAAATGTTTGAAAATAAGTGATGATAATTTATAAAAAAAGGTAAATGTCTCTTGACATTTTAATATATTTTATCATGACTTAGAAGAATAGACTGATAATTAGCTGTACTTCATCTGTATAGATGCATTATATTCAATTTTGATACTAAAAGATCTTCTCACATGAAATCATGTATGTAACAAGGGATTTTTTTCTCCATTTTGTCTAGAAAATGTAACATTGCAAATTTAAGAGACCCTTGACATGACAAGGGACCAAGTTTGAAGTTAATTTAAGTTACTTATTTCTGCAAGGGGAAGAGTGCACAAAGCATCCTAAATGACCAGGCTTGTTATTTTTTGCTTGGATGATTTTTTCAATCTTATTTTGACTTTAGACCTTAATATGCACCTTTTAAGAAATTAAGATGCATAATGATTAGACTGAACTTGAACTAGTGTGAGCACTTATACCACAATATGTATATTTGTACATTTATTTAAAAGATATTTAAATCATCAGTATCTTTTTGAGTTCAATTTTAAATTTAAATTTCAAACGTTGTTGTAAAGGATTCCATGATTCATTATTCTACTGAAATATGACATGATAACATGGATTATGGATTTTTTCAAAATAGTACCTTACATAAGACACAATAAACATTTGCATCTACAGCAAACAATGTAAAATGGTATCAATATATCTTTTAAGGGTAATCTAAATGTCAAAAAGACAAAAAAATTAAGAAAAAGCATCTTCTTTTTTTCCTAGATAGGCACATGTTTTGGGGCTGTTCCCCAGTAGACACCAAGTTATGTTTTCATAAATCATGCATAGCATTTATGTGTTTATAGTTCTTGAAATCTTGGTTACACATGTATCTGAATGAGCAAAAAATCTCATGAGTTCAAATTTGCCAAGTGTAAGCTTAAAGAAAATAATCAGATTCCACTTGAAAGCATTTAAGAAATGAAAAGTTTCATATACATGTCATTCAGTTACATATCTAGAAGGGGTTTATTTGCCCTAACCCCTTTCCTCTGCAGTCTTATTAATTTTGTTGTCCTGGAAAAACTCAATCAATTTGGTCAATCATAGAAAAAAAACCTCATTTGTAAGTTGAATCTTCTTTCAACAAATTCTGTCCTAGTAATGTAAACAAAATTGAATTTTGACAAAGTAGGAATATAAAAAAAGCTACTTACCTGTACATGGAATATGTTAATTGATAATAGCATGCATGGTTTTTGCTAGACCTAGCTATGGACAAGAACAAAGGCTATGGTCTCACACCTATAGTTCCGCTTGTCATTATACTTGAATACTTCGTCTCAGTAGATTTGTTGAGATCCAAGTCTCATCTTCTACATCATGTCAACTCTGGTACATAAAAGTCGGTCCACTTCCAGTGTATTAATATAGTACTGAAGGCTGATGGCTGCTTATTAATATAATTATGTCAGTTAACACATGTTTAAGATGATTGTAATGTCTGTCATACATTATTTTGAAACTTAGCACTGATGTTGCAGCAAAGATATGTTTCCATAATGGGTTGCACAGTTCAATTACACACAGTATACAAAAAGAGTTGAGTCTTACTGTCTTTACAGAGCACAAGAAAACAAGGTTTTACTATAACAGTTGACCTCAGGTGGTTGAATCAGAAAACTCACTAAAAATTTCACTAAAGTGGGTGTAATCAACATTCTTTATGAGTTTAAATAGTTGAATGAGATAAAAAACTTTTTCTTCTGTAGTAGGCCTATAACAAGTTTAGTAAATCGTTTTTGAGATTTTTTTATAGGATGCAAGTCCTATTTTAAGAAATGGATACCACACAGAGGAGCAATAAATAATCTAAGAAAGGTCGAACTATTGTCTTGTACACAATTAGTAAAGAGTCTACTTCTAGGTGTCTGAAAGACTGGTATTGATTAGGACCACACGCTGGTTACCACGATTCACGGTAGTATTCATGTGGTTATCAAATTTCATTTTTTTAAAGAGTATGCCCAGATCTTTTTCACTCGCCACTACTTTCAATGTTGATATATGCTCGCTGGGCAGTGGACAAGCTGTCGGCTTGTTAACTATCCAAACTATTCTTGTCCCTAAGTTCTCAGGAAATCAGAATGCCGGTACATACTTTTCCGTAGTGTATTGGTCTTGTAACAAGCGAAATACTTCACGCCGTTTTACCTAGTTTAAATCTGCCGCCTTGACATGTATTGACGTAAGTTACTAATGTAAACAATAATGCGGAAGTATCCTTGCCGTCCGGAAGCGTTTGTGCGCATGCGCGAACTACCGGAAAAAAGAAAACACGAAAAGGTCTATTTACAAAGCTTGAGCTGAAAGCAGATCCAAAAAGTCTACGACGTGGTAGGCATAACAATTGCTGTCTTTAAGGTATCCGTTACGTGGTTATTTCGTGTAGTTTTTTTTTCTTAACGTAATTGACGTTGTGATGTACAGAATTAATGAATGTAGTTTCCAATCTGATATACCAAACTAACGTGAGAGCGCATATATGCATAGATAATAGAATGGTTAGGAAAACCGTCATGGCGCACGTCCACGCAACTTTCCGTGTTAATTGACAATTTAACTAATCCAATCTAAAATTATTAAATAGGCTCAAATAACCTGTCCCTCTTTTTTGTATGCCTGCCTAAGCATATAAAAAAGAGAGACACATTATCGTATGTATACTTACTAATGGGCGCATATATACATGCGGTAGGCATAGCAATCATTGTCGTTCTTAAAGCCGTTACGTCGAAATTAAAGCGTTTCGCGTTATCGACGTTAAAATGCACCAACACATGACGACAATTTTAGTACACAATACTTACGTATGTGCACAGATATACATGTGGTATGCATGACAATCATTGTCGTTCTTAAAGCCGTTACGTCGTAATTCCGTACAGCGTTTCGCGTTATAGACGTTGAAATGCACCAACACATTTCGACAATTTTAGTACACAATACTTACGTATGTGCACAGATATACATGTGGTAGGCATGACAATCATTGTCGTTCAGAAAGCCGTTGCGTCGTAATTCCGCACAGCGTTTCGCGTTATCGACGTTGAAATGCACCTACGCATGACGACAAATGAAGTACACAATACTTACTTGTGAGCACAGATATACATGCGGTAGGCATGGCAGTCGTTGTCGTTCAGAAGGCCGTCACGTCGTAGTTCCGTGCAGTGCTCCGCGCCGTTGACGTTGTTGGGTTCATTGACGTCCCATAGTTGTTTGTTGACGTGTTGTCGACTGTGGTTCCACACGTAGGTTGTATTGTCCATGATGTTTGTCCCTCCTACCCAGAATTCACCGTAATCTGAAATTTTGGAGAACCGGAAGTGAGTTAAGAAGTCTGGCTGTGTGGTTCTTTGGCCACCCCAGTGATGAAAACTGACACAGCAAAAGAGCAATACGATCAAGATAAAATCAGTCGTTATCACAGCGCAGTTAGTAGTGCGACGTTCTATCATTCAAAGGGTCCCGACTTCGATTCCCGACGGCGGAATTCATCCTTTTCAACTTTATGTCTTCCAACAATTGGTTGATTATCGTTTACCTGTGGAGTAGCAGCTGGAGGCTTTGAAAGGATGTAATTGTAGAACTGATGTGAAAAATACCAGGAATCTACTGTTAGGTACTCCAGCAACATAAACATGGAATGTCAGTTACTGGTGAATAAAAGTTCGGCTGAATCGTTAACAAACAACGTAAAAGTGAATTACCTCCCTTATCTTGTATGTAACTTGTCAGAAACTGTTGAATAGGCTGGTCATATATCTCAGCTAGCTCGTTTCCTCGGGCAACATATTTGCATATTTGCTAAAATTTTAAAAAATGATGAAATAATTAATAAATAAACGATTTTGCGATTTCTATAATTACTATTCAAATGTTTCATAGAAACGGGATTTCGCTTTTTCGTCTTCAAAACGAAAACGTTTTTATCATAATGATAAATTTGTAACTTGAAATGTATATTGCAACAATTGGCACAAAAGTAGGCAAACATTGATGATAATAATGATAGTATTGAAACAAATACCAAATACCAAATCACGCAAAAAACTGTAAAATAGGGTATTTAATAACTCACAATTGAAACATGTTCGGGACGGGAAAAGCTTTCTCACATTTTTTTCCATGGTATATATTTACTTTGTATGTTGTAAATTAAAAATTTCAATATATCGTCTGAAAAAAAGCCTCTACTTGCCATGGCCTCATACCAGCTCACTTTGTTCGTACCAGCGAAGAAACAAAAATTTCTGAAATTTACAAACCCCCTCGGACATGAACGATGGGTGCTTTCTGGGACCTCTGTAAGTGAAAATACCGTAAAAATTCTAATAGAGCTCCATACTCTAATAAAACCCCATCCCACTTTTTTTCGGAGGTTGAAATCGACCATTTTTTTATGTTATCCGTCAGGTGAAAAGAGACCATATGGGTTCAGTGCTCGTGTAAGTCGGTTTAAAATAGAGTAGACATTGACTCTTGAAATTCTTGGGGTAAAAACTCATTTTAAAGAAGTCAAAACATCACAAAAAGCAAACTGTGAGTAAAATTTTACAGTGTAAATTGACCTTTTATTTTTATGATTTAAAAGGGAAATGAATAAGTAGAAATCTAAATAGTCAATGAGATAATTGAAAATCTGAGTCATAAAACCCATTCTTGACTAATAGAATTTTCTCTCTAGGCGGTCAAAGTTTTCAGACTTTTGAAGGTCTAAACCCTGGTTTTAAGGGGCAAACAAAAGCCCTTGAGTTGTTCGTAAAGTCTCAATCCTAGTCGGATAGCGCAGGTGCGCAGGCTGATTAGAGTCGAAACTTTTCACGCTTGAGTGGATTATGAATCGAAGCTCCTGATTCTCCTTTCCTATATCAGATTTCTTTCGAAATGCGACCTATGGTTGACCTCTACTGGGCCCAATTGCATTCCAAGTATTTAATTTGCGGACTTCCAAGATCTCCCATTTTCGTATGATGCGTCGCATATATATTTTCTTTCGAAAACGGACTTTTCGATAAGGACTTTTTTCAACCAAGCTGGTAATAAAAAGAGGTCGATTATCAAAAGTAAACGTGTTGAATGTTTAATGGTCATTTTAAAAAAAATGCTTAAATACAAGACAAATTATTCTGTGTAATTAATGAACTGGCAGGGCGGGGCTTAACCGTGACGTAATTTGGTGAGTTTACTTTTCAATAGTTTGGGTTCTTTCAAATTTTAGTCGGTAATCATCGTTAACGCGTGCAAATAACTGTATCCTAAAACCTAAAGGAATCACGTGCTTTGAGAGAGTGAACACACTTCATCGTTTTCACGGTTACCAATGCCTCGTAACTTCGGCTTCATTAAGCTGAAGTTACGAGGATTTGGTTACCAATCCATGATTTAAGGTTTCGAGTTATTTATGTCGACTCTCTTAGGAAGTAGGTTATTTTAGATAAAAGCTGATTTCCCTTAACCTTAAGTGCAACGACCCGTTACTTAGGCTCCGCCCTGCCAGGGTATTAATCATGGATAATATATAACCAATAAAATAACAACATACATGTATATGAATTAACAAAATAAATAAACCACTAAACAAAAAAAATAATAAATGAATAAAACAATTATATACTCTACCCATCTCTTTCCCAGCCGTAAGACACGATAACGCGCCCAAAATAAAACAGTTGTTTAAACATCTTTAAGGTCGTTTGAAACGTTTATATAGAAAGGAAAATTAACCTGGAACAGCAAAAAAGAAATGATCTAAGTTGATGCAAATAGTTTTCGTGATTTTTAATTAACGGTAAATTGATTTTCAAATTTTTATGAAAGCACCTTCGAGGAACGCAAGACTATCTCATAATTGTGGGAATTTTACTTATAAGCTCAATAAAATGAAATCATAAAACTTAATCGCACTTAGGTATGAATCAGCTCTAGTCCAGTCAAAATAGCGAAATATGGCCTCAACCCAAAACAAATTGCAAAAAAAAAACGTTCTTGGCTTTTTTGAGTAGCTTGACCCTCCCTAGATGACATACTAAAAGTGGGACAAAATCGGAAGATACGTATTTTGATTTTTCCATACATTTTGACACCCACTAGTAATGCCCGTAACACAACCAATTTAATAAGAATATTGTGTGATATACCTGGAATAAAACTGATTTGTGCAAGTCAAACTAATCAAATATCATTTGAATTACCTCTAGAAATTAAACCACAGCTTTTGTTAATGGTTTGAGTAAAATGCATGACATTTTATACATAAAAAGATAAATTCAAATTAATCTTACCCCACCCACTTGATTTAACATTAGAATGGATAGAAAAATAGCTTCTGGTATTGAAACATTTTCATATATACCCTTGTCAACAAATTCAAAACAATATCGTTATATTGGATTGCTCTATTTGTATGTCTGCCTATCCCACAGGCAATTATTTCATGACTAAAGACCATGTATACAACATTTGCTCATGTAAACTCTCCCATTAGTCACTTGATTTAAATTTTGTTACTTCCTAAGTCTAATCATATTTTGACAACATTGTTATCAGCTTATTTTTTCTGGATAATTTTCCTTTTCATTGTTACCAGATCGTGTAAAATATGTTGAAAATGGTGAGAGTTGATGAGGTACAGGACTAGTTTGGCACCTTGTCTTAAATAATAATGCACATTTGTGTTTTTGACGAAAACCTGAAACTGAAATGCCTGTGATCTGTCTGTCTAAGAATAATTTTCTGAAACTTCAATTCCAAACAATTCAAAATGAAGGTATATATATGTCACTTATCTAGTGCTACATTTCTTTTTTTAATTCAGTATAACAATGACACATAGAAACTTTTAAAATTCTGAAATTATCTTTCCTAAAACTTTAAAAGAGGCTTGGCAAAAGTAAGTTACGACACTGAAACCGTGGTCATTTACTACGCAAATTTGCTAGGGGGCCAAATTCACAAACCCATTAAATTATTTCTTGATTCGTGTTTAACATGATTAATTTATAAGCCGATGATCAAGTCAACTAATTATAAAACTAAGATTGGGGTTTCGTGAACTTTTTTTTTTTTAAATCAAAGCATTTTTCAACCATTTCAAATCTTATGCCTCGCGATATAGGGGGCGTTTGTAATCGATCTGGATGGTGTTCTAGGAGAGATTCGTTAGATAACTTCATCCCAAATTAATATTTATGCCTCACATATTCTGTCATTTCAATAATTTCGATATACAAATTGTTTGTGAACATTCACTTTGTGAAAAATTTTGAAGCATAAGCTTGTTATCATTTGTTCTTCATTCATTTTAAATCGAAATGTTGGCATAATATTCTCACAAGGTTTTTAATCATTTCAAATTTTTACTGCTAGTAAAGCATGATCTCTTTGTGTAAGTGTTTAAATTAATGACGAATACTTATCCACATCAAAATTAGTTTATTGAGTCTTGTTTTAAATTAAAATCAAAACTTCCAATGAATTTGCAATCAGAGCACTTTCCAATTCATTCCTATGCCATTCTTCAATTTAACACATTATGTTTAGAGAAATCTGCCAAATAACAAACAAAACCTGTTTCCTAAGTCAGTGTGATGCACCTGTTTGAAAATTTTCAATTTAAACTTTCTTAACGCCTAATATGAAAATCTCAAAATCTAAAGACATTCACAGTTTACCTTAGTTTGTCAATTAACTTTTAAAATAAGCATTTGAATGGGGCCAACATCACATTGCATTCGAAAGAACCAGTACCAGACAATTCCATCGTCGTCACAGCGCAGATGATTGTGCGCTGGGATTCTAATTACAGGTTTCAAGATTTGATTTCTGACAACAGCAGACCCTGTCTGATACTTGTCTCCAACCAACGGGTAGATGATTGTAAAAAATATCTTTGATTAGAAAAATGTAGCCCGGAAAGGAATTTCCTGGAAGTAGCGATGAGAAAAATCCCAGAAATCATGGTTAGGTCCTCTGTTTGCAGTGTGATGAAATTGTTAATACAGATGTTAAATCCTTTCTGAATAAAACAGGTGACTTTTTATCGGCTTTGAATTCAAAAAAAGTATTAAATTTGTGCGAACCTTATGCTTTTGAAAATATAAAATAGCTTCAAGGTTAGAATTTGTGAAAAGAACTTATATTATTTAAAAAAAAATATATCTCGTCCAAAACATTCAGCCCTAAAGTTTCAGAATATCAAAACAAACAATAGTTTATAAACATAAGGTCAAACTAGTGTGTTCTTGCAATATGTTTTCACATACGAGGGGCTATCAAAAAGTTTTGAGACTTCAAGCATATTTTCTATCGTAGATGTCCGACGACCTAGAAATTTGCATTAGTTGAATTGTATGCCTTCTAACTACGAATGTTCCAAGTTTGAGTGGAGTAGCATTAATACACTCGATTAGACCTCCACTAGCGTCGAGCTTTTTCAAGTTTACCTTATGGTTGCAAGTACACTTGTTGCGCATTCAATACTTAGTTCAACACAATTTGAATATTTTAAATCGCTTGTGTATTGCGCATTTTGTAGGAATTTCTTTCTCAACAATGAGTTTAAAACATAAAGTACCCCGAAAGCGCATCATGTGGTTTCCATAGCGACAGTTCCTAGAGAGACGCGTGGTCAAAATTGGTTGCATTTTTATATAATTAGCACTCGCATCCATATGTATAATTATTGGAAGTTTTATCAAAATCTGATGAATGATAAAAAAGATATTGCAATTGTCTCAGAACTTTTTGATACCCCCTCGTATAACTAGTATCATCCCTACCAGGCTTTGGTGTGAAAACTGGGATTTTTTGTCATATAGTTACCCCCTCCCCTCCAAACTTCATATACATGAAGGTCTTTGTGCTTTGTATAGTACTAGGTGTAGCTCAAATTCCGTATTAGGATGAGACAATAAGACAAATCCGTGGCTCTTGGTAAGATACAAATAAGCCAACGGGCTATTTAAAACTTTTTCTTAGAGAGAATTGATTTATTTTCAAAATGCTATTAAACTCTTATGTACAACAGACGGACAACCCATGAAATACGTCCTTCTTGTCATTTCTATATATATTCTAAAGAACATGCCAACCCAAGACCATATCTAATGGTTTAGATAAAATCAAATCTAAATTTTAAAAAGAATTTTTTATTATATGCTAAATAAAACTGATGAATATATTTACAGCTATTCTTAGTTACCCTTGCTCACCTAAAATTTGTTCGGGAGGGGGGGTGTTAAAGGTTCAAATCGACTTTGACTTAGACATTGAACAGACTTTGGACTGTTAAAAATGATCCAGAGCTATTTCATGAAGCCAATGTCCCTTTTTTTGCCAAAGCGACCATTTTCTACTACTTTGTTAAATGTTAAAGTGAGTGGGTGGGGTAAGATGTTTTACAAATTATGTCTAAAACCGACCAAATAACGAAGAATATCCTATTTTCAATTAGCGAATAACTTATTACAACCCACTACTTGGATTTTGATATACCGACAACTTCTACTTTAGATTTAAACATGTTTTCTGTCAAAAAGTCTTTACATGTTTAGTTGGGAAAAATCTATGATAAAAATCGCGAAAAAATCAAAATACGTATCTTCCGATTTTGTCCTACTTTATATATGTTAAATGGGTATGTCTATGGATGTCAAAAAACACAACATTGTTTTTGTTGCAATTTGTTTTGGGTCCTACCATAATTTGACTAGACTACTCTGCGTAAATTACAATATTTTCATACTTCCACAATAACTGTCCACGAGATATTCATTCAAAATTACTTCTTTTCTTTTCTGAACCCAAACTTACATAAAGCTTGCGTCGGTCGTATCTTGTGTTAAAATGGCTCCTTGTTTACATGATAAATAAAGAGAATGTTTCCTTTTATAGCTATTGAGTAAGCTCCGTTTCTTATGCTTTTGACAATTTCTGGCCTGAAACTGTTGTACACAATCCGTTTCGAACTGAAAACGCGTCTAAAATATTTTAATTTCAAAATAATGAAGTTATAGATTGAATTTCACAAAGAATATGCGTTAAAAGTGGACAAAAAAGGTAGGAATAAGATAAAATTGAAAGAAAATATTAAATGATATAAATGAATTAATTAATAATTAGGAGAGAATACAAAAAAAAGTAAAGAAAACACAGAATAGAAAATAATTTATAGACTTACTTCCTACCTTAGAATTACCTATTACCCTTGGCAGTTTTTCCTAAATCAAAGTTAGTTTGCCCTTATATAGCCGCGTACAAACAGAAATGGGCAGACCTTCTTGCTGTTTTATTGGCCCAAACTATGCTTTCTGTTTTCTGATTGACTGAGATAAACATCCGCAAGTTATGATGACAAATCCCAAAGTAAAACGTGTCTTTGTCAGCATAGAGCGCGTTCTTCAATTATGATTTTTTTCTTGTTTGCATGGAGATATGAAACAAAATATATCAGAATCTCACAGCATTTAACTTATGAAGCAGGAATTGGAGGTTAGGTTTTAAAAAAGAAAATGCTTGGAACTCAGCACTTTCTTCATTAAAAAATGCTTGTTGACCTATGGTACAAAAATTGAGCTATTCAGCGGCAATCTCTCGGATATTTTTTTAAACCATTTAGTTTATACTAATTTATTTTTAGTTCGATTGCGACGAAAGCCTAAGCTTATAGAATCGCTCTGGAACACTCAATCCTGATGTTTTCACGTCCCTGAGAGAGAGGCAATGGTTTAAACCCACTCGGCTACCCAATTTAACAGCTGGGTGAACTGGGGCTGGTTGTTAAGTGTTTTGCCCATAAACACACCCCGGCGACAGTGGGGCTCGAACCGCGGACCTCCAGGTCAAGGGTCGAGTGCATTTACCACTAGGCCACCGAGGCAGTCAAACCATTTATAGCTTTACCCTGGAATTTTCTCGTCCGCGGACAAGGGGCCTCAAAATGTACTTGTCCGCAGGTAGAAAAGCCGGATTCAGGAAAATATTAGTCATCCAGTCGTTTCCAATCCGGAATGGACGAATCAAGTAAATCAGATTTTTATTTTCCGGAACACGCCATCGTCTTCTTCCGATTACTTCCGATTACTTCCGAAGTTTAACGAGTTACTCACATCCTTAGATAGAATCAGAGTGACTCTTGGTTACAAATTCTCTTTACATCATGCACGTGAAAAGCCGGGGTCGATCTGTGATGTGCCAAATTTGTTGATCCTGTCTGTCCTACATGTAGGTTCGTCAAACGTTTAAAAACTGGACCCGCTTTGCACTTGTACTCAGGTGCATAGCCACGGGGTACACTTTCTAAACTTTAGCAAACGTTTTGCATTCTGAACTCAGCGCTGTGAAAAAGAGAGAGAGAGAGAAAAAAAACATGTTGATTTAGGAGGCTGACTAAGAGGCGAAACATTTTCTTTCCTGAACACAATCTAACTCAGTTAACAGTCTAGCATCATAACCTTCCTTTCTAAATATATAGTATGGTTTTCGAAATCAACCTCTTGGTGACCTTTGCTGGATTCAAGTCTTGTCAAAAGTATTTGATACCTGTAGTTCCAAAAATAGACCTGTGATAACCGAACAATTTCCTTTCCGAAATTACTCAAATTAGCCATAGTCAGTATACGAAAAGTTACCATGGGTCTTTGGGGTTTTCGAAGATTCAGGTAATCCCGAAACCGTAAAAAACAATGTCATGAGAAAACGCAATCGTCAGTGTGTCAGAAGCCAATATGCCAAGACTTCACTGAACTTGTGACATCGGTCCCGGGTTCCGGCGCCTGGCGGTCTTATCGGGGCTTAGTTTTGTCACTCCCATTGGTTGGTGTGTGATCCCGGGTAAACTGTTCTTGATGCTCAAGCACTGGGCCGCTGAGCATTTGACGGTCAGTAGTGGCGTTAAAGGAAGTCGGATGCCGCGGGTGTGAGAAATAACAGGATAGATTTGCCGGGATGGATTGTATAAGAAGAATTTCAAGTTAAAATATACCTCCAAAGTTGGACTATTATTTTGTATTCCGGAATTTCCGGTGAGTTAATTCGGGTCTCATGAGTAGGCTACGGCCGCGGTACAGATTGCGAATAGCCTAAGACCCCAGGCGCAGAGCAAGACCGCGCGTGCCGACTAGTGCCGGACACGCTGACGGTTTACATACAAACTCCAAAATCCAGGCCGCCTAGAGGGCCACTTAGTGAGAGGCTAAATAATATTCTATCAGAAGTTTATTTCTTTTTCAGAGTTTGCTAACTGTATATTTCCGTTTAAATTGCTTCTTGTGCAAGTCTATGCACTTACCATTCCGGACATGGGCTAGGTCAACCCGGCATCTATGACAAAGACCTTTACCGTTAACCCTTTGCTGTTTTATCCCTGCTTTTTACGTGCCTATGATTTTATGATTGGGAAAACATTGTGAAAAAAGAAGAAATTGCTTCTGACAAGCAATTTCTTCTTTTTACGCACTATTTTCTACCCAACTGAATGGTTATTTTTTAAATTAAATCCACTTTGAATTTTCGTCTGCAAAACCTTTGAATTTGGAAAGGTCCATTATTTTTTAAAACAGGAAATGGTTAAGTCCCGGCCCCTTTGGACATTGTAAAAAAAAGGTGAAAACGAAAAAGATATTGATTGATAATTGCTATTTCTGTTTTACTCCCTTTCTTTCTTCTTTTCATAATTCTTTTTTTAAAAATAATCTTCTTGACACCCGAAGGTTTGTAGATATTCACCGGTCTTAATATTCACCCCGGGACGCACCGGGACACCAAGGGACTCAATGAGACACCCCGGGACACATCAAATATGATTTATATGCAATAAATACATGGATATTATGAATATTACTTTTACAAATGTACAGATTTACTTTTTTATATGAGTAATTTACATACCTAAATTCAGTCCCAATGTGTTAGTGAAACCATTGTGTGAATTCGTATTAATATAAAAAATTAGTCCCGGGGTTCTTTTCTTATCCTGAGAGAAATCATTTGGTGTGAACAAATTTACATTGAAATTGGTCAAGACATCGTTTTATATCCGAAAAGAAAACGATTTTTGAGCTCGTATATACATAAAAAATAGTCCCGGGGTGTTTCTTCTTCCAAGGAAAATCGTTTTGTTTGTTTTCTGTTCAATTGAATTTAGTCCTCGGGTGTTTCTTATCCTATGCGAAATCGCTTAGTGAGTTTGTATTAATATGCATATAAAATTAGTCCCGGGGTGTTCCTTCTTCCAAGAGAAATCGTTTTAAATGTTTTCTGTTCAATTGCATTTAGTCCTCGGGGGTTTCTCTTCCTATGCGAAATCGTTTTAAGAGTTTGAATATGCATATAAAATAAGTCCCGGGGTGTTTCTCCTTCCAAGAGAAATCATTTTGATTGTTTTCTGTTCATTTGAATTTAGTCCTCAGGGGTTTCTTGTCCTTTACGAAATTGTTTTTGAGCTCGTATTTGCATAAAGAATTAGTCTCGGTTTTTTGTACTACATGAAATTATTTTTTAAACTCGTTTTTCATATAGAATTAGTCCCGGTATGTTTCTTATTTAACGAGAATCAGGTACAATGTAAGTTCTATCTGCCCTTTCATTAAGTCCAGGGGTGTTATTTCTTATTCAACGAAGTCTATTAACATCGACTTTTTAATCTTATTTCCCTTTGATAAACTTTGTATTATTATTTATTTTTCTGTAAATTACTTTTTTCCGAAACATCGATCTAATTCTCAGTAAACTGAGAAACGTGTCCCGGGGTTAATTAGCATACACTTTAAAATAAGGTAACTTACTTTAAGAGAGTCCTGGGGTGATGTCACATCCGTAACGTTTAATTCTCCTTGAAAATATCCTAATAATCCCTATTCTTATTCAATGGCAACTTATTTATTGTAGAATTTGTAAAAGAGTTGTTTTGTTGTTTCTTTTTTAAATAAAATTGCATGCTCTTCCACAATCAGTAACGGTTGGGTGTCCCGGGGTGTCTGTCTCGATACAATGATATCATCAAAATAAGTGTAATACCAATTCAACAAGTTAAAATTCTTATTTATATTTAATCAAATGTATATTTATATAACCAATTTCTTATTGCCTAATGATTTTATAGTCTACTTTTTATATATGAACCGTCCCGGTGTGTCCCGGTGCGTCCCGGGGTGATTATCAAGACCCGATATTCACATTTATTTAGTTCGATTAAATTAACATTATTGTGGAGTACCGATATTAGAAAAACAAGCAGGCAATATTTTAACTTCCGGGTAAAAAAGTTGGGAAAAAAAAGTTTTGACATCACTAGCAAGATCGTGAAAATTTGGACATAAGTAACAGAAACTGTTTTGCATGCGTTTCAAAATTTGTTGTAGACTAGCTGTTTCACAGTTTGCATGATGTAAATTTAGTTGTCATTATTTTATTATCTTATTTCCCCCCCCTAGTAAACTTACGCATCGCCCCGACGAGTGTTCACTGTTGAGTGCATCCTTTGTTTTCCGAAACAAAGCAATGGACAGAAGGAATAATTTTCTTAAATGCTTTTCGGTGGTTTATCGAGAAATAACGGTAGATTATCACTTGATAATCTCGCCGCAAAAGCAGTGAAATTATCAAAAACTTATACCCTGCTTTTGTGCATTTCATCTTATCTGACGTCATCTATGCGGGGCAAAATAAGTGACGTCACAATGAACGTTGCATAGCAATCACATGAAAAATGACGCGCTTCACAAAAATATGTCCTAGAAATTTCAAAATTTGTCTCATTTTGCATTAAGAAATAGCATAATCATTTGTTTTTCGAGTAAGATCACCCTGCCACTCGTGAAAATAAAGCTTTGTTTTTCACTCAATGAAATGTATATCGATCTTACACTGAAACAAAAGTATCCTCTATAAAAGCTTATGCGTTGGTGTCTGGTGATTACGTTTCGGACCTTGTAGGGTGCTAGGCAACTCGATCCAAGATTGAATGATTTCTCTGAAGTAAATAAGGGAGAAATATGTGCCCAACATGAGACTTGAACCCCCGGCCCCCGGAACACTTACACCGCCCTCTACAACTGAGCAAGCCAGGCGCATGGTCATCAGTCAATCCACTGTAAATCACTCCACTCCTCCCCCTTTTAACCAATTTACTGGACCCAGCGTTTTCCATTTACTTCTGACACCATTGATGTAAATAAGGGCTGAAAAGCTGTGCCTGACATGGGGCTGGAACTTACAACCCCTGGAACATTAGCATTGCGCCTTACCAACTGAGCTAGTCGGGCACCTGGTCATGAGTCTACTCACTGTCCATCACTGCATCTCTCAAATCTCAAGATGCGAAAATAAGAGTAGATAAGAGTCTATAAATCTGAATCTTCTGCCACGATCGCTCAGTAGTCAGAGCGTTGGTTTCCTGATCCGAAGGTCAGGGGTTGATGTCCTGGTGACAGTAAGTAGTTTTCTTGGGCAAGAAAATTAAAAGTGACTGCCTCAGTCCAGTCAGCTGAAAATTTATAGGTAGCTGTGGATGAAGACGCTTCAAGAAAAAAGGAGTAAAAGTTCCACAATAAATTGGAGCTCTTGATCTTTTACAATGTTAACCAAGATTTTCTAATGAAATCATTAGGAAACCTCAGTTAACGCTGTTAAAGTTCTTGATCTACGAAAAGTTACAGAACTTTTATGGGTCCACTACATTTAATCTTAATTCTTGTCAGACTGGGTGGTCTGCACAGGGTCAGCAGTCTTTGTACTTAGCTGATTTTCTGATTCAAGAATGGACATTAAACCTTCTTGTATAAGGAATTTTGAAGTAATCTATTTTGTAACTGACATCAAAATTTGATGAAAACTGTTTGGTTATACATTTACCACTAGACTGGCCGCAGTCGTTTTTGTTAGCATTTTCAGAAATGTTTTGTTGTAGTTCTATAACAAGCCTCTTTAATTCTAGTTCATATTAACAAGTGCTGAACACGGTTCTTTTCAGAGACAGGGGACTTAATTGGAATTTATGTAATGACTGACACATTTAATTCCCTTTGAAAAAAAAATTCTTTAAAGAAGAGTCTGGCAGCCAGACTAATTTAGTGCCACAGTTACAACAGTTTCTCCTGCAATCAGCGTTTTTTCTCCTTCTTTGACTGGTACCATAAAAAGGACCCATTCCAAATGCCAAAAACGGACATCTTTCCCAAATCACGAAAAAAATTCCCAATTCACCAAGGTTGAGGACCTTTTCAAACTCTTTAAGTCAAAGATGTTGTTTCTCAGTAAATTCTCAATCTAAATGTCTTGAGAGGCAAAGAAAACTTTATTCTGGTAGTAAATTGTACACAATACTATTGTTTTTGTCCAAAACCATTTTTTTAAATATTTTCCCAATTATTGGGAAAATAACACATTTTTCCCAATATGCCTGGTTTCGGACCCGTTCCCAAAAGCCTGAGAAAAAACGCTGGCAATTTACAACCTATTCCTGCTGTGCACAAAGCTTTGACAGAGAGGGCTCGTGTTAGGATTTAGAAATGGGGAGTCATCGACTCCTCGCCTAAGAAATTCTGGGGGTCAAACCTGAATTTAGAGGGGTCAAAACAATTGAAAAAGCACACCATAGTAGAATTTTGCATATCTAAGAGTCACTTTAACTGTTATTTGTAATGATATGATACATGTAATTTAATTATAGAACTTTTAGATAGTAATTTGTGAAAATCTTAGGTATAAAACCATGTTCTGACCCTAAGTAATTTCTCTCAAGGGGGTCAAAATGACCCCCTTGGGAGAAATTTCTAGGGGTCAAATTAAGGTATTTTCAGATTTTTTGGGGTCAAAACCCTGGTTTAAGGGTCAAACACCAGCTCTGCAAAGCTTTGATAGACAACATATACAGAGAGAATGCTGCACAGATGTGAAGTCTGGGCGGCTGGGCCCAAGGTTATAAAACTTTTCTCATTCTCAATTCAAAATTTTCTCAAATTTCAATTTGAGATTTATATCGCAATTCTGTTTAAATACTCTTTTTAATGTAATAACATAAAAGATAATATTTACAAGTTGTTATAGATAACAACTTATTAATATTATCTTTAATTTTCATACATTTATTTAGATTTACAATTTGAGAAAATTTTCATTTGAGCCTGAGAAAAGTTATATAACTTCAGGCCCAAATTTTGGCCTAAACTGTAGTCAAAGTGAAGTTGGTAGTGTGTTGGACTGTCAAGAGGTCCGACTCCCCAGTTCAATCCCCGACAGTGGCACTCATTCTTTTGTCTCTCACCAATGGGTTGATAATCGTAGATCTATGTGAGATAGCAGCTGGAGGCTAGGAAAGAATGTGATGGTTGTACTGGTGAGAGAAATACCAGGAATCAATTGTTAGATGCTCCAGCCACTGCGATATAACTGAAATAATGTTGAAAGTGGCGTCAAACTTCATTCAATTAATCAATCAATGATCTTGGCCTACACAGACTTGTTCACTTTCTCCTAGCCACAAGGCTGTTGGTAGAATGTAGGCCTGTAAATCTAGAGGTCCAGGGTTCAATCCCCATCAGGGTCTCTCATTCTTCCTGACTATTTGTCTCTCACCAATTGGTTGATAATCATACACCTATGTGTATAGTAACTGATAGTAGCTGGAGGCTAGGAAAGGATGTTATGGTAGCACTGGTAAGAGAAATAACAGGAATCCATTTTTAGGTGCGCTAGCCATGAAAGCGGCATAAAATCCCATTTGAACCAATGCTGTTGAGTTGACCTGAAAATTGAGCCTTTTCAATCCAGCAGGCTAAGGACAAAACATAATGCCGAAGTAGGGGTTGACACTAACTGCTGAGATTAAGGAATCCTAACACTTAAAATTAAGTCCAAGCTCAAAGTAAGGAGACTGAATTTTCATAATGGGAGAACATTGTGGAAAAGAAGAAATTGCTTGTTTTTTTCCCACAATATTCTTCCAAAGAAGGGTTTTTTCTCAAAACATTACAGGATGCAAGCAAATGTTTTCTTCAACAACTTTTGTAATGAAAAGATCTACAGTTTTGGTAAGTGTTAGAAAGGACACTTCTCCGTGCATTTGCTTCTAAAAATATTCACATAATGACCCTTGGTGTCCATCGGACTCCTTATTAGAAAATGGAAGGAGTTCCAACTGGTAAACAATGAGAATTGGACTCCCAGACTTCCCCTAGTGTCAAACCCTGCGTTGTTTTGGAATGGTTAAGTGTACTTTAAAAAAAAAAATCAAATTGAAATTAAAACAAAAGCAATTCATTTGAGGAAATAATGTTGTCAATTACTTTGAAGAGCCAAAGTTAAGACACTTTTTGTCTTAATAGGTGTCAAAAGTCCAGATATAAGAAGGGTGTGAAATGCCAATGTAGAATTAACATTTTTCAAGTAAACCCTTTGGTGTGGGTATTCATCAGGGCTCATGTTAGTGTTTGATATTGGGGAGTCCTTGACTTCTCACTTTAGAAATTCTGGGGGTCAAATCTTAATTCAAAGGGGTCAAAACGATAGAAAAAGCAAATAATTAGTAGAATTTTGCATATTTAAAAGTCATTTTAACTGTTTCTTGTAATGATATGAAACAAGTAATTATTATGCAGGACTTAAGCAAGTAATTTATAAAAATCTTATGTAAAAAAAATATGTTTTTACCCTGAGTAATTCCTCTCAAGAGGGTGAAAATGACCTTGGGAGAAATTAGTAGGGGTCAAATTAGGATATTTTCAGATTTCTAGGGGTCAAAACACTTGCCTTATTCATTCAAATTGTCTTGTTGATATAATTAAGATTTGTACTAACAACCGATCTGTGCGAATTTCAGCTAGGCTGTTTTCGGAGAAGACCCGAGGTATTGCCATAGCCTTGGTGTCGTCGTTGTCATCGTTGTCCTTCAAAAAAAATTGTGATATCTCTGGTGCTATTGAAGGCATTCAATTAAAACTTGGCACACATGGTCACCATCAAAAGAGCAATCTTTACTATCAAGAAGGGTAACTTAAGATCCATTTCGTGTAAATTATGCCCCTTTTTCCACCATCCAGCACTTAACAGTTATGCGTAGACACGCGTTGGCGGTGCTCTTATTTTAAATATTTGAATCTAGAATCCAAATGACCTCTTGTAAATGTTAATTTGGTGATAATTTACTTATAGTCAGTAACTTAAATGTTGTTTTTACATTTTTTTTCAAGATTGGTCATTTTGGGTTTACCCTTGTATAGAGATGTATCTTTTTTACAAAAAACAAAAAGTTCAAATAAAATTTTATCTTCCTAAATGTTTGTCATGCCTTTTTTCATTAAAAACTTCCTTAAAGGAAATGATTAAATTTCCTTCATTTGAACAATCCATTCGAAAAAGATTTTTCTTTAAGAGAGCAGTATATTCATTAATTAAAATCTTAAGGCTTTCAGTTATTTAACATAAGATTAAAAAAAGTCTATTTTTATTCTGATTGAGAGTGGAGGTAATGTTCTAGGATTTAATGTCTCAGTGAATTCGATCGAGCCTTTGTTGTGTGAACTCATTTCAACTATTAAACCTTTCCATGCTGATAACAGCATATTCTTGCTGCACATTATTTGGCAGACAGTATAGACTAAGATCAGCCTGCACAGAGGTGCAGTCTGGTCTTAGTCTACACTGCCTGATTTCTACTTATCCCTTGTCATGATGAATAAATTTTGGCTAAAAATTTTCATCAAAATCAAAGGGCAAAAAGCGCTGAAAGTAACTTCTGTAGGTCAATTTTTGTTTGAAAAACTAAATCTATTGACGATTCTGGTTTGAAAGTGAGAAACAGGTGGTGTAGACTAGCATCAGACTGCACATATGTGCAGGCTGATACTTGTCTATAGCTCCTGCCAAAGCAGGAATATTCTGGGTTCAGCATGACAAAGGTTAATAATTAGGGAGAAAACTGATTAACCAGACTGATCAAAATATTCAAAAATTAATAATTTGTTTAAAACAAAATTTAAGTTCAGCAGGGTAAAGGGTTAACTTATCAAAGTCTCAAAGCTTTCTTTTAGTTGATATAATCATTTTCAAATGATGCTTTTTCATTCTGGAGAATACAAAGGTTAATCTAGGATTTTATTTCTCAGTGAATTTGAGCATGTGTTGTTTTCTTATTTGAATTGTTCGAATTACAGTTGCATAATGCAGAAGAGTGTATGTAATGTACAAGTTAATTTTATGTTTGCGCTTTATGAAACAAGAATTCAAATTTCGCAAAATCTTTATTCATGCTTCTATGAAAACAATGTTGGCATGTGGCCAATTTGTTTGCTCCAGTATAAAAAAGTCACAAAAATTATAATAAATTTCTCAAGGTGTGTTAAATGTTTTTTTCCAGTTTAGTTAAGAGATAAAGAGAGAATTTGTTGATTTCATTGAGGTATGAATCTAAAAACCTAATCACACTGTATGAATGCACAAAGTGGATTCATACATGAATGTGATTAGCTTTTTAGTTTCATAACTCTATGAAATCAATATATAATCTCTTTTATCAAAGCAAAACTGTTCAGATTTATTAATTAAGGAACATATTTGTGATGGGACTACTTTGTGCAGAAGCTTGCAAAATAGCTGCATACTCAAAATTATTTTCATTGGGGAATAAAACCAACTTTTCAACCAGTGAGAATGCAAATACTGTTATGTACACAACCTAAATTAAATTATTTGTCATTAACCTCTATCATGCTGAATAAAAACCTTTGCAAAGTTGTATTAAAATCAAAGTACTGTCAATGCACTTGATACACTCATTGTAAATCAGAAAGAAATTTTAAATAACTTATATTATAAATATTATAATACTCTTCTGGTTTAACCCTTTGCTGTTTTATCCCTGCTTTTTATGTGCCTGTGATTTTATGATGGAGAAAACATTGTGAAAAAAGAAGAAATTGCTTCTGAATAGCAATTTCCTCTTTTTCCGAACTATTTTCTACCCTACTGAATGGTTATTTTTCAAATTAAATCCACTTTAAATTTTCGGCTGCAAAACCTTTGAATTTCCACAGGTCCAAAATTTTGTAAAACAGGAAAGGGTTAATGGAGATTTAAATCAAAAGACAGGTACATGTATTTTGTTCAATACCTCCATGAAAAAAATATTTTTCTATAAGGTATTTTTGTTTATTCTTTTCAGAGATGACCATGTTCTCAGCAGCGTGTTACCAGTTTGTTAAATCTGTTGGAAAGAACACCCTGATTCCAGTCCCTACTATAGACGAAAAGGAGAATATTAAGTTGCTACAAGTCGTGGTTAAAACCGTCAAGAGACGTTACTTCTTCTTTCATAAGAATGTATATCACCCAGAGGATTTTCAGGTAAGTACACAGAGCTACAGATAGAGGGGGTATTTTGGATTTCAAAGTTGAATATTTCACTATTATAATATGACCTACATCGCCGGAGTGAAATAACCCTGTTGAATATTTTTGATATTACACGGATGTTATTATAGAGTGGAATAACTATGCAAATGAGCGCAGAGCGAATAGCAAAGCTATATTATAACCGTGAAAATGACATCATAATGTAAATGTTGTGACGTCAGTTTTAAACGGCGCTGTAAGTTTCGCGAAAAATTGAAATGTTGAATTTCAAGAATTTTTGACGATTTTGGCAAAAATTCAAGTCATATTATAAATAGAATATCAAATTTGTGCTCATAAAATACCGAATTAATTGAGCTTATCATCTAAAACAGATAAAAACTCAGTGAAACCTCATTTTTATCTGTTGATAGATGACTCGTTTAATAAATTTGGTATTCCATGAGCACTCATTCAATATCCTATATGTCCTTGCTCAAACCTTATCTTGTGGGTACTCATTGGAATTGTCTCAGTGAGACAATTCAAATGAGTACCCACAATAAAGGGTTTCATTTAGAAATAAAGATTTTAGACTGGAGTTACCCCCTCTTATCTGTACCTCTGAATACAGATTGTCTCCCCTTTTTCTGGCTGAATTATAGGAAATTGATTGATCATCTTTTCAATAAAAAGATTTATAATATGACCTACGTCGTGGGAGTGAAATAACCCCATTGAATATTTTTGATATTACATGGATGTTATTACACTAGTGGAATAACTATGCAAATGAGCTCAGAGGGAATAGCAACACTATATTATAACCGCAAAAATGACATCATAATGTATATTCAGTGACGTCAGTTTTAAACAGCACTTTAAATTTTGCGGAAAATTGAAATGTTGAATTTCAAGAATTTTCGACGATTTTGGCCAAAATTCAAGTCATATTACAAATAGAATATCAAATTTGTGCTCATAAAATACTGAATTTATTGAACTTGTCATCTATAACAGATAAAAACTCGGCAAAGCCTGGTTTTATCAGTTGATAGATGAGTTGTTTAATGAATTTGGTATTCCATGAGCACTCATTCAATATCCTGTATGTCCTTGCTCAAACCTTATCTTGTGGGTACTCATTGGAATTGTCTCAGTGAAATAATTCAAATGAGTACCCACATTATAGGGTTTCATATAAGATAATAAAGATTTTAGACTGGAGTTACCCCCTCTTATCTGTATCTTTGAGTACAGATTGTCTCCCATTTTTCTGGCTGAATTATTAGGTAATTTATAGATCCTCTTGTCAATCAAAAGATTAATTAAATATTTATCAAATAATTCCTCAGAACCAACTGAACACTTTTGAGGTCATTCAGACACCACTCGGCCAATCTCACGATGAACCTCGGATGTACATAGACAGATTATTTTTCAAAATTACTGGAAAATCTTGGGAAAGCTCGATGACGTCAGCAAAAATGGAGTTAGCCCTTGAAACTTCGACACTACTTGTTTAAGTCACTGACATGAAACCATTGTTTCCATATATAAATATCTTTTGATTCCTAAATAATGGTTAAAAAATCTTAAATTTTGAATGTGATTCATCATTCTCAAAAATTAAGATTTTTCAGCCTTTATTTTCTGCAAAAATATCAATCTAAAGATAGCGCTGGTTGTTTCTGCGCTAGTTTTTCTTACACAGTTTCCGTCTAACAAAATGCACAATTTTGTTGCATACCCATCTGTCTCATATACAACTGAGGTCTGTTGTAGTTTACAGAAATGAGCGAGTGATGTTCCAAATGTTTTGAGGTCCATTGTTTTCTGCTTCTTTTTCAAAACATTGCAGTGGTTTGTGACTGAAAGATTGTAGTAACAGCTTATTTTTTTGCAGTTCTAATGATAAATTAACCCTTTATTTTCCCTTAGATATGTGTTCAAAGTCCAATATTTTGTAGATAGATGACCTGATATTTAAGATGGCCATATTGGAGTTCAAAAAGAAGTTTGGTCAGACATTGTTTCCTAATAACTGGTTTTAAACTATTCTCTGCATTATGCAGATTAAATCCTTTTTAAACTAATTAGAGCTGCCGTCATGGCGCAGTTGGTAGCACGTTGGACTGACAATCTAGAGGTCCCAGGTTCGATCACCGATAGCGGCACTCATTCTTTCCGATTATTTGTCTCTCACCAATGGGTTAATGATCGTAGACCTATATGAGATAGCAGCTGGATGCTAGGAAAGGATGTGATAGTTGTACTGGTGAGAGAAATACAAGGAATTTATTGTTAGATGCTTCAGCCGCTGTGATATAGCTGAAAAAATGTTGAAAGCTTGAAAACTTGTGTTGCATGATTTTGTCATTCTGGTCACAGGGCTGATTTCATCATTCCAACATATCTAATCATCAGATTACAGATGTCCTCACTAATACAACTCCTCTAGAGGTTACACCGGAGAATGAGACAGAACTAGCCAACTATGTCAGAACTACAAATCTGTCTCTGAAAGGAAAGTTTGGGGCAGATATAGCCAAGGAACTTATTGGTAAGTGTTCAAAGATAGCCAAGAAACCAATTGTCAATGTTCATCAATATCCAGTGAAAAGTGTTTAATTATAGCCAAAGAAATTAAATTGTAGGTGTTTATTGTGAAGAAAGAATCTACAATGTACTTAGTAAGTGTTAAATGATAGCTAAGAAATTAAGTGGTAAGGATTCAGTGATAGCCAAGGAACTAATTGGTAAGTTATAAATAACTGAACAACTGATTGGTTAGTGTTCAATGATAGCCAGGGAACGTATTGGTAAGTGTTCAATGATAACCTAGTTACTATTGGGTAAATTTTCTTTGTCAATCAAGGAAATAACTAGTGTTTAATGATTGTTTATGAGAAATGCAGACTTCACGAAATATCGCCTGTCCCACTGACATGTCTGGTAAAAATCATGCAGGTCCGATAAATGTTGCATGAATACAGATCCCACTGACCAGTAAGATTTGGCCACATACACGATCCATCTGGTGGAATTTAGTTCTTTAACCCTTTCCTGTTTTACAAAATTTTGGACCTGTCCAAATTCAAAGGTTTTGCAGATGAAAATTAAAAGTGGATTTAATTTGAAAAGTAACCATTCAGAAGGGTAGAAAATGGTGTGGAAAAAGAAGAAATTGCTCGTCAGAAGCAATTTCTTCTTTTTTCACAATGTTTTCTCAATCATAAAATTACAGGCACGTAAAAAGTAGGGATTAAACAGCAAAGGGTTCATTTTTAATTTACCAGACCCCCTGTCCAGTAAAAAATATCAGTATTTTGTGAAGTCTGAAATGAATATGGAGAAAATTGTTTTGTGTTTATTTCTGAGCCCAAGCAAAATAGTATCAATATTCTTGTGATCTAGTTATATGTTTATTTTTAAGTCGCTTGCGCTCGCGCTGTGACTTATTGTGGCCGTACAAAGTTTTCTGGACAGGTCAAACAAGGTCAAAGACGGACCTCTTAACGTCTTCTGTATTTCTGTTTTGAGACAAAGTAGATCTCTGATTTCTTGTCCGCACTTTATGGTAATAAACATAAAAAATAATGCCGCATTTTGCGATCGCATGAAAGTTGTAGAAGAAATATACATCATTTTTCTTAAACGCCATATGAGGCAGAGAAAGAATTTCAAAAAACAAAAACAAACAAAAAACACCGTAACCACACCTTGTTAAATATGCAGTTACGATTTTTTTCGTAAACCATTGAAAAAAAAGTGCACTACGCGCAGTAATACAGACGCAGTAGTACAGACACGTTTCAGAAAAAGAATCACATCGGTTTTCAACGAAAACCTCATAACCACAATTTGTTTTTATATACAGTTGAAAGCAGCGAAAAAAATAGTTCGCGCTTGCGCAGTAATACAGACGCGCTCTCATTATGATCCAGCAGAGCTCTCGGAGACGACAGTAGTGTCATCTGAGACGCCAACTTCTCTCAGCGGACGACAAAAAATCCTATCAAAGGATTCTACCGGACGACGAGTTTCTCTGAGGCACGCATCCCTACTTGTAACCTCTCGGCTGTGTATAACATGTATTAACTGTCGCGTGGAAAATCGATAATAGCCATATCTGAAGTCCGATAGACAGGTGCGGTAGGCGTGGCGTTAATTGACGCCAACAGCCAATCGTAATCGGTTATTCGTAGACCTTGTAGGCGGAGCTTGACTTTTAATGAATGGAATCTAGACTCTGTCCGGCGATGTGATTTAGCGATGTATGAATGAAACATGTGAACCATTAATATTTTGATTGAAGCGGTTAATTCACTAATTATATACCAGCAATTGAATTCGAGTATGGCCTCAATTAGACGAAGGCAATAGTAAGACAACATAATCGACCCGATTTATTCGTAACAAGTAAATGATTAGTCTGTGTCCTTCGAACTGTCCCGAATCTTTTTTACCTTTTGTAAAATCGGTAATTTGAGTAAAAACAATTATTAATTAAAGAAATGTTCCGGAAAAATACGAAATGAATTATCACTAGCGGTGAATCTCTGAAACGCCGAGCATGTGCTTAATTCCGTTTGATAATGTATTTCGAAAATAGCCTACTGATCAGACATTCAGACATGTGTTGAAGTAAAAAAAAAAAAAAAAAAAAAATGAAAACAAATCAAGAGACAGGTGGTTCGGAAAGTTTAATTATTTCAATCTAAAAAAGAAAAAGAGATAACCAATGCAGTTAAAACATACAATCTTTTGTAATGAATATCAATTCTGAAATTTTTCTCTCAATT
Organism: Fragum whitleyi; assembly: GCA_948146395.1. NCBI lineage: Eukaryota > Metazoa > Mollusca > Bivalvia > Cardiida > Cardiidae > Fragum > Fragum whitleyi. Next base: position 50,652,155 of record OX411558.1, read on the forward strand.
GACAACATCTGCACAGAGAATCGTGGCATAGATTTACCGGTATATGTTGAGATTTTGTTAAGTCTAAATAAATATAATAACATTTTTTTGATATCTTTTTAACTTTTAGCAAAAAGATATAACTGTTTCAAAGACTTGCTTCTGTACTAGTCAATGGTTTTAAACTGAACTGGGAAAAGTTTTGTCATCTACTGAGGCCATCTCCAAAAATGAATAAAAAATGTAAAAAGCATTGGGATAAAAGAAGAAAATGTTTTTTACAAGCAATTCCTCCTTTTCAACCAATGTTTTCCTTTAGACGATCATTCTGGTGACTAAAACCTTGGATTGTGTAGTAAAGGGTTAATTAATTGTAGTTTCAAAATCATGACTTGAATGACTAAGAAAGTGAATTGATGAAGTTATTGCCTGGTGAAAAACGTTCTCTGGTTACTTTATGACGATAGAACAACGAATTTAAATGTCCGATATCTACTAAGTCCGACTTTCGTTTTCATTCATAATTTTCAAACGGATTTTTTTTTCAAACGCAGTAGCGAGTGGACGAGTCCTCCCGATTGGGTAATAAATGATTCCAAAACAATCCCTATAAAGAAAAAAAGAACGGCGAATGCATTGATTTCTTAACTCGCCAAAAGACAACACATTAGTTGGGAAAACATCTAGAGGAGAAGAGAAAATTATTTTTAATGCTTTTCAGTTTGCAAAATAATGAAGCATTGGTGGTCTTCTTTAGGTAGATCTAATAATATTCACAGCTGTTTGAGGGTATTGCTAAAATCATTCATTGTTGTATGAACATTAAAAGAAGTTCTATTACCTGTTTACTGAATTTGAAAATTGTTTTCTGACTAATTTTCATGAAATGTATTCTGACATTTTCTTTGAATTAAATTCAATTGCAGATCCACACCCCCTCATGTAGCCTTTTTTTCATACAGACATTCAATCACAAAATAGTGGAATTATCATCTAATCAAAGCCAAATGACTCCCCCCCTCCCAACCAGGAACTCTTGAAAATTTTGTTATCCTAGATTCATATCCTTATATTCTTGCACAGGAGTTTGAAACACATTCTGGAGTGATCGATAATTATTTTCTTCCTTGAATTTTGTCCTTACTCATGAGTTTGAACCTCATCCTTATACAGGAGTTTGAAATATATTTCCTTACTTTTCTTGAATTGTTGTTACACAGCAGTTTGAAATATTGTATTCCTTATTAATCTTAAATTGCATTTTTATTAATTTGTATACTTACTCACAGGAATTAGATATAATTTGAACTGAACATTAGATTCTTAACTTGCATTTTTCTTGTTTAAATTGATCTGAATTTATTGGGTTCTAATCCTTAACCCTTTCCCATACAAGACCTGGTTTTGACGTCCCTAATAGAAACGCATTTTCCATTACTCTGCTGCTCATAGATCTAATTTTTAAGAGACAAACATCTCTTGTTATCTACAATTAAATATTATTTTCATTCCCTTCAATACTTTTTAAAGCCTTCTCTGATAGGGTCATAAAAAGCAAGTCTTGTTTAACTAATACATCTGTCGAAGCGACTTTCAGGCCCTTCAGGGCTTTGATTGTTTGGGACCTATTGTTTAATGTATTATATGTGGATTGACTTTATGTAACAATGTAGTCTGTTCAAGTCCAAAAAATAAAATGTTCTGTCTATGTCCTGTCTGGTAACCAAGGAATTAAATGGTAATTTTTCTACGTTTAACAAGGAACTAATAGGTAAGTGTTCAATGATAGCCAAGGAACTAATAGAGGAGCAATCAAGAAAATAATATAATAATATAAAGTTAGATGATAGCCAGGGGACAAAATGGTTGTAACATTAGCCAATGTACTAGCAGAATAGTAATAAAAAAATAGCCAATTATGTCAAAACTGCAAATCTGTCCCTGAAAGGAAAGTTTGGGGATCTACTACTAGACTAGCCTGTTTTGCAACAGATCTAGTTGAATCCTGAGCAAATGCTCAATACTTATGAAATAATTTCATTTTTAAATTGATGTGTCCATGAATAAAGTTGGATGGAGGAGGAGTTATATGCAAAAGGTAAAACCCTTGGAAGGAGCCTGAGGATTTTGCTTTGCATATAACTCCTCCTCTAACCAGACTTTAATCATGGACACATCAACTTAACTCTTGTCATGCTGAATTAAAATCCACTTTCAGAATCACACTGATATCAAAGTACTGAAAGCACTGGAATTCAAGAGTGTAGGATAATCTTTCTTTTTGAATATAAATTCCACAAATAACTCTGCCTTGAAAGGAGACAAACAGGTGGTGTAGACCAAGATCAGACTGCACATATGTGCAGGCTGATTTTATCTATACCTCCTGTCAAAGGAGGAATATTCCAGGTTCAGCATGACAAGACTTAAAAATGAAAGTATATCCATAAAACATGATCACAATTCTGAAATAAGTTTTATTACCCTTTCTTTGGTGGAAATAATTTTTTCACCTTTTTTCTGGAGGAAAGATTAATGAAATAGTAATGATATTGACGTTGGGAAAATTTCACTGAAAGCAAAGTGCGTCATTTCAGAGAAAATGACTAACAATTTTACATAAGGGGCCCAGGCTTCATAAATTCAATATTTAACATTAGAGGCATGGGGATTTTCCCAAAAAAATCTACGGGCCCAGCTCAAAATCTAGGGGCCATGGGCGACTGGGCCCCTGCTAGTCTTTTTCCCTGCATTATATGATGTCAAAAGCATCAGCATTCCTGCTAAAGATGACTGTTACGTGCCAATGTAACAAGAACAAAGAAGCCAGCAACAAACTTTACAATTAATGATATTTATTGACAATAGTAACTAACAGAATTATTGACAATATGAAATTAATACAAAAACAAATTACAATACCTTGAATGTTTAATCCTAAAGTTTTGATTTTAGATCCAAATGAATTAAGTTCCTCGTTCACAAATAATAAGTCCAATGATATCCGAATTTAAAACCAAACACACTTTTAATGACACTATTAAGATAACGGGGAATCACTTTTTAGGTTAACACCGTACTACTAAATGAAACCATTAGTCAAAACCAAGTGAACCAAGAATGCTGTAGAAATCCCTTTATATAATACCATAGAACAATCTAGAATAGCATAGAACATTAGAAGACTCTAGAGTCTGAATCACTTTCTAAAAGTCCTTTCTAGAAAGATCTAAATTCTAAATACATGTTTACCTAACAGTCTCAAGGGATTGGAAATTTCCAGACTAATTCTAAAAATAGACACGGGAAAAAACATTATACATATTACATTCATACATGACATGACGTATGATCTCATAAATTGGCAGAGCTATCTGTGTACACTTGGCATGTGAATTTTATTGCAAATAAAGTTCTTTTTTATTTCTTATTTCAAATATACATTTTATGCTATCGTGTTACACTAATGTCTAAGCACTACATTTTTATGCCATTTCAGATGTTGAAGTTAATACTGAAGACTCAATAACAGTCAAAATAAATTTTGGAAAAATTTTGAAGAAAGATGTCAAGGTGCCTAATCTTATGTCGGAAATAAATAAAAGGTGAAACTATATTCTTTATACCATATTTCCAGTACTCTATCTTTAGCATTTTGATTGAATGTAGTTTTACGCCACTTTCAACATTATTTCAGTTATATCACTGCGATTGAAGCACCTAACAATGGGTTCCTGGTATTTCTCTCACCAGTACAACCATCACATTCTTTCCTAGGCTCCAGCTTCTATCTCACATAGGTCTACGATTAACAACCCATTGGTGAGAGACAAATAGTTGGAAAGAATGAGTGCCGCCATCGGGGATCAAACCCCGGACCTCTAGAATGACAGTCCAACGCACTACCAACTGCGCTATGACTTCGGCAATCATCTTTAGCATGCTCCAATAATCAGATTTTGTTGTAAAAACTTTGACCTTTATCAGGACTCGTGTTAGTGTTTGATATTTGGGAGTCATTGACTCCTCACCTAAGAAATTCAGAGGGTCAAATCTGAATTTCAAGTAGTCAAAACGAGAAAAAAAGCAAATTATACGTAGAATTTGCAGATTGAAGAGTCTCTTTAACTGTGCCTTGTAACAATTTGAAATAAGTAATTAATTTGTAGAATTTTAGATAGTAATTTGTGAAAATCTTGGGTATAAAACCATATTTTGACCCTTAGTAATTCCTCTCAAGGGGGTTAAAATGACCCCCTTGGGAGAAATTTCTAGGGGTCAAATTTAGATATTTTCAGATTTTTCAAAACCCCGGTTTAAGGGTCAAACACGAGCCCTGTTTATCTATGTAATCTATGGTATTTGTACAGTTAGTTTCTTGAAAATAAATTTGTACGATTGAAAGAGAAGCTTTTACATGAATCTTTGCCTATAGATAGATTTGATGTCATCAGAGTTTTTACTATACATTTCATAGATAAATAAGGTAGACTATTAGTTATACCCTCCACAACAAAGTTAGGGGGGTAGACTGGAATCAGGTTGTCCTGTCCGTCTGTCCTTCTGTCCGTCTGTAGACATAATTTTGTGTCCTTTTCTCCTCCCACAGTTTTTGACCAATTTTGCTGAAATTTTATCAGGTTGTTTCCCAGCATATGAAGTTGTGCACCTGCAATTTTCATCCTGATCATTTCATTAGTTTGAGAGCTATGCCACTTTGATTTTTTTAAGGAGGGGGGGGGGGGGGGGGAGAGTAGTCAAAATTTAAAATTGCAAAACTCTTAAAAAGGGGTCATAAAATGCCCTTCAAATTCCACTCCTTCATAGAAAAGCCTTTGTGGTGGTTTGGGGGTATTCCCGCCAGCCCTTGGGGGCGACAGCTCTAGTTAACTCTATATCAACAGTTTGTGGCTGTCTACTCTGCTCAATTTTGGCACCTCATGAACATTTCAAATTGTTGAAAATGTCTCACACAGGCTCTAATATTATCAACAGTAAGTGGGCAATATATAGAGGATAATCGTTTGTTTCAGTGTAAGATCGATTTATATTTCATTGAGTGAACAACAAGAGCTATATTTTCACGAGTGGTGGAGCCTCGAGTGAAAATATAGCTTTTGTTGTTCATGAAGTGAAATATAAATCGATCTTACTCAAAAAACAAACCATTATTCTATTTCTTTATTGCAAAAATGAGACAAAATGTGAAATTTCTAGGACATATTTTCGTAAAGCGCGTCATTTTGCATGTGATTGCTATGCAACGTTCATTATGACGTCACTTATTTTGCCCTGCATAGATGACGTCAGATAGGATGAAATGCACAAAAGCAGGGTATAAGTTTTTGATTATTTCACTGCTTTTGCAATGAGATTATCAAGTGATAATCTACCGATATTTCTTGATAAACCACCAAAAAGCATTAAAGAATGATCAATATTAATTCAACTTTGGTGTCAATACAATGGAATTGTCTTTTAAATTGCAACACTGATTTAAACAATTAATGCTATGTTGTAAATAAATTTGTGCACAGACTCTAGATCTAGAGAATACATGTAAATAAATCTGATCAATATTAAGTTCTGGATATTATGAAACATAATGGGGATAAATTAGAGTTGCTATTTACATTATTCAACTGAATTTGAGTCGATGCGTGACATTTCCAACAATTTGATGTGTGCGTGAAATTCAAACATTGAGCTGCAAAGACAGCCAAAATGTGCAAGAAGAAGATGATCTGACTTTCTAAAGATACTCTTGGAACTTATCAATCTACAAAATGTGTAGTGAAGACTGGTCAGACTGTGTGGATGCACAGGCTGGCAAGAGTCTTTGCTTGGAGCATATTTAAGATTGTTGGAAATGTCACGCACAGAGCACTTTTAAACGGAAAATGCGGAAAGCATAATTTATTCTAATACTTTTTCAGGAATATTAACTATTCTAATACTTTTTCAGGAATATTAACTTAGAACATCCGTTATTAAAACAAATTAGGAAGGATAAAAGAAAAGTTCTGTGTGTGATTACGGGTGTGGCATATTTAGATAAAGATGGCACGATACACAGGGAGACGAAATGGGATGCAAACGCCTCTATCTCATCAAAGGTAAGGGGGCCAAGTGTGCTGTAAATAATTCACAATCTCAATATCATTGACAATAATACGTAGTCAATACATTAATTCATCATCAAATTCACTCACTTTTTTGTTATGCCCACGCATAATTAAATTGTATGTATAGCATTTTACTTGTTTCAATTTGTCTGTCTATCTGACAGTCTGTTTCTCAATGAAAACTTTATATGGAATCTAAACATTTCCCATAGCTTCAGCACTAATGTATACTTGGTAGTTCTAGTTACAAAGTCTAATTTTGCATAAAGATTCCTCTTTTCAGTTCACACCTGAAAAGGTCAAGATTACCTTACAAGGTCAAGGTCATTTATCAAGGCCAAACTTCTAAAAAAAAGATTTTACAAGGGCATTAATGTTTAATGAACACATCTTTTTGAATCATCAAGCCCAGAAAGAATGAAGGAAAAGAAAAAATCAAATTAAGTGAAGCTTTAAATTGGCAGTGTCCACATTCAGCTGATTTTTGGTTACGATTTTATTGATGGTGACTTATTTTGGCGCATCTTATATGTTATGCCAAAATATGGCGCCTTATCTATTTTTCATTTTTTTCTTTCAAAAAGACAAAAGAATAAGAATTTTCTATAGTAATGTCAACTTTCTACAAACTGAACAATAGTTTGTTTTCACACCTTTTGTTTGAATTGTAACTCATGTACATAGAGAATAATATATCAGTGTCTTAAAATATCAATGTTATCCGGTCGTGATAGGGCACAGCCTGGTCATGATAATTTCTCACAGCCGAGACCAGATAACATTGATATTTTAAGACACTGACATGTTAGTCTATTTATCATGCAATCATTTTTCACTTGTTAATCATAGTAAACCCTTAAAAATCAAAGAAATTCATGTGAAAGTTTATGCAAATTGTTTCTAAAAAATAGACTGCCTGATAACATGTCATGTTATCAGACAGGCGATATCAGGTCAATACGGGTTTCGTTGCATGATAAAGGTTTTTCACAAATGTTCACCTGATGCACCAATCTGTTCATTTAAGCAGTATCCCTGACCCGACTAAAGTAAAATTGTTTTAAATTTAATTAATGATAATTATTTCTGGAACCTGTTTCTTAATCGACTGACGCACCTGTCTATCCATACACCCATTGTTCCCAACTTCCACGTTCATTAGCTGTGCATCAGGGCTTTTCATTTCCATCCGTTTCCTTTTTGACAGATGCATCCATCTATCAGTTTAAGCAACATCCCTGACCCCATTACAATTGAATTATTCAATAATTATTAGCTCGGCTTTTTTTAGGAGAAAACCCAAGGTATTGTTTTAGCCTTTGTGTTGTCGTTGTTGTGCGAAAAGTTGACATTTTGTGAAACCAAAGACCGTGAAGACGATGTTTGAAAACGATGACTAACATGGAGAAATGCCATCAAGAAATACCCATCTCTATGCATGTCTCTTATAAGTTTATGTTTCATCAAATGAATAAGCGAACAATTGTCATCTCAACTTTCATTTCGGCAGAAGATATGCTGCAAATACTGTATGACGATATATTTGAAACACAAAGTCAACAATAAGAAATCGTCAATTCTGACAGTGTACTTGAGTATTCGATCCGAAAGGTGACTGAGTACTCATTTGTAAAAATTGGTATTCTTTACCATCCCTATCATTTACGCTTACAGTTGATAAAAGGGTCAATGCCAGGGGCTGATGGTGAATATGACAGGGGGAAAGATTTGGGGCTCACTGCGGGGACACCAGTGGCGTATTGTGTACATGAACTGAATGTGGATAACAAGACTGGAGCAATACAGATTGTGTTAGCAGAAGGCAAGTCTAATTTCTGAAGTATTATTTCAAACAATTTGCTGAATGTATCAGATCTTCTACAGGGGTTGACATTAATTCCTGAGGTTAAGTTGTCAACTGGACTCCTAACACATGAAATCAAAGAGTCCAAGCTCAAAGTAAGGAGTCTGTATTTTCATAATGGGAGAATATTGTGGAAAAGAAGAAATCGCTTGTTAAAAGCAATTTCTTCTTTTCCATAATGTTCTTACAAGCATAGTTTTTTTAGCTCCACTGGCCGAAGGCCAGCGAGCTATTGTCATGGCGGTGTGTCCGTCGTGCGTGCGTCCGTCCGTCCGTCCGTCCGTGCGTGCGTCCGTGCGTGCGTAAACTTTTTCTTTAAACATCTTCTCCTCCCAAACCAATGGGCAGATTTTGATGAAACTTGGTAGAAATGTTCCTTGGGTGACCCTCTTCCAAAATAGTTAAAGAAATTTTGATTGACCCCCAAATATGGGCGTGGCAGGGCGTGGCATTTTTTCACTTTGAAATCTTTAAAAATCTTCTCCTCCCAAACCATTTGGCCAATTTCAATGAAACTTGGCATGGATGTTCCTTGGGTGATCCTTTACCTAAATTGTTCAAGAAATTTTGATTGACCCCCGAATATGGGCGTGGCAGGGCGGGGCTTATTTTGAGCCCAAAATCTTTGAATGACATCTCCTCCTGAACCACTGGGCCGATTTCAATGAAACTTTAATAGAATGTTTCTTGGGTGACCCTTTACTTAAATTGTTCAAGAAATTTTGATTGGTCCATAAAAATGGGCGTGGCAGGGCGGGGCTTATTTTGAGCCCGAAATCTTTGAATGACATCTCCTCCTGAACAACTGGGCCGATTTCAATGAAACTTTAACAGAATGTTCTTTGGGTGACCCTTTACTTAAATTGTTCAAGAAATTTTGATTGGCCCATAAATATGGGCATGGCAGGGCGGGGCTATTTTGAGCCCGAAATCTTTGAACGACATCTCCTCCTGAACCACTGGGCCAATTTCAATGAAACTTTAACAGAATGTTCCTTGGGTGACCCTTTACTTAAATTGTTCAAGAAAATTTGATTGGTCTAAAAATAGGGGCGTGGCAGGGCGGGGCCTATTTTGAGCCCGAAATTTTCAAATGACATTTTCTTCTGAACCACTTCGCTGATTTCAATGAAACTTTTCCAGAATGTTCCTTGAGTGTCTCTTTACAAAAAATATTTGCTAAATTTTGATAGGCCTATAGATTTGGGCGTGGCAGGGTGGGGCTTATATTGAGGCAAAAATCCTTGAACGATATCTCCTCCGGAACCACTCAGCCAATTTCAATGAAACTTTACCAGAATGTTTCTTGGGTGACTATTTACTTAAATTGTTCAAGAAATTTTGATTGGTCCATAAATATGGGCATGTCAGGTGGGGCCTATTTTGAGCCCGAAATCTTTGAATGACATCTTCTGAACCTTATGTTTTAATAAGATTGGTCAAGGGTTGCAGGTTCATTGTGATTGAGTATTTTGGTGCAATATAGACCAGAACCATTTAATCATTACTAAATAGGTCCTAGGAGATTTTGGAGTGTTAATGTATTCATTTAAAGTAAGCTTTATTTACTGAAAGTCTAAAGATTTTAAAGCCAGTGGAGCGATACAGGCCCTCTTGGGCCTCTTGTTTCTAAAACACTACAGGGTGCAAGCATATGTTTTCGTCAGCATTTTTTGATGTGTAAAGATCTACAGTTTTGGCAAGTGTTAAAAAAGGACTCTGTTCTGTGCATTTGTTTTTCAAATATTCTCATATGACCCTTGGAGTCCATCGGACTCCTTATTTTCAAATGGAGGGAGTCCCAACTGCTGAACAAGGAGTATCGGACTCCCAGACTCCCCTTATTGTCGAACCCTGTTCTAAAAGTCTGCTGATAAAACAATGTTTTTAAAATCCTAGTTGAAATTAACTTGGTCATCAATAACTTTATTTATCTGCAGATTTTTTGAATATCCACCACATTCAGCAAATCCTTGGCGTTTTCCCACCTTCTTCACTTCAAACCTGTATGAATTTAGTCAAGTTTTTTACAGATAATAGAAAAATATCAAAAAATTGTAATGTGATTCCCACTCCTTGGTATTGTTCAAATCAATCACACATAATTAGATATGCTTTGTGAAATATTTTAGTTATAGTTTGTACATGTACCATATTTCTCCTAATAAATGCTCCCAGGAGCTTTACAAAATATGGTCAGGGAGCTTTTATTTATTATGCAGTTTCTGATTTAAAAAATCATTTGAATTGATGTCTAGTTTTTAGCTCCACTGGCTGAAAGCCACTGGGGCTATTGTCATGGCGTTGTGTCCGTTGTGCGTCCGTCCGTGCTTCTGTGCGTCCGTGCATCCGGTCGTAAACCTTTTATGCCCCCGTATCGAAAGATCGGGGGCATATTGTTTTACCGTTGTCCGTCTGTCTGTCTGTCCGTCTGTCTGTCTGTCTGTCTGTCTGCAAAAGTTAACCATAAACTTAACATTGCCAATATCTTCAAGCCTATTCAAGATACAAGGCTCATATTTGGTATGATGATAGATCTCAATGATCCGCATCTGCTGATACCAAAGTCAAGGTCATGTGACAAGGTCAAGGTCATCTGTCAAGGTCAAATAACTCAAAAAGTTAACCAAAAAACTTAACATTGCTAATATCTTCAAGCCTTTTCAAGATACAAGGCTCATATTTGGTATGATGATAGATCTCAATGATCCGCATCTGCTGATACCAAAGTCAAGGTCATGTGACAAGGTCAAGGTCATCTGTCAAGGTCAAATAACTCAAAAAGTTAACCAAAAAACTTAACATTGCTAATATCTTCAAGCCTTTTCAAGATACAAGGCTCATATTTGGTATGATGATAGATCTCAATGATCCGCATCTGCTGATACCAAAGTCAAGGTCATGTGACAAGGTCAAGGTCATCTGTCAAGGTCAAATAACTCAAAAAGTTAACCAAAAAACTTAACATTGCCAATATCTTCAAGCCTTTTCAAGATACAAGGCTCATATTTGGCATGATGATAGATCTCAATGATCCACATCTGCTGATACCAAAGTCAAGGTCATGTGACAAGGTCAAGGTCATCTGTCAAGGTCCAATTACTCAAAAAAGTTAACCAAAAAACTTAACATTGCTAATATCTTCAAGCCTATTCAAGATACAAGGCTCATATTTGGTATGATGATAGATCTCAATGATCCGCATCTGCTGATACCAAAGTCAAGGTCATGTGACAAGGTCAAGGTCATCTGTCAAGGTCAAATAACTCAAAAAGTTAACCAAAAAACTTAACATTGCTAATATCTTCAAGCCTTTTCAAGATACAAGGCTCATATTTGGTATGATGATAGATCTCAATGATCCGCATCTGCTGATACCAAAGTCAAGGTCATGTGACAAGGTCAAGGTCATCTGTCAAGGTCAAATAACTCAAAAAGTTAACCAAAAAACTTAACATTGCTAATATCTTCAAGCCTTTTCAAGATACAAGGCTCATATTTGGTATGATGATAGATCTCAATGATCCGCATCTGCTGATACCAAAGTCAAGGTCATGTGACAAGGTCAAGGTCATCTGTCAAGGTCAAATAACACAAAAAAACTTAGCATTGCCAATTTTGAAGCCTATTTAAGATACAAGGCTCATTTGGGATGATGATAGACTTTAATGAGCCGCATCTGCTAATACCAAAGTAGAGGTCATGTGACATGGTCAAGGTCATCTCTCAAGGTCAAACTTCATAAAAACATAACCAAAAAATTTTCATTGTTCAGTTTATTCAAGCTTATTATAGAAACCCTGTCTCATAGTTGGCATGATGAAAGATCTCAGTTATGTACATCTAAAGGTATCAAGTTCAAGGTCATCATGTGACAAGTTCAAGGTCATCTGTCAAGGTCAGCATTTTGAAAAAAAAAGTGCTGTCACGGGGGCATTGTGTTTCACAAACACATCTTGTTTCTTTAAAAATCTTCTCCTCAGAAACTACTGGATGAATTGCAATCAAACTTCACAGGAATGATCCTTGGGTGACCCTCTTTCAAAGTTGTTCAAGAAATTTTGATCCAATGAAAAACATAGATTTAATGGGCGTGGCTAATTTCCAAATATGGTAAAAAGTGAGTTTTCTCAAATTCTAATGGATTGATACCAATGAAATTTAATATGAATGATCCTTTTGTGACCCTTTATCAGTCTACAAAAGATTATTGAGATCCGATGAAAAATATGCATTTTATGGGCGGAGGTCATTTCTCTATATGTAATATAGTGGAAACTGTCAAAATCATTTTCTCAGAATGTAAGTGATGGATATCAACCAAATTTCACTGGAATGATCCTTAAGTGACCCTTTATCAGTCTACCAAAAATTATAGTGATCGGATGAAAATTATGTATTTAATGTGCGGAGGTCATTTCTCTATATGTTATATAGTGGAAACTTTCAAAATCATTTTCTCAGAATCTAACTAATGGATATCAACAAAATTTTACTGGAATAATTCTTGAGTAACCCTCTATCAGTCTACCAAAAATTATTGTGATCAGATGAAAATTATGTATTTGATGGGCGGAGGTCATTTCTCTATATGTTATATAGTGGAAACTTTGGAAATCATTTTCTCTGAATCTAATCTATGGATATCAACCAAATTTTACTGGAATGATCCTTGAGTGACCCTTAATCAGTCTACAAAAAATTATTGTGATCAGATGAAAATATGCATTTTATGGGCGGATGTCATTTCTCTATATGTTATATAGTTGAAACTTTGAAAATCATTTTCAACATCAGTAGAATCCAAAATATCTAAAAGTCTAGTCAAAACTTTTATTGCTTTACAAGAATTTCAAGCCTGTGGAGCGACTCAAGCCATTCATGGCTTTCTAGTTTATCTTTTCCCTTTAATTCGAGGTGAATTTCCTCTAAACAACCATATAAATGATTATTTAGGAGAAATTCATCATAAATTAGAGAAGTCTCTATAAGTTCAAAAAATTTAGGCATTTGAAGTGAGTTTTCTAAGTAAAAAATGTAGGGATACTACTTTGAGGGAGGATGCTATTATTAGAGGAATTATGGTATTTGATATTATGTTGTAATCATGTGGTTCTAACTTTCTTTTCAGGTCAGACTGGAGGGTTTAAAGAGTTTGTATCCTATGATGAAGTGGACGCTGGCCTGTCCTTGATTGCTGAAAACAGACTGAACCTTGGTGAGTAGTTAAGCTGTCGCCTGAATGTTTGCTTCGGCAATACCTTCTTTTTCCATCATTGCTTTTATGCAAATTTTGTAAAAAGTGTTTTATCATTAATAAATTGGACAAAATTCGAGGGGTCAGTGCAATACTATTGTAAGTGCCTTTATGTTTATAGGCACTTACATAAGTATTGTACTGACCCCTAGTAATACCCCTAGAGAAACAGCTACCAATTCTTTACATGATCTTAACATAATTGCATTAGGAAAATTGTTTTTAGCCTTTTTCAAAATTCTTCTCTGCTCTGTAATGTTAAGGAATTGTATAAATGATTCCCAAAATATATATTTCTCTTACAGAAGCAGATTTTTCTAGTCCTTTACAAACTTTTGATCCTTTATTGATACTTCCTGAAGCTCAAAGAAGGGAGATAACTACATCTTTATTGTGTTTACTGAAAAGTTCCAGTGACTTATGTACTATTGCTGATTTGGTAAGAGAAGGTTTATTTTAAATTCATTGAACAAAAGTATAATCTTTTCAGCCATTGGATTTCAGCCATTGTCGCACAGCCATTAGCAATATCCCTTTCTTATATCAATGGCTCAGGGCAAAACAGTCGTAACTGCCTATATGTTTACAGGCAGTTACAACTGTTTTGCACTGAACCATGGATATATACTATCTATCTATAGAGCATTTATAGTATAGACTCTGGCTAGGCTGTTTTGGCTTTGACTCAATCTGATACAGTAAATAAGATTGTGAAATTGGCACCTTTTTTTTAGCAAAACATTCTAAATCGCTCAGCCTTTGTTTTGTTTCAAACACTCCAGCCATGAAATAGAGATGGGTATATAGAGTTTCACCTGTCCATGTGGGTGTTTGTGGGTGTCCCATTCTTGTCTATAGCATAAGTTAATTTCAAAATAGCTTGCCACAGTTATTTCCCAGAGAGAGTACTAGTGTCATGAAAGGATATTGTCAATTACGCACGAGGTGAAGGTCATGGCAGAAGGTCTAATTGGTCTAATAGGTCAAAAGTACAATTCAAGTATTTCTGGGGCGTCAGTGTCTGAGGACCTCTCTCAGTCTTAAGTATGTGTTTCACTCTTTCAATTAAGGTGCTCCAGCAAACTGAAAGATTGTTGAAAGCAGTGTTTAACCTCATTCAAATAAAAAAACTCACTCTTTCAATGACATCATCATGATTTCAACTAATTGAACGTGTGCATAGTATTTCTAAGATTCATAAATTGAATTTATCTCTTCACAACATATTTCTGATTTGCACAAAAGTTGGCAGATATTATGGACTAAGACCAGTCTGCATTGAGGTGCAGTCTTATCTTCGCTCACACTATCTTCTTTCTACTTAGTTTTTATGGGGGGAAAGATTAAAGCTGATTGATTCAATGACCCCAAAATTAGCAATTTGTTTGAAATTAAATCCAAGTTAAGCATAAAAAGGGTTAAAAACACATAACTGTTGTAAATGTGTGAAAAAGAATCTGTTATATAATTTTCTTTCCAACAAGTTGATCTTCATAAAGCTAGAAATTAAAAAAATATTAAGTTTGCCAAGACCCTAATATCTGTATTGATCTTATTTTTTAGTCTGGAGGATATCTATAAGATATACAAGCTAGAATAATGAAAGGTGGATAGATCTCATTGAGGGGAAGTTCAGTGCACAAGAACCATAACTCTACTCATCATATTTTTAGCTCACCTGTGCAAATCATGCTCAAGGTGAGATTTTGTGATCATTGAAAATCCATCATCTGTTGTCCTGGTGTGTTGTGCGTCGTCTGTTGTCAGACGTCAACAATTTTCTTGTTCTCACTCTAGATGCCACTAATATTGTCCAATCTTCATGAAATTTGGTCAGAATGTTTTTCAGGTCACAAAGATGAACCCTATTGAAAATGGTAAGGATTCATGCCATACCACGTGAAAAGGGGCCTTAATGACAGTTATCTTGTATACAGTCTAGTTATAAAAGTACAATTATGACCTTTGTTGGAAAATTTGCTTATCATAAAATGAGACAAAGAAGAGAATGTGAGGGATAGAGGACCATCATGGTCCTCTTGTTTTAGTTATTGTTCTTTGTTAATTGACAAAGAATAGGCCATTGACCTGCTCTTATCTTGGGCATAAAGGTTTACAAAAATCTTTTGTATAAATTTTATTAAGCATGACAAAGGCTGACACCTTGTGATATCTGCTGAAAACAGCCTCATGTTCAGGAAGAGAAAACAGTGCAAACTGTTTGCAAATTATGCATTCTTTGAACATGCAAAGTGGGTTATAATTTGCAAACAGTTTGTACTGTTTTCTCATCCCAAATACAGGGCTGGTACAACTGTTAATTGTAATGGATGTTTCATTTCAGTTCGAGAGATGTGAACTGAAACAAATTGATGAAAACGGAGAGCAAATCTCATTTATCTCTCCAAAAGAGACTGTTGAAAGTGTTCTCAGTCTAGCTGGACTTACTAAGAAGGTATGTTTTACAAAGCCACAGATAGAGGGGGTATTTTGGTTTTCAAATTTGAAGGTTTCATTATTTCTAACTTAAATCCAATTTTGTTGGTACTCATTTGAAACGTCGCACTGGGACGATTCAAATGAGTACCAACAACATAGGGGTTCACTCGGAAATAATATTTTAGACTGTCTTTACCCCCTCTTATCTTGACCCCTGGTTTTACTTTTCATTGCAATCACAATTAAGGGATCTTGAGCCCCCTCCAAAGACCTCTGCAAATGGCATAACACCTCAGATTTTATAATGAAATTTAGTTGAGGACATAAAGCAAAAGGAAAATTTATGGTAGTCAACCTTAATGTTGCAACTTCAGCTTGAATAGTGCCCAGCCCACCAGGCTCAGTCAGTTACCCATCATTGAATCTTGAGTTTGAATCCTGGCTCGGCCAACTTTCACACAACACTTGACAAAAGTCATTGTGACAAGTATTATTTAAGCCTGTGCGTGACATTTCCAACATTTTTACATGTGTGCAAAGCAAAATCTCTGGCCAGTCTGTGCATCTGCACAGTCTGACCAGAGTCTTTGTTTTGCCCTCTATGGATAGATAAGGTACAAGTCCTTCTACTGGCTGTCAACCAATATTCTTATTGTATTGTATAGATGTCTTGGCTGCATATTGTCAACTGATCACACACACACAAAATGAGCCAGTGTGTGACATTTCCAACAATTTCACATGTGTGCATAGCAAAGCATCTGGCCAGCCTGTGCATCCACACAGGCTGACCAGAGTCTTTGCCTTGCGCTATGGAGATAGTAAAGGTCTCAACCCCTATTCAGGCGGTTATATTCTATAATTATGGCTACCGCTGTTCATGTTGATCAATATCTCGAGAATACGCACATATGAAATTGTTGGAAATGTCACTCACTCGCTCAAATTGTTGGAAATGCCCTGCACTAGCTTATTAGTCTTCCACCAATTGGTTATGATAAGTAATATGCCTAAGTCGGACGGACTGCTGGTGGCTTTGATAAAATGTTGTGATTGCACTGGGTTGAGAAACAACAGGAAGCCATGGGTAGGTGAATAAGCCGTTGCAATATAACTGGAATAATGTTGAAAGTGGTGTTAATCCAAAATCAATCAATCAATCAATCAATCAATCACTCAGCTAGAATAACCTCCTCCATAAAATTGTTGCATAAAAAATAGCGAAAAAATGAAGACGGTCATTATTTCAGTACTGTGTTATTAAAAGACTGGAATAATTGATGAATGTTTTGATTGACAAGGGGAGATCTAACTTTTAAAAAATTATATATGAGCTTTTCCTTGTTGAATAATTTTGTGATTTCATCTTTTTTCAATTTTCAGGATTACAAGATATACCCCCCACAATTGGACAATCCCATGTTACCTTGTTTGTCCGAGTTTTTTGATGCAGCAGCTGAACTTGACGATGATATTCTTGAGCTCGTCGTAAAATGTTCACCAAATATTACTCGATCATTATTGCTGGTGGTAAGATATCGTATGATATTATACAGTAAATACTTCTTATAACTATATCAGAGCCATGTTTTTTAAATTAAGAATTTTAAGATTTTTTTAGATTTCTGATTGAGATATTTCGTCCAATAGAACATTGTTGTGTCCTGAGTTTAATTTGAATTTAAATGTCATTCCAAATACATAAACCATTTTGCGTACTGTCTGAGGATTTCACATCGCTGTGATTTCGTCAATGGTATTGAGTAAACTTTTCATTTTGTCTTATAACTGATACTATTTACTAAAGGCATTTACAGTCAAACCTGTCTTAGCGGCCACCTGTATTCAGCAAGCAACCTGTCTTAAGCAAGCGGCCACCGAGTTCCCAATAGAACCATTTGCACTAAAATTGACCTGTATTAAGCAAGCACCTGTTTTAAGCAAGCACTTTTTAAATGTCCCTTAGGTGCTTGCTTAAGACAGGTTTGACTGTACTTGAACTTGTTTTAATCTGGACTAAGATTTAAATGGTTGGAAATCTATGAGCTTTTAAAAATAAAGTTAGATGGCTTCTTTGAATTTTTAACAGTCTAGTATTTTGTCGTCAGGTTATGGGTAAACAAGATTCTTCTATTTTTTACAGCTGAAAGACGGCATTCAGGGTAAAACGGTCACAGATACAGATATCGTAGCCCAGTTGACAAACGATACTACAGCAAGCCACATGGAACTTTTGAAAGATTTACAATTTAGAATTGATGAAAATGAAATTAAAGCTCCTATAGAGCTTCCTTACTTTATTGAGGAGATTTATTGGGTTTTGATAGCCTTATGGGGTCAAAAGTCTTAATAATGTGAATTTGATTTCAGATTACGATAGCCTTCTTTTGTCCAAAACTCAAGGGTGAAGTCAAACCTTCATAATGAAGGTAGTGGACCCGTAATAGTTCTGCAATGATTCGAAAGTAATGAACTTTAACAGTTTTAACCGAGGTTTCCTAATGATTGTCATTAGGAAACCTCGGTCAACATTGTGAAAAGTTTATGAGTTCCAAAATATTGAGGAACAATTACGGGTTCACTACCTTAATTATAAAGGTTTGACTTCACCTTTGCCACGCTTCTCATGACATTTAGGAAATCTTGTGTTAAGTGACCATATTCAGGACCGCACAAAAGTGGTCCCTCATGGGAATGGTTGCTTAATACAACATTTCATGACAAATAAAAGAGGTCTAATTAATAGCATATATAGAATGTTGGTTAAGTCTTACTAAATTCTATGATGTTCAAACCCATTGGAGTTGTCTCATTGAGACGATTCCAATGGGTTTCAACAGCATGGGATTCAATAATAGATGACGGTATGTTACAAAATGCTCACTCTTCAGAGATTTCGCTTCATTGAATGGATTTGTTATAATGGTCGCTTAATAGAATTGGTCACTTAATAGACATGGTGGCTCGAGCAATATCGACTGTATTTCTTTTAAGCTTTGATAAACATAATCCGACCATAGCCTATACTGCCTTCTTCCTACTTGAATTTTGTGTGGAAAAACATTACCTGTCATTTTAATCAGGCTCATCCCGAAGCAGTTATAACTCCCTATTTTCATTCAACAAATTGAAGTAGAAATAATGGCATCAAGTTTTTTCCTATAAAGTGACAAATTGATGGCTCAGTGCAAAACAGTTGTAACTCTGTATATGTTTACAGAGAGTTATAACTGTTATGCACCAAGCCATCGATTTGTTGCTTTATTAGCTCACCTGAGCACGAAGTGCTCATGTGAGCTTTTGTGATCACCTTTCGTCCGGCGTCCGTCTGTCGGTCGTCGTCCGTCGTCTGGCGTCCGTCAACAATTTCTTTAAACGACATCTCCTCCTAAACTACTAGGCCAATTAACACCAAATTTTACAGAAATGTTGCTTAGGTGGTCCCCTTCAAAAATAGCTAAAAGAATTGAAATCCATGAAAAACTCTGGTTGCTATGGCAACAAAAGGTGAAATTTTAAGAAAATCTTTAAAATTCTTCTTCTTCTCAACCAGAAGTCCTACAGACTTAGAACTTGGCATGGATGATCAGTTCATAGACCTGAATTAAAATAGCTAAAATCATATCTTTTGGGCCACCAGGTGCGGAGCACCAGGGGGGAGGGGGTAGTACTTTGGGTAAATTTTGATATCTTTAAGCTTCTTCTCCTTCGGAACCAGGAGCCCTACAGACTTAAAAATTGGCATGGAGGATCAGCTCATAGACCTTAATAAAAATACCTAAAATCATATCTGTTGGGCTGCCAGGTGCGGAGCACCAGGGGGGAGGGGGGAGTACTTTTATGAAAATTTTGTAATCTTTAACCTACTTCTTCTTCTGAACCAAGAGCCTGACAGATTTGAATATTGGCATGGATGATCAGCATATGGACCTTTATAAAAATAGCTAAAATCATGACCGTAGATTCACCAGGTGCGGAGCATCAGGGGGGAGAGGGTAGTACTTTTGTGAAAATTTTGTAATCTTTAACCGTCTACTTCTTCTGAACCACAAGGCCTACAGACTTGAAAATTGGCATGGAGGATCAGCCCATAGACCTAAATAAAAATAGCTAAAATCATGACTGTAATGCCACCAGGTGCGGAGCACCAGGGGGGAGGGGGTAGTACTTTTGTGAAAATTTTGTAACTTTAACCTTCATCTTCTAATGAACCAGGAGCCCTACAGATTTGAATATTGGCATGGATGATAAGCATATGGATCTAAAATAAAATATCTAAAATCACGAGTGTAGGGCCACCAGATGAGGAGCATTAGGGGGAAGGGGGTAGTACTTTGGATCAATTTTGAAATCTTTAACCTTATTCTTCTCCTGGATCAGGAACCCTACAGACTTGAAAATTGTCATGGGTGCATGATCAATATATTGACATTAATAAAAATAGCTGAAATCATGACTGTAGGGTCACCAGGTGCTGAGTGTCTTGGGGAGGGGGTAGTACTTTGGATCATTTTTGAAATCTTTAAACTTCTTCTAATGAACCAGGAGTCCTACAGACTTGAAAATTAGTATGGATGATCAGCATATGGACATTAATTGAATTAGCTTAAATCATGACTGTAGATTCACCAGGTGCAGAGCATCTTTGGGGAGGGGGAGTGCTTTGTTGAGAATTTTGAATCCCTACAGCCTTTATATTTGACATGGATTGATCAACTCATTAAAGAAAACTTTAAAAGTCTCAGACTCACCCTGTATATCTGGCATAGATTAGCTGATCACAGACCTTTTATGAAAAAAGCTTATATAAATAATGACCAGGGGAGGAAAAGGGGGGGATTATTTCAAATGTTATCTGATTGAATAAGTGAAAATCTCTTTTTCTGTGGTTGCATGGACATACCTTAAGTAATGAAGTTTTATTCTCAGGTGAGCGACCCAGGGCCAACGGCCCTCTTGTATGAAAAACCTGATGCCATTATTTCTACTTGAATTTTGTTGAATCAACATTATCAAACTTTTAAAGGCTCATTGCAAAACAGTTGTAACACCCTATAAATATACAGGGAGTTACAACTGTTTTGCACTGAGCCATTGATTTGTTGCTTCTTATGAAAAAACTTGATCCCATTGTGATTATTGAGTTAACAGGACTCCTAAAAAGCAATTGTGGAGAGACACGCCTATGTAACAAGGTGTCTTGGACTCCTGGACTCTCTTTAGAGTCAAAACCCTAATAAAAGTGCCTTAACCCTTTGCTGTTTAATCCTTGCTTTTTACGTGCCTTTGATTTTATGATTGAGAAAACAGTGTGAAAAAAGAAATAATTGCTTCTGACAAGCAATTTCTTCTTTTTCCACACCATTTTCTACCCTACTGTATGGTTATTTTTCAAATTAAATCCCCTTTAAATTTTCATCTGCAAAACTTTTGAAATTGTACAAGTCCAAAAATATTGTTAAACAGGAAAGGGTTAATATAGAAGTTGTGCCATAGGATTAGGTGCCTCATTGCAAAAAAAAAAATCACTCTATTATTAGCTCGGCAGTTTTCGGAGAAAACTCAAGGTATTTTGAGCGCATTGGCGTCATTGGTGTTGGCGAGACAAACTTTAACCTTGGTCATATCTCTTTTGTTCCTGAAAATATTTTCATTAAACTTGGCATGTGTGTTCACCATCAAAAGAGCTACCTAGACTATCAAAGGTAGCAACTCTTGAGGCATTTTTGTAAGAGTTATGCCAAGCACCTGCAGCCAAGTGTTTCACCCATAGGTTTTATTCCTGTTGTCATTCATTATTCTATTTATAATTTTATATGCATATTGTTGCCGTTGCATTGTTATGATGTATTAGATTTATGTAGAAATTCAATGGCTCAGTGCGAAACCGTGGAAACTGCCTATAAACATATAGGCAGTTACAGTTGTTTCCCAATGAGCCATTTAATTGACCTAAACTATCAGTGTACAATCAAGCAAGTAATCAAGTTTTGTGATTTATTTCATTTCCGAGAGTGCAGTTCTACATACAAAATCATGTGTCTGTATTCAATTGACATGTTTGCGAAAAATTAATCTATCGCAACTTCTCAAATTTAAAATTGAGAATAAAGCTGTAATTCTGCTTTAATACTCATTTTAATGCATTAAATTAAAAGATAATATTGATAAGTTGTTATATAACAACTTATTAATACTATCTTTTATTTTTATATATATATTTAAATTTGAGAAAATTCTCAGTTGAGCCTCAGAAAAGTTTTATAGCCTCGGGGCCTGGTAATAACTGCCTCGGTGGCCTAGTGGTAAATGCACTCGACCATGACCTGGAGGTCCGTGGTTCAAGCCCCACTGTCGACGGGGTGTGTTTATAGGCAAAACACTTAATAGCCAAGCCTAGTTCACCCAGCTGTAAAAATGGGTAGCAGTGGGTTTAAACCACTGCCTCTCTCTCAGGGACGTGAAAACATCAGGATTGAGTGTTCGAGAACGATTCTATAAGCTTGAGCTTTTGTCGCAATCGAACTAAAATAAATTAGTATAAACTACACTAACTTGCCATACGTCCTGGCAGGCCATCTTCATAGCTCAGCAGAAGGGTATCAGACTTGTTTTCAAAAAGTCTCGGGTTCCATGCCTGACGGCAGCACTCATCCTTTCCAACTATTTTGTCCTCCACCAATGGTTTGATAATCATAGACCTATATGGGATGGCAGATGGAGGCTAGGAAAGGATGTAATGGAATCCATTGTTAGGTGCTCTAGTCTCTGTGATATAATTGAAAGATTTTTGAAAGCGGTGTAAAATCCCTTACAAACAAACAAAACAAAGTTGTGTGCCCTGGTAAAAAAAATGCAAAACTAAAATTTTTATTCTCCTCACTCATGTATTTCGTCAAAACCTAAGTCATCAATATGCAGTATTATAAGCAAAAAGGCTTTAAGCTTTTAAGGTTGTATATAAAGTTGTACATGTATCTTTCTGTCACTAACTTGATCTAAAAGCCATGTTTTGTGCCAAATTAATAAATTGCTTTGAACAAAATATTTATTGTGTATCTTGCATCTTTAGTCATCAACAACATAGGAGTGATATCATATGCAACCAATGAATATTTCAATATAATGTCAGATGTCAAATGATGTGCTTAAATGGCTGAGTCCTTATCATTCTCATGGTTTATTCTGATGGATTGCCAAGAGTTTTGGATTAATAAATTGTTTATGATTTGCGATACAGCACACATAGTTCTTCTAGTCTCAGCTGCCGTCATAGCGCAAGTTGTAGTGTGTCGGACTGTCAATATAGATGTCCTGGGTTTGATCCTCGACAACAGCACTCATTCTTTCCAACTTTTTGTCTCTCACCAATGGTTTGATAATCGTAGACCAATGTGAGTTAGCAGCTGGAGGCTAGGAAAGAATGTGATAGTTGTGAGAGAAATACCAGGAATCTATTGTTTAGTGCTCCATCCGCAGCAATATAACTGAAAAAATGTTGAAAGCGGCGTTAAACTCCATGCAATCAATCTTCTAGTCTCAGAGTATCAAGAAACTAATCCCAATGAATACAGATAGATCTCAACATAAAGCACTGTGAAGCTTTTTCATCCATCACTCTGTCAGTCCGTCCAATTTTGTCAAAACAATTACTTGTGATGACATTTATGTATGGATTTCAATTGAATCTGTGTGTGACATTTCGAAAAAAAAAAATGACACCTGTATGAGGTTCATACACAACAGCCCAGAGAGTTCCATAGTGTAATTAGAAGATTGTATAACTGTCTACAGAAACCTTAAGAGCTTATTTATCTACAAATGGCATAGTGAAGACTCTGGTCAGACTGTGCAGATGCATAGACTGGCCAAAGTCTTTGCTTTGCGCACATTTGAAATTGTTAGAAATGTCATGCACAGGCTCAAATATCTTGGCCAATTGTTCTCCATCATAAGAAGGTCTGCAATTTGAAAATAATTCAAATAGTTCAAAGGTCAATGTTACAGATCAAGGTCAAACTTTTGAAATGCTTCCAATCTGATAATAAATCAGAACCATTATCTTAGTGCCAGGAGAGAGCTCGACTCAAAACATAAAAAATTCACAGAGTGTAACATGTAGCATTGAGTGCATACTGTCCGACATGATCCATGTAGAGAAAAGGATGGGTGTGTGTATTTCCTTTCATTTATTGTCGCTACTGTAGCACATGCCCATATGAGCGATGCCCCCAGAAAAATTTAGTTGTTACGGGGATAATGCAAAGATACATGACGAATTTAATGCTGAGATCTGCCATGGTTCTTTCACATGCTCGGTGTAAAGCACTGTCTCATGGGACCTTGATTTAACGTCTCTTCCAAAAGACAATTAGTGAGTTAGTGTGCCAGCCTGTGATTTGAACCCACGTGGTCAATCTTTAATGGTTTTGAAGTCTGGTGCTCTACCATCTGAGCTAATTGGGCTGACTCCTCAACCCTAGATGTGTGTACTCTATGTATAAACACTATCATTAGTCATTTAACTTTGGGTAGGTCTATCTAATTTGCATATCCAATGCATTGCTTACCTCCCTTTAAACTGTTACATCTATACATCTGTCCTTCCATCCAACCTATGCGGGATGGCAGCTGGAGGCTAGGAAAGGATGCAATGGTAGCACTTGTGTGAGAAATACCAGGAATCCATTGTTAGGTGCTTCAGCTGCCGTGATAAAACTGAAATAATGTTGAAAGCGGCGTAAAACCCCATTCAATCAATCAATCCGTCCTTCCATCTAGTGGATGACTTGCTTGTCCGTAGCTCATAAATTGACCCTACATTACATGCTGATATATAGAGACATTTTTTTTTTAAATTTTATGAAGGTATGAAACTTAAAACCTTATCACACTGTATGAGTAAAAAAACAAAAAAAAAAAGAAACAAAAAAAAAAAAAAGAAGAATATCAGACTCCTGTAAGAGGGAATTTTAGTTTCATACCTAAATAAAATGAAAAAAAAAATGTATATATGTACTTTAACAGTAATGAGTTAAATGTTAAGAATTTTTACAGAATGCAATCAATTTCAAGTGGGACTACTTTGTGTGCAAAATAGTTTGACAAACTTGAAATTGTTTGCATTGAAATATAAAAATATAAATTTTGAGCAATCAATTGACTAATTGCTTAAAAACCTTTAAGAAAATTCTTAATTGTAGAATTTCAAGTTGCTGTGATTCGAACACTACAAAAAGGGATTGTTTTCCTTGTGTTTGTTACGTAACGAACTGTCCTCAACCGAAGCATAGCTGATAAAATACCTAACGTGAGCAGGTGTTGTACCTATGCGGGCAACATCTTTCAAGTAATTGGTGTACAAGTCTAATGCTCTAACCACTGAGCCAAAAAAGATCTTCCCTGACACAGGTGTCAAACATTGTATTTAAACCTACGAAGCTAGGCAGGATAGTGGTGAGAGTGGTCTTCCATAACACACCTCCCCCTTAAGAGTCATCATACATTGATGACAATAAGCCTTTCTATGCAGTAATGTACTTTCTGAACTAACCAAGTAGGTACAATGCAGACATTAATGGCTCAATGGCCAATCCCGGACTAGCCCCCATGTTACATAACAAACTGTCCTCAACCGAAGCAAAGCTGAAAAATATACCATGTGAGCGGGTGTCAAACCCACATGGACAAAAATATTCAAATAATCAGTTTACAAGTCTTATATGCTAATCACTGACACAGGTGTCAGACATTGTATTTAAACCAACAGGACAGTGGTGAGAGTGGTCTCCTATAAAGTTTTGATTAAATTTGTCCATCTCAATGAAGTAATTTGAATACAGAGGGGGTTATTTCGAACACCGAACCCCCTCAGGATCCGCCACTGTAGGCTGTCAAGTGTCATGATGTAAAATTTTATTTATATTAATTATTTTTTTACAGGATAAAGTAAATGTTGAAATTGAGCTTGGTCACAGCGTTATCTTTAAATAGTACTGTCTCATATTTTTAGGAAGGAATTTGCATGCATGATGTATTTCAACTTTTAAATGTTTCTTTAAATTAATAAATTTTATTCAGTATATCACAGAATGGGACAGTTGTATATCCAGTCTAAATTATTGATTTTGAGGGTCCCAGTCTACATTTTTCTGAACCCGGAAGTAAAGAATGTAAACCGAAAGTAGAATCTCGAATTGAAGAAAATGGTTTTCCTGTGCTGTTTATCGACAATTTTACTTAGTTTTATTGTGGGAAATGTTCAGTCGTTTGAAAACAAGTTCAGTTTATTAAAGAACCAGAAAGGTTTGTTTAAAGTAAACAGTTATATCATTCTAGTCTTTTCTCTCTCAACACCATTTAAAACCAGGTAGGTAGGTAATGCGAGCCCTAGAGACCCTTTCATGATCTGCTTCAGAGAAGATTAGAAGACTGACTAAAACAGATTTCAATTCTTTCATGAAGTCTGATACATGGATCTTTTGGTTGGAATGTATAATTTATCTGTCTACTGCTCCATCTAACGCCATGAAACTGTAACCTTTTGGACCACTGCTCCAATGAACATTAACTTGATTTACCAGAAAATGATTGGTGATTAACCCAAGGGAGACCATTACCTAAGCAGTTTTGTCTATGGCATCTGTTTACTCTGTTGGAACAGAAAGAATTCAAAGGCCAGTTCTCATAAATGTTTTGATTTGAATTTATGCATTTAATTATAATGAATAAATAACTTAGTAGTAGCAGAGTAAGACATATTTCGTTTCTTTGATGAGGACATTTATCTTTTTCAAACAGTTAAATCTAAAAGAATTACTGTTCCTTCTAAATAAAGACCTGAGGTGCGTTTTTTAGGATTAAGAAATTTAAGATTTCTTAAGATTTTTAGTCGGGATATCTCGGGCTGCGTCGTAGAATTTCAACTGAATCGCGCGAGATAATTCAATTTAAAATCTTAAGATTTCTTAAAGTTCTTAATCTAAAAAACGCACCTCAGTATGCCTAGCCAGTCTGTGATAAACACAAGAACAGTTCACTGCATTAATCAACTTTAACAGGCTGCATGATACATTTGGTGTCCTGTCAACTCTGCATGTTAAAAACTCCGCCCGCGTAAAACTCGGACTGTGTTAAACTCGGCCTGTCAACTTTGCCTGTATATAACTTATAAAGTGTTAAGCCTAGTAAACAGATATATAAGCACACTTATTAGATAGTTAATCAATGTGTGCAATGTACTTAAAGGAGGTGCAAATTCACAATTGATGACTAAAATCTACAATTTTCATTTCTAATACGCATATAACTTGCCATCTTCTTCACGGACCCTAAATATACTGTATATTGAGAGTCCCTGTCTTCTTTTGTGCTTAGAGAAAAATAATTTGAAAAACAAATTTGAATAAAAGGTGAATTTAGTATTTAATTATGTCTATTTTATCTGGTATATACATAAATGTCATTTAATAATAAAATAAGATTATTATTATTATTATTATTATTATTATTATCAAAAACCTTTTTAATGAGTGATAAATAATAAAAAAAAGAAAGAACATAAGGTCCCTAAAATATTTACTTTGCATGGTCATACATGTACCTATATAATATATAAACAGGCCAAGTTGACAGGCCGAGTTAACAGCCAATTTGACGGGACGAGTTATTCACAGGCCGAGTTGACTGTGAACCATACATTTAATGGTCCCATGGCAGTAATTATCAGATAAACATAGAATCATAAAACTGTCCAGTGAATTTGGCCTCAGATTGCAGACTGTGTTATGACCCCTCTCTTGAATAAAACTTCATTGGGATTCTCTGAGCTGGTTAATTATTACAAGCTAATGTCTCATGAGTGCACTTAACAGCTTAATAGCAGGTTGGTAAAAATATCTTACAGTCCCACATCTCAGCACTTAGTTAAGATTTGAGTTTATTGATACTGTCAGCAGAGATGGTCTTGAAGCTGAGCCTCAAATAGTTAATAGTTATCCAATACTTTCTTTACTTTTAACCAAGGAATAGCTATAAAATTTGCATGAATGCTTAAAAGGAATAGTCTAAGATCCAAATAACTGAATCATTTGAACAAACCATATTTCCTCTGATAATAGTGCCCTCCCTAAAAGTAGTATAGTAGCACCCAGGCTATACTTTTTACTAAGAAAACACACTTCGAATTCCTAAATTTTAGGAACTTTTTGAGACTTCTTCTCAAATTTGGGGATGAATTTCCTCTTAGCAATCAGGTATATAATTGTTTAGAGGAAATTCACCTCAAATTAAAGGGAAATAGGCCTAAAAGACATCAATTTAATGATATTTTAAATCAGAAAATGCCTACTAAATAAAAACTCCCTGACCATGTTATGTTTAGCTACCTGGAGCGTTAATTAGGAGAAAAATGGTACCTGCAATAATGTACCCCTCTCTTTGATATACTGAAGGTCAAGGCAAATCAGACCATCAAAAGAGCAGGGGTTGACACTAACTCCTGAGATTAAGGAGTCAATCAGAATCCTAACACATGAAATCAAGGAGTCCAAGCTCAATGTAAGGAATCTGAATTTTTATAATGGGAGAACTTTGGAAAAAAAGAAATTGCTTGTTATAGGCATTTCTTCTTTTCCTCAATGTTCTTCCAAAGAAGAGTTTTTTTTTTCTCAAAACACTACAGGATGCAAGCAAATGTTTTTCTTAGTATTTAAAAGATCTACAGTTTTGGAAAGTGTTGGAAAGGACACTGCTCAGTGCATTTGTTTTTCAAAATATTCACATAATATGACCCTTGGAGTCTGAATCCATCAGACTCCTTATTTTCAAATGGAAGGAGTCCATCTGGTAAACAAGGAGTCTTGGACTCCCAGACTCCCATAATTGTCGAATCCTGACGAGGCTTATGTTACTTAAGATCCAGTTTTGTTGAAGTCGGACAGACTAAAATCTTGATTAATGCAATAAAATTAATCCTTCATATAATTAACTCACTTTTTAGTTTGACAAGTGAGTTTTTAAGTTACGTTTTCTTTATGGACTGTTCTTAATTGGTGGATATTTTCTCCCTAAAGCTGCTTGACTTCCACTTACCTAATGCACAAATATCATTTACAAATGTATATAACACAAATAGCTCCTTTTATTAGGAGCTTTTGAGTAGAAATACGAAATATTAATGTTGACCAAAAAATATTGCAACTAACAGAATTGCACAGCAGGTTTTATTTAGTCTGACTTTAACAAAATGCAGGCCAAAAATTACAACAATAAGGACCTATTGGGTTCTTTCTTAATAGGTGGGAGTCTCTGCTCATTGTTAGGTGCTCCAGTTGCAAGGATATAACTGAAAGATTGTTGAAAGTGGTGTAAAACACAATTCAAACAAACTGCTCATCAAGAAGCAGATTTATCAAGGTCAGCAATGTTTGCCTTTCACTAAGCCTCATTTGGACATTAACTCTTGTCATGCTGAATAAATTTTGGCTTAAAATTGTCATCAAAATCAAAGGGCAAAAGGCACTGAAAGTACCAACTGTAGGCCAATTTTTATTTGAAAAAACTAAATGTAATAACCATTCTGGTTTGAAAGTGAGAAACAGGTGATGTAAACTAACATCAGACTGCACATATGTGCAGGCTGATGTTTGTCTAAAGCTCCTACCTAAGCAGGAATATTCTGGGTTCAGCATGACAAGGGTTAACTTGTTGAAATTCAAAAATTTTAAGCTCCGCTGTTTTCGGAGAAAACCCAAGGAATTATGATTACCTTGGTGTGGTTCGATTGATGTTGCGTGACAAACTTTAACCTTGGTCATATCTCTGTTGTTATTGAAGATATCTTTTTGAGACCTTGCATGTGTGTTCACCATCACAAGAGCTACCCAGATTATCAAAGGGTATAACTCTGGAATCACTTTTGTT
Source organism: Fragum whitleyi (assembly GCA_948146395.1). Classification (NCBI taxonomy): domain Eukaryota; kingdom Metazoa; phylum Mollusca; class Bivalvia; order Cardiida; family Cardiidae; genus Fragum; species Fragum whitleyi. Next base: position 50,681,742 of record OX411558.1, read on the forward strand.
AGAGTTATGCCCCCTTTTTGAACTGAGAATTTTTTCATTATTCAGCACCTGTAGCCGAGCATTGCACCTGTAGGCGGTGCTCTTGTTTAACCAAAAATTGTTTGTCGTTTGGATGTGCAGAATCCTAGGAAATTTACAGTATGTAAGCAATTATTCAGGTGAGGATGTCAGGGTTTGACACTAACAACTTTTTGCCACCAGCCTGAAGGACCTGTTAGCCAAAAATATTACAGGTCCTCCATGATAACAACAGGGTCCTGCATGAAAACCATGCTTGTTTTTTTTAGCAATATAGGGGATAAATTGCAAGAAAAACATTGTTGGAAAAGAAGAAATTGCTTATGATAAGCAATTTCTTCTTTCTACTATGTTTCTATTTGGTCAGGGGTGTGGAAATACGGGTTTTCTCCACTTGTACCTGGACAAGTAAAAGCGGATTTTCTACTCGTCCAGGATCAAAATGAACTTGTCCACTAAAGAGTAAATAGAAAAATTAGAAAAAAACATTGCCTTTTGATGAAGAAAATGCTGGTATCCAGCATTTTCTTCATTAAAAACAATGTTTTCTACCCTATGATATGAACATTTGGATGATTTCTCTTTTAATTCTTTTAAGTAGCATTCCAAGATTTGCCCTGGTATTTACTTGTCCTTGGACAAGTGGCTTAGAAAAATTTACTTGTCCACAAGTACAAAAGCCCGAGTCGGACAAGTCGGGCATGGGAATTCCACACCCCTGATTTGGTTATGCAAATTCTAGAATTGGAAAGGCAATTTCAAAACATGGAACAATGGAACATTAAATATTTCAAATTCTAATTATTCAGGTGAGGATGTTGTCAAGAATATCTTGCACAATATACTGATAAATGCTGCAGATGGCCATTCAAAGCAATTGTTTCACGATGTTCTAACACAGCAATCTATAGGTCGACCCAGTGAAGACAAGTTATTGAAGGAGAAAGCTGTCAATGGTTGTGCTTGTGTAAAGAAAAATTGCGGATGTTGTGCCCATATTGAAGTTAAAAAGATTGATCTGAATGAAACAGGTAAGCTACAATCAATTTTTATAAGATGAAAAAGTTTAAAGTTTGCTAACTTTAAAGGATTGTTACCTGTTTTGCATGTGGAAAAGTGGGCCAATTGAGTACAATTTCTAAATTATCATTTAAGATTTTTGCAAAAGTTTAAGGATTGTAACCCTGTTTTGCATTGATAAGCAATTGGGGGTGCAATTTCCAAACATCCATTAAAGGTTTAAAACTTTTTGCATCATGAATACAAGGCGGATTCATTTGAACCTTTTAAATGAGCCTGTTGGTGACATTTCCAACAATTTGTCACATGTGTAAAGGAACAGCATTAACTAGTCTAGACAGCAACACAGTTTAATTAGAAGACAACAAGTCTGGCTTAAGACAATTCAAGACCTTATCTATCAACAAAAACTAAAGTGAAAACTCTTGTTAGACTGTGCAGATGTAAAGGCTGGCCAGAGTCTCTGCTTATCGTTGATTTAAAATTGTTTGAAATGTTACTCAAAGGTTACAATGATGTCACATGAATGTTAAGTCCCACATTTATTCCTTTCAAATACATGTACAATTATGAGACTTTATTTCTCTATCATTTTATACTTGAGAAAATATTGTAAAAAAGAGAAAGAAATTGCTTTTGTTGAGCAATTTCTCCATTTTTCATAATGTTTTGTACATGGATGGTACAAACATTTTTGTTGTCATGTCTCTTTCAATCTAGTCTTAAATTTTAACAAAGGGAAAAGAGCTTAAAGATGTAGACAATATTTACTTTATTTTCATTGAGGACAGGGCTGTGTTAGACCTATATACCAGGTTTTTGACCCTCAAAAATCTGAAAAATATCCTATTTTGACCATTCAAAACTACTCCCAAGGGGCTCATTTTGACCTCATGGAAAGAAAATTCTTAGGTTCAAAACTTAGTTTTATGACCCAAATTTTCAAGAATGTTTCTTATAAAATACTATTTAGAATTCTACTGGTAAATTTTTCCAATTATATAATAACAACAAAGAGTCAGTTCACACTGTAACCAGTAAAATTCTTCACACAATTGGCCTTTCTGATGTCTTGACCCCTTATGAATGATTTTGAGCCCCAGAATATCATGTTTAAGGAGTCAATGACAAAATGACTATACAGTAAATCTTGCTAAAGCGACCACGTCTATTGAGCGACCATTTTTATTAAGCGACCATTTTTAAATTTCCCTATTTTAAATCAAAATGTCCTAAAAAGTAGGTATTGTTGGTCTAAAAATCTTTGAAAATGAATCCTATGTTGTTATAGCTCAACAGAATCATCTCAACGAGACGATTTTATTAAGTTATAACAGCATAGGATTATGCAATAATATGAACATTCAATCAAAAAGTATGTTTCTTATTTGTGATAAAAATGTGTATTAAGCGACCATTTTCTTAAACGACCGCTTTTTGGTGGTCCCTGTAGTGGTCACCTAATACAAGGTTGACTGTATTGCTGTCGACAATCTCTTTGATTTGAAAAGTTCATATCTGAATTAAGATAATTTTAGAGTCTCAAAAATTGAAGCATTAAAAATGTTTGTGTATAAAATTCCCCTTTGTGCCCTCATATCTGTCAGAGAAATATGGTATCTCAATCATGTCCTTTTATTGAAAAACAATTATAATAGGGTTGCAATAATAAAGTATGTATTAAACAGCTACAGATAGAGGGGGTATTTTGGATTTCAAATAAAATAATTTCAAGTATTCATGTGCAAATCTTAATATGTGGGTACTCATTGGAATTTTCTCGTCAAGACAAATGAGTATCTGCAACATTAGGTTTCATTGAAAAATAAAGATTTTAGACTGCCTTTACTCTTTCTTATCTGTTCCTCCTACAGATAAAAACAACATGAAATTGATATCATCTCCATCAAAACCATTCCAAATCACTCGCTCAGCGCTCCATTACGTCATTCCAAACACTCACTCAAACCATTCAAAAATGATCCAAACTCATCAAAAACGATGGAATCAAAATGTCATTCTAAATAAATAATGTTAGAAAAAAATCACAATATCACTGACATAATTCAAATTGTAAGCCAAGTTCTTGAAGAAATAGGAAGCTATTTATAATACTTGTATGCATATTTTATTAAAGGGAGGTAATAAATATCGCTAATTTTGTTCATCCTGAACAAAATTTGCAATATTGGATTACCTCCCATTAAATTCACTCAAAAGTTGCTCCACATACTCATTCAATTTCATTCCAAAATCATTCATTTTGTCAATTTCACAATGTTCTTAGCTGTACTTATTGTATTTTTCAGTTTGTGCCAATGTTTCATATCTCCCAAAGGAATACGGAATCTCAGTGACAGTTACATTGGGACGATATACACTCATTAATGAAACAATTTCTGGTAGGTCTGTCATTTGGTTTATACTAATTTATTTTAGTACTATTGGGACGAAAGCTTAAGCTTATAGAATCGTTATCGAACACTCAATTTTGATGTTTTCACGTCCCTGAGAGAGAGGCAGTGGTTTAAGCCCACTGCTACCCAATTCTACAGCTGGGTGAACTGGGGCTGGCTATAAAGTGTTTTGCCCATAAACACACCTCGGCGATGGTGGGATTTGAACACAGACCTCTAGGTCACAGGTTGAGGGCATTTACCACTAGGCCACCGGGGCAGGCCTGTTATTTTCATTCCTGAATGCCTTTGGGTCTCCCTATTTTATCATGCTATATTGATAGGTAAATGAAGGTGTGTTATCTTCTACGTGAAGGTTTTACTTTTAACCCTTGTCATGCTGAACCTGGAATATTCCTGCCTTGACAGAAGCTATAGACAAACATCAGCCTGCACATAATATGTAGTCTGATCTTTGTCATAGCACCTGTTTTTACTTTTTTTAAACCAGATAAGCTCAAAAAATTAATTCTTACAATGAATTCCCTCTTACATTAAGTGCATTTGGCGCTTTTGGCACTTAGATTTTGTTGCAAATTTGTCAAGATTTTTTCTTCAGCATGACAAGGGTTAAAACTAGAGTAGGGATTATTTTATAGAGGTATGAAACATATAACCAAATCACACTCTTTGGATAAATGAAGTTTTTCATGCATTTAGTCCTTTAGAATCATACTTTCAGGAAAACTAAAGAAAATTGTGTTCATTTCTTATATGGATGGTTAAGCCCAAAACAATTGCAACTGCCTTTAAACTTAAAGGCAGTTACAACTGTTTGGTGCCGAGCCATTAAATAATAATTAAGTATAAAATTGAAAAACTTCAAAGTTTGGGATATTTCTTGAATGAAACCGATATATGTGAAGGCATTCACAAAAGATTAATTAAAGCTGTAGGTTCATCATTTTGGTCGTCGAACCTTCTAAATGGACAGGCCAAATGATAAGCCGCAGGTTATCATGTAGACATTACATTATGATTAAGAGAATTTCAACATCCCAGTGGTACAGATAGAGGGGGCAGGGGTCAAGATAAGAGGGGGTAATGCCATTCTAAAATCTTTATTTCCCAATTAAACCCTATGTTGTGGGTACTCATTTGAATCATCTTGATGATATGTTTCAAAGGAGTACCAACAACATACGATTTAAGTTAGGAATAAAGAAATATTTAAATTTAAAAACCAATGAAGATTTTTTACTAGCTTTACCTCCTCTAACCTGGACCCCTGCCTCCAAACCTATAAAGAAAAGGGGGTATATGTCTGTCTGCCGTCCATAGACCTTGTTCATTTAGGACTCTTTACACAAGAACAAAATAAGTGACCTAGAATCATTAAGCTTTGTACAATTGTTGCCCATTACCCAAGGAGTTATCCTATTGTTTTGGGGTCATGAAGGTCAAAGATCAAAGTCATATTTGAACTTTATCTGAAAACCATTAACAAACCTTGGACAAAGCTCTGGTGTAGGTATTAGTCCACTCTATAACAGATCTAATTAAATTTAATGGAGGTATGAAGCTAAAAACTTAATGACAATGTATGAATATGTGAAGCACATTCACAAATTGTTATGAGGTTTCTAGATTTATACCTCCATGAAATTTATAGAAAATTACTCTCTTCATCTCTTATGATTTAAAATCATGAAGCAAAAATATTATTTTGTCCCAATGATAATTTATCTAAAGTTGATTCCATCAGATAAAGCACATTCTGATTTGCTGACAAATTGGTTTTATTTCTCAATGAAATTAATTTTGACTACACAGCTATTTTTTAAGCTTCATCAAAAGAATTTCAAATCATTATATGAAGAAAATATTTTTTAATTTTATGGAGATATGAAACTAAAAATCTAATCAGACTCATGTATGAATCTGCTTTGCAAATTCATACAGTGTGATTAGGTTTTTAGTTTCATACCTCCATGAAATCAACACATATTATCTTCATATCCTATGATTTAATATCATCAAGCAAAAAGATAAAACTTTTGTCAACACTGGGCCAGTTTTCTTATGGGACTACTTTTTGAGGTAGCATACAAAATAGCTGTGTTATTAAAATTAATTTCATTTTAGTTTCATACCTCAATAAAATCAACTAATACTCCCTTTATCTTTTAATCAATATTAATTAACCTATATTTGGGGAGTCAGCTTTTCGATCTATGTTTGTCGGTTAGTCCGTCTGTAGCATTTTCTAATGTCCCCTCAATTTCTCAGCAACTAATTGCCAAATTTCACTGAACATTTACAGATGTGATCAGTATCGGGCAGAGATGTATAAGTGATAATTTGGTTACGATCATTGACTTTTGACAGAGTTATGGCCCTTTGATAAAATCGATTTTCACTATTGACAGCAACCAATTGGCAAATTTCATTGAACATTTACAGATGTGATCATATTGGGCAGAGATGTTATGGCCCTTTGATGGAAAATGGCTTATCATTAATGACAAGCTCTTGTAGGGGGGTATTAGTCTGCTTTACAACAGTCTGGTTTGTATTTCAGCGTCTAATCCACCACCAATTTGTGCAGATATCCCACACTTAAAGAAGTACGCCAGTATCTGTATACGTTTACACGATCTAGATGCCCAAAATTCCACTTTCCATGGTAGGTTTTCTTTTTTTCGTTTATCATCGCTATCTTGTGATTAACTCTAATGGGTAACAACCCCAGAAAATGGTAAGTTCTTATAAAGGGTAATATAATGAAACAGGACTAAACTACTTCTGTAATCTGTCTGGAAGGGTAAAGTTTTATATTACTAAAGATATGAAGATAATATATATTGATTTCATTGAGGTATGAAACAAAAACCTTATCACACTGTATGAATACGCAAAGCGGACCAACTTTTCAGCCAATTAGAATGCACAAATCTTAATGTACACAACTTAAATTATTTTTTTCTGATATAAAAGAATATTAGTTTATTAGTGTGTCAGCTTTTGAAACAAACTCATTAACTCAACCCTTGTCATGCTGAACCCGGAATATTCCTGCTTTGGCAGGAGCTATAGACAAGCATCAGCCTGCACATATGTGCAGTCTGATGTTAGTCTACACCACCTGTTTCTCAAACCAGTGTTGTCAACAGATTTAGTTTTTCAAGTAAAAATTGACCTACAGTTAGTACTTTCAGTGCGTTTTTCCCTTTGATTTTGATGCAAATTTTTAGCCAAAATTTATTCAGCATGACAAGGGCTAATGTTTCAAGTCAAGTGCTGCATGAATGAGTTACAATTGCTATATTCAAAAGTGTGAGGAACAACAGGAAATCATGGGTAGGTGCAGAAACTATCTCTATGTAACTGAAAGACCATTGAAAGCAGCAAAAAACGCGTGTGAAAATCGGCTTAAAGGACTTGAACTGAGGCTTAAGCTTTTCCTGTACAATCTTTATATTTTGTATCCGATCTCTTACAACAGAAAATACTGTGGGAAAAGGAGAAATTGTATATAACAATATTTTCAACCATACAGATTGGTTTCTCATCAAATTCATTCACTTTTCAAACCCCGAATTATCCGACACAAGCTTTTCAACTTGCTGGCAAGTGCTTTTTTAGCTCCACTGGCATAAAGCCACTGGGGCTATTCACATGGCGTTGTGTCTGTCGTGAGTCCGTGTGTCACTGCATCTGTGCGTCCGGTCGTAAACTTTTTCTTTAAAAATCTTCTCCTCCGAAACTACTAGATGAATTTCAACCAAACTTCACAGGAATGATCATAGGGTGACCCCTTTCAAAGTTGTTCAAGAAATTTTGATCCAATGAAAAACATTGATTGAATGGGCGTGGCTTATTTCCAAATATAGTAAAAAGTGAGTTTTCTGAGATTCTAAATGATGAGTACCAATCAAATTTTACATGAATGATCTTCAGGTGACCTTCTATCAGTCTACAAAAAATTATTGTGATCGGATGGAAAATATTCATTCTATGGGGGAGGTCATTTCTCTATATATTATTTAGTGAAAACTTTAAAAATCATTGTCTAAGAATGTAACTGATGGATATCAACCAAATTTCACTGGAATGATCCTTGAATTACCCTTTTTCAGTCTACCAAAAATTATTGTGATCAGAGGAAAAATATGTATTTTATGGGCGGAGGTCATTTCTCTATATATTATATAGTGGAAACTTTGAAAATCATTTTCTCAGAATCTAATTGATGGATATCAACAAAAGTTCACTGGAATGATCATCCAGGACCCTTTATAAGTCTACAAAAAAATTGTGATCGGATGGAAAATATGTTTTTAATGGGCGGAGTTCATTTGTTAATATGTTATATAGTGGAAACTTTGAAAATCATTTTCTCAGAATATGAGTGATGGATATCATTCAAACATTTTTGGTATGATCTTTTGATGACCCATTATCATGCAGTCAAAAATTATTTTGATTGATTGAAAACTATGTCTTTTATGGGCAGAGTTTCTCTATATGTTATATAGTTGAAACTTTGAAAACCATTTTCAACATCAGTAGAACCCAAAATATCTAAAAATCTAGTCAAAACTTTTATTTGCTTTTACAAGAATTTCAAGCCTGTAGAGCGACTCGAGCCATTCATGGGTTTCTAGTTCTAGGAAACTTGGCCGTGGGCATGTTAGTACCAGAGAAAATCTTGGAACAGTAACAAAACTGGATTTAATTTGTTTAGAAAATTGAGGATTTATTCAGAGAGTAGCCATATAGTTTCTTTTCTTTTATGACAGGTTGTATCGAATTCGAAGTTCGTCTGATTGAAGTTCTGGAAAAAGAATTTGAGCTTGGATGTTTCGACATACCATACAAAGAGACAACGGATGATGCTCATCCTGACAACTTGAGTACTCAACATCATTCCCCAACAAGAGACAAGGAAGATAAAACACTGTATTTTAAACGACAGCCGAGGGATCATTCCAACATTTAAATGTTTTAGTTAGTATTTTGATGTATTCAAGGGTCTCGTGCTAAATTATTGTGACTGGCTATATTTGTTTTGTTAAGACCAAAGGATCTGATATATTCTACATTTATATATACATTGTTTGATAAAAAAGCCTTGAATAAAGCTGTATTTATGAGGATTTAGAATTAAATTTACAAAATGTTGATGGTTCAGGCAAACAGAGCTAATCTCAGATATTATAGTTGCAGTCTACTGATATCAAGATAAAACTAATGTGAACAAGCATCTGACATTCCCGATATTTTTATTTAGATTTTGGCTTTTTGGAGTTAGTGCTATAGCCTTAGTTTCATCGGCGTTGTATGATATTTTATGATACTTCTAGTATTAATGAAGGTATTCACTTGATACTTGGCACATAATTATGTTCACCATCAGAAGAGAAATCTATATTATCAAGGGGGATAACTCTTGTTGCATTTTGTGAGAATTATGCCCCTTTTTAACCCTTTCCTGTTTAATCCCTTCTTTTTACGTGCCTGTGATTTTATGATTGAGAAACTATTGTGAAAAAAGAAGAAATTGCTTCTGACAAGCAATTTCTTCTTTTTCAACACTATTTTCCTCCCTTCTGAATGGTTATTATTCAAATTAAATCCACTTTTAATTTTCGTCTGCAAAACCTTTGAATTTGGACAGGTCCAAAATTTTGTAAAACAGGAAAGGGTTAAACTAGATTTTTATCCACTCTCCAGCATCCAACTGTAATTGGGTGAAAATAGTGAAAGACTAAGATCAGGGTTTGATTTTTATCTGCGCTATGTACATATCAGCCTGCAAATAGAAATATTAAAACATCCATACAAATATATAATATATACTAAGTGTATTATATGGAAAAAAATATCTAACGAGGTTGGGAGAATTGAAAATTGTCGAGGCTCTGCCGAGACTATTGTCAATTCTCACAACTGAGTTAAATAATTTTTCATACATTACACTTATTATTATATTTATCTTATAATCTCTATTTGTCATCTTTTCGTCGATGTTTCTAACTGAAATGCAAGTTTCTAAAAATAACCGCATTATATCATTGTTCTAAAAATAACTATGTGATATCATAAAAAATATCATACGGGATGTTATCACGCGGATATTTGTATAGTTATAAGATAAAAGGGAAAATCTATACAATAAAACATGCAACATGCAGATAATGATAAGAATTTGAACTACCAGAATACAATGTAATTGAAGCTATGCTAACATTCTAATGAGCATAATGAAGATCCCAAAATAGATTACAATCTATGGTCTGTCCTTTTGCAGGGTCTAGAGCAGAGTGAGGGCTACACAGAAGATTAGGCGGGAAAATTGTTAGGAAAAGCATGCAGGGGCGGAGTTATGTGAACAGAACCCAAGCTCATGACTTTCTCATTCATCTTATTCTCACTCACAAAGGAAATCTATATGAATGCATGACTATATACATGAGATGAAATGTAATCACAAATACTAACAACTTAACGCTTCTACACAACAACCAAGTGTAGGCATTTGTTTGTGGTGCTCTTGTCATCCGAAGCTTTGTGTGTTCCCAGTATGTACAAACAGGAAAACAAATTCATCAAAATAGCAATTCCTATTTATACACATCGTAATTTCTATCTCAACAATTTTATGTTTATGTCAGTAGTGATCATTAAACATTTAAAAAGAGATTCCAGGAGATGGAATTCACATGCCCGACTTTTCCGGCTTTTCCACTTGCAGGCAAGTACATTTTTCTAGGCCATTTGACAATAGACAAATAAATACCAGAGCAAATTTTGGTACAGTACTAAAAGAACTTGGAGCAGAAGTCATCATTTTGTTTGTATGAAAGTGGAGATTACAGTGTCTTTAATGAAGAAAATGCTGGGTTACATTTTCTCATTTATGTGTTAAAGGTAAAGACAAATCGATTTTTGGAGTAAGATTGATTGATATTTCATTTCAAGGCTCTGCCATTCGTGAAATATTGCCTTTATTACACACCCAATGAAATATAAATCAATCATACACTGAAACAAACAATTATCCTTTGTGTAATTATTAAGAAAAAAATCTGATCAAGCTAAAATTTCCTGAAAATGTATTTTACAGTCAACTCTCATTACAACGACCACATTTGTTCCCAGAAAATATGTCGTTGTAACGAAAATGTCGGTGTATTGAATGAACACTAAAGTCAATTGCTGCAGAATTGTCAAAAAGCAGCGTACATTATATAATATACTATGTATAGTACATGTACAAATTAACGAAAACACCTTTTTTCAGTTATATTATTAATAATTTGAATATCTTTATTGAACTGATCTTTTTATACTTTATTTGCCATATGCATTTCTATCAAAATTTAATTACCAGGATCTTCAAACAAACTATATAGCAAAATAGAGAAAATCTTAACAAGCAAATTTAGACCTTATCTTAACAAAGTGTATTAAAAAGATGGATATGTTAAAGGTGCTAATCAAACATTGCCATTGTTTACATGTCAAACATTTTCACACATTTCAAAGTAAAAGACTTGTCAATTATCCACTAATTTTATGTGTTTATCTATCATGCATATGGTTATGATGAACGATTTGTTGAAGTCATATGAATAAAACTTACATTTTGTTTTGTTTTGTGTAATTAACCGTCATGGCAAAAAATTTTGTGTCGTTGTAATGAACAAGCTTATATAGGGAATATGCACTTTCATTCCCTGAGAATCAGTGTCGGTGTCGGAAAACGAGAATTCTGTTATAACGAATGAAAAATGCACTGCGCAAATTTGTTCCCAACAAATTTGTGTCATTAAGTGAAAATGTCGTTGTATTGAGTGTTGTTAAATCGGGAGTTGACTGTATTTAGGGTTGTTTTTTTCGATTAATCACGGTTATTGCTACCTTGAATCTAATGGCGAAAATATGCCACCCTACCTTGTACATTATGAATTCAGGAACATTGCTATTTTGTATGTCAAGCTTAACCCTGAGGCATATTTCTCTTGTTATTGAAGATTTTTTCATGCAACTTAACCCTTGTCATGCTGAATAAATTTTGTCTAAAAATTTTCTTCAAATTCAAAGGGCAAAAAGCACTGAAAGTACCAACTGTAGGTCAATTTTTATTTGAAAATCTAAATCTATTGACCATTCTGGTTTGAAAGTGATAAACAGGTGGTGTAGACTAACATCAGGCTGCACATATGTGCAGCCTGATGTTTGTCTATAGCTCCTGCCAAAGCAGGAATATTCAGGGTTCAGCATGACAAGGGTTAATATGTGTTCACCATCACAAGACTATCTAGACTATCAAGGTGGATAACTCTATAAGCATTTTCGAAAAGTTATGCCTCTTTTTCGACTAAGATATTTGGCAAAATCCAGCACCTGTAGCTGAGCATAGCTCATGTTTCTATACAATATAGCTCACCTGACAATTGATTCCTTGTATTTCTCACTCCAGTATAGACTGGTAAACCTGCCCCATCTATGCTACCCTCCGATACTATCGATAGATTGAGACAGGCTCGCCAGTCAAACTCCAGTACTGTCATTACATTCTTTCCTAGCCTCCAGTTTTTATTAGCTCCACTGGCTATAGGCCAGCGAGCTATTGTCATGGCGAGGTGTCCGTCATGCATCCATCCGTCCTCGCGTGCGTGCGTAAACTTTTCATTAAACATATTCTCCTCCTAAACCAATGGGTGGATTTTGATGAAGCTTGGCCATAATGTTCCTGGGGTGACCCTCTTTCAAGTTGTTCAAGAAATTCAGATTGCCCCCCAAATATGGGCGTGGCAAGGCGGGGCTTATTTTGACCCCAAAATCTTTGAACGACATCTCCTCCTGAACCATTGGGCAAATTTCAATGAAACTTTACCAGAATGTTCCTTTGGTGACCCTCTTCTAAAGTTGTTCAAGAAATTTGGATTGACCCCCAAATATGGACGTGGCAGGGCGGGGCTTATTTTGAACCCGAAATCTTTGAATGACATCTCCTTCTGAACCATTGGTCCAATATAAATGAAACTTTACCAGAATGTTTCTTTGGTGACCCTCTTCTAAAGTTGTTCAAGAAATTTGGAATTACCTCCAAATATGGGCGTGGCAGGGCGGGGCTTTTTTTTTTTGCCCCGAAATCTTTGAACCTCATCTCCCGCTGAACCATGGGGCTGATTTCAATGAAACTTTACCAGAATGTTCCTTGGGCGACCCTCTTCTAAAGTTGTTCAAGAAATTTGGATTGGATGAGATCCACTGGATCAATAAAATTCAGGTGAGCATATAAGTTAAGTAAGTTCATTCCTTCATAAGTCAGTTTCAACCGAGAAAAAGTCTGAATTCCATCTGAATGCTGTTCACTTTCATTACCTTCTATTTTCAATATCTCTCTTTCAAATCTTGAGATGTTTAAGCCAGTGGAGCGATACAGGCCCTCTTGGGCCTCTTGTCCTACATAGGTCTACCATTATCAACCCATTGTAGAAAGACACGCAGGTAAGCTGTTGTAAAGAATGAGTGCTGCCATTTGAAATCGAACACGGGGCCTTATGTATGATAGTTCAACGCACTACCAACTGAGCTATAACAGTGGCTAATAACAAATCCATGGCTCAGAGTTATATAGAGGATATTGAATGAGTGATAATGGAATACCCAATTTATTAAACCTTTCATCTATAAACGGATAAAAACGAGGCTATGCCGAGTTTTTGCATGTATTAGATGACCGCTTTGATTAATTCTGTATTTTATGAACACATTTTTTTGTATTTAAGTTATAATATGACCCAAATTTTTGTGAACAAGAAGACCATGATGGTCCTTGATCGCTTACCTGAGTCTCTTTGACCCCCTGGGACATCACATTAATTAAATAGGCAGAGTCAACAAGGAGATAATTTCTACAAAGAGCAAGGAGGATATGACTTTTTGCTCTTTGATTCTATGTAAAAAGGGATGCACCTGTATGGAGCCCAAATGTGACCCAGGGGTCATGATTTGAACAAACTTGGTAGAGGTCCACTAGATGATGCTACATACTGAATATGAAAGCTGTCTGCCTTCTGGTTTCAGAGAAGACGATTTTTGAAGATTTTCCTATTTTCACCCATTGTGCTCAGATGAGCTAAAAGGGATGCGCCCGGGTGGAGCCCAAATATGACCACAGGGTCTTGATATGAACAAACTTGGTAGAGGTCCACTAGATGATCCTACATATCAAATATGAAAGCTGTCTGCCATCTGGTTTCAGAGAAGAAGATTTTTTGAAGATTTTCCTTTTTTACCCTTTGTGCTCAGATGGGCTAAAAGGGATGCCCCAAGGCAAAGCCCAAATATGACTCCAGGGTTTGAATATGAACAAACCTGGTAGAGCTCCACTAGATGATGCTACATACCAAATATGAAAGCTATCTACTATCTGGTTTCAGAGAAGAAGATTTGTAAAGATTTTTGCTCTTTGATACTATGTAAAAAAAGGGGTGCGCCTGGGTGGAGCTCAAATATGACCCCAGGGTCTTGATATGAACAAGCTTGTTAGAGGTCCACTAGATGATGATACATACCAAATATGAAAGCTGTTTGCCCCCTGGTTTCAGAGAAGAAGATTTTTGAAGATTTTCCTATTTTCACCCTTTTTGTTTAGGGTAAAGGGTAAGTTAAGGGTAGATTTCATTTATTTGAACAACTTTGTTAGAGAGTTTCATTAAGATTGGCCCACTGGTTTCACACCCTAAGAACTGTTACAACGGACAAATACCTCTGCATGAAAACATGTTAAGGATTCGCAATGAAAACTGTTAAGGCGTCTGCTAATTTGTTTGAATACATGTCGGTTTTGACATTATTTGTACAACCAGAAGACACGTTAGACTTTTTAAATATTCCTATTCCATTCCTTGGATAATGAATAATCTTGATCGAAATATTTCTGATATTGATTTTTCGGTAAAAAAGAGTTTTGAGGGAAATTTGATCGAAAAACAGTGTTTTGTCTACTTCTTTTTGGATCTTGGGACAGAAAAAAGAAATCTTGAAACATTTATCTTTTTGGTGTTGAAACCCCCTCAGTCTCCTCTATTATACCCGTTATCTAAAAAGAATGTCTTCTGTTTCGAAACTTATGTATTTTTTTCCAATTTTATGCGTATGTTACGAACTCTGCCTAATTCTTTTGGTATGTTACAGTATCTTCGCTACAGCGTTACAAACTCTGCCATTGATATTGCATACAAAAATCCCAGTTTTCTTGACGCCAGGATTTTCAAAAAACACAAAAAAGAAAGCGCAACAAAATCCGAGTTATCTTATATCTAAGTCTTTTCTGCGAAATACGAGGTAGATGGGAGAAAAGTCCCAAAACTTCATCTAATGCGATGTATCTAAAAATAACACTCTGATCTCCATTTTAATTTATGAAAAATAGTATGCCTACCTTCTTTTCATTTATATCTGTCTTACTTTCAGGATAAGAAAGCACTCGCAAATGTAAATTATACGAATGCCATGGTAGTCTAATCAGCATCGTAAAACATTCACCTGCTTTAAATGAAAGGGATCAAGAAAGTGTAAGCTTAAAATCTCCAAATCCAAATGGATTGAACATTCTCAAAATCATCGGTTTAAATCTCTTCTACAAATGACGTTGTTACGATTGTTCGCTCAGTCTTTCTCAAATATGAAACTTTTGTTAAAATAAATCTACATTTGCTATTTTTAAAAATGTTATAAATGGGGCCTTGGCGCTTATTATATAACTAGACATGTTTACAAATGGCATCAGCCAAGTGTGTTGTTAAAGTTGCTTTTGAAATTCTAAGGAAAATACAACCCTGGGGTGAAATTATCTAAAAATATATATCTAAGCACAAAAAAGGTCCTGTTTCGCATTTTTATTGAAAATGGACACTAATTTCCGAAGTAAATACGAGAATTGCAGGGAAAAGAACCTGTATTCGGTCTATATAAAAAGCCAATCAAACCTTCTGAACTATCTCCGAGATTTGTATAAAAAGGTCAAAACAGCTAGCCGAAATCTGATCTAAAATATTTTCTGAGAGGATAGACCCGCCGAATTACTGGATGATTATAGTTTTTAGTTTTTAAGTTTTTCGAAATCACAGGACGTCCACGAGAGCCTGGGATGCTCTAATGCATTCTTCCCTGCGAAAAATTCAAGAACTGGTTCTAGAACTTGAATGGCAATTTAAGAACAGTCGAACTAGCTCTTGAACCAGTTCTTGAACTAGTTCTTGAACTTCTTGTGCTAGATATTAAACCAATTCTTAAATTTGAGTTCAAGGGTTGAGATAATTCACCAATTATCATAAGGCCCTTTTTGCATTAATACTTCACCGCCCTGACTCTAATGCTACAACGAGTATATTGTAATCAAAATTCCTTAAATTCCATTTTCCTTTGATGTTTTTCAAAGTTATTTCGAACAAAAATATTCTGATGTTGGTATAATCATTATGTGGGAATTTGATGTAAATCAGATAGAGATTGTGGACTCATTCGGGAAAATAAGTGTAAGTTAACAGACGGGCGGACGGATAGACATACGGACAGACAGGAAATCATGGTTAGATTAGCTAATAAATCCCATTCAATTAAAGAAAACATAAGAAATGTTTTCCATAAGAATCTGTAACCTATATTAGTGATGTAGTTACTATACTGTAACACTCTCTAATTTCCCTTTAATCGTCAAAGTTCTGGTTATTTGCAGGATAAGATATGAAAGTAAATGATAATGCGGAGTATCAGACTGTAAAAGCTACACTTGTCTTTTTAAATTCGATGGATAAAAAACATTATTTTGAAAGGCGTAGCGTTTTTGTTTTCCGTAAGTACAGAAACCGTGACTGTTTTCATTGCGAATCCTTAACATGTTTTCATGCAGAGGTATTTGACCGTTGTAACAGTTCTTAGGGTGTGGGTTTAGGAGGAGAAGATGTTTACAGAAATTGTGGACGACAGACGATGGACATAGTACGATCACAATAGCTCACGTAGAGCACTTTGTGCTCAGGTGACCTAAAAATCATCAAAATTCTTGAAATTTGGCATAACAATTTTCCGCGATAATTTAGATTATGACGTCATTTTCACGGTTTCAAAATAGCGTTGCTATTCGCCTTAGCTCTTTTGCTTAGTTATTCCACTAGTGCAATAACCCTTGTATGTCAAAAATATTCAATGAGGTTATTTCACACCTCCCGCAACGTAGGTCGTATTGTAAACAGCTGCAACTGCCACTATGAGTATGACAAAAAGAAGTATAAATAGGTATAGCCTAGTTAATTTGACCCGAATTTGACCTCTGTGAGAAAAATGCTTAAATAACAATTACCGACATATTTTATCAATTAACAAAATGTATAATACATTCAATATCGTTTGTTATTCATTCCTATGAAAGCACGTAGAAAGCCGAGTAGGAATAATCAGATTTTCAGCTCCACTGGCCGAAGGCCAGCGAGCTATTGTCATGGCGGTGTGTCCGTCGCCCGTCCGTCTGTCCGTCCGTCCGTGCGTACGTAAACTTTTTCTTTAAACATCTTCCTATCCCAAACCAATGGGCGGATTTTCATGAAACTTGGTAGAAATGTTCCTTGGGTGACCCACTTCTAAATTTGCTAAAGAAATTTTGATTGACCCCAAAATATGGGCGTGGCAGGGCGTGGCAATTTTTCACTTTGAAATTTCTAAAAATCTTCTCCTCCCAAACCATTTGGCCAATTTCAATGAAACTTAGCATGGTTGTTCCTTGGGTGACCCTCTACTTAAATTGTTAAAGAAATTTTGATTGAACCCCAAATATGGGCGTGGCAGGGCGGGGCTTAATTTGAGCACGAAATCTTTGAACGACTTCTCCTCCTGAACCACTTGGCTGATTTCAACCAAACTTTACCAGAATGACACTGGGGTGACCCTTATCAAAGATTGTAACTGAAATTTTGATAGGCCCCCAAATATGGGCGTGGTAGGGCGGGGCTTTTTTGAGCCCGAAATCTTTAAACGACATCTCCTCCTGAACCATCGGGCCGATTTCAATAAAACTTTACCAGAATGTTCCTTGTGTGACCTTTAAAGGTGTTTAAGGAATTTGGATTGGCCCCCAAATATGGGCGTGTTACGGTGGGGCTTATTTTGAGCCCGAAATCTTTGAACAACTTTTCCTCCCAAACCACTGGGCCGATTTCAATGAAACTTTACCAGAATATTCCTTAGGAGACCCTTTCCAAAAGTTGCTCACAAAATTTGGACTGGCCCATAAGTGTGGGCGTGGCAGGGTCAGGCTTATTTTGAGCCCGAAATCTTTGAATGACATTTCCTCCTGAATCAATTTCAATGAAACTTAACCAGAATGTTCCTTTTATGACCATTTCAAAAATTGTTGGCGAAATTTTGACTGGCCCTTAACTATTGGCATGACAGGGTATGGCTTATTTTGAGCCCGAAATCTTTGAAATGTATCTCCTGATGAACAAGTGGTCGATTTCAATGAAACTTGAGAATTTTGGTCTAATGTGGGCCATACCCTGTTAATTATTATAAAATAGGTCTAAAGAGATTTGAAAGTGTTGTTATCATTCAAAGAAAGCTTCATTTAATGTAAGTCAAAAGATGTTAAAGCCAGTGGAGCGATACAGGCCCTCTTGGGCCTCTTGTTATTCATCTAAATAGCAGGGGTCAGATTCAAGTCAATAAAACCGCACTATATAATACATGCTTAGGGTTTTGTATGAAAAAAGTATCTAAAGAGGTTGGGGGGAATGATAAATGTCGAGGCTCTGCCGAGACATTTATCATTCCCACTACTGAGTTAGATATTTTTTTCATATAATACATATAATACACTACGTATGTATTATATTTATCTTAAAACCTCTATTTGCCTTGTTTTCGTCGATGATTCTAACAGAAATGCAAGTTACTAAAAATCACAGCATCATGTCATTGTTCTAAAAATATCAATGTTACATCATAATAATATATCATATCGGATGTTATCACACAGATAAATAATAAGATAAATTCAATTACCACAATGTTTTCTGAAACTATGTCAAAGATGTCAAAAAGCTTGATTCTGAGGGAATGCATCAATAGAAATCCTTTCATTTGTTTGGAAGACAAAGGCAGATTAAGCCAAAGACTGTGTTTCGGGGGCTAAAGCTCCAAAAAAAGGTTATACATGTATGTTATTTTCTAAAATATGGTTAATTCACGTTTTTGAGGGCGTTGATATTTGCAGAAACCCGAGATGTGGTTTAAAGGTCGATTGCGAAGCTCGAGGGGGTTAAAGCATCTCGAGGGTCTCTGCAAATGTGAATACCCGAAAAAACGTGAATTGATGTTATTTTAGCAAAAAAAGAAAGACTAAGGTATTTATTCAAACGGAGATTGCAAAATAATTCATAGGAACACTCTAAAGCTAACTCGAAAATCCACTAATGTTTCGAAAAACTTGGTTTATGCATTACAACGTCACTTTTGTTTATACCGATGTTGCTTGGTTATATTAACACGTCAAAATATTTAACGCGGGAATAGGATCAATAACTTTATTGAATGTTAGACATAGAAAGTGGAAAAGTGTATATGCCCAGACAGAGAATATATCAGTAAAATAAACTGGCGTTAACGGTTTGTGAATTATCTTATTATTCCATATTTATCCCGTTAACGCCCAAGTTATGTCCATAAGTGTATGGTGATACGATACGATATCATACATTGTATGCAATAATGGGATTTAACGCCTCTTTAAACGATTAATCAGGATCGTCGCGCTGGCTGGATCACCTTACAATGGATTCCTAATATTTCTCAAGCAAGTACTATAATTACGTCCTTTTGCCGCCATCAGGCATCGAACCAAGGACCTTTTGATTGACTGTTCCACGCGCTACCAAAAATTTGAAATGCGTCTTGGTGACCAGCCTGGCAAGCCACATAGCCCAGATAGATTTCATTACAACAAACAAAATTCTGAAATTGAAATTCATCTCAATCAAAACTATTCCAAATCACTTGCTCAGAGCTCCATTCATCCATTCCAAACACTCACTCAAAACATTAAAAAAAAATAAAGGTAGAAACAATCGCGATTTCACCGTCTTTATTAAAATTGCAAGCGTCTGATAAGTTCTTAACAAAAAGGAAGCTATTCATAGACCTTGTATGAATATTTTATTTAAAGGAGGTAATAAATATAGCTAATTTAGTTCATCCCGAACAAAATTAGTGACATTGAATTACCTCCCTTTAAATACACGCAAAACTCTTTCAATATACTTATTAAGTTTCATTCCAAAATCATTCTCCTTGTCAATTGCACGATGTTGTTTACAGTAAGATACTTTGAACCCTTTTATATTCAGATGCAGGGGGTATTTTGGATTTTAGTTCGAAGTACTTTGATAATTAAACCACAAACCCTAATATGAAATTAGGCAAGGCCTAGAAAACGGGCGAAAGAAAAAAACATTTGTAATGAGACATTTACAGACTGGTGACCATTTCTCGTCGCATACCATTTCTTGCAAATTATACTGTTTCAGAAATGGTATGCACCAAGAATCAGTCTCCAGCTAGTAGGCCTAAGTATTTTCTGTCTTTTCTGTTTAGGGTACCTGTCAGTTTGCCATATCCACAAATCCAGTTGGTGTCTATGTGGCAGCTTAAAGTGTCCATTGAATGATCACACTGTTTTAATATTGTAACAGACATTGCCATTTAGATCTAATTAAGTTTAACTTTAAAAAGAAACACTTTTTGTAAATTTCAAAGATGTAAAAGAGACGTCACCATGTAGATGCTTTAATCTTATTAACATTACAGAGACATCACACTAAACCATACAATATTTTTCCTGTATATATTTGAACAATCTTAGGTCCCTGTATACCAGAAGTTATCTTAAGGTTGCTGAACCCTCTTATTTAGATCTAGTTTAATAAACTATATATCTGTGTACAGGGACCACTAGATTACCTTGTGAATGCGGTGCAAACTCATCAAGAGCACCTTAAATGAATTATTATAAGATGGAAGATATTGTTCTTGATAATTATCTGGTCAATGGTGGCAGATCTACGCCACAATAAGACAAGGAAAAATATCTTGTGAGTGGTAGCACTGCTGTGCAAATATAAGATTTATAAGCATGTAAAATTACGAGACATGGCAAACATATCAAATTTGCTTTTAATGAAGCATCAACCATCTGTTTATGAGTATAAGCACACTGACAACTCCTAAAGAAATACAGCAATGTGTTAACACAATTTTTCAAACAAGAAATATAAACAGGGCTCGTGTTTGACCCTAAAACCAGGGTTTTGACCCCCCAATCTGAAAATATCTTAATTTGACCCTTACAAATTTCTCCCAAGCGGTCATTTTGACCCCCTTGAGAGAAATCAGTAAGGGTCAATACATGGTTTTATACCCAAGATTTTCACAAATTACTATCTAAAGTTCTACAAATAAATTACTAGTTACATATCATTACAAGAAACAGTTAGAGTGACTCTTAAATATGCAAAATTCTACTTATGATTTGCTTCTTCTGTCGTTTTGACCCCTTTAAATTCAGATTGGACCCTCAGGATTTCTTAGGTGAGGAGTCAATGACTCCCAAATATCAAACACTAACACGAGCCCTGATAAATATATATCTAGTATATTGTATACCTATTTTAGATTTATAATAGAAAAAAACAAACATGTTTATTAGAAGAAAATATTTTGATACACGGGATGGTATTTTATTTCCTATTAATAAATAGCTTCCAACAAAGATTAATAGACCATATATTCAAGAGGTTGTTTACTGTTGTGTCACATTGAATCAAGACAATAGTGAAAAGGAAGCCTCAAAGTTGTTGGCTTCATATACAGTTGTTCACCAGTATGTCTGTCTTTCTTGGTTGTTCTAAATTTCTCCAGATTTGTCAAAATTGAATAAAGATGTTATCATCCGCATTAAAAGCTATGATTAATGCATCTTCTTTGTTTTGTTCCTTTCTATTAGAGGGCCTGTGTATACAATACGCCAAGGTCCAGTCATCACCTTGGTGTCTTTACTCTTTGGTGTTGTTGTTGTGGTTTTGGGCACCCATAATAAGGAATGCTCTTGTTTGATTATACCAGTACATGTATTTATTTGTAATTGTTCCTTTTACATACGGTAGTTGAAATTTGAAACACAAAAAGAGGGGCATTTTTTTTTCATTTATCAGATTTCTAGGTAAACAGTATAAGTATAATTAAATGAAATTAACCAATATCAATTGATCCTATTTGTTTTGTTTCCTTTTATTGGATTTAACCCTTACCTACAAAATACTGCTTTTTGTTGCTATCTAACATAGTAATTAAAATCAGGAGAACGAGAAAAACTTAAGATATACAATTTCTTTATTTTAGACAACATTTTTTCTAAGGGGAAAAAATAGTATTTGCTCATTTAAAAATGGACTCATACAGCACTTTTAAACAGCCTCTTATTTTGAGTCAATGCTTATTTGTCCAAAGTTAAGTAGATCTATTAGAGCAGGTTACTAAAAGCTTTAGCCTTAAAATTGCCAAGATCAGAAGTAACTCAGAAAGACTTTAAACTCATGGCCATTGCCAATACTAGCTCTCTATGAAAACAAAGAAAGAGCAAAACAAAACATCTTTTCATCCTTTGTAAGTCAAATATACTTTGGTTTCCTTGAGCAAGCAATTTTCCCTTTTCAACATTCTTCCTGACTTTAGTGCCAGTTCTAGATATTCAAAAAAAAGGGAACATTTTCTAAGCCCAATCTAAATGAAATATTGGATAAATTTGTTTTTTTAATCTTTTATTACAGATCAGTATTGAAATTTATGAATTTTATATTGTTTGAAAATACTAATATCACTTTCATAATGGACAATTAAAAATTTTCTTGAAGACAAAAGCTGTCATTTTTGTAAAATATGTATAGACTGAAGATATGTCTTCTAGTCTAAAGGTTCCTTTCTACCTGGAAGTACTGGAATACTGGAGAGCCACCTCTGCATCAATATTCAGAATGAGGCTCAGTGACGTCACTGTTTTAATGTAAACATCTTTTGAACTCGAATTTTCGGCCTTCGCAGAGGTTACGTAAAACCCCTTTTCAATAATTAAAGAAATTACTGCCAAATTTTATTTTCTTTATTTAGTAAGAATTTTTTAGAAGGTAGGTATGCTGTATTGTTCGATATCTAGCTAAAAAAACATTCTTTTAAGTAATTTTTGATAACCAGTCGAAAACTTGTTGTTGTTGCAAAAAATTAGACTGTGTCTCGAAACACCTGTTCAGGGTATAGGAAAGTGAGTGACCGGGAGGAGATAAACGGACGCGGCCTGACATATGAGTATTTTTATGGGGAAATCAAAATAGACGATTTGGCTTGAACGGTATATGAGTTCTGATTCTACTGTTTGTTATTTTACTTCTATTTTCTCTATATATACCTGTGAGCTATAGGCGGTCTTCAGACCGACCCTTCGGCCCAGTCTTTCGCCCGTATGATGTTGGAACTCTTTAGAATCGTCTTGTCAAGTCGATTTAAATGAGTACCCACAACATAGAATTTAATTGAGAAATACAGATTTTCAACTGGCTTTATCCTCTCTTATCTTTGCGCTGCTTGTATATCTTCTAAACGCATAGCGAAGACTCTGGTGTGTGGATGCACAGGCTGACCAAAGTAAAAAAATCCATCCTCAGCGTTTTTAAAGTATGTAAGAGGCTTAATCCTGACGTTCGATCCCCGACGGTGGCACTTATCCTTTCCGACTTATTGTCTCCTACCAATGAGTCGAAAATCGGCGGCGCACATCCTGTCCTACATTTTATCCCACCAAACGGAATGATAATCTTAAACCTTAAGTGAGATGCCAGCTGGAGGCTAGGAAGGATGGTATTGGTTGTACTGGTGTGAGAAATACCAGGAATCCATTGTTAGGGGCTCCAGCCGCCGCGATGTAACTGAAAGATTATTGAAAGCAGCATAAAACCTAACTCAAACAAAATGACGGAGATTAAGGGGAGGAAATAGCGTTCTGCTTATTGATTGAAACTAATTTTGGACTGTAGGACCGCCACGTTGTCTTTCTTTTTGTCTCATTTTCGAGTATCCAGCCACCCTTTGCAAGAGTTTCCCAAGAGGCTGGGCATTTGCTCTACCAGAAACCGGCCTCCCCGGAACACAAGTAATGTCTGACTGTCTCAACTGCTCTCCGACACCGCCTGGGTCTGTCACTCCTCTGAATAGATCTCGCCACTTCTTCGTTTCTATATTGTGAATAGGAGTCCATAATCTGTCCAGTAAATTATGTGTCCTGGGCATTCCGAAATGCAGACTCACGGACGATCCCAATAGACTATGTATTTCCCCAATACACAGTCCCACCGCTGTTCCTAGATTGTCAGTCTGAGACGCCTTTCTACAACATGGCAGCCAGTCCTGGCCTGTAAGACAATGTCCCAGACAGTTTAGTCCTAATCTTGAAATCTTGCCATAGAATTTGCTGCAGGTTCGTTGAGTACATGTTTTGGTGAAATCATTGACCTGATAAGCCACAAAAGATTCCTTATCTGCGCCATCTCTACAAATGGTAACCTTCTTGAGTAGGCAGCCAAACAGTTCCTCTTGAAAGTATCGAGTTGTTTTCGGACCGCGATTAGGAACTGGTAACGGATTACTTAGTAAATTTATCACTGATTGTATTCGACTGTTCAGAAGAAAGTCAATAGCCGCTGGAGCGTCCGTAAATTGAAATATGTCGGAAAATGCAACGTACATCTGAGATCGACCCGCTAAGTAGGTCGCGGCTTTCCCTATTTCTTCGGCACAGGAGTATGGGATGTTAGGCACGTTTGCACAAGGAATGTAATGCGAATATACAAGGATATTTGGAATTAGCTTGCTGTTGGCTCGATCAAACTCGTTCAGCAGTTTCGTTATAGTGTCCTCAATATATAGCGCTATTATTTCGCCATGGACTTCAACACTGTCTTTGTTCGTAAAATATTCTTCAACGCGTAATCTTTGCGTAATTTCAGCGGGCTTTCGATTGATCAGAACTTTAAATCTTTCGGGTGGAATCAGGTTTAAGTTTTCAATCTCAGTATCAGATAAAACTAAAATAGACAAAACTTGATTCCTGGTCTTTGATTTTCCGGAATTCCCCTGCAGGTTTTGCATTTCATCTTCACTTTCTGTCTTCATCATTTCAAAAACCCGTCGAAGTTCTCCCTCATTAACGGATGTTACTTGGTATATTTGGACGACCATGCAAATAACCAGAATGATTGTTGATGCTGTTGTCATCATTGTACTTGACTGAAAATTAAAACAGGATGACTATTATATTGAGGATAATCGTTTGTTTCAGTGTAAGATCGATTTATATACCATTGAGTGATCAACAAAAGTAAACATATGTTTTTCACGAAATGAAACATAGTCGATTATACACTGAAACAAAAGATTATCCTGTTTCTTGAATGCAAAAAGAGACAAAATCTTAACATTTTAAGACAAATTCTGAGCTCCACTGCCCGAAAGCCAGCGAGCTATTGTCATTGCGGTGTGTCCATGGTGCGTCAGCCCGTGGTGCGTAAACTTTCTCAAGACATCTTCTCCCCCAAAACCAATGGGCGGATTTTGAATAAACTTGTCAGAAATATTCCTTGGATGACCCTCTTCTAAAGTTGTTCAAGAAATATGGATTGACCCCCAAATACTTGCGAGGGCGGGGAAGGGCGGGGCTTTTTTTTCACTATCTTTAAAAATCTTCTCCTAAACTATTGGCCCAATTTCAATGAAACTTGCCTTGAATGATAAATGATAGCCTTGCCCCCAGGCTGTCAGTAAGTGTTATACAAGGTACACCACTCATGTTTAACTAACACTGATCGGCCTGTCAGAGAAATATAAGCTGATTAGAATTTTACTTTCTCTACTTGAATTGCTCATTTTACAATACTTCAGATCAGTAGGATGGGAGCCAGTCTAGATAAATGGGCGACCCTCTTCTAAAGTTGTTAAAGAAATTCGGATTGACCCCCAAATATAAAAAAATTTTAAAAGTATTCTCCTCTAAAACCATTAGCCCGATTTCAATGAAACTTTACATGAATGATCGTTGGTTGACCCAGTTTTTCAAGACATTTGGATTGACCCCCAAATATTGGCGTTGCAGAGGGGGGGGGGGGATTTTCAGGATAAAAATTTTAAAAATCTTCTTCTTCCAAATCATTGGCCCGATTTCATTGAAACTTGACATGAATGATCCTTGGGTGACCCTCTTCTTCAGTTCAAGAAATTTAGATTGACCCCCAAATATGGGCATGTCAAGGCGGGCTGATTTTCACTATAAAAACTTTAAATTGTCTCCTCTTTAACGGCATGGGTTCAATAAACTTGGCATGAATGATCCTTGGATAACCCTCTTCTAAAGTTATTCAAGAAATTTGGTTTGACCCCAGAGAAAGGGAATGGCGGTGCTTACTTTTACCTCAAAAGTCTTTAAAAGTCATCTTCTCCCACACTATTGTCCCAATTTAAATGAAACTTGGCATGAATGATCCTCGGGTAACCCTCTACTACAGTTGTTCAAGGAAATTGGATTGACCCCAAAATATGGGCGTGGCAATGCGAGAGGGGGCTTATTCTAACTATAAAATCTTTAAAAAATCTTCTCCTCCCAAACTATTGGCCCGATTTCAATGAAACCTTTGATGTTTCCCTTTTTAAGTTGTTCAAAAAAATTTGATTGGCTCACACAAATGGGTGTGACAGGACCAGGCTTTTTTTTGACATCTTTAAAAAGTATTTATGTCCTTAACCATTTGCCTTATCTTTGAGTCACCCATTTCATTAATTGTTCTAAAAATTTTAATTGACCCCAGAAAAAGGGCGTGGCAGGCTGGGGCTTATTTTCACTCTAAAACCTTTAACATTACAGGTGAAACGAACGGTCTTGTTATGGTCTTTTCATACGCTGACTAGCATGAAAAGTCTAAAGTTTGAATTGCGAGTGTACCTTTAAACATTTTGAGCAGTTTAGGTTAAGGATGTGGACCTGTAATAGTTTTGCAACATCTAGGGAGAAATGAACATTGACAGTGTTAACCGAGGTTTCCTAATGATTTTCATTAGGAAACCTTGGTTAACATTGTGAAAGTATATGTGGTTCGAAATATTGAGAAACTATTACGGGTCCACTACCTTAAAGAAACTATCTAATCTGTTTAACAAATAATCCCCTACACGCGGCATCAGATTTCGAAATGAGTAAGACGAAGGGCCTATTCAAGAAAATTATGCTGAATTTGTATTGGGTCTTGCGACACTATTAACATAATTGCAGTTGTAACTTGGCGGCTTGCGCACCTATCCATTGTTTCCTGTCGTTTCTTACACCATTAAGCATACTACCACGCAGGGCTTGGACGAGTACCCGAGTACCCAGTTATAAGATTGGGTATGTACCTTTCCGGGCCCTCAGAACCATTACCCGTTATCCGGCTACTGTATACGCACTGTGTAGGCCTACATTTTGGAATCAAATTCAGAAAAGAATTGAAGACTGTTAAATACAGTCTTCAATTCTTTTCTAAAGTTGATTTCAAGATGGCCCTACGGACTCGCATCAGATAGTGTGTGTGTATTTCCGTTTATTTATCGTCGCTCCCGTAGCACATGCCCATAGGAGCGACGCCAACAGAAGACGATTAGTTGTTACGGGGGATAGTGCAAGGATACATGACGAAACTACTGCTGAGATCCACCATGGTTCTTTAACTTGCTCGGTTTAAAGCACCGTAACACGGGGCCTCGGTTTAACGTCTCATCCGAAAGACAATTAGTTTTGTTAGTGTACCAGCCCGGGAATCGAACCCACGCTGTCGAACTTCAATGGTTTGAAGTCCGGTGCTCTACCAACTGAGCTAATCGGGCTGGTAAGCATCAGATAGTCTTAGAGTCTTGGCTAGTTATTTGCGAGTCACAGGCTCCAAACACCAAATTAAGTCCCTTGAAAACATGACGGCATTGTTATGTTCGAACCCCCTTTATAGAAATTCTGGACCCGCCTTTGTATTTTGTTGATGAAATAAACATATGGACAGTATTCATCGAGTATTCGAGTACCTGTGGATAAAGAGATCTCGAGTATCCGAGTACAAAAAATCCGCTCGTTCCCGGCGACCAGCTCTACAACCACAACACTATTCGGTAATCCTCGGGCGATCTCCGAAGTCTCCGATGAAGGTTACGGAATCGGCCGAGTTGAAACGAATGCCACAACACTTCATCCGGGCTTCCAGCTGCTTATCCAAATAAGGTCAAGCACTGGTGAGAAACAAATGACTCGTATCGTCAAATGTAAGGTGAAAGTGGGCCGAGCAAGGCATTGGACTCACGATTTCGGGTTTTAAAAGCCTTATTTTTTGCAGAGTAAGGGGTTGGTTCTCCAGTCAACATACAGTTTACAACATCCTGAAATTGAGATTAATCTCGATCAAAACCATCTCAAATCACCAGCTCAGCGCTCCATTCATTCATTCATTCATTCATTCATTCATTCCAAACACTCACTCAAACCATTCAAAAACGCCAAAAACTAACTGAAAAAGATAGAATCACCAACACCATTCAAAATATATAGAGGAAGAAAAAACGCGATTTCACTGATATTATTGAAATTGTAAGCGTATGATATGTTCTTAGGGAGGATGCTATTTAAAGAACTTGCATGCGTATGTAATTAAAGGGAGGTAATAAATATATCTAATTTTGGTCATCCTGAACAAAATTAGCGATATTGGATTACCTCCGTTTAAATTCACTCAAAACTCGTTCCGGACACTTATTCAATTTCATTCCAAAATCATTCCAAAATCATTCACCTTATCAATTTCACGATGTTGTTAACTGTACTTGTGTAGACCCTGCATAGGTTTATGTGATCAGAATTCGAAACTGCAGCTTATTTATTAAATATGTAGTTTCATGTTTTGATCACCTTTAAACGATCTATGTATTTTGATAAGAGAAAAAGACTATCAAATTACGCATGTACGTCTTGTGCGTATT
The DNA here is from genome assembly GCA_948146395.1 of Fragum whitleyi. Taxonomy (NCBI): domain Eukaryota; kingdom Metazoa; phylum Mollusca; class Bivalvia; order Cardiida; family Cardiidae; genus Fragum; species Fragum whitleyi. Next base: position 50,710,337 of record OX411558.1, read on the forward strand.
GGTCTATCGTCAGAACAGTAGATAGAGAACTTGAGACACGCAAGATAGTTAAAATATCATAAATGAATAAGTGGAAGAAGAAAAGACAATACCTTAGTGGTCGTAGTCTAGGAAATTGGGCTATAAATTGTTCATCATGAAACCGAAAGTAGACCTCTCGTAAAAATTAGGGGGTTTCCTCTCCACTTAAGTTGTTGATTCATTTATATCGATATAAAAACCCTATACTTCAATATCTGTTTAGGCTGCTTAGTTTGACTGCATGCAAACTTAATTGACTTGTACTAGGAGAGACAACATTTATGCAAGATTGAGCGAGGTTGAGCCGCGCCAGGGGTAGTGCGTCTTTCACTTCCGGGGTTTTGTCACATACTCGTGTTGAACTACTCAAAGTTAATTTCGAGTGCTCTTCGTTGCTTTATCACTTGTATTCCTTATCACTGGCACGGAAAAAATGTTTGCATATTTTTTATTGAATAGGGTTTATTGCGGTTATCGAATAAAAACAAAAAATAACTCTGGTTATGCGTATCTGAGCTTGCATGTTCGTTTATTATAGATCTATTGGATACTCGGGATAGGCGATTCACAATTTGACATCTCGGTTAAGAACTGCCCTGTCCGGCTAGCACATTTGTTAACGCATCTTACACCCATTCATGGGGTCGCGGGTTTGATCTTATGCTTGGCAATCTTTCTTCCCACATTTGTCGAAAGTCATTGTGACTAGTGTCAATTGTCTCCCACAACTGGGCCAGTTATACACCTTAGTGGGAAAGGCGACTGGTTGTTTGGATGAAATGATCTGGCCGTCCCATGAGAAACTATAGAAAACCATGGATATGCGAGCCGGCCTTCAAATTTTTACTGCAAAACTTTTTTTAAAACGACATATAAATCAATATAAACAAACAAACAAATCGGTTTGCAACCACTTTAGAATTATGTAGAGACGAGATAGGCCCCGATCGACGTCATGTTAAGACCATAGGGGTCCGAAATTACTCCCTACCACCATATAGACCAATATTATTGGTCTATATGGTGGTATGGGGGTAATTTCGGACCCCAATGGTAAAGACGTTGTCACCATTGCAGATTTTCTTACAAAAGAACATTAGCTGCAAGACAGTTATTGATATTCAGCTTAGATGTTGGTAAGACACAATTTTGAAACGATTTTAAGCACGAAAACTTTCAGAAACGATACTTTAAGCACCATCAAAATATTTTCTATCAATTCTGTGACTTGAAATCGACCCATTTTGTCCTTTTATTATCACCAATAAAACCTTCATTTTACAAACCGTTGTTGACCGTTCTATTAACCGATGGATGTTGCTTTCAAGTTTTTTAATAGTAACTTGTTCACTTTACATTGTTTCATAGCGATACCACAGCCCTCAAGAAGTCATGTAAAGTTTCTTTTCTTTTTTTTTCTAAGTATAGATATTATGAAGCAATTCGATATATTTCAAAACGATTTAAGGTTGTATGAAAAATAGTCCCGCTACGAAGAAACTAGCCGTACTTGTAAACTTTAGAAAAACAAACAAACAAACAAAACTAACACACACACACACTAAAAAGCAGTCACCTTATCAGGGTTGAACAGAAAATTTGGACAAATTTTAACATAAGTCGCCTTACATTTCCGGAAAGTCATGGCCTTCTTTTTGTAAAACCCTTAAAGTCCATTGACATTGGCTCGGTCAGTCGTACTTACGAAAAACTAAGCCTTTAAGATAGCGATGGACACATGGGGTCAATTTTTTCCGCCCAATGAATTTTCTTCTTGTTCACATATGTTGTACGAGGGTGGATCAAACAATACGTGGACTTTTGCTATAACTTTGGAATTTCCCGACGAAAATTAATGAAACTTTGTACACGTCTCAAACAATTTAATGTTGACATAATACCAATCTTACATGAGTCTGCTATGACGTAAAAAATCCAACATTTGATATACCTGGGTAGGTGCCGGCGCAACCCATTTTGTAACGTTACTTCCTAGTGTTACTACCCGTAATTGTTCCCTCAATTTGGACCAAACACTTCAAAACTTCGCCTATTTACATATTGGCGTTATGTGTTAGAATATTTAAAATTCAAGCATAATCCATTTGCAATATACGAGGTCAAAGCCAGTAAGCTAAGGGCACGCGTCAATTTTTGAACTTCGAAATGACGGCACCGGCGCAGCCCGAGACAACCGGATAATAATAAAGTTCTAATGGGCCTATGAAAAACCTAATCGAGAGGTTAAAATGATAAAATATTCTAAAAGGTCTTCAAATGTAAGCAGATACCTTCTTTTTAAAGGGTTTAAAATGTTTGCTTAAGAATTGAAGAGCGTTTCCGAAGGATGCCACTCGGAGAATGGAAAACGTCTCCTCGACGTTTGATCTGTAATTTTCACAGAACAACATCAGTTCAGTATCGTTTAGACACATTACACATTTAAATTCGTCATTTGGGATCAGATGGATATGAAAATAGTACTTATCCAATGTATTGGCGATGCAGAAAATGTGTTAATTGTTGATTTGAGTATTTTGAAAAGTGCTGACTTCCGACGGAATTTATCAATACCATAGCGTCATATTGACGTCGTTACCATGCGCCGGTACCAAATGCCTACATATTTTAGAATGGTTGCTACAGGTGACCAACTGGTTGGATTTCACCCAAATTTACACTACGAATAGAAAAATACCACAATTTAATAACAATATAGTTGTCTCTTCAAAGTCTATGAAATGAAAAATTCTGCAATACTAGTCTACGTAATTTTTTATTCACCATCGTAGATTAACATTGTGTAGACATTATTTCACAATTTGGAGGCACATTTCCATGCTCGTTTTCATGCTAGAGTTATCTGCCCTTGGAAAATATGGCAGAGGTCCATTTAAGATGGGGAAAAGTTGGTCTAAAAGCTTTATTTTACAGTGATAACCTATGTTATGTGTTCTCATTTGAATCGTCTCAACGGGACGATTCCAATGAGTCCAATCAAAATTGGGTTTGGACTGTAAAAATTGAAATACTTTGATCTTAAATCCAAAACATCCCCTCTATCTCCACCTCGGAGGACTGAACATTTCCATTAATACAGTTACAAATGTAGCAACATCGTGAAATTGACAAGGTGAATGATTTTGGAATGATTAAGGAATGAAATTGAATGAGTGTGTGGAGCGAGTTTTGAGTGAATTTAAAGGGAGGTAAACCAATATGGCTAATTTTGTTCAACATTGACAAAATTAGCTATATTTATTACCTCCCTTTTATAAAATGTACGTTATTATCTATTTGAGTGTCTTCATGGATCAATTAGACACTTAAAAATCCACGCAAACCAATAAAATCGTAGCATCATAATATCAGTTTGAATTAAATTTCGGTCGCTTTGAACGATTTCGAAATGCTTTTCTAAAGATTTTGGAACGTTTTTGATCGATTTGAGTGAGTGTTTGGAGTGAATGAATGTCGCGCTGAGTGAGCGATTTAGAATGATTTTGATCGGAATGAGTGTCAATTTCATAATGTAATTAACTGCATGTCAATGTTCGTTTTAGTCTAGATACATCCCAGCGCCAGCGGATAGCTATAAAACACATACATGTTTGTAGACCCTATACATACACAAAGTAAGTGTTGCAAAAGTTCGATCAGTAAAATTTGAAAAATATGCCTTCAAAAGTTTAAAATCTTTATTGTTTAAGAAAAATTTACCCAATATATTTACTGATTCATCCCAAATGCTTAATAACCATATTTTCTTTTTTATGATTAAACAAAAATCAGTTTTCCTTTCCATGCAAATAAAAAAGTTTTTGGTGATTTTATAATAGCACTTCTCAATTGCCTAGGAGATTTAGCGTAAACATATATATTGTCAAAAAAGATTCGATAGTCGAGTCATCAAATTGATATGCAATGTTGTAAAGTAGCTACCATTGACGTTCGACCTCAAGGGTTCGATTCCCGGGTTGGCAAACTAACAAACTAATCATCTTTCGGATGATACGTTAAACCGAGTTCCCTTGAGATGGTGCTTTACACCGAGCACGCTATTTAAAGAACCATGGCGGATCTCAGCAGTAGTTTCGTAATGTATCCTTGCACTGCCCCTCGTAACAACAAACCGTCTTCTTGGGCGTCGCTCATATGGATATGTGCTACGGGAGCGACGATAAATAAACAGAAATACAGAAAGATCGTTAGATCCAAAATATTGCGGAACTTTTTAAGGTCTACTTTCTTGAATTAAAATATATCTGACACGTCATGCAAAAAAGGACCATTCAATTTCTCCGTCAATGATTTAATTCTAGAAACATTAATTATAGTAGATGAAAAGAATATTCATCGAATATGAGATATGAAACTAAAAACATAATCGCACTGTATTTAAATGCAAAGGCGAATGTGTGTTAGCAAATAAAATAACCTAATGCTAAAGATTGTTTTCAGTGTGGTGTAAAATCAATTTTCAGCCAAAAGAATAAACCAATGTTTATAATAGATAACTAATTTGTGCATATACATGCATCTATTTCCAAAATTGGATATACAAAAATGTTTGTTGTATCCTTTTCATCCCCCAAACACACACACATATACAAACAACGGCTACAAAAAAAGCAATAACAACAATAAAAACAAAAAACAAAAAACAAAACAAACTATTAAAAAAAAAAGCAAAACAACTGAACTTGAAACCCGTTAGACCTAAGGACAGGTACTCCGTCTACTATGCAACAATATCAAAAACACAGAAATCATCCTTATTCATTACCAGTGTTTTCTGACTTGACAGAGCATAGCTTTAAAAAAAGTAAATCGTCTCTTGAATGAAGATTAAAGATATTCCAGACATACAAAATAAGAATCAATAAATCTAAATTGACGTCTTCAATTTACCTCGGATTAGTGTTAACGGGGTGATATAACACCCACCTATAGAATTTCGCTATGTATGATGGTAATCATATTTCTTTTAGTGGGTTGTCTAAATGTTGATTAAGCAACATTTGGGGCTTTTGTACACGAACAATACGTAATAACCAAAATTATATGAAAAAGTTAGATATTGAAAAATCTTGGAAAACCTCACATTTTGATTTATGTAATAGATTTACAATATTCTTGGTAAGAATTCTGCTTTCGATACATGCTGGTAAAATAAAGACGAAATGAGATGTTTAAAATATGGAGGATATTGAATGAGTGGTCATTGAATACCGAATTTGTTAAACGAGTCATCTATAAACAGACAAAAACGAGGCTACGCCGAGTTTTTATCTGTTTAAGATGACGAGTTTAAACAATCGGTATTTTATGAGCACAAATTTGATACTAGTATTCTATCTTTTCATACAGTAAGTGCGTATTTTTTATTTACCCTACAGAAACCTCGTAACTTGAGGTTACTTCGCTCATCGACGGAAAATGATGTTAAGCACGATAACATTTTAAGTCTATATGGTACACTGGTTATCTCAATTTTTTGTGATAACTTTCGACAAACTTCTAAAACCCAATTATTGAAAACTCCATATAGCGTCACAAGAAAGGAGCCCTACCAGGTCAAAATGACGGACAATTAAGAAAATTATACGGTATCGGTCAACTTTTCGTTTACTCAGCGGTCTTTGACCGGATGAACTCGAACACAAAGTATTTTTTCACATACTGGAGATCCACATGTCTTTAATTTCTCCCTTTTGGAATTTTCATGAACTATTTTGTATATTATTTGAATATAAAAATATATAAATGTATGTTGTGAACCTATTTGCTTAATTTATACTTCATGTTGTAGTATTTAAAATAGGGGAGATTTAGTTTAATGTAGTTTTAGTGGTAGAGAGTTCCGCTTGTGACATATCGTGGAATATACATTATTTATGTGCTATATTTGTGTTTATTTCTTTAGTAGAACATGTAACTGGATCTCGTTAACGAGTTTATTAGATTGGAATGATTATTCATTATTCATGTTGCCTTAATTAGAATGATAGAATTAATGTTTTGTGCTATATATTGCTTAGGATAATGTTTTCGCGACCATCGAAGCATCTCCATAACCAAAAGATTCAATCTTCAATTTTATGTGCGAATCAAGCCCTTCGTTCATGAGAAGAAAAAAACAGTGCAAACTACAAATTTTGCAAATTATATCCCGCTTTGCAGGTAAACTTACGTGGAAAGCAGGATATAATTTGCAGTCAATTTTCACTGTTTTATCATCCTTATCAATTTACCTTCGTTTTTATTCGGTTAAAATTCTATTTTCAGTTGTATCATACAATTGAGATACATGGAAACAACAGAAAAATTCGTAATATCGGTTTAAATTCTGTTTTTTAGTGGTAGCATGCCCTTAACATACATCAATACCGCAAAACAAATCGTACTATCGGTTTAAATTCTTTTTTCAGTTGTTACATGCCTTTCAGATACATCAATACCGCAAAATAAATCGTTATATCGGTTTAAATTCTTTTTTCAGTTGTTACATGCCCTTCAGAAACATCGATATCGCAAAAGAATTCGTAATATCGGTTTATTCTATTTTCGGCTGTAACATGGTCTTAAGATGAAAACAACATAACAATTCGTTTTATCGGTTTAAATTCTATTTTCAGCTGCAACATGTCCGTCAGATACATGGATACAACATAACAATTCGTTATATCGGTTTGAAACTACGAGAAGAACATTTGGAGAAAGTCAGGTAAAGCCTTTTTTGTTTGTTTGTTTGTTTGTTTGTTTAGATTAGACTTAAAGACGTTTTTAAGTATAGTGGAAGTATATTGACCTAAACCTGGCCTTTGTGATTTAAATAAATTAAATACAGGTCATTTCTCCTCGGCAAAACACGACTAACCTGCGGAATCCAAACGTAAAATTGGAGTGCACGTGTTAGCTGTGTTAACCCGTTATCGCACATGCTGTTCACTGTAACGACGATATTTGGTCACCCTCATGAACTAGTGAATCAATACATCATTTGAGTTTCTTATTCAAAAATCTTTAGATTCGGGTGAGAAAAATACAATTTTTCAAATTATTTTAAATACAATTTATGTGTTTTGAATGGAAATGAAATGAAATCCCCTCTCTCAGTCGCAATAATTGTTTTTGAAATCGAATTGTCTGCTACATGACTAGGTAAACTACTAACTCCACGCATGCCTGTAATTTGTGCAGTATAACGGAATGTCCATGCTTGATCGACACGTGCAGAAGTATCTTCGGAATTTATTCATATGCTTAATTATTTATTCTGCATAAAGGTCAGGTTCAAGTTAATATGCGCCCATTATAATTAGTCATATTTGTATCACGAAGATTGTAGCACCATGCCATAAATAAGGCATAGTCTAATTCTAGCGCCTCCGTGATTATGAAACTTTTTTTCTTTCCCAACTCAAAATCTTTCTCAACTTTCATATTAGGATGGAATTTTCATTTTTTTTTTTTATTTTTTTGTAAAAGAACAAAAAAGTTGATATCAATAACAACTCATGAATACTTTCTCTAATGACAATACATTTATTGGAATTCCAAATTGAGAAAATTCTCAGGTGAGAATGAGAAGAGTTTTATAACCTTCGGCCGTTATCACCTCTTTGTCGAAGTTATAGCGCATTGGTCACACTTTCAATCTTCAAAAATAGGATCAATTGGGAACTTTCGGCGATTGTACGGAAAAGACCCCGGGAATAGTACAGGCGCAGCATTGAAAGCGCGTCATTTCGCAGCACTAAGGGTCGGCTATAACATACACACCCACTGAAAATAGAATAAGGAGTGTTTTATTTCATTTAAAGCTGCTCTTGCACAGATTGGGAAACAGTGAATTTTAACATAAAGTAAAGTCAATCAAACTAAACTACCTCATCATGTTGAAACCTTTAAAATAACAAGATCCATACTGGTAATGCATCGAAAGAAAGAGCGATATACCGTAATTTAGGTTAAATTCATTCTGAAAAATAAAGGGACTACTAACGCTAAAAAAATATTCTTCAATTTCGGGCAAACTATTTCGCTTGACATTCAGCATGTTTGTCTTATTCAATCAAAGATTAAGGTTAAAGTATTTGACAGCTGGAAACTTCATATCAAAACAAGCAAAAAATGAAAAGGTTATTCACGGAAAATAAAGATTTTGTAATAAATAGACTAGAAATAAATAGACTGGATACCCTACTGAGATTGCCACTTCGAAAAAATAAGTTACAAAATTATTGAAATATGTTGTTTCTAGTGCCAATGCTTTGGGCCATTCTTAATAGACTAAAAATACACACATTTCCAAAACTTAGAATAAGTTTTGTATTTTTTCTGTGAAAAACTGTGAAAGAGCAGCTTTAAAGCGAAATAGATAACACAGACTGAATGTACAGTGATTGCCTTTTTAAGATTAATATATTCATTAAGAAAGAGGAGGAAGATGAAAGTTTGAAAATAAGGCTTACTTGTCTTTTTATAAACAAGACTTTCGAAGATAACTTATGTGTGTTTCAAGAAGATTGTGTTAACGAGATTTCTGAACCGAAATAAGATGTGTATAGATTATTATTGCTTATCCAACAGAATCGCACAATTAGGCATTGAAAAGTAAAAACTACAGCAATACCCACAATGAAACAAAAATTAAAAAGAAGACAGAGATACTGTGTTATGTATGACTTGCGGTGATAAGCTCCACATGCTATTACAAGATCTTGCGAGAACGTTTTTTGCCATCCCTAATAAGTCGCTTGAAGCAAGCAGTGTTTTTTGTCCTGATTCAAATGATAGATTCGAAACAGCGGCTCAGACAACATTGGAATTTATGTTTTAGACTCAACGTGATGAAAAAGGTTCATTCAATAACTGTCATCTAAACAAGTACTTGTTTCACCTATTAAATGTATAGGGATCCGTCCCGGTTGTCCCAAAATAGTTCAGTCAGAACGATTGCTCTTTTTGCCACACTGTTTCAATTTTAAGATAAAAGTAGCAGGTTTGAAGTTTCAATTTTACGGAAAAGTCCGAGGCATGTTCCGGATGACATAGGATATGTCACGGTGGAACGTTCCTTTCGGAATTCTATTGCCAAATAATGGGTGGATAATCGTAAGCCTTGACTTAAAGGATAAGTCCATTTAAAACCAGCCGAAAAGCCAAGTTTACAAAAGTAATGTAGGACATATGGTCTCTGATCGAAAATTCTCTTAAGAATGACGATGAAACACAACATTTTTTAAGCTGGGCAGTTTTCGGAGAAAACCCTAGGTAAAGCCTGTGCGTCGTCGTCGTAGTTGGAGTTGTCGTCGTTGTTTTTTTCGTCGTCGCCGTGCGAAAACTCTGACATTTTATGATATCTCTAGTTCTACCGAAGGCATTCAGTTGCAAGTTGGCACGCATGTTCACCACCAAAAAAAAGCAACCTTTACTATCCAGGGGGATAACTCTAGATGCATTTTGTGCAAATTATGCCCTTTCTTCGACTTAATTTTTTTTCACCGCCCAGCACGCAACAGCCGAGCGAAGGCACCCACATGCGGAGCTCTGCTTGTTGAATGGAGTTATACGTTTTTGGATCTGATAAACGGGCATCTGATAGAGTGTAACAGACAAACAGACTGGACAAAAACAAAATGCCCTCGATCTATCATTGGTCATTGAGTATGATAATGCTTTTAGAACTGCAGTTTTAATAGCTTTAATTTATATAACATATAGGTTGCTTGTCTCCAAAAGGGCGGACATTTGGTTTATATGGAAACACGAGAAGAAAACGATTTTCTAAAATCCATGGCAAGGGTTTGTCAAGGTAGGTACAAAGTTACATCCAAAACACAGAATTGTAAAGGTAGGTTTAATGTTATATCCATGACACAGATTGGTAAAGGTAGGTACAGTCAAACCTGTCTTAGCGGCCACCTGTATTCAGCAAGCAACCTGTATTAAGCAAGCGGTCACTAAGTTCCAAAATGAACAAGTTGCACTTAAATTGACCTGTATTAAGCAAGCACCTGTCTTAAGCAAGCACTTTTTGAATGTCCCTTGGCTGCTTGCTTAAGACAGGTTTGACTGTATGATGTTACATACATGACACAGATTCGTAAAGGTAGGTATAATGTTTCATACATGGCAAGGATTGGTAAAGGTAGGTATAATGTTTCATCCATGACACAGATTTGTAAAGGTAGGTATCATGTTATATCCATGACACAGATTTGTAAAGGTAGGTACAATGTTACATCCAAGCCACAGATTTGTAAAGGTAGGTACAATGTTACATCCATGATATAGGTTTGTCAAGGACGCTATAATACTCGTATAAAAATTCGATTTTTTCTTAAACAAAATGGTAAAATATTGTCAAGCAGTTATCCCCGTTTTGTAAATATTCTGCGGGTTATTTTTCCTATTTCGGCGTGAAAATCGTGTTTTTTGTGTGTGTGTGTGTGTTTTTTGTTTTTTTGTTTTATCGTGAAAGTCTATTTTTCTGTTAAGTGACGCTGGCTAATTCTTTTTTAGAAGAACGATATAACAAAAATACAACAAAACTAAACTCAAGCTATAGGCACATTTAGAGGTTCTGGTGAGCATGCTAAGAACGTTTCAATCGTTCCTTTTTTAGTGTTCATAATCCACAAGTGTGTGATGAGTATGTGTGTAACGTGTGTAACCGGAAAATTACATTGAACAAATTGGATTTAGTTAAGTTTACTTATTAATATGTTAGAAAAGGATGACTGTTCCTGATAATATACATGTATGTAAATATTTCAAATAACTAAACAAAATTAAGGTAATAATGCTATATTTCACATAAGTTTAACAAAAACAGTGTAAGTGTAATTCCTGTAAAGCATCCGTCCATTCTGTTCAACCTGTAATGAACCATTTCTGAACTATCTTGAAATGAAAAAATGCATTGACATGGAATTTGACGGACTTGTGTCGAAACATTTAACACTATGATATTTAAAAAAATGATTTTTTATTTATCTATAACTTTTTTCGCCATCATGCCACGAGAAACGTCCACCTTCAGTACTAATAGGGCTTTGATTTTTCTATATTCCCGGCGAGGCGCCTAAAGGGAAAAATTCGAAGTTATACCAGAGCGGCTGAAGACATCAATGATCAGCATTCACCAATGAAAATGCTAGATTCTCTTTGCAGTATATAATATGTTCTTCTTGCGTAATTGCAACGCTATCAAGACCAATACGGTGTGACCTTTGGCTTTACCATTGAAATGGTGTACGGCATACGGATGCCTGGCAGTTTGATGCAAAAAAAGTGGACGAAAAAATCTGAGTTGAAAAATTGGCATAACTCATATAAAGTACAACTTGAGTTGCTCTTTTAATTGTTAACATGTGGGCTAAGTGAATGCTTTTAGTAGAATTAGAGTCAGTTTTTGCACTCATAATCAAGAGCCTAGCTAGACCACTTGTCAAATACTATGTCAATACATATTTCTTTTTGTCTCAGCTATAAACGGGGTCTTCCAAAACTACTCTTTTCTAAAAACTCATTTTATTCATCATATATGAGTCTAGATTTAATTACTGGAACAGAATTGTCTTTTCATACAGTGCTGAACATGACATGCATCCATATTCACAATTTGTATTTATGAGTGAGTAAGCGTGCAAAAACTTCTGTATGTGCATGTCGATGTCACCTGTTGTCACATATGTGTGTGTGAGTATGTGCGTGTATATACGGATACTCTCCAATATTCGTATATGTATGCGTATACATACACAATAATTTTGTATACTGATAAAAGACACATATCTTTTGTAAATATTATTGAGGGAATGGCCGTCTACTAAGTTGTCAAAACTTGTAGCCAGACCTTTTTGTCACGAGAATTTGTGTAACATGAAATATTATGTATAACAATATTTTTGTAATGATGACAATAAAATATGTTTAAACTAATCAAGAGCCTAAAATCTAAAGCTTGTCCTACTCCACTAAGTATTTGTGCAAACTAAAACTCGAGAACATATCCGTACTTCTGCGTTCATGGTGAAAACGATCACAAACGTTTTAGAACCGGCACCTTTATTTGCACGTGTATTCGCGTGCAAAGCGAGATACCAATCTTAAACGTTTAGAAACGTATTTATTTCATGAACTTTTTTTTTTCAGCTTCCTTCTGGACAGGTCTGAACGAGCAGGGATCCACTTGGAACTTTCATTCATTCGGAACATCACTCGGCCATTTCCGTAAACTGCAACAGACCTCGGATGTATGTAAGGCGGATGGGTATGTAACAAAATCGTGCATTTTGTTAGGCGGAAATAGTGTAAGAAAACTTAGCACCGTAGATTCATATCTATTACAGTAAATAACGGCTAAAAAATCTTAATTTTTGAGAATGACGAATCATTCTCAAAAATTAAGATTTTTCAGCCGTTATTTAAGAATCTTAAGATATTTATATAAGGATACGATGGTTTCATGTCAGTGACTTAAACGAGTAGCGTTGACGACGTCGAATGTTTTCACTCAAAGTTTCGAGGGCTAACGCCATTTTAACTGACGTCATCGAGTTTTTCCAAGGGTTTCCCGTAATTTTTAAAAATAGTCCGTCTATGTACATCCGAGGTTGATCGTGAGATTGGCCGAGTGGTGTTCCGAATGACTTTCATTGGGAGAACGACATTTTTAATGGGCCTAGTTACAAAGATTGGGCTCCCGGTAACCCTCATAAATATCCGGCGGTTCACGAAAACTGTGTGATCTTAAACTTTAAACAAGACGGCTGGCAGAATATTTATTGCGGCTCAAAGATATATTATATCTGCGAGAAAAAGTAAGTTAACGGTAGAGGTAGGATATTTATTGCGGAGCAAAGATATATTATATTTTCGAGAAAAAGTAAGTTAACGGTAGAGGTAGGATATTTATTGCGGAGCAAAGATATATTTTATTAGAGAAAAAGAGTAAATAAACGATTAAGGTAGGATAATTGATGCGGACCAAAGATATATAATATATTTGTGAAAAAGAGTAAATAAACGGTTGAGTTAGGATATCTGGTGCGGACCAATGATATATTGTATATTTGTGAAAAAGGGTAAGTTCACGGTTGAGGTAAGATATTTGGTGTGGAACAAAGATGTATATATGTTCTGCGCAAAGTAAGAATCGGTACAATTCTTAGGGATTCTTACTTTGTCGCCAAATCTAGAATTGTTCCGGACAATTCTAGAACCACACAAGGGGATTTTATAGACTTTTTTCACAAAACGGAGTCACTGCGCAAAATAGGAATAATAATGGCCAAAGTAAGATTTTATAGGAAAAGGCGGTAAAATGTTGGCTTAAATAATTACTCGTACAATTTTAGTAGTAAAATAAATATAATATTTTCCTTTTTAAGCAATGCTTTAAATAAATAAAAATATCTTAACAAGAGGACCATGATGGTCCTAGATCGCTCACCTGAGTCTCTTTGACCCCTTGAAAATCACATTAATTAAATCGGCAGATGTCACCAAGGAGATAATTTCTACATAAAATTATTACCATGGAATGTTTTAAGCCAAAATCAAAAGGTTATGCATTTTCGCTCATTGATTCTATGTTAAAACGGATGCACCTGGGTGGAGCCTAAATGTGACCCAGGGTCTTGTTTTGAACAAACTTGGTAGAGGTCAACTAGATGATGCCACATACTATATATGAAAGCTATCTACCTTCGGGTTTCAGAGAAGAAGATTTTTGAAGGTTTTCCTATTTTCACCCATCGTGCTCAGATGAGCTGAAAGGGATGCGCCCAGGTGGAGCCCCAATATGACCCAAGGGTCTTGATATGCACAAACTTCGTAGGGGCTTACTAGATGATGCTACATACCAAATATGAAAGCTGTCTGACTTCTGGTTTCAGAGAAAAAGATTTTTGAGGATTTTCCTATTTTCACCTTTTGTTGTTAAGGGTAAAGGAAAAGTTAAGGATGGATTTCATTTATTTGAACAACTTTGGTAGAACTTGACCCAAGAAATTCCCTGCTAAGTTTCATTAAGATTGGCATACCGTTTAAGGAGGAGAAGATTTTAAAAGAAATTGTGGACGACGCACGACGGACGACAGACGACGGACGACGGACATTTTACGATCACAATAGCTCAGGGGAGCTAAAAAGTCAGTCGAAAATATTCTAAATGAGCCCCATGAGATTAAAACTAATTAGAATCGTCTCAATGAGAAGATTCTATTGAGTTTTGAAAACTTAGGGTTATTGAGAAAATCGCAATAACATACTATTCAATCAAAATTATGTTTCTTAGTCGTAAACAAAACGTGTAGTAAGCGACCATTCTCTTAAACGACCGCTTTTTGTGGTCCAGTAAGAGGTCGCTTTATACAAGTTTTACTGTATATCGTAAATATCTGTATAAGGGATGTCCCAAAAGTTTGAGACTGTTTTTAAAGCCACAGTCTGCGTTTAGCGTAAAAAAATCGCTCTTTCGTGAATATTCTTTGAACATTTTTTCTTTATTTAGTCTTAAGAAAGATGAGTTACATAAAAATACAAATAAATCGACAAACGGCGGCTTTTTCGTGAAGCGCATGACCTGCCGTATAAAGTAAAATATGTTAGAAATTTTGGTCACGTGGAATACGCCTACGTGCAGGTCATAGGAGCGGTATACAAACTGGAGTCCGAAATGTTGCGGGTTATGAATATTCATCATGTGAGGCCTATATTTAGATCATCGTGTCATAATCATTTGCATTACCGAATATTGGAATGACAAATTCAAGCTTATCTTTGAGAATAAAAGTCTAGTGTTTGTGTACATAGTCTTCTAAGATCATTGTCTTGCATTTCTGAAATGTTCACGAATATAGACGGGACTTTAAAGCTACTCTTTCACAGATTGGGAAAAAGTAATTTCTAAAAATTTCGTAGAATAAATCGGTAGTAACGACCTTATCATGTTGAAGCCTCTAAAATAATAAGATTCAATTTGGTAATCCATAGAAAGAAATGCCGATATTCCCGAATTTAGCGAAATTCATTCTGAAAAATAAAGCAAGTACTAACGCCTAAAAAAACATTTCTCCAATTTCGAACCAACTAATCACGCATGTGCATTCTGCATATTTGTATTATTCAGTCAAAAATTAAATTCTTAATGGTCTAAAAATACCCACATTTCAAAACATAAGAACAAGTTTTGTATTTTTTTCCAATGAAAAAACTGTGAAAGGGCAGCTTTAAATTGTTTTAATTGTTTGGACTATAAATCGTCAGACATCGAAACTGTTATATATAATTTGAATTATATAAAGGCGAAAGTAGATGTAAATTTGAAAAGCTCGTAATAAAAAGGCCAACTGTCTTTACTGTATTTATGAAATTCTATATCAAGGAATTTCCCATTTCATGTCGTTAAGAACTAAGAAACTTTCTTATGTCCGTCAAAAGTGTAATTATATAACACAATAATTTAAAAATACCGCGTGCATAAGTTTTTCGCCAGCCAGTTACTTTTTTTGTTTGTTTGTTTTGTCGAATTTTTTGACGCCATAAAACAAATATTAACTTTTAACTTAATTAAAAGAGAAAAATATCTAATTTTGTGAAAAATCGACAAAGAAACAGGTGTCGACTTACAAAAAGTGTGCCGGGTAATGAAAAAAATGCCTGATTATAAAATTTATTCAATACGTATTGAATAAATTTTATAATCAGGCATTTTATCTTTCTAAGTTCATCAATTTCTCACTCTCTCTCTCTCTCAAACAAAGACATTTTTTGTCTCCAGTCGACGAAATTTGTTCTATTTCGTTTCAGAGCACCTGCAAATGCAATGGTTGGCTAAAACCAAACACTTCTGGCTACATTGTAATGCGGATCATGTCGTTCAGATTTGTCGCCACAAAGAAAAGAGAAAAAAATAAAGAAAGAAGGTGCATAAAAATCAGGACTTTTTTGTTTTATTGTTTAATTTAAAAGGTAGCTTCGTCATTATATGACGTCACGTGGGTTATATGTAATTGTTCTTATTTCACTTCTGCCTTAAAGAATTAAGTCATCGAGCTATAATTAAAACTTAAAAATACTCCACGAGGGCCTGAAACCGCAAAATTGACTTTTGAAATAGACTAAGTCATGATAGTGTTGTTCAAGCCATAACGAGAAATCCACGATTAACAGTTACTGCTCATTCATCGTTAAGGAAGTGGACCCGTAATGGTTCCGCAATGTTTCGGAAGTAATGAACTTAAACAGTGTTTGCCGAGGTTTCCTAACGATTTCCTTAGGAAACCGCGGCCAACATTGTTAAATTTCATGAGTGCCGAGATATTGCAGAACTATTATAGTTCTTCTACCTTAATAACCGCACGAGCAGCTGGAATCTCGGAAAAGATATCATGGAAGAGCATGAAGAGATATACAAGGAATTCACGAATATGTGATCAAGCTGTCGTGATACGTCTGAAAAATGTAAAGCTCCTGGCATGGTTTGTGAAGGAGAAACTTACCGCAATTGGCCAGCCTGCATAGACGTATCTAGGACTTTGAAATTTATACGCACTCAGAACTAATACGTAACTCAAGAATATATAGGAAAAATGCGATTTGAGAATTGCGACAAAAGATGAATGCCCTCCGTTCACTTCCTTTCTTTATGATTTGAGCGTTGGTGAATAATCAAAACATCGTAACTACAGCTTGAATAAGCTGTAATTTAAATGTTATGATCATTTATCAACGATATTTTTCAACAGGGAATTATTTCTTTTATGCACTCGCATTAATTGCGTAATGGGAAGTACGCCCTTTGCCTGCCGATTCACACAGGCTGATAACACGCATGCCAAGTTTCAAGACGATATCTACAATGTTAATAGAGATATGACCAAGATTAATTTTTGAGCCGCTTACGCGATCACTTACACCTATTTTGACACATACAGCAACGCTTGCAAAAATTGATACCGCATTTAGGAAATTTTCAGACAGTCAGAGATTGTGAATCTTGATGGAAACAACAGAAATTTAATAACAGAGCCACGAGTGAAAATATAGCTTTTGTTGTTCACGAAATGAAATATTTATCGATCTTACACGAAAAACAAACGATTATTCTATTTCTTTAATGCAAAAATGAGACAAAATGTGACATTTCTAGGACATATTTTCGTAAAGCGCGTCATTTTGCGCGTGATTGCTATGCAACGTTCATTGTGACGTCACTTATTTTGCCCCGCATAGATGACGTCAGATAGGTTGAAATGCACAAAAGCAGGGTATAAGTTTTCACTGCTTTTGCGGTAAGATTATCAAGTGATAATCTACCATTATTTCTCGATAAACCACCGAAAAGCATTAAAGAAAAATCGATCTTACACTGAAACAAACGATTATCCTTTATGCAATTGCCAGTATCTGCCAGTATCTGAAATAGAATTTCACCAACCAGTCCTTACAGCAGCGGAATACACAATTAACTACATTGTGAAAGTGACATTCACCTCCATCAAAACCATTCTAAATCGTTCACTCAGCGCTCCAATCATTCATTACAAACACTCGCCCAAACCAATCAAAAACGCTAAACCCATTGAAAAATATAGAATCAACAACGTCATTCACAATAAATTTTAATAGAGAAAACTCTCGATTTCGGTGACATAATTCAAATTCTTAGCGCCTCATAGGTTCTTGAAGAAATAAGAAGCCACGTATAGAACATATATGTTTTTTTATTAAAGGGAGGTAATCAATATCGCTAATTTTGTACATCCTGAACAAAATTTGCGAATTAGGATTACCTCCCATTAATTTCACTCAATACTCGCTCCTCACACTCATTCAATATCATTCCTAAATCATTCCAAAATCACTCACCTTGTTAATTTCACGATGTTTTTAACTGTAACAGATTTTATGTGGGAATAAAATGGCATTTATGCCCGGCTACTAGACAGAAAAATATATAACCAAATCCAAGCTTGTATGTATAAGACATTTAATCAAAATGCTAACAAAATCAAATGCATTTATATAAAAAAAATAGCAAGATGAAAGAAGAATATTTTTTCTGTTTGGTGAGCAGGGCAAGCAAAACAACCGCCAAAACGATCCCAGGATGCGACGTCTTCCGGACCTCACTGTCCTCCAAACCTGTATGGACAGAGGCTGTTGGGAGAAATTAGCCCACTTTGAATCAAATTTGATTAAAGATAAGGTCTAGGTGTTCATTAGAATCTCTATAATACTACATTTACGTTACGTTAAATATAATACTATTTCTTTTAGTTCAGAACCATCTCAAGAACAACAACAACAGCAGCAAGATCATCAACCATTTCCGGATATATTTCAAAGTACATTAGACGAACTTTAATCATTTCGGATATATTCAGTTTATGGCAATTGTAGTCGTTACAAAACAATCTTTTGATTAGGGATGACGCTTAACGCTTTATCTTATAACTATACGAATATCCGTGTAATAACATCCCATAATTTTTTTTATGAAATCACATGGATATTTTTAGAAAATGACAAAATGTGGTTATTTTTTAGAAACTTGCAGTTTTGTTATAAACATCGACGAAAACAAGGCAAATAGAGGTTATAAGAAAAATATTATACAAATTTAATGTATTGTTTGAAGAAGTATCTGACTCGATTGTGGGAATTAATAATTGTCTCGGCAGAGCCTCGGCAATTATCGATTTCTCCAACTTTATTAGTTATTTTTTTCATACAGCAGTGAGAACGTATTATGTATTTACCCTACAGAAAGCTCGT
This sequence comes from Fragum whitleyi, assembly GCA_948146395.1. NCBI lineage: Eukaryota > Metazoa > Mollusca > Bivalvia > Cardiida > Cardiidae > Fragum > Fragum whitleyi. Next base: position 50,729,153 of record OX411558.1, read on the forward strand.
AACTAGAGGTTGCTTCTCTTATCGATGATATAGAGGATATTGAATGAGTTGTCATGGAATTCCGAATTTATTAAACGAGTCATCTATAAACAGATAAAAACGAGGCTGCGCCGAGTTTTTTCTGTTTATAGATGACGAGTTTAATTCTGTATTTTATGAGCACAAATTTTATATTCTATTCAAAATATGACCCGAATTTTTGCGAAAAATCGTCAAAATTCATGAAATTCAACGTTTCGATTTCCGCGAAACTTATAACGCCGCTTGAAACTGACGTCACAATACATAGATTATGACGTCATTTTCGCGGTTACAAAATTGCGTTGCTTTTCGCTCTGAGCTCATTTGCATAGTTATTCCATTAGTGTAATAACACCCGTGTAATATCAAAAATATTCAACGGGGTTATTTTACTCCCGCGACGTATTGTGCTCACGCGATAAGCGCGATATTGTATATAAACACTGGATCAATCCATGTTATTGAAAACAGTGTTCATGTCGATTGGCTGTGTTTTATTTTACTGAAAAAACATGCAGTAGTTTATCGGAGTGGCGTAGTCGAGTGGATAAGGACGACAGAATTTAGACCAAGCGGACCGAGTTCAATTCTGCATTGCGCCATAAAAATTAACTTTTTGCAATTTATACATTTAATGGCATATTTTTTTTTTTTTTGAAAAAAATTGTTAAATGTTGTGCTAATTTTGAAAATTCTTCAAAGGCTTTTTGTATTCTTTGGATTGAATAGATATATACTATATTTACTTCACTGTGGGGATGGATATAAAGGCCACTTAAGATAGAGCTTGAAACTGCAATTTGACTATTCGAAGATTCCAAATTAAAAAGATTTCACGCTGATAAACCGAATGCAATAGCCAAAACAATTGTAGACCAAAGGCGATTGTTTCATGATTCGATATTTTATCGCACAGAATCGATAAAGGTTTCTCCGAACGGTATAATCCTGTATGTTTAATCCTATGACACATATCTAAAATATTAAGAAACACATAGAAAAGAAATTTATCTGCGTGTATTTGATGATGTAAAAAATTTAATTTTCTCGAATAAAACCAACAATAACAAAATGTGCCGATGACAGGATACGAACCCGGAGCGTTTTGTTAACAATCAGTCGATAGTCTAGCATGCGTATCCACTGAGCCATCGCAGTCATTTACATACGTCACGGTATTTTAATTATATTATATCAGGTTCTGTACAGGAAGTTAACATATTCGATAAGTAACCTGCACTACCTATAGAAAATATCGATACAACCGTCTAAATGTTAACCTTATCGCGTGCAATTTATAGATCATATTATAAACTATTATTTTGTTAAGCACGATAATCTTTTAAGTTTACACGATACACTGAATATCTCACTTTTTCCCGATAACTTTAGAAAATCTTCTGAATGAAACCAAATTATAACGTCACGATAAAACTAAGCCCTACCAGATGAAATAACGGACAATTAACCAAGCCATACGGTATCGGTCAAGTTTACGTTCACTTACTGGTCTTTGACCGGATGAACTCGACCACAAAATCTATTTTATTACATACTGGGGATCCACATGTCTTAAACTACACCTTTTTAGAGTTTTTCGAGAACTATTCTATATATTATCTTCTCTATTTATAAGTATATGTTGTTCAGCGGTTGGGAACTTTTGTGCTTAATCCATACTAAATGAAGTAGTTAAATAGGGAAGATTAGTTTAATGTAGCTTTAATGGTAGAGCAGTCCGCTTGTGACATATTGTGGAATAAATTTATTAATGTGCTATATTTGTGTTTATTTATTCAGTAAAACATTAGATAACGACTACTGAATGGATCTCGTTGATATGTTAGTTAGATTAATACTAATTGATAAATGTGTTCTGGTCTCGTAGAATAGGGGTTATTTTGTGCCATATTTGTATTGGATAATGATTGCCCGCCCACCGAAACAACTTCAAAAGCAAAGGATTCTATCTTCAATTCTATGCTAAAATCCAGCCTTTTGTTCAAGGTGACATAAAGTTGCAAACTGTTTGCAATAATACCACGATTTCCACATAAGTTTATGTTGTAAGCGGGGTACAATTTCAAAACAGTTTTCACCTTTTTGTCATCCAGAATGCAGGACTGATTTAAATTATGAAATTTCGATGTGTCACATAGCCAGCGACGATTTCCGTCTAAATGCTATTCATTTTTCAAAAAAAGAAAACGACATTTATCAAGCAATGAAGCATGTATTGGCCTGATATCACCATGTTATCAGGCAGTCTATTTTTAGAAACAGTTTGCATACACCTTCACCAAAATTTCTTTGATTTTTATGGGTTTATTATAATTAAGCGCTGAAAAAATATTGCATGATAAATAGAATAACATGTAAATGTCTTTAAATTTCAATGTTATCTGGTCTCGGCTGCGATAAATCATCATGACTCGGCAAAGCCTCGTTATAACAATATCTCCCCTCCTCGACCAGATAACACTGCTATATTAAGCCACTAACATGTTATTCGCAATTTATGTCAAGATACTTATTTTTCAGAAGGATCAAATTCGAGCGATATTAAAAATCAAGGTTATCTTCATACGCAATTCTTCAACTTGCAAATGGTTTCTTCGAATTTCTTAAATATATAATACGTACATAGTGTTTTTGTATGAAATAAATATCTAACGAGGTTGGGAGAACTGATAATCGTCGAGGCTTTGCCGAGACAATTATCAATTCTCACAACCGAGTTAGATATTTTTCATACAATACACTTATTATGTATTATATTTATCCTATGGCCTCGATTTGTCTTGTTTTTGTCGATGTTTATAACAGAAATGCAAGTTTCCAAAAATAACCAAATTATGTCATTGTTCTAAAAATAACCATAAGATATCATATGGGATGTTATCATACGGATATTTGTATAGTAATAAGATGAATATAAATATTTAATAACGACAGTGATTCCAGTTGATGTCCATCAGATCATTTTTACAATAAGGTAGAATGATTATTCCAGAGTTAAAATATCTCCCCCGAGCGAATGCAATCGACCATGATCAGCCAGCGTAGGTTCTTTCAAAACTACATAGATGGCCCCTTTTCGCATGGCGGGAGTCACATACCTCTCAAAATAACTGTCATAACCGTCTCAAATACGATTGCATTATCTTTTAATTATACTTTCAGTTGTAACATGCCCGTCAGATACATGGATACAACACAGCAATTCGTTATATCGGTTTGATACCACGAAAAGAACATTTGGAGAAAGTCAGGTAAAGCTCTCTTCGTTTGTTTAAATTGAACTTGAAAGCCCTACATGTTTTCCATTTATAGAGTTAACGACATCGTAGAATTGACAGGCGACTGATTTCGGGTTGGAATGGAACGGAATGAGTGAGAGGGGCAAGATTTGAATGAAATTAAAGGGAGGTAACATAATAAAGCTAATTTCGTTCAATTGGCCCAAATTATAATAATCATGTGAAATAAGAAGGCTCTTGCACTAACTATTCAAAATCTATGGCCATTTTTTTAAATTTTTTTTAGAGCGAACAAACGGAAAAATAGTGTAACAGAAATAACAGACACACAAACAGGCAGGACAACAAATGCCCCCAATCCATCGATACGAGGCAATGATAATAATATCAGTACTTCAGTTTTTTAATAGCTTTGATTTATATTACATTTAGATTGCTTGCCACATAATGGGCGGACATTTGGTTTATATGGAAACACAAGAAGAAAATGATTTTCTAAAATCGATGACACAGGTTTGTCAAGGTAGGTATAATGTTACATTTCGGAAGTTTTGAAACAAAAAGGTCTCTTTTTGTCAAGCAGTTTCCTTATTTTCCACAATAAGTTGGAAGCATGTTTTTTGAGGGGCTTAAAAAGTGGGGATTTTTGTTTTTGCAAAAGACTATTTTTGGTTTTCTCTATAGCTACGTTGGATTAAGGTTCTTGTAAAGTGTTTGAGACCCAATTTTTTAGGGCGCTTCATTAGCCAAGAAAAAACAGTATGTCTAGGTATATCGTCTATCAAAATGAAGCTATTTATGAGCACGAGCAGTTGAGCAACATAAGACTGCGATAGCTACAGTGGTAAGGCCAAAACGTCGTGTTAAAAGGGTCATTTTGTATTGAACAGGCAACTGTCTGACGGTTGGATAGAATTGGCTCATATTGTAAAAAGTAGTCTAAAGTACTTAGCTAACCTCTAACACTTATGGTAGGGTCGAGATTTTAAAATCTTCCGCCAACTTAACTAAGTATTTGCGTAACTACAACTCGAGATTAAAGAATCCATGCGTTCTTGATGGAAACTGACGTTAACAAATCGTTTAAGAAATGGTGTCCCGCTTTGCACGTGTTCATACATGTACATGCATCTTGAACTTTTTTCAGCTTCCTTCTGGACGGGTCTGAACGAGAAAGGATCGGTCTGGAACTTTCATTGGGAGAACGACTTTCTTCATGGGCCCAGTTACAATGATTGGGCTCCGGGTAATCCCAATGATTACCTGGTGGTTCATGATAATTGCGTTATATTAAACCACGACCAGCAAGGATGGGAGGATATTTATTGTGGAGAAAAGAGAAATTATGTTTGTGAAAAAGAGTAAGTAAACGTTTAAGGAAGAGGGCTACAGTCCATTTGACTTCTATATGGACCATCCTTTTCCTCAATCACATAAAATTGCGTTTGGACGAAAGATTTGTATGTGGAAAAATCTAAGTTTGAGCTTAATACCGTTTCAAAAATTATTTTTTGAAAATGAAATGATTTCAAAATAATGATTTTGTCTATCTGATTAATGTTCATATTTTCGGCATTTTTCGTCCTTAAACACGAGGTGTGATGAAGGCTGTTTAGTAGTAAAAAATGTAAACATATAGTAAAACCACGTAGCTTTATACTAAACATATGACAGAACAAGTGTCCATTATTCCTTATTTGGAAATGCTAATTAGCATATCGACGGTTATGTCATCTTTAACTTAAATATCACACGAATTGTACCGTTATTACTCGCCTGCTTACATAATTTTCCTCGTGAAAATTCCAACAACTTCGTTAGATAATGCTTTTTGATTTGTCTAAATAAGGGAATATGGGGTTCATCTCAGAATAGATAAAACTATTTCAAATTACGGGGTCAAACTGTTGTTGAACAAAGAGAATAAACTCAGATTTGATATCATAAGAGATGAAAATCTCCGATAAAATTAATCTAAAAAAATACTCGGTTTTATACTAAACCAAATCACTTTAAATCATACACTTTTGACTCGGCCCCTATGCAAATCAGAACTATTTTTGGATAGACAGTTTGCTGTTCCGTTTAATCAGTATTTTACTATTGAAAAATTCTGAAAAATAAAATTATTCATTGCATTAGATAGAAAATATGATATGGCACGAAACAAGTATGATTTATTAATTCGTTTCCGGCGAAATGTTGGTTCATATAGAAGTCAAACGGACTATAACTCTTTTTATTTAGCTCTCAGCATATCCCCGATTTTAACTTAGTATCAGTCGGCGAAGACTTAAAACAGCCTGCACAGGCGTGCAGTCCGATCTTGGCCTGCATTTTCTAAAGATGTTTGGGAGGTTGTTAATCGTGAATAACAGAAATATTATATATACTACTCAAAGTTTGCTAAGCAGCAAAACTTTTTTATACTATAATTTCAGGAAAAAATGAAATTTGATTATAAGAATGTTGGAATATGGTTGATTGTTATCAGTTTATCAAATGTTAAGAAGAAAAAAAAAGCTTTATAATGATAAGAAGCCTTTGAATGTAGACCAAACAGGGAGACCCTAGAAATTGGTATGTTTTCTTGAAAATTGAAGCAATGAAATTTTACCCCCCAAAAAAGTGTTCTATCAATTGCATTTCGTTCAGTAACGAGTATGAGAGCCGGCACTGTCAATAACAGCCTAACAGCGCATCTAATTAAGTTCAAGATTAGTCTTTGGGGAATAACAGACCATTCTTCTCTAAGGATCTGGCCGAGCTCATGGAGTGTCCTTGGCTTGACCTGGCGAGCCGAAACTCGGACTTGTAGCTCATTCCTCAAATGCTCTATCGGATTTAAGTCCGGTGAGCGAGCTCTTAGACTATACGGGCCATGTGTGGACGGGCATTATCATCCATCAAAATAAATTCATCCCCAATTGCACCAGCGTAAAATCTTACGTGGGTATTGAGGTTTACATCAATGTACCTACGAGCTGTCAGAGTGCCTCTTTCTAAAATAACAAGATCAGTCCACCAATCCCCGCTGATGCCACCCAAACCATGATGGACCCTACCCCATAACGATCGAGCTCAGCAATGTTTGCTGCATGAAACCTTTCCCCCGACCTTCTCCACATCCTAGCCCGCCTATCAGTGTAGTCCAGGCAATACCTGGACTCATCCGTGAATAGCACGGGGCGCCAGCGTCTTAAGCGCCAGCCAACTTGGTCCAATGCCCATTTTAATCGACGCCGACAATGAACTTATGACAGCTGCATACAAATACATGGCCTTCTTGACCTCAGGTTATACTCATGCAACCGTGTTCGTATATTTCGAGTCGAAACTCGCACTGCCGAGGCGTTTTGAAGGTCGGAACGTGGCTGCGTTGCCGTAGCAAACCTGTTCCTTCGGGCTTGAATTACCAAAAAACGGAGGTAGCTCTACACCTACCTCCACCATGTTTCCTTACAGGTGCACCATACTGTTGGTATCGTGCCCAAGCTCTGGTTACAACAGTATGGTGTACCCCCAGTACCATGCCAACATCACGGTGGGAAGCCCCTTGCTCCACCACACCTACAGCACGCCACAATTGTTCGACTAATATCGTCTGACATTTGGATTAGCCATGAGTAACGACTTAAAAGTCAATAAAGTACTAAAAAATAGAAACTGAGCATCTACACGAAACCTGTATATGTAGAAAATGAGAAAGGACAGGAAAGAAACAGGGATTCCTCATTTTGCACGGGTTTCGCGAGAAAATTGCGTGTCAAATTTGGAAATGTAGTTATATATCTTGTCAATACATTATTGTACAATTTCAAACACGAACACGAATGTTTATTGTCAAATCAGCTCCTGTAGGACATCGAAAAAGTTTGGTGCTTAGCAAACTTTGAGTAGTATAATATAGGGTAAAAGAGTAGGTAGAGATTTCACCTTCTTTCATTGTTTATAGGATAATCTTATTCTCTTAGTTTTTGGCAGATAGTGTAGTCACGACGTGAAGCCGCCGTCATAGCGCAGTTGTTAGCGCGTCGGACTGTCAATCTACATGTTCCGGGTTCGATCCCCGACAGCGGCACGCATTCTTTCCGATTAGTTGGCTTCCACAAATGGGTTTATAATCGTAGACCAACGCGGAATAGCAGCTGGAGGTTTGGAAAGGATGTTTAGGTAGCACTGGTGTGAGAAATACCTGGAATCCATTGATAGGTGCTCTAGCCGCCGCGATATAACTATCTCTCTCTCTCTCTCTTTCTCTCTCTCTCTCCCTAACTCTCTCTCTCTCTCTCTCTCTCTCTCTCTCTCTCTCTCTCTCTCTCTCTCTCTCTCTCTCTCTCTCTCTCTCTCTCTCTCTCTCTCTCTCTCTCTCTCTCTCTCTCTCTCTCTCTCTCTCTCTCTCTCTCTCTCAAAAAAGACAGTTGGGCCTCTAATCGACTCAATTGTTCTATTCCATCATAGCCGCATCTAAGAGTGAAATTTATACGCACTCAGAAGGCGACAACCAAAGAATATATAGGATAAAGGTGATATGTGGACTGTGACTGTGACCAAAGATGAATGCCCTCCATCTATCCGCTCCCCTTTTCTATAATTTGAGCGTTAGTGAATAATCAAAACATCGTAACTACAGCTTGAAAAGCTGTGGTTTCGATGCTTTGATCATTCTTCAACGGTATTTTTCAACAGATTATTTATACCCTTGCCCAAATTGCGTAATAGGAGTTAGACCCTTGTCCATTTCAGAGCACCTGCTAATGCAATGGTTGGCTAACGTCAAACACTTCTCCATGCTACATCATATTACGAGTTATGTCAAATTGATTATATGCTGAAAGCAAAATTAAAATACATGATAAAAAATATTTTTTTTTGTGTTTGTGTTAATTCAACTCTAGTTCTCTATATTTCAGGTAGCTATATGTATGTTATGGCGTCCAATGATCTATATGGACTGGTACTACTGTCGACTCATGTTTATGATAGTCGACAGTGGGACCAGTCTATGTTCTATAATGTGTACACTCAAAAGTGTCTGATTTTATTTTGCTTAAACCTAATTATTTTACATCGATTGGGAAACAAGTTCTTACAACTTAGATTAATCCCTTTTGATTCTGCTTCCTGGGAAATTCACCAGTACTCGCGTCGAGTGCGTGGGTCAATGAAAGTTTGAAGGTCGATAGCCGCTCCCAGGAATCGAAATAGGGACCTTTGGGTTAAGAGGCCGACGTTTACCTCTAAACCAAGGACACATTTCACGTATTGCTTCGTTGTGATTCTTTGGGAAGAAATTACCCAAATGGGTATGTGCTTCTTGACTTAAACCTTGATACCTGAAATGAGAAACATAAACACTGGAATATCAAATATCATAATGAGACTTAAATATTTCGAAGTTAACAAAATTAAGGAAAAGCTAAGGAGTTTTACGTTGACCTTAAAAACAAAACATGTGTTTGTGGTGTTTATGAACCTAAACACCCTGTTTAACTTCGAATATGTACGGATAACTAATGTATGATTTTTTTCAAAACTCAATCGGATCTATTAGGAAACAATGATAGATACGTCGTCTTAAAAAAATACAAAGCACATTTTTTTTTCTGCACTGTTTATCTGTACACATGTTGTGTTTCCCTAGTAAGAAATGATTCTGCGCGTGGCTTGAAATATGAAGAACATGTTTTGATTATGATTTAAGGCTAAAAACCGAAAATGGTATCTGCAAGCTTTGTCAAAATAACGAATGTCTGTCGACGTCGGCAATCACAAAGAATTTTGTTCTGTCGTTTACAGCAACCCCATTTTATTCCGTCTGTCGACAGAGGCAACAGTTTTTTCTTTGAATTACAGCTTGAAATTTGGAAGAAATATCGGTCACACCGTACAACCGGTTGCGGCGACGACAGGTGAGAGTTAAGGTTAAACTAGCTTTTATTGAGAGATAGGCAAAATATGAGGGTATGAAATCTGATTTCGTAACTTTTCATGGGAAACCTCCAAAATAATCAATGATTGTGGCCTTATTTTGGAAGGATTTGAGTAAAGATTTATTCTATAGAAGCGCTGAACACTTACACGATCATTTATCTTCTTTAGAATACCCAAACTTCTTTTGTTTATTTAAGTGAACAAATATTTGACCTACCGTCTCCTCTGTATAATTATCAGATGCTGTCGTAGTTGACTCTCACCTGTCGTCGCCGCAACCGGTTGTACGGTGTGATCGGTGGACGATTAGACTGCAATTGTGTCAAGTAAAACTATTATTTATTGAGATATATGCGAAATATTTGGGCATAAAATCAAATTTCGTGGGTTTTCATTGAAAGCCTCCGAAATAAACAATGGCTGTCACCTTTTTTGCGAGTGATACGAGTTCAGATTTTTTTCTATAGAAGCGCTGAACACTAGAAGCGCTAGAAACGTTTTTTTTTCAACTTTAGAATACCAAATCTCCATGCATTTATTTATACGAATAAATGTATAATTATTTGACCTACCGGCTATTTGACACAATTCGCTGAATCTGTCATAGTTGACTCTCACCTATCTTCGCCGCAACCGGTTGTACATAGAATGGCATTTGTAGATTTTGTTTACATTTTCACAAAATATTTTTGTTGTAGTTCTATAACATGTCTCTTTAAGATAAGTTCGTATTAACAAGTGTTATTAGAGAGGGGGACTTAATTGTAAGATTTGTAATGATTTTATTCTCTTTCGAAAAAGACACTGAAAAGAAGAGTCTGGCGGCCAGACTAGGTTGTACAGTGTGAAGAAGAAAATGAATAAAATTTTGCTTCTGTGTATGTAAATGCTCTTTCTGTGGGTTCAAATACCACTTACATCATTTCTTTTTATCATTTTTATTAGTAATAACATTATTATTATTATTATTATTATTATTATTTTCTTTTGATAATAATATAAAAAGTACAATCTTTACTTATCAAAAAAAAAACTAACTACTGAAAAAAATGTTTTAATTTCGTGTTTTTTTTTAAGGTTTGGTCTTTCACAAATTAAGGCGATTCTTTTCCATGTTGCAGCCGTCATACCGCAATTAGTAGCGCGTCGGACTGTCAATTAAGAGGTCCCGGGTTCGATCCCCGACCGCGTCACTCAATCTTTTGGACTATTGGTCTCTCACCAATGGGTTGATAATCGTAGATCTATGTCAGATAGCAGCTGGGTTCTTAGAATTGGTGTGATGGTAGTACTGGTGAAAGAAATTCAAGGAGTCCATTGTTAGGTGCTTCAGCCGCCGCGATATAACTGAAAAAATGTTGAAAGCGACGTTAAACTCCATTAAATCAATTCTTTTCCATATTTTGCCAACCATCCGCAGAAGGATTCAGCATCAATTTAATAGGTTTTCATCAAGGTGTAGCGTTTACTTTGTTGCTGGAAAGTTTTCGCTTGTTTCATATACTTACCTCGGTTTTTGAAAACGCGGGAACATGTAGTATAGCCATTCTAGCGTTCGATGACAAAACGGTGCAAACAGTTTGCCAATTATACCCCGCTTTGCATACAATTGCACGTGCAAAGCGGGGTATTATTGGAAAAATGTTTGCACCGTTTTGTCATCCTGAACGCAGGGCTGGAGTAGGGGTGTGCTGAAATAAAATCCAAAAAGGCGTGTGATAACGGTACTTTATTACAAATGCAACCACCTGTACACTGATGGGGTAAAGAAACTCGTCACGAAATTCACTTTTTTCTCTCTTCGATTTTAATTGCTTTTTGATGTCATAATGTTAGTATCCTCATGACGAGCAGAGAGAGAGAGAGTAAAGAAGAGAAAGAGAGGAGGGATGAGGGAGAGAGACGGACAGGCAGATAAGAAAACTTATATTCAAGAATACGGATTCTAATTTATGCTATTTGCAAACCTCGCAATTTCTAGTTTGATCAGAGCTGCAATTACGAGGCTAGCGAACAACATAGATCATTGACAAGCACGTGAAGTGATTTGGTCGATTTCAATGAAATTGTTTAGTATTTTGAATGAACTGAAGGCGACTTTGAACAGTATTTGAGCGTTTTGAACAATTTAAGTGAGTGGTGGGAAATGTAAATGGTGTATTGTGGCGAGCGACTTTGCGTGGTTTTCGTGTGGGTGAGTGTCTGCGATGTTCCTAGCCATACACTTGGTTGACTTGGTGGTTTGAATATCTCACGTGACCGTTTTCTTAAAAACAAACTCGTATGGCCAATTTTGCTAGTATTTTGACCTATTTTGATAAGCTTAGGTATTATATGTCCCCTCTTTGACCGTTTTTGTCACGTGATAATGCATGTTTTGTGCAAATATCTCCAGTATCCTTTTTCTCATAAAATACTGTCGTGTGCTTGAAAAGGAACAAAACAAAAACAAGAACAATACAATGGCTATATATTGTCAAGGTAAGACTAAGTTGTTAAGCAATTTATCGTTAGATTTTGTCTAATATTTTAGCTTAGCAATGCTGTTCCGTAAATGACTTTAAAGCACTTTTCAAGTTACAATTGATCACATAATTAAATTGACATTCATTAACATCGAAATCATTTAAAATCTCCTGGTTCTGCACTCAATTCTTTTATTCCAAACACTCTCTCCTATCACTTTAAAACGTTTCAAAATTGTTTAAAATCGCTTTGAAAAAATCGTTCAAAATGATCAAAATTTCAATAAAATCGATCATATTTTTGCTCGACTTTAATAGCTGGATTTGATTTTGAGCATTTGATTTGTCCTTGAATCACACAAAATAAGAATAGAACGTAGAATCTTTTGAAGGGAGGTAATAAATCATCGTTAATTTCGTCAATCTGGACGAAATTATCGATTATGCATTACCTCCCTTTAGAACCATTCAAGTCTCGCTCGTGACACTTATTCATTATCATTCTAAAATCATTCTAAAATAATTCAAATTGTCAATTTCACGATATTTCGTAACTGTAACGGACAAAAAAAAAAACAACACATCTAGTCCTAAAAGTAAAAATTTACTATATCAATTTCGTATACCAAATTGATTTGCTAGTCTTAATCCGTTTCTGTTACTTTTGTTTTTCAGCAGTTTTCGTCTATCTCGTGGCGATTATATTGAGTGCTGATTCTTTTCTTGGTGAGTAATCAAATATATTATAAATGTTTCTATATCATGATTACGTTTTATGTTCCGAATTAATCATCCTTAAATCTGGTGTATTTAGTTGAAACACGTATTTTGAGTAAGCTCAAGACAAGTTGTTTTTTCTTTTTTTTAAGTACGGCGTCGCGCACGGTGTTGGGTGACATAGCGTCATAGCTATATGCCGTTTGTTTTAAAGCGCAATTTGAGCCTGTGTTTTGTTTTACCCGCATGATATTTTATACACCAAAAGGTTAAATAACAACGTTAAAGCTCAGATATTTTATTCGAAGTTTTTTTTCCAGGAGAAAGCTGATAACAACGAGCGTTTCACATTAACGTCAAAAATACGTATGTAATCACGCGATTTAAATTCTTTGTAATTGAAAGCTTTTGGTTAATTTTCTACTTTTGAACGCCAGTATTGAAGAGATGTGTAGACTGTCAATAAAGAAAGCTTACTTTGACTGAAATCAATACTTTGAAGTCTCTTTTAAAAGTATTTTATAATGATTTACTGGGTGTGGCCCACAAAATACTCAATCACCATTGCATACCGTTTACTAATCTTATTACCAACATACATGTGATCGCAATAAGTAGACCATTCTAAACACATATTTAAGGACAATTTAAGTAAAGGGTCATTCATACCAAGATTCGATGAAATTAGTCCTATTGTTTGAAAGGGGAAGCTTTAAAAAAATCAAAGTGAAATTAAGCCCCTCCCTGCCACACCCACATTTATGGGTCCATCAAAAAGTCTTGACCAATTTAAGTGGAGGTGCACCTAAGGAATATTCATGTCAAGTTTCATTGTAATTGGCCAAAATGAGTGGGAGGGGGTCAATCAAATTTCTTTAACAATTTAAGTAAAGGTTCACAAAAGGAACATCTATGCCAAGTTTCATTGTGGCCAAGTTTCATTGATATCGATCCAATGGCTTTGGCGGAGAAGATTTTTAAAGTTTTTTTATAGTGAAAATAAGCCCCGCCTTGCCACGTCCCTATTTTTTGGTCAATCCAATTTTCTTGAACAACTTTAAAAAATGTCACCCAAGGATCATTCATGCCAAGATTCGTCAAAATCCGCCCATTGGTTTTGGAGAAGATGTTTTAAGAAAAGTTAACAACACCAAGGATTCAGTGAGAAATATGCGACAATCTATATATTATGCTATCTAAATAACTTATCTTATTTATCATGAATTATTGTATTAAGCGACCAGTTCAGTAAGCGACCGCTTTTTGGGTTGTCCCTTAACTTGAGGTGGTCTTATGTACAGAAGTTTAATTGTATATGTAAATACATTTTCAGATCATAACGATGATTGTAGACATTACAGCGCCTATAGAGGTAAACATTTAATCATTAGCCTGCTGAATTTTTTAAACAATCCGTCAAATCTTTAGACATATTTTAAAACTAGTCTAGGTCAAGTTTTCCCACAAAAAGTTAAGTGTAGGTAAGAGGTCACAGCCTCTTACCTACTTGGCTACATTTGATTTTATAACTATTCTTATTCCATATACCAAGGCGTTGACAAAATGTGACCCTATCATAGAGTATGCACTCTTTGATGTTCCCCAGGAGAGGTCATTGTTGTGTATAAATTGTGGAATTCCCTTTTCTCTCATGACATACAGTAATCAACCTGAAATGTGTTTTATTTTAATTATCTTTGACGGAAAACCTTTTCTGATCATCATCTCCATTCCACTTCATTTTGTGACCAAATTGTCTGTTTATATTTCTTTATTCTTTATCAATTAGGCTTGTTTTCCAAAAAATGCTGATTACAAATGATGCCAGACTGAAAAAAGATTTACTAAAGAAAATGCCATTTTTTAGCTAAAATAGCCAGTGTATGTTTATGTTACTTGGGTTTACATAAACAATTGTTTTACGATATTTGACCCCACTAATTAATCTGTGTTGTATAAATGGATGAATGCTTTGTATGAAACAGACTATATACTTTAACTAGCTAGTATATAAGCCACCCGCTCTTATTATTTTAGGTCATTCACATATAGTCAATAGATGTAGTTTTAGTTTGTTATATTGTTGATGTACATACATGTTTATAATTCATTAGAATATATTCCTGTATACACTATACTTGTGTTGGTACTTTACTTCGATATAAACAAAACATACGACATGGTGTCAGAATAAAAAATTCGATTTTTGAAGATTTGACATATTTCTCGCTCTTAGATATATTGTTTCCTACATTGAAAACAAACATGGATTTAAGTGGAATACCTCCTCCTGTGATGAATTGGAATAGTTCAAATTTGCCAGAACAGTGGGACAGGTTTCAGACTCACGTCGAGTTAATATTTTCTGGACCGCTAAGTGAGAGGGAGGAAGAAGAGAAAGTGTCATACTTGCTATTATGGGTTGGAGAAGAAGGCCGCCAGATTTACAAATCATGGACAATCTCCCAAGAAGACTCGAAATTGCTCAGAACGTACTACAATCGTTTTAAGGACCATGTACAACCGAAACTAAACCCCATTTTTGCAAGATTCCGATTTTACAATGAAATCCAGGGACATGACACAATAGATGCGTTTGTGACTAGGCTAAGGATTCGAGCCAGGGACTGTAATTTCAGAATCAACGACACTGTTGATATCACAGATGACATGATCCGTGATCGAATAGTATTTGGGTGTAACGATCAAAAAGTACGGGAAAAGCTGATAAACGAGGGTGACAAGCTGACGATGGACAGGGCAATCCATATAGTTCAAAACCACGAATATTGCCAGAAACAGATGAACTTTATGACGACTAGCGCCCAAGCTAACGTGGACGCTTTGGGTCATCTCAAACAAAACCGATCAGGGGCTAGACCAAAACGACAGAAGAAATCAGGTCCGATGCAGTGCGATCGATGCGGGTATAACCATGACAATAACTCTGTATGTCCGGCAAAGGGTAAACGATGCAGAAAGTGTAAAAAGATGAACCATTTCCAGAAAAAATGTAAAGCAAATAAATTTGTGAACAATGTGGCTGAGAATGAGGACAGTGAGAATGAAGGGTGTGATAATTTGGAATATAGCGTAAATACGGTAAGCGCTTCTTCTTCTTTCACAACTTCACCAGACCGTCGTGACTCTTTATATGTGACTCTCCATATTGGTCCAAATTCCTCAAAAATAAATTTCAAAGTTGATACAGGCAGTAGCGCCAATATTATTCCATTCACAATGTTCAGATCGTTAGGTATAAAAAATCCTCTAGAAAAGCCAGACTGCAAGTTAATCGCGTACTCAGGAGACATGTTGAAAACTCAGGGTATGTTAAATCTTGATTGTTCATACCGAGGTTTAAAGGTCAAAACAAGGTTTTATATAGTTGACACTCAAGCACCTTTGATAAGCACAAAAACTTCAATTGATCTAGGCTTGATAAAGATTACCTTTGCAATCGAAAATAAATCAATGACGAAAGAGCAAGTTATGGAGGAATATGATGATTTATTCCAGGGCATAGGGTTACTTCCGGGAAAGTGTCACCTACATTTGAGGGAAAATGTCACTCCGATAGTAAATGCTCCGCGCAGGGTTCCAGAAGCTTTAAAGCAACGCCTTAAAAATGAATTGGATCAAATGGTCAAAGACAAAATTATCAGAAAAGTGTCAGAGCCGACCGATTGGGTTAATTCAATCGTTGTAGTAGAAAAACCCAAAACGAACAAGCTTAGAATATGTCTTGATCCGAAGGCATTAAATGAAGCTATCCGCAGACCCCATTTTCAGATGCCGACATTAGATGATATTACTTCTCAGTTATCAGGTGCGAAATATTTCAGCATCCTTGACATAAGACACGCGTATTGGAGTGTAGAGCTCGACGAAAAGTCATCTTTGCTTACTACATTTAACACTCCTTACGGCCGATATTGTCATCTTAGACTACCCTTCGGTATAAATGCTTCAAGTGACATATTTTTGCGAAAGATCACAGAAGTATTTGAAAATTTGCCAGGTATTCAGGCTATAGTTGATGATATTCTGGTGTATGGTAAAACAAAGGCAGAACATGACCAAAATCTCAAAAATGCGATGATTCGAGCGCGAGAAAAGGGTGTTCGTTTTAATCCAGAAAAGTGCATCATAGGCGTCGACGAAGTACCATTTTTCGGACACGTGATTAGTAGTTCAGGGCTGAAACCAGATCCCAATAAGATAAAGGCCATAACCCAGATCCCCATTCCTACAAACCGTGAGAAGCTTGAGACCTTTCTAGGTATGGTTAATTATCTTGCAAAATTTACACCAAATCTAGCTGAGGTCACTGCTCCCCTTAGGATGTTACTCAAGAAGGAATCAGATTTCATATGGGACGATCCCCAGACAAAAGCTTTTAATCAGGTCAAAGAGATAATCACTAATGCTCCAGTTCTTGGTTATTTCGACTCAGATAAACAGCTTGTACTTGAAACTGATGCAAGCCAGTCAGGAATTGGTTGTTGTATTTATCAAAATGACAAACCTTTAGCATATGCATCAAAAAGTTTGACGCAAACAGAATGTATGTATGCTCAGATAGAGAAAGAACTTCTTGCTATCTTGTATGGTCTTAAACGCTTTCACCAATATACATATGGTAGAGAAATAATATGTCTATGTGATCACAAACCGATTGAATCGATCATGAAAAAACCGCTTGCCGCTGCTCCGCCAAGGTTGCAGAGAATGCTTTTACAATTGCAACAGTACAAAATTACTGTTCGTCATGTAAGTGGAAAATCTATTCCGGTAAGTGATTGTCTTTCGCGTCAATCAGTCAAAGACACGTTTCCGAACATGATCGAAGGTCTAGATTTACATGTGCACTCTGTCAGGAAACATTTGTTCGTTACCGACAGTCGTTTGCAAAAAGTGCGAGACAGTGTGGAAAATGACACACAAATGCAAACTTTGAAAAAGACTATATTGGAAGGTTGGCCGAACACGCGTTCCGATTGTGACAAAGAGATACTCGAATTTTGGAACCATCGCGACGAATTATCATTCGAGGACAACATGATATTTCGAGGCCAAACTATTGTAATCCCCAGGTCACTAAGGCAAGAATTAATTACTTTGCTCCATATAGGTCACATGGGCGTAACAAAGACACTAGAACGGGCAAAAGATAACTTATTTTGGCCAGGAATGACAAAACAGATAACCGAATTTGTTTTGAAATGTCCCACATGTCTTACCCATCGTGACTCAAATGCAAATGAACCGATGATTGCCTCAGATTTTCCAAGTAGGCCTTACGAAAAACTAGGTGTTGATCTTTTTCACCTTGATGGAAAAAACTACTTGTTGACTATTGATTACTACAGTAGATTTTTTGAAGTCGATTATTTGCCAGACACAAAATCCAGCACTGTAATCCAGAAACTAAGAGCTCATATGTCTCGATATGGTATATGTGATACTCTTATATCTGATAATGGACCGCAATTCATAAGTGATGAATTCAAATAGTTCTCAAACTCATGGCAGTTTACACACATTACTTCATCTCCATATTATCCGAAAGGTAATGGTTTGGCAGAGAAAGGTGTAGGCATTGCAAAGAAACTTATGAAGAAAGCCGTTGTTGAGAAACAAAGTCCATATATTTCATTTCTTGAATATAGAAACACTCCCTTGGAATGTGGTTACTCACCAGCACAGTTATTATTAGGTCGCAGAACTAAGTCTTTTATTCCAATTTCAGGTAAATCACTCTTACCCCAACAAGTTGATTTACGAAAAGTTCAAAGGTTAATGTCAAAATCAAAAAATAAACAAAAGTCAAATTATGACAAATCAGCCAGAAAACTAAAACCTTTAAATGTCAATGACTCAGTTCGCATACAACTAAACAAAATATGGAAACCAGCAAAAGTCATTAAAAAGTTGAACAACAGATCATATATTGTACAGACAAGAGATGGTTTCACATACAAACGAAATAGAAAACATCTCAATCCGACGTTCGAAAATGTAACGGATATAAATCCTTTTAGCACGAACATTCTGCTAGATCAAACTCCCCTTATTGTACCCCAAGAACCTGAGAAATCCCAGAAATATGACCCAGGTAACTATGTCACACGGTCAGGGAGAGTTGTGAGAAAAAATCAGCGCTTTACTGGTGATGAATGGCATACTTAGATTATCTTTTATAGTAAATTCCATTGTAATTTGTTTCATGAATGAACATCTTTTCTAGGTAACATGATACTTCAGTTGCAGATAACTTACTCATTGACTCAGAATCTGTCGTCTGCAGTACTAGGTGTACTCTTATGTTAATGATAACTCTTTATACATTTGAATTGATTATCTAAAAGAGTAATACTTTGATTTCTTTTAAAAGAAGGGAGATGTTGTATAAATGGATGAATGCTTTGTATGAAACAGACTATATACTTTAACTAGCTAGTATATAAGCCACCCGCTCTTATTATTTTAGGTCATTCACATATAGTCAATAGATGTAGTTTTAGTTTGTTATATTGTTGATGTACATACATGTTTATAACTCATTAGAATATATTCCTGTATACACTATACTTGTGTTGGTACTTTACTTCGATATAAACAAAACATACGACAATCTGTTATCTGCAAATAAGAAACAGGCTCTTAGTGATTTTTGATAAACTGGTTGATAAGAAGCAGAATGTAGCTAATAGAAAGCTAGAAGACTAGATTTCACGTTTTCTGTCCTTAAATATAATGACACGCTCACTTTATGATCATAGTAACAGTGAAGGAGTAACAGTGAAGGATGGATTAATGGATGGATGAATGACAGGTGAATGGATGGATAGATGGATGGATGGGTGGATGGATGGATGGATGGATGGATGGATGGATGGATGGATGGATGGATGGACGGATGGATGGACGGATGAATGACGGGTGAATGGATGGATAGATGGATGGATGGATGGATGGATGGATGGATGGATGGACGGACGGACGGACGGACGGACGGATGGATAGATGGATGGATGGATGGATGGATGGATGGATGGATGGATGGATGGATGGATGGATGGATGGATGGATGGATGGATGGATGGATGGATGGATGGATGGACGGATGGTTGGACGGACGGACGGACGGACGGACGGGTGGATGGATAGATGGATGGATGGATGGACGGACGGACGGACGGACGGATGGAAGGGCGGACGGACGGACGGACGGACAGACGGACGGACGGATGGATGGATGGATGGATGGATGGATGGATGGATGGATGGATGGATGGATGGATGGATGGATGGATGGATGGATGGATGGATGGATGGATGGATGGTCGATCGATAGATCAGGCGATCGATCTATTTTTACTCGTAAACATTATAAAAAAGTGTTTCAACCAAATGTGAATTTATTATTTTATGAATTTTACATCAAATTTCTTTCCAGATTTAGCGAATCTTTTGGAGCACGATGATTGCAGGAGTGCAGTATCAGGTTAGCCACTGAATTAATTACTATAGTCCGTTTGACTTCTATATGGACCAACCTTTTCATCAATTACATTAAATTTCGTATGAATGAAAGATTTTTTATGTAGAAAAATCTTAATTTCAGCTTAATACCATTCCAAAAAATATTTTTTTGAAAATGAAATGGTTTCAAAAAAATGATTTTGCCTATCTGATTAATGTTAATATCTTCGCATTTTTCGCTCTTAAACACGAGGGGTTATGAAGGCTGTTTGGTAGTAAGAAAATAGTAAAAACACGTGGCTTTATACTAAACATTTGACAAAAGAAATGCCTATTATTCCTTATTTGGACATGCTTATTACCATATTGAAGGTCATTTCATCTTGAACTTGAATTTCACGTGATTTGTACCGTTATTACTCGCCTGCTTATCTAATTTTCCTCGTGAAAATCCCAAGGTCTTAGTAAAAATTATGCTTTTTGATTGGTCTGATTAAGGGAGTGTGGGGTACATCTCAGAATAGAAAAAAAAACAATTTCCAATTATCAGGTCAAACTGTCTTTAAAATTAAGAGAATATACACCCAGAATTAATATCCGAGGGAAGTGAAAATCTTCGATAAAATTAATTTTATAAAATACTCGATTTATACCAAAACGAATCACTTTAAATCATACACTTTTGACTCGGTCCCTATGCAAATCAGAACTATTTTTGGATAGACAACTTGCTGTTCCGTTTAATACATACACAAGAAGGTATGAACGACTGAGAGTTAACATGTAGACAGACCGACAAAATCAGCATTTTATTTCCTGAAAAACTAAATTCTTCAAGGTATTAGATAGAAAATATGATATTCCAAGAAAAAAATACGATTAATTTATTCGATTCTGAGATTTTCGGCGAAATGTCGGTCCATATAGAAGTCAAACGGACTATAAATGGATTTTAAATCACGATAGAATTATCAATAAATTAAGGCAGTGGACCCGTAATAGATCTACAACGTATAGGAAGTAATGAATTTTTACAGTGTTAACCGAGGTTTCCTAATGATTTCATTAGGAAAACTCTGTCAACATTGTGAAAAATCATGAGTTCCGTAATCTTGCGGAACTGTTACGGGTCCACTTCCATGAATACGCATTTCAAGACTAGTTCTGAAAGTGATGTGGATAAATCAACACAGATTACATTTCGCTAAACGAACTGATCGAGTTTTATTAAACTTGTAATATTTGAGACATTGAAAAATGTTAATCTAAAGTTTCTTTCGACGTTTCTTGAGACATTTCGTAGTGATAATGCTTGCATTTTTTCCCTTTTACCACATTTAGCAGTATTGCAAAGGACAAACTGATTTTGAATTCATAATTTGCCGTCGTAAATTCTCCTTACAAATCTAGAAATACTTAAATACCGATTCAATTTAGCTTTTATGAATGCATGTTTTTATTTAGTTCGTTGCTTACTAATTGTATTACCTTTGTTATTCTCCAGTGATTAAAACGCTACATAAATTGTACTATTCACACGGACAGATACATTGTGGAAATAGGATAATAGAGGAATTGGCAAGTAAGAAACTTATTATGTTTCGCCTTTATTTACAAAGTTCATTTGGTATGTGTTATCATTCCTTTAAAAAATCTAGTCGGTTTTTTGTTTCCTAATGGTGTTGTTTTCTCATCAAGTCTTCTGAGTGTGATCTTTTGATTTTTGTTTTTTCAGTTTTTCAGAGCACTGGAATTCTCACCTTATTAGACAAAAGGTGAAATTTCTAGGACATATTTTCGTAAAGCGCGTCATTTTGCACGTGATTGCTATGCAACGTTCATTGTGACGTCACTTATTTCGCCCCGCATAGAGGACGTCAGAAAGGATGAAATGCACAAAAGCAGGGTATAAGTTATTGATAATTTCACTGCTCTTGTTGTGAGATTTTCAAGTGATAATCTACCGTTATTTCTCGATAAACCACCGAAAAGCACTAAAGAAAAAAATATCCTCCACCCATTTCAGAAAGATATTCTTTTGACTCCCGGACACCGACATCTTGTTTCTGTAACGGAACTTTACGTCTACAACGATACACAAATGACTACCGTAAGTATGATGGCACATTTCTACCACGAAATAGTATTATCGGATATATATTGATTCGAAAATTGAGAAAGTCATAAATCGACAAAACCTAAAACTGGAATGATAAATTTTGTTGTATTTTGATAGAATCGTAGGCCCCTACGAGAAAGCAGTTTCGTGAAAAATGGAAAACACTTACAAAATGATTAATTATGTCAAGGGATACGTGATAGCAGAATCAGGAAAGTTTTAGACTTATACAATTAAATACAAAACATTCAGCTGTACATGAATGCCTGGTATTTATCTTACTAGTGTAGCACTTCATCCTTCAAACATATCCAGCTTCTCCACAGGGTACAACGTGCCACGCCGACACCAGAAGGTTCATGGACACCTGATCGATTTTTTCGATACGGAACTAACGGTGGGGCAAGTTTTTGACTGATTTGTAAACCAAAATTATCATTTTCATTTCAATTTTTAGTATCACTGTCGAGATAAATGGTTCTTCTTTTAGGAAATAAAATGGGAGGGTAACACCTAAGCAAAATGAGCGAGTTCTAGCCCTAGGAGTGAGTGACTTTGCTCGATTTTTTGGTTTGTCATTAATTTTTTGTCAAACAACCTGACTATTCTTCATTGTTTGAGTTTGTCTAAGAGCATTTATGTATCCTCTACACACATTCCAAATTTCTCGGCAAAAGATCCACATAAAGCGAAGATATTCGTACTTTTATTGGCCTGGGTAGCGAAAAATATGATAACTAGACACCCCCTGAATCTTTTTCGATTGGAAATCGACACCAGAATTTGTGATAGGGGGTGTCTTGTTATCATATTTTCCGCTACCCAGGCCAATAAAAGTACGAATATCTTCGCTTTATGTGGATCTTTCGCCTAGAAATTTGGTATGCGTGTAGAAGACACATAAATGCTCTTAGACAATCACAAGCAATTAAGAATAGTCAGGTTGTTTGACAAAAAAATAATGACAGACCTAAAAAACAAGCAAAGTCACTAACTCCTAGGGCTAGAACTCGCCCATTTGGCTTAGTTTTTACCCTCTTCTTTTATTTCCTAAAAGAAGAACCATTTATCTCGACAGTGATAATAAAAATTGAAATGAAAATGATTATTTCGGTTTATAAATCAGTCTAAAAGTTGCTCCACCGTTAGTTCCGTACCGAAAAAATAGATCAGGTGTCCACGAACCTTCTGGTGTCGGTGTGACACGTTATACCCTGTGTTCTCCAATCATACAGGTTTACAGCATTCGAAAATTCACTCTTACATTACCGTAAACTGAAAGTAGGGGAGACCGGGGATAGTTGGTAACAGGGGCTCGTTGGAACATATCGTTTAATTACTATATGACGTAGTTTATGACGTCATAACCTCCGAAAATACGCGCAATTTCGATTCCGCCATTTTTTCCGCACAGTGAGGAACCATTTTCTGAGGTATGTTGCTCTTTATTGTATAAAAGGTCAAAATGGCCACAAAAAGTGAAATTCTTACTTTTGGGGAATTCGTAATACTGTGGCTTCATTTTCAAATGTAAAATGCTCATACTTTTAATATAGTTTAACCATTATATAGACTTCAAATGTAAGTTATGAAAAACGTAAAACAGGATCATCTGATTTATCTACCTTTGTTTATATGTCAATGGGGTAGGGTGGGGCAAGTTGGTACATAGGTACAGGGGCACGTTGGAACGGTGTACCAACTTGCCCCGTGATAAATTCTATTCACCTGTTTACGTTTTTTTTTTTTTTCTTTTTTTCGTATGCATAGATGATAGTTAAAGCAAAATTGTTTATGTTAGTGATATATAGTGTATATTTTATTGAAACAATGAATATTACTTAAAAAAATTAAGGTGTATGTTATATGTATATACCCTATATCATTTCAGATGGTGAGAAATTATACCAGGAAAACTTCAAGATGCTCTGTATCACCAGAGTTGATACGGCCGGAAAGAATCAGGGACATAATATTTGGCGGAAGGTCGATTAGATCAGTGGCTCTGGAACTGCAAATAGGCATGACTTCAGTGTGCCGATACGTAAGAGATACCCATGCCCATGGCATACGGGATTTTCAAATTGGATATAGATCACCTAACAGGGTCTTTAACAACGAACAAGAATCGACTATAGCCGAGTACATAAAGAGGGCTGCTTCAATGTTTATTGGTCTGTCTCCAAGAGATGTCAGAAAGCTTGCGTACGATTGTGCCATGGAGCTTAAAATAGCAATGCCAAAATCATGGACAGAAAATGATATTGCAGGAGAGGATGGGTTTTCAGGATTCATGAAAAGAAACACGAGCCTTTCTCTTAGAACACCAGAGGCTACCAGTTTATCAAGGGCCTCCAGTTTTAATAGACATAACGTTGGCGAATTCTTTTCTCTTCTTAAGTATGTATTAGAACGTGAGAATATCGAGGTACATGACATTTGGAACGTTGACGAAACGGGCGTAACAACGGTCCAAAAACCAGCAAGAGTTGTAGGCCTTGTTCTATGATGGTGTATTCTTCAAAGAGGATAATTCATAGATAATTCAAATTTCTAAACATGCCACTCTTTTTTTTAAGGTTCGCCAATAGCGGTATAAATTATCATTCAAAAGTGGTAAGTCAAACGTTAAAAACTTGGCATGAATATGTGAACCGTTACACAAAAATACGGTATGAAAAGTGAAGAAGATGTATCAGGTTTGAAATATCACCACCATTATTTCTTATATAGAGTGTTAGCCTATGAACTGTTAAGCGCCCAAGTTTTCAAATTTATAATTGTAGTGTTGTGTTGCAAAATGTTCTCCTGTTACTTTGACATGTTTCCCGTTTAATTGTTCATTTCAAAAATAGAATTCCAATGGAAAATGAAATCGGTTTAGTCCTGCATTAAGGAAAACAAAGCGATCATGAGCACTTATTTTAAAAAAAATGAATAAGATACGCCTCATTGAGAAATTAAATGCTCTAATTTCGGAAGCGCTCATGAGCGCTACGTTATCCCGAATTAAGGGCAGTTATGTACGAACAACGTTCACAAGAAAGGCGAAAGAAAAAGCCTTTTGAAATTAGTGCATGTTTTTGTTTCTGTGCATTCAGCTACTAGCTGTAAAAGATAAAGTGAAAAATGTTACCAACTATCCCCGGTCTCCCCTACCTCCGACGTAAGTGAAGTGATTTTGGTTAATTTTAGTTAATTTGGCTTCTGGTGATACTTCGGTTGATACGCTTAAGTAAAACACACTTCGTTAATGCTTACCTATCGTCTGTGGAGATTTGTTTGGCAAATTAGAATTTGATGGCAAAACACTGCGTTTATGTATCAAATAATAGCACACCCAGTTTTATGCTGTGGTTAATTTTGTTTTATACAACGTCATTCTTGGTGGGATAGTCGATTATTGTGACGCATTGTTAACTCACTACAATGTAGCTCAATGGCGCGCCCTTATTTCTCTTGCGATCTATTCCGTATAATCGCAGAAAGTTCCCGATAGAGGGCTACGGCTATCCACCCCTTGCTTTGAAAAAGATGTGTGCTGCCAATAAAATTCCGATAATATCGTAAACATCAGCTTTACATGAATCGTTATAGGAAGATTTTGCGCGGTGAGCCGTGAAATCTGCTTCTAACGTTTAAATTCCCGTGCTATTCTTTCAAAATAGATAAAGTAGGTTTTAAGAATACATAAGGAAAATACGATATACCTTCCAAGGAAACGTTATTGCTTGACTTAGATCGCAAGGTCTACTCATTCATGTATTTTCAAAGTTGAAATTGAGGGATCACGTGCATTCCTATGATACGCTTTTAAAATATACCCAATATACCTATGGTAATGGACTCAACGCCTACGTCAGAGCTCAGTTTTGAAAATACACGTACACCTTAAATACAATAAATCCTTTTTTTAAAAAAACTTAAACCAACTTCTAATCAAATTACTCAAATAAAGCACAAAAAGTATACCTAATTTTGTTAAAGGTGCAAGTTTTTAGTGAGTTCCGATAGCCCGTTCACTTTGTAGACAGCATTACCAAAATTAATAAAAAAATTCTCCGAGGAAAGCAATTGACTGCAGTTTTGAAAATTCCCTGCATTTTGTGATCTTTTTGTGACTTTTTCAAAGTAGGGTTGGTGTCTTCTTTTGTCTGTTACAATCGCTTTTTGTGCCCCTTTACATTGAGATTGATGTGTCTTTGCGGGAAAGGAAAGTTCTTTTTAATTCTTTTTTTAATGTGCCAAAAAGAGAGAAATATGTAGTGACCGATTGGAAGTTGGTTTCAGTTTAGTTACCGGTCTGCCATGTCAAATTACAGGCAATACATTTTCCTTCATAAAGTCCTTTTATTCTTTCAGATCGATATAACACATGTCATCGCTATAAATACTATACAGGTAATGATTTAATTTTAGCTTGGTCCATACCATATATGCCTAGAGCACGGAGGGACCTAAATCCTACAATCACACACATTTAATTTTAGTTGTGTCTATCAGCATAATTATGTGTATTCTGATTGGCTGAAAAACTGATCAATTTCATTTCCCAAACGAAACGAAACGTCATCGTCGTACCTGCTGTCCCTTCGGGATAAAACCTTGGTTGTGGGACTCAGGGTCCGTTTTTCTAAACATCTTACGATCATTAGTTGCGTAAGAAGAAAAATGAAATAAAAGTTGCTTCTTTATTTCTTTAATTCATGGAAGTTTGAATATATTTAAAATATATCATAGTAGCTACTAAATATGGAATTCTGCCATGCCACGATTTCAGTGAGATATTGCTAGGCAGAATCTAACATTGAATGAAAACACCTAGTACGATTTGTGATTTTTACTTACGGTTAATTTTTTCGTAAGAAGTTTTATAAAACGGGTCATTGTCCCTGTTACAATGGTGTTATTAATACGTAACAAGAAATGATAAGCCAGCAACGAAGTTATATGGGGCCGCCGTCATAGCGCAGTTGGTAGCACGTCGGACTGTCATTCTAGAGGTCCCCGACGGCGGCACTCATTCTTTCCGAATATTTGTCTCTCATCAATGGGTCTATAAATCGTAGACCTATGTGGGAAAGCAGCTGTAGGCTAGGAAAGAATGTAGTGGCAGTACTGGTGTGAGAAATACCAGGAATCCATTTTTATGTTCTCCAGTCGCCGCGATATAGCTGAAAGATTGTTGAAAACTGCGTAAAACCCAATTCAAACATTGGAAACCTTTTACATAGTATAATTTTTGTTTCTTTTTACTACAGTTCTATATGATAGGTTCTTCATTCAACAGTCGTATCCGTATTCTCCTGAAACTCCGTGCAGATCGCATCATTCAGGTACATTTTATGTAAGTCTGTGCGTGACATTTCCAACAATTTTACATTTCGTGAGTTGCAAACATCGAGCTGCCGCGACAGCCACACAGTGCAGAAAAAAGATTACCTGTCTGTCTAAAGATACTTTAAGACCTATCTATGTGTAGAGGGCAAAGTGAAGACTCAAGTCAGACTGTGCGGATGCACAGGCTGGCAAGAGTCTTTGCTTGGCGCACATTTGAAATTGTTGGAAATGTCATGCACAGGCTCATTTTGTTATGTGGGTGCAACCTCGATTAAAGATCTGATTTATTGGCCTGACATTGACTTCGTTTAAATGAATAAATTAGATAGAGTAATACTGACTGGAATTTCAAACTCAACCATTTACGTGTATAACCATTACGGGTTGAATGTCCTTTTGTCCTGCATGTATAAATTTGGGCACATACCTTTAAAATGTACGATGGGAAAAATGAGAACGCACCAATAAATTGAATGGGTGTGCCCCAATTTTGGCAAATGCACGTCAAAGTTGCTTTTTATCACGAAGTCGAATAAGATCTAGCGGTGGTATAGAGAGATATATGTTAAAGTCTCCAGGTATCGTTGTTACTAGTATCTGGTGGAGGTTGCGAGAATAAAACATGACGAGGCTCTGTATTTTTCATGCAATAATTTATCAGGGCTTAATATTTTATGAAACCTTTAAATTCAAAGTCATTAAGGTTAAAGTCGTTATGAAAAGGATCACGACTATGCAAATTGTATCTAAAAATAGACCGTCTGAAATATTCGATATTCTCGGGTGATATCGGGCAAAACTGGCTATATTGCGTGATAAACCGTGCTATTTTAAAGCCCCAGTCTGCGTTTAGAATAAAGAAATCACTCTTTCGTGAATATTCTTAGAATATTTTTTCTTGATTTGGTCTAATGATGGATGAGTTACATAAAAATACAAATCAATCGACAAACGACGGCTTTATCATGAAACGCATAATCTGTCGAATGCATGAAGTGACATATGTAAATGAGATTTTGGTCACGTGAAATACGCCCATGTGCAGCAGCGGTAAAGGAGCGGTATTCAACTTGGAGTCCGAAATGTTGCGAATCATAAATATTCATCAAGTAAGGCTGATATTTAGATAATCGCATCATAATCATTTGCATAACCGAATATTAGAATGGCAAATTTAAGCATATCTTTAAGAATTAAGCTCTTGTTTTAGTGTACATAGTCATCAAAGATCATTGACTTGTCTTTCGGAAATATTCACTAACACAGACTGGTGCTTTAACACAGACGGGGGCTTTAAAAGGCTCCTATCCAGTTTAATGTATTAATTGACTTGTCATATTTTAATATATTATATCTTATCTTAATCTAAAATTCAAGGGTTTTCTTAAGTAAACTTGTTTATTAATAGGTTTTTTTATGTTTTCAGTATGGTATGAATTAAGTAATGTACATGGCCATTGGTCAACCGTGGACGGGGGATACAGTCGATGTGTAACAGACATAATCAGCCATATTTATGGCGAGTATCACAACTTAAATTTGACAAACTTCCCATCTCTTACAGTTACTTACTCTTTCTATTAATAGTATTACTGTCACATATAGTTAACAACATCGTAAAATTGACAAGGTGGATGATTTTGGAATGATTTCCGAATGAGTGCGATCGGTGAGATTTTAGTGAAATTCAAGGGAAGTAATCCAATATCGCTAATTTTCTTCAATAAAGTATGCAAATAAGTTCTATTAAAAGCTTCCCATTTCTTCAGGGACCAACCAGACGCTTACAATTTGAGTTATTTAGGTGGAAACGCATTTATTGTGAATAACCTTGTTGATTTTATTCTTTTCGGTTGTTTTGGAGCGCTATTGTATGGTTTAAGTGAGTGTTTGGAATAAATGAATGGAGCGCCGAGCAAGTGATTTAAAATGGTTTTGATCGAGATAAATGTCAATTTAACGATGTTGTAAACTGTAAAAAGGGCAATTCACCATTCTAAAAGTGGTATTAAGGTTTCTATCTGTATCCATAGATTGAGACAGGCTCGCCAGTCAATCTGAGCAGGAGCCGAGCTGCTTGTAAAAAAGTAGTTCCCCCCCCCCCCCCCCGTGAAACTGAAAAGTTGTATCGTCAATAGTTACGACATCAAATTTATTACACTGTGAAATCCCAAGATTTCACCGCCAGGAATGTAATAGATAACATTTTTCAATGCATTTACATCCGTAAATGACATTACTGTTTAGTCAAATTGAATTATGTTTTTGTTTTACCTTGAACCTCTTCTTTCTTACAATGAGCATCTACCTCTTAGATTGAACTTACTCTTTATTACAATGAAATTACTCTTTATTACAATAAACTTTCACCTTATTACAGACTACTATCATCATCACAGCGATCCGTGTTCATGTACTGGTAAGTATTTTGACTTCCTAAAATGGCTGAGTGAAAAAGGTGTTCGACTCGTGAAGTTTGCACATTGGCTCACAATTACTAGGATTTATTACAGAATGGGGCTCTATAAGAACTTAAGGGTATTCATTAGGAATTAAGAGTTATTAGTTAAGATTAGGAAAATATACAAGGAGCGAAAACAGTTCGAACCTAGTCTCCCATGAGTAATCATTACAGTCAGACTAGGGTCGATACATTTCGCACTTCCGCGAATAGTCGCAAATTCTTTTGGATTCATTTCTTTGGGGTCGCAATGCTCTTGTTATGCGCTTGTTATGCTGAACCCGAAATATTACTGCTTTTAGAAGGAGGTGAAGACAAATATATGTGCAGTCTGATCTTCATCTTTACCACCTGATTATCCTTTTCAAAATAGCGAAAAGGTTGATAAATTACATTTTCAAAAAAAAAAAAAAAATATTGACTCACAATAAGTTTAACCAGTGCTCATAGCAACTCTGCCATTTTTCTTCAGCATGACAAAGGTAAGAACTGCCCTGCATTCAGGATCATAAAATGACGCAAACAGTTTGCCAATTATACTCCCCCTTTTCACGTGCATATGGAAAATTGTTTGCGACGTTCTGTGATTCTGAACGCAGGTCTAGATATAAATTTCAACCACTGTCAACATGGTAAATAAACCATCAGCCACGCATCAGGCAACATTGACAGGGTTGTGCTAGCTTTTTAAAATTGGGAGTCATTGACCTCTTGTCCATAAAAATTCTAGTGGTCGGAACTGGTTTTGCAGGGGTCAAAAAAGGGCAGGAACATGAATATATATCAGATTGAAACTTATCTATATGACTGATACAAAATAAACAATAAAGTGTAGACACACTTTATTGTTTATGTTATTTCATTTATATAGATCTTTAGTAATAGTACAATATAAACAATTAATCAATATAATCTTTTATATTGCATAGATTGCACCACTAGAAATTCAGCAGGTCAAGGGTCAAACACGAGCCCTGATAAATAAGTTACCCGTCCGTTGAAAGGGATCAACTTGGTAATGCGTAAAGGGGCGATCCTATTCGGATTGCCCGGATTACTAAGCCTTACATGGATAGATACCCTTTCGCATTCCGCTGATTTTCTGACTCTTGAATCATCACTCCACGTTCCAAAAGAAAATTTTTCGAAATACGCACTCTGTTTTACTAATATAATCTACGTTAAGACTGATTTAAAATATATATTTTACAGAGTTTACAGATAGTAGTCCTTTTGTGCGAGGTGGGTAGCAATTTTTTTTATAACATTGTATTTTAATCATGATGTTTGTGTTCTTTTTTCAGCTGAAACTAGCGAGGCAACAAGATGTACACAGTACGACAGTTATAAAAGTAAGTACATTACATTCTGCTGACACTAACGAGGCAAAAATATGTACACAGTACGACAGTTTTAAAAGTAAGTGCATTATATTTAGCTAACACTTACGAGGCAACAAGATGTACACAGTACGACAGTGATAAAAGTAAGTGCATTACATTTAGCTGACACTAACGAGGCAACAAGATGTACACAGTACGACAGTAATAAAAGTAAGTGCATTACATTTAGCTAACACTTACGAGGCAACAAGATGTACACAGTACGACAGTAATAAAAGTAAGTGCATTACATTTAGCTAACACTTACGAGGCAACAAGATGTACACAGTACGACAGTAATAAAAGTAAGTGCATTACATTTAGCTAACACTTACGAGGCAACAAGATGTACACAGTACGACAGTTTTAAAAGTTAGTGCATTTCATTGAGCTGACACTTACGAGGCAACAATATATACACAGTACGACAGTAATAAAAGAAAGAGTATTACATTCATCTGATTCTAAAGAGGTAACAAGATGCACACAATACGACAGTAATAAAAGTAAGAGTATTACATTCATCTGATTCTAAAGAGGTAACAAGATGCACACAATACGACAGTAATAAAAGTAAGTACATTGCATTTAACTGACACTTACGAGGCAACAAGATGTACACAGTACGACAACTATAAAAGTAAGTGCATTACATTTAGCTGACACTAACGAGGCAACAAGATATACACAGTGCGACAGTTATAAAGGTTAGTACATTACAGTCAGATGACACTAACGAGGCAACAATTTATACACAGTACGACAGTTATAAAAGTAAGTACATTACATTTGTGGCCATGGATTTTTATCTTCCAATATTTTGAGCTGAAATTCTATTTTGGAGAGTAAAGTGAAAGAAAATGACTATAGACATATATTTTAAACTATAATTACTTTCTCTTTTCGTCTTCGCGTTTTAAGAAATTTCAGAGATATCAGTTTTCTTATCTTTCAGAAATAATACCTGGAAATGATATGGCTGTTAAGGAACTTTTGAAATTGTGGTTATCTTTTTCGAAAGTAACGCCAATCTTCAAACCAAATTAATCTGCAGATGAAAAAGAATGCTTTCCTCACCATTTTCAAAATAGAATACTGTGTCAAATTTCAAATAGGAAGGAATAGTGTAAGTGAAAAAATATGTATGGCTGTACTTAATTTGCGTTATTTACAGAGAACAGTCAATTATCGTTTACTGATTTTTTAGTAGTATTCAATGGAAAATTATACCCATCACATTATACGCAATATTTCGATATGTTTGCTTTATACAAGTTTCTGGGGCCATGATCTTAGTAAAGAGGAATATTCTGGACAATTTCTTTTAACGTCAATGAACTAGAGCCTACATTTAAAAGTGCACTTTAGCAACTTTCTTTATGATAATTGATCGTGAGAAACAGTTATCTCTACAGAGACTGAAACCCAATTTAAGGCCAATCAAAATGCTTGATTCTAGACACAAATGAAATGGAATTACTTATATACGAGGGGAAAAATAAACTGTTAGCATCACCGTCGAATAGGTTGCCCAAAATGAGATTTTAATATTTTAATAGAAAGCCCGCGACTTATGGCCAGGAAATTACGGTTAATCCCAATTTTTATTTCAGAACTGGTCCAATACATGGAACATTCACAAGGATGTATCAGTATAAATAAAGGTAAACTAATTCTTAACAATTATGGTCCGTCACGCAGAAAGACCATATTGGAAAAATATTTATATGAAAAAAAAAGAGAATTAATTTTTTCAGTAGAAGTCATTTGGAGGCTGCATTTTAGAATCGGCCCCACATGCTCCGCCAGCTTAACATGAAAGAGGTAACTTGATATGACCTCGTTTTCATCTGTTAATTAATACATGACTCGTTCGGTAAACCTGCTATGACTGCTCATTCAATATCCTAGCCTCGGTACGATCTAGTTTTGACAATTTCATAGATATTTCATTCAATAATGACCATTCATACAATATCCTCTATTGTGCGGAAGCACAATTAGAGTGGTTCTGCCCGGGTTGTATCTAATGAAAAAATTACAAAATAACCTTTTTTCCAACTCATATCAATTTTGTAAACAGTTTGTTTCGAAAATTGCTGGCATAAATTGAGCTTCTTATTTTCTCTGGCTGTTAATAAGTGTTTTATTTACAGTGCATTCCATGAAGGAATTAATAGTTCATTAATTTAGCTTAATAATTGAATATTAACATTAGTTTACTAAAATGCAGTTGTAAAGTTGCACTTCGTACCTATGAGGGAAAAAAGCTACAGAGATGGATTCTGGGATGAATTACCTAATACCCTCTCTTTGGAATAACCCCTTATAATTCACATATTAACCTCTTTACTATTTACAAAGTGTAAGTGCATTGTAATGCTCTTCACTCTATAGCTTTATCTTGGTGTATTTGTCTATGTCTGCCTGTGATTTATCTACATGTACATTTCTGAAAACTTGTTACTACAACTCTTCAGGAGGTGGCACGAGATAAATTTTCCAAAGACCTACAATACTGAATGCTTTGCGTGTTTTACAAGGAGCTTTTTATTTTATTTCAGTTTGGGGATACCTAAACCACCTTCATACAGCTGATGACGGGTGCAGAATGTACATTCAAGATTTTTTCACAAGTAACCAACCTTAATTTACTCTCAACCTTAATGTACATTCAAGATTTTTTCACAAGTAACCAACCTTAATTTACTCTCAACCTTAATGTACATTCAAGATTTTTTCACAAGTAACCAACCTTAATTTACTCTAGGAGCCAGGGGCCCGTTTAACTAAACATCTTACGATCGTTTTTTGTGTAAGTCAAAAATTAAAGTTGCTTCTACAGTGGTTACTAAATAAGGAATTCTGCCATGCATTATCCCATTAGAATCGTCTTCTTAAGACGATTCCAATGAGATAATGCAAGGCAGAATCTAATTAAAAATGAAAAAAAATAGGTACAATTTGTGATTTTGACTTACGATCATTTTTTTCGTAAGAAGTTTAGTAAAACGGGCCCCAAGTTATTTCTGGCCCGGATTATATCCGGGTGTAGACTGTCTATCAGAATACATGTAGCCTATTCTATGCTGTTTTGATAGTCGATAATAGGGTCATTCTAAAACTGGAAGCCTGCTGTCTGAGAAATACTCTGACATGGCGGGCTACAATACCCGCCTTTGACCAAAAATAACCTGGCCCCTAGTCCACCCCTAATGAGAAATTTTGAAATTTGCGCGACCTTGCAATGTATTGCTGACCTTTTGAATTGCTAGCGAAACATAATAACGTTGTTAGTGCGTCATTATATACCTTTTACCAGTGATTAAATGTCGTAAAAGCAGTAACTTTAGATAAGAACAAAGATATTAACGTAAAACATTAAACCGAAATCTAACGTCTAACAATGAACATAAAAAGAGACTCCTGTTTTCTCGGATGACGCATTTTCCTTTAAGATTGCTAGCGAAAGATAATGTCGTAATAATTTTATGCTGATAGATCTGAATAATACGTTTCTGCTGATACCAATGTCAAGGTAATGTGATAAGGTCAATGTATTCTGTCAAGTTCAAACTTATAAAAAATCTGTTTCGGGGGCATTTGTGTTTCACAAAACCATCTTTTTCTCATTACTATTGCTCATTTCGCTCTTAATTTACAAAAAACCTGATGACGTTATCGGAGTCTATACTATGGTCCCCTATCGATGACGTTTAGTGACTTAAAATAGCTCGTTTACTAACGACTTTATCATGCGATAATCAATCGACAAATCTTGACGTCTGTTTAGAGCTCGTGTTAATTCTGATAGTACTTGAATCATTCTTTAAGTCATCCCAAGACAAGCTTTTCTCTAAATATCAGTAACCAATTAACATTTACCTGGGATGTATCGATCTCAAAATCAACGAGAGCATCGCCCAAGTGTGCTAACGCTTGGTTGCTTGGTTTGATGGTGTAATGATCTATTTGGGCTTTATTGAAAGGGGCTTTACTCTTACAAAAACGCTTTTGGAGTTATCCTCCTTGAAATTCTCGATAGATCTTACCATGGACAATACGTATGCTAAGTTTAATGAAGATAGCTTCAATATAAACAGAGATATAACCAAGGTTAAAGTTTGTCACGACAGCGCGAACATCGACGCGAACAACACGAAGGTAATGGCAATACCTCGGGTTTTCTCCGAAACAGCCCAGCTAAAAAGGGAATAACTTCACAAGCAGAGTGATTAATCCTCCGCATAATATTTGGTCTACCTACCGACATCAACATACCAATATATCCCACTTTGTTTAAGGATAGAATGATAAGTGAAAATTCGGAAAATCGTAAAGATACGAAAAGTTTCGTGCTGTTATCCTGTATAGACCAAGCAGACCGACACTTTCTGAAACGGTCGGGGTTTTTTTGAAGATATAATCAACAACATTTTTTTCATTTCAGACAAGTTCAATCATTCATCTACAACCTATGGTCCGTTATGCTTATGTGGGGGACACGTACAGAATTTCGATAATCCAAGAATTGGTAAAGTTTTCTTTGTACATGAGAAACAATTTGGTACAATTGAAAGAGATCCCATAACTGCCATTTGCAATATGCCAATTCAGTTCAGCTCTTCCTGATGAAACAAGGCCTGCTTTCAGGATGACAAAACATTGTAAACTGTTTTGCTTTTTATACCCCGCTTTGCACGCTCGCTTGCGGGCAAAGCGGGGTAAAATTAGGAAACAGTTTGCACGGTTTTGTCATCGTGAACGCAGGATGGCCCAGTCACTAGGATAGAGGAGCACGAGAGCTTCCAAATTTTGCAACACTATGTAGATATGCTTCACTCGTTAATGCAGGGTTTCGTTTCGTGGTTCATTTGTGCATCGGGATTCCTAACAAAGGGCTGAGTTTATATGCATATTTGTGGTTACATAGGAGTGACAACTTCCAATGTATTGTACTGCTGTTGTACATAAATAGGCGGATACGAGACGAAATTAGACAAATACGAAAAAAACTATTTTACGCTTTTTATGCGCCCGTCGAAAGGCGAAACTAATATGCGATTACCCGAGACGCCCGGCGTCCGGGCAGGGAGGGGGCGTCCACTATTTTATCCAGAGCACAACTCTATCACCTTATGTCAGATTTAATGAAACCTAGCAAATATCTTCCTCTCGTGATAACGGGGTGGTTGCACAAGAAACGTAGCTGTACCTAGCTTAATCTTTAAGTTATTTCTCTTTGCTGTTTTTCATACTCAGACATCCAGCAGTGTATCGGTTGTGACGATTTGCCACCTTGTTTTAAAAATAAAAACCAAAATGGAATTGTAATGATAATAAAGAATCTTTGTCTTTTTATATCTTGCAAATTCACCAACAAAATTAGAAATAAGCAAAACAAAACATAGTACTTCGGTGCTTACAGTACCTAGATTCTGTAATTGTTTTTATCATTATAGATGGGAGTATTTATTACTGCGAACATTCTTCTGCTTACAAAGGTAAGTATCTCAATGTTCATTCATCACAAGAATAGAGATATTAAAGACCTCTTCTAAATCAGAGAAAAGTTCGGCAAAGTCTCGTTTTCATATGTTTATAGATGACTTGTTTAATAATATCCTCTATTTTCATGGGAAGGCATGATAATCCGCTGTTGTATTTCTTGGTATTTTAAAAGTTGTATATATACAATACGTACTTAGTGTTTTGTAGAAAAAAAATATCTAACGACGTTGGGAGAATTGATCATTGTCGAGGCTCTGCCGAGACAATTATCGATTCTCACAACCGAGTTAGATATTTTTTCATACAATACACTTAGTTCGTATTATATTTATCTTATAACCTCTTTTTGTCTTGTTTTCGTCAATGTTTCTAACTGAAATGCAAGTTTCTAAAAATAACTGCATGATATTATTGTTCTGAAAATAACTCTGTGATATCATAAAAAATATCAAACGGGATGTTATAATACGGACATTGGTATAGTTATAAGATAAATATGTATATTTATCAATTATGCGACAAACTACTTTTAGAATAAGACGATAGAAAGCTCTCCAAAGTCTGTTGCTAAAATGTCAATAAATTCTATTTACTTATTTTCAGACCTGGAAAGGAAATCATTTACCAGTATAGAAACCTATGGCTGCAGAAGTCTTAAAGAGAGTAAGTGTATAGCTTAATGCATAATACATTCGAGTAAGATCGATTCACATTTTGTTTCGTGAACAACAAAAACTATATTGTTACTTGTCGCTCCGACACACGTGAAAATAACTTTTGTTGTTCACTCAATAAAACGTAAATCAATCTTACAAACGATTATTTTATTTCTTTAATGCAAAATCAGACAAATGTGAAAATTTGAGGTCAAATTGATTTGGAGCGCGTCATTTTGCTCATGGTTGCTATGCAACGTGCATGATGATGTCACTTATAAGCCCTCGCTTAGATAACGTCAGATAGGGTAAAATGAGCGAAAGCGGGGTATTATTTTTGATAATTTCACTGGTTAGGCCGTGAGTTTATCAAATTACTATCTGTCATTGATTTTTATAATCCATCGACAAGCAATAAAGAATACATAACCTTGTGCTGAACCCATTTATCTGGGAGATCTTTCTCAAAATTACTTATCTATGATATATTCGTATTTTTAAGGGAAACGAAAGATTGTAAGGCATCATCCGAGGGAATTTCAATCAAAAGTGTGTCCGAACTTAGTAACTTTACTCCAAGAATAAAAATGGAACCGTTTTAAGATGTTTGAATCGACCTAGGCTGTGAGGCTCATTACTTTATATTTGAATTAATCTTAAAACTGTACATATATCCGTTTGATAACATCCCATTTGATATTTTTTTATGATATCACATCTATATTTTTAGAACATTGGCATAATGCGATTATTTTTTAGAAACTTGCATTTCTGTAAGAAAACAACGACGAAAACAAGGCAAATTGATGTTATGAGATAAACATAATACGTACTTAGTGTATTGTCTTAAAAAATATTTAACACGGTTGTGGAAATCGATAATTGTCTCGACAGAGCCTCGACAATTATCAATTCCCCAAACCTCATTAGATATCTTTTTTCCATACAAAATACTAACTACGTATTATACATATGGCCATTCTACATTAAAAAAGGATGAACTGTCGATCTTGCTCATCTAACTTATGTTGATCAAAATTTGCACTCGACTCAGATGGTAATTATCCGATTTACAAGTGGCATATACTTGTATTACTCTTTTGCTAATTTTCCTTTGCAGCCTGGCCATTCTTTGTTAAGATACAGGATTTCAATCTTGGTTGCCAAACAGATTTTATTAGGCGGGCAGCTGGTAAGTTCAGTCTTTACACTGTATAATCATCTTTTCGAACCAAGGGTTACGAACGTTTTACTTATCTTACGTATTCGAGAAGAAGCTAGCGATTCGATACCCCTTGACTCGTGAAGATGCTGTATAATATACATATGCGGTATTTCAAAACTTCATATTTTGTTTCAAACTTTATAATATGAGACTTTTTTAAAATCGTAAATGAAGAAACTAGGATAAGGAAATAATTGTATGAAATTTCAAAAAAATTTCTCTCAGATTAAGGATTGAGAATTATCTATCGTGCACCCTTTATTGTTTGAAATAAATTTTCAGGTTAAACGACTAGGATCAGATAGCACATTTGTACAGACTGACCTGTGCTTAC
Source organism: Fragum whitleyi (assembly GCA_948146395.1). Taxonomy (NCBI): domain Eukaryota; kingdom Metazoa; phylum Mollusca; class Bivalvia; order Cardiida; family Cardiidae; genus Fragum; species Fragum whitleyi. The sequence goes on from OX411558.1 coordinate 50,768,066, forward strand.
ACCCCCACCGCCCACCCTGGCTAAAGCATAATCGGGATCAATTTTGTTTTTTCCTTGATAAAATATACAAATTTCTATTTGATTTGTTTGTTTGAATGGGTTTTACGCCGCTTTCAACTATTTCGCAGTTATATCTCGGCAGCCGGAGCACCTAGCAATGGATTCCTGGTATTTCTTTTACCTGTACTACCATTACACCCTTTCCTATCCCCCGACTGCTATCTCACATAGGTTTACGATTATCTATCCATCGGTGAGAGACCAACGTCGGAAAGGATATTTTCCGCCACCAGGGATCGAACCCTCGACTACCAGATTGGAAGTCTTATGTCTAACCATCTGCGCTATGGTGGCGGCAATTTTATATTTGAAGCAATTGGCCAAAGAAATACGTTAAAATCGATGCCAGGCTATTGTGAATTGGCACCAATTCCATACAATCCGTTTGAAATATTTTTTTCAATGAGTTGTTATAATTTGAAAAAAAGACATTTGCCAAATGCATATAAATCCTGATGATTTTTTTTTTTTGAAAACAGCGTTTTTTGAATGACCGTATCAAAATATAATAACTCTTTCCCATGAATGGTTCGGTTTTCGACAAAACAGTCTGGAAACTAACTTACTACAACATAAATACTAATTGTTCAAGATGAAATATTCATAGTTGTTACTATTTTGGTATATTTTCGTGGAAAGGTCAAGGACGTTGGGATTTATCAAGGTCCTATTTGTTAATAACATCATCAAATTGACAAAATGATTGATTTTGGAATTGTTCTGGATTGAAAATAGAATAGGTGTGGTGATCGAGTTTTGAATGATTTTCAAAAGCGCTAGAACGTAATCAATAATTTCGCCGAATCAGCAATGATTTGTACCTCCCTCAAATAGTTTCAACGTATTTTGATTTGGCGTCGTCACGGATAAATCAGACGAGTAAAATTTAACATAAACCAATACAATCATGCAATTATTTGATCGATTTGATTGAGCGTCGGACTGTCAATCTCATTGTCCCGTGTTCGATCTCCGACGGCGGCACGCATACTTTCAGACTACTTGGCTCCCACCAATGGGTTCGATAATCCTATGTGAAATAGTAGCTGGAGGCTAGGAAAGGATGTACTGGTGTGAGAAATACCAGGAATCCATTTTAAAGGTGCTCCATCGAGCGATATAAATGAAAAAAATGCTGAAAGCGGCGTTAAGCCCCATTCAAAACAATCAAATCGATTTGATTGAAATGTGGACCATTTTGTACGATTTCGAAGCAAACTTTTGAGCGTTTTGAGTCGATTAGAGTGAGAGTTTGGAATGTATATAGTTGTACTGATCGAGTAATTTTGAATTGTTTTATCGGAATGATTGTCAATTTCATTATGTTATTTACTGTATTTTTTAAATTGGCATCCACTGAAGCATCAATGAGTTCTTCTGGAATATATTTTGTTTTTCTCATTTTCAGCCCACTATAAAACAGAATCTGATGACCTATGTACATGTCAGTTAGAAATGAGTACGTATAACGCATTTTATTTAAGATTTTACATTTTAAAGCTGCTCTTTCACAGTTCTTCGTAGAAAAATACAAAGCTGGTTCTTAAATTCGGAAATTTGTGCATTTCCAGATGTTTAAGAATCGAACATGGGTATGGCACTAACAACAAATCATTTTATAAAAATGTAGCTTGAATGTTCGAAGCGGCAAGGACAGTGACTGAACCAGTTTATTTACATCCAGTCTATAAATTACGAAATTGTTATTTTTCATGTAAAATGTTTAATTTTTCGCATGTATCGATATGAAGTTTCCCTATTGAAAAATACTTCGACTTTGACCTTGACCTTTGAAAGAATGGGACAAACAAGAGGAATCGCATGCGTAAATAGGTGGCTTAAAATGTAGGAATAATATTTTAGGCGTTAACAGTCGCTTTATTTTTCAGAATGGAATTCCGCTAAATTCAAGAATATCTATCTTTTTTACCTTGCTTAACCATATCGAAGCTTATATTTTAGAGTTTTCAACACGATAAAGTCATAATTTTCGATTAACTTTACAAAAAAAAGTTCAAAAATTGCATTTTCCTAATCTGTGAAGGAGCAGCTTTAAACGATGTATTTCTTCTGTATTTTTTCCCTTTCAAATGAGTTTAATTTCTGAAAGGAAATCGTAACTGTTGGCGTGACAAGTGAAACTTTGACTGTATCTCTGATAGTAATGAAGAGGTTCTTTTCTAATAAGCATGACCAGGTTCGATCCTCGACGGCTGCACTTTTTCTTTCCGACTATTTGTCTCTCACCAATGGGTTGATAATCGTAGACCTATGTGAGATAGCAGCTAGAGGCTAGGAAAGGATGTGATGGTAGTACTGGTGAGAGAAATACCATGAATCCATTGTTAGGAGCTCCAGCCGCCGCGATATAACTGAAAAATGTTGAAAGCGGCGTAAAACTTCATTCTATCAATCAAATAAGCATGATTGTAATTTTTCCAAAGATCATTCGATGTTATCAAGAACATCAAAAGGGCAAACATAAACAACATAGGTATTCTGCGTTATTAATGAGCTGGCAGGGCGGGAAAAGGTAGTAGAACCGTAATAGTTTTACAAGGGTTTTGAAATAATGATCTTTAACAATGTTAACCAAGGTTTCCTAATGATTTTCATTAGGGAACCTTGGTCAACATTGTGAGAGTTCATGAGATCCGAAATGATAAGGAACTTTTATGGTTCCACTACCTTAAGTGCATCAACCCGTTACGTACGTTCTATCCTGCCAGGGGAAAATCGTGGATTATACATCATCTGAACCTTATTGGGATATGTATGATACCACTTTTGAGACGTCCGTGAGCACTTTATCGTCTTGAACGCAAGGGTATGTCTATACTTTTTGTTTCTCGAAAATTAGTTTTTTACTTAAAGGAACTCAAACATGTTCTTTTTCTTATAAGCAACGCAGATTTCAACAACTTCTTCGATGACGACTGAATTATCATCTACTCAACCATCACGTGTACTTACTGATGCTACTACTACCGAAATGATTCAATCTACAACCATGACCGAAATGCTGACAACACAGCCAAATATTAGTAAGTTATACGCTCTCGTATTTCTTTCTTTCTTTCTTTCTTTCTTTCTTTCTTTCTTTCTTTCTTTCTTTCTTTCTTTCTTTCTTTCTTTCTTTCTTTCTTTCTTTCTTTCTTTTCTTTCTTTCTTTCTTTATCTATCTATTTATTACTTAATTTATCAATGAATTTATATATTTCGATTGAAAGCTTACAAGATGTACACTAAGTCGCATCATAAAATTGACTAATATTCCATTCAAACCATTCTAAATCGCTCACACATCGCTCCAATCATTCATTTCAAACACGCACTCAAACCATTCAAAAACGCTCCAAAATCGCCCAAAAAGATAATATCAACGCCTACTTTTAAAAATAAAAATGGCCACCGAAAAAAATCTCTGTTTCACTGCTATGATTGAAATTGTAAGCATCTGATTAGGTCTTAAAGATATAAGACGTTTTTAGCTCCACTGGCTGAAAGCCACTGGGGCTATTGTCATGGCGTTGTGTCCGTCGTGCGTCCGTCCGTGCGTCCGTGCGTCCGTGCGTGCGGTCGTAAACTTTTTCTTTAAAAATCTTCTTCTCAGAAACTACTGTATGGATTTCAACCAAACTTCACAGGAATGATCCTTGGGTGACCCTCTTTCAAAGTTGTTCAAGAAATTTTGATCCAATGAAAAGCATGGATTTAATGGGCGTGGCTAATTTCCAAATATGGTAAAAAGTGACTTTTCTCAGGTTCTAATTGATGGATACCAATTAAATTTTACATGAATGATCCTTGGGTGACCCTTTATCAGTCTACAAAAAATTATTGAAATCTGATGAAAATTATGTATTTTATGGGCGGAGGTCATTTCTCTATATGTTATATAGTGGAAACTTTGAAAATCATTTTCTCAGAATGTAATTGATAGATACCAACCAAATTTTACATGAATGATCCTTGTGTGACCCTTTATCAGTCTACAAAAAATTATTGAAATCGGATGAAAAATATGTATGTTATGGGCGGAGGTCATTTCTCTATATGTTATATAGTGGAAACTTTGAAAATCATTTTCTCAGAATCTAATTGATAGATATCAACCAAATTTTACATGAATGATCCTTGGGTGACCCTTTATCAGTCTACAAAAGATTATTGCGATCGGATGAAAAATATGTATTTTATGGGCGGAGGTCATTTCCACTATATGTTATATAGTGGAAACTTTGAAAATCATTTTCTCAGAATGTAACTGATAATTATCAATCAAACTTCATTAGTATGATCCTTGGGTGATCCATTATCATGCAGCCAAAAATTATTGTCATTGGATGAAAAAGATGTCTTTTATTGGCGGAAGTCATTTCTCTATATTTTATAATGTTGGAGACTTTGAAAATCATTTCAACATCAGTTAAACCCCAAATATCTAAAAATCTAGTCAAAACTTAGATTTGCTTTTACAAGAAATTCAAGCCTGTGGAGCGACACAAGCCATTCATGGCTTTCTAGTTATATAATTTGTATGCATATATTACTAAAGGGATGTAATAAATATCGCTAATTTTGTTCCCTTTTAATTCACCCAAAACTGAATCATTTAATTTCATTCCAAAATCATTCACCTTGTAAATCTCACGATAGATAGAAGTATTTAGGTATTTCCTTAGAAAAAAATTCTTTAAGATATAGTCTGTACGCGTTTTTGTTTACCAATGGTTCTGTTTTCCTCAAACATTAAAGTATTCGGAGCGTTATGGACAGGATTAAAAGGCTCGTGTTGTATAAATGGCGATAGAAGGGGTGCAATTGATGAAACGCTTGCCAGACAAAGTTGTATAAACAAAAATAAATATTTGGTTTGGTAATTCGTCTTTCTTACTCCCCAAACGAAAGAAGGAAATAGAATAACGCCCACTTATAAAAGAAACTGATTGTGACCCGTCACGCGAAAAGGTAACATCTGGGTAGTGCGTAAAGTGTCGACCCTAGTTAGACTGCTCGGATCGCACATACTGACTTTGCTTATTTTCTGAATCTAGAATGATCGATCCACCTTCCCGTTGAAGAAATTTTGAAATCTTACTTCTGGTTGATATGTGCTGGACCCAATCTCTTTTTCAAACATCTTTTTTACAGAGTTCCCAATTGGCCCCTTTTCGCGTGTGGTGGTCATAATAGTGAAAGTAAAGTATATTTGACTTTGGCTCTTTATTTAAGAATACTTCTGTAATAAATTCAACGTAGTCGAAGCCGTTGCTCAGGGTCTGCCAGTCAACAGTTCAAGTGACACGCCGAACTGTGGGACAGGGACGGGTTTGAATCTCGGGGAAACAAATGAGGACCTTGTGATGGCGTTCTGTGATACACCGTCACCACAGAACTGGCACAGAGGCGTGAAGGTATGGTGCATTAGATGGGTTAAAAACTTCACACAGTCATGCAAATATAAATTTAGAAGTGAGCCCATATAATTACGTGTGCACGTCATATGAAGTGATGTGTACCATAAATTTTTACCAGCAGGATACATCCGTAAATTTTCATTAATATTAGACTGATCTAGGGTCGCGCGAAAATAATTCGGACATGCATCTATATTTGCACGTGCAACAAAACGCCTTTGTATGTCCAAATTGTTAACAGGTGCGCGGCTTTTGGTTGACTTTTGACCTTTGCCTCATGATGGCATATATCTTCCACGAGAACCGAGTTAAAAATATATCACGGTTATTTGAAAACTATCAAAATAAACCAGTTTCATAGAAATTCTATCAAAATCACAGATTTCATGATTATTTTCTTAATTATATCTAAGAATACCAAGCACCAAGGAAATTATTTCAAGTCTTTCATTAGGCGATGAATTTCATTATTCATTCTGAAATAAATATTCTTATAACATATCATCGTCTGTTTTGTAGGTAATGGATTATTGTGAAAGCATACCCAACTATACACCTATAGCTGCGTTTAAAACTGACATCTATAGTACAAATGGAGCAAGTTCGGGCATCTTTATTGGATGTGAGACCGATGGATTTAGGGTACGGATTTTTTTAGGAAGCATTTTATTATCAATCAAGGGTATCAACAAGGTCCTACCAAAAGGTGAACGTCTAAAATAGAATAAAAAATATACTTAATCTGTTCAATACAATCTTTGTCTCAATAGTGAACCCCTGCTCTATAGTTTACGCGACCAGATAAGTCTGTTACCTATACAAAATTTTTCAAGACATGTTTTACAGCTTGGAAATAACCATTATTAGCCGATCTTGTTAAACGCATTTTTACGTAAGCACTTAATACAGTTAACAACATCCTAAAAACGACATTTATCTCAATCAAAACCATTCAAAATCACTCGCTCAGCGTTCCTATCATTCATTCCAAACATTCAGTTGAACCATTCAAAAATGCTCAATACTCACTAAAAAAAGACAGTTTCACCAACATCATTCAAAATGAATAAATGTAGTAAAATCGCGATGACATTAGTGAAATTGTAAGCGTCTCATAGGTTCTTGGAGAAAGAGGAAGCTATTTATTGAACTTGCAAGCATATTTTATAGGAGGTAATGAATATCGCTAATTTTGCTCAGCCTGAACAAAATTAGCGATATTGGATTACCTTCCTTTAAATTCCCTGAAATAATGCTCCACACACTCATCCAATTTCATGCCGAAATCATTTAAGAATCACTCAACTTGTCAACTTCACGATGTTGTTAAGGTTCATGTAAAGTGTTTGAGACCTAATATTTAGGGCACTTCATTAGCCAAGAAAAGCAGTATGTCCAGGTATATTATATATCAAAATGAAGCTATTCGTGAGCACAAGCAGTTAGGCAACATAAAACCGCCATAGCTATAGCAGTATAGCCAAAACATTGTGGAAAAGGGTCATTTTGTATAGAACAAGCAACTGCATGACGTTTGCATTAAATTGCCCCATATTTTAACGAAGTACAGTCTGAAGTACTATCCAGGTAGTGCTACAACCTTAGATATAAAACTCAGTCTCAAAAGGCTCTTTTGAAACAATCAATTTCCATTTATTTTGTCAACATACATGTCAAACCGGTTTGGTCTGTTTTCAAAATAGATGTTGGGTATGGTGCAACATCACACCATAATATTGTGAAATATTTTCTGCGATTTATTTCAAATTATAGTTTTTTTAATTCAATTATCTACAATATTACTATAATTATATTTATCATTATGTGAAATAGAAATCGATATATTGCTAAACAACCTCACAGGTATATAAACAATTAATGTCTATTTATGTTGTGATAACACACCATACCCTAAAAAGATCTACACGTTTACAAAATTAGAATGACATATATGACATATGTGTTTATAAAATAAGTAAAAATAAATTACTTGCATAACAACGTTTTGGGGCTGAGTTTTATACCAATGGTTGTAGCACTACCTGGATGGTACTTTAGACTAGACTTTGTTAAAATATGAGCCAATTTTATCCAAAAGTCATGCAGTTGCTTGTTCTGTACAAAATGACCCTTTTCTACAATGTTTTGGCTATACCGTTATAGTTATAACAGTCTTATGCTTTTCAACTGCTTGTGCTCATAAATAGCTTCATTTTGATATATAATATTCCTGGACATACTGCTTTTTCTTGGCAAATGAATGCCCTTAAAATTGGGTCTCAAACACTTTACATGAACCTTAACTGTTTGTTTATTTTAAATGGTAACAGAAATAGTTTCCCCTATCACTTCTATCTCAGATGCGGGTTCGATCCCCGACGGCGGCACTCATTCGACTATTTGTCTCTCACCAATGGGTTGATAATCGTAGACCTATATGAGATAGTAGCTGGATGCTAGGAAAGGATGTGATGGTTGTACTGGTATGAGAAATACCAGGAATCCATTGCTAGGTGCTCCAGCCGCTGCGATATAACTGAAAAAATGTTGAAGCGGCGTTAAACTCCATTCATTCAATCAATCAATCAATCAATCAATCAATCAATCAATCAATCAATCAATCAATCAATCAATCAATCAATCAATCAATCAATCAATCAATCAATCAATCAATCAATCAGTCAATCAATCAATCTATTTCAGATGATTCTACAGCCATGTAACGGAGCTCCGACTATACAACACCTCAATAGTTCTGGCGTGTTTTTGTTTGATCCACACAATTACTTTGTTGTTGAGTAGTAATCTACGTGTTGTTAAATAAAACCTATTTATTTCCATTATAATTTTTTTACATTCTTGTGTTTATGTCCATTGTTCGTGACTCGTCAATTAGAACGGGATTATATCGAAAAGATCAAAATTTAATTTTTGCGTGATGCTTGAAGTAAGATTTCATAAGCAACAACTAAATAATCATTTAAGTGAATAGTAAGTTTTCTTTTCATAATACATAGAAATCGTATTTGTCTATTCTTACGAATGGGTCAATCCTCAGTTTGCTTTTTGCCCATTCTTAATAAAGGGCTTTCTTTGGATTTAGCACTGGATATTTGCATAATCAGCGACAATTTCTTTTTTTTTCTCCCTTTTTTCGAAATTTTAAACCGATCCGAAATTAAAAAAGCGTTATTTGAAAATTAAATTGCATTTTTGTTGACAGTTCATGAGTTCCGAAACGTTGCGGACCTTTTATGGATCCACTACCTTAAAAATCCATAATGTTAACAAAATGATATTACTTGAACAAGCAATTTCTTATTTTCCCCAATATTTTCTAAAGTATAAACTCACAAGGACGTAAAATCGCTGTACTAAATAGGGATAATGATCTGTGCGGTTGGACAGACACCTTAATGTCGACTTTAAATGCACTTACATGTCTATCTCTTGAAGCCTCTTCAAGCTGTAGTTATGATATTCTTTTCGTCCAGGAACAAAATGCTTCAAACAGAGTGATAGAAAATCAGAAAGGATAACAAGGAAGGGTGACTTGTCACAAACTAGAGGAAAACCGCTCATGGGGAAAATCGATGTTTCCTTTTCATTGGTAATTTTGTTCTATTTTAAAGAAAAAACCGTGCTCGCAAATATGTTCAGGCTGAACATCCATTTGCTGTCATACGGGTTATAAAACCCAAAAAGACAGGAAAATCAAATGTATTAAACAATTGCCTGTGACATGTGCAGAACATCGCTTATTAACCAGATGAAAGCAATTTTGTGATAACGGGTCGAAACGATCTTTTGCTAACCAAATAGAAAACAATTACTGTTGCTTATTTGACATGAATGTTTTTGAATAGATTGATTAAGTCTTTGAATGAATGAATGAATGAATGAATGAATGAATGAATGAATGAATGAATGAATGAATGAATGAATGAATGAATGAATGAATTAATGAATGAATGAATGAATGGATGAATGAATGAATGAATGAATGAATGAATGAATGAATGAATGGAGCGCTGAGTGAGCGTTTGTAATGTTTTTAATTGAGATGAATGTCAATTTCACGATGTAACTAACTGTAGTAACCTCTTTGAAAGTACCAAACAGGAATGGCTTATGAGACACACTTAAAACTCGGACACGTAAAGCAGGTGTGTAACAAGTAAAAGACGTAAATAGCAATGTTGTATTTGCTGTGATGTATGAAGAAAATACAGTGTATGCTTAAAATGGCAATGTCATACCGTAGCACGTTTGCTGTTAATATCTCAATAACACAAATTCTGCCCTTTTCGTTGTTGGGTCACGATGCTAGAGAACTTCCTCGTTATTTTTCCTCCTGCCAATTTTACCTCATCTTTAAATGATGAACAAACTGTCGTAACTACAGCTTTTATAAACTTGATTGAGATTGTTTGGCCCTTTGACTTCCCATTGCATGATGCATATTTCGCTACGGCATGTTTACGCCGCGTTATCCGAAAACATGAAAAGGAACACAATATTGAACATAGAAACTAACCAGTAATGTGTCCGAGGAGAACAAACGTCCTCAAACGTTTATGAAAAGATTTCCATGTTACACGCAAGTAAATGTACAAAAGAAGATAATATTTTTGATGTGCTTTGCAAACGTTTCAACTAGAACACATTTTTAGTCAAGCAGTGCACATCGTTTAACATGTATTTGAGTTGTCTTTTTATTTTTGCTGTTTTCTGATTTCGTTGAACTTTCATAAAATACATATATGCACTGGACTTGGTTGTCTGTATTTTGAATTCATCTTGTCCGGGGTTTAGAGTAGCGACCTCTCGCAAGTGCTCCTTCGACTGAGCTAACTGTGTCTCTTACATATGAGCCTGTGCGTGACATTTCCAACAATTTCAAATGTGCAACAAGCAAAGACTCTGGCCAGCCTGTGCATCTGCACAGACTGACCAGGGTCCTAACTTTGCGCTTGTAGAAAGATAAGGTAAAAGTGTGTCTTTAGAATGTCAGGCAAACTACTAATTATACTACATGGCAGTCAAGGTTGGTTAATGTTGGCTCTTCACGCACATGTCAAACTGTTGGAAATGTCTCTCACTGGCTCATATAATCTCTGATAACTACGGGATCAACCCTCGCCATTGCGTTTTTATGTATTTTTTTAAGTATGTAAAGATGTTTGTTTAAAGCATTTCTTCGGTGTTCCTTTTCGTGTGACGGGTTACATACAAAGAAACTATAAATGGTAAATATGTGTATCTCCTCAAACAGTACTTGATGCATCCTCAATTCTGTTTTTGAATGACAGTGGAACACTAAAATGAAGATCTATAATTACATATTTATATTATTACTGAATACTTTTGTTTGTGACATTTCTATTTTTGCACAGAATTTGACTACGAAAGGTAGGAAAAAGAAACGCTCTCTTATGTATGCCACATTTATACTTAGATCTAATTTAGTTTAAGATGTATCGATCCAGATTCGTGCATTCTAAATTGTTGAAACATTGGAATCATGTCGTCACGAAAACAACTTTTAGCCCCAATAATTACTACTTTTTATGGAATAACTTTTTTTCTCTTTAAACATTTCTGTTAGCGTTATTCTTATATTTTCGCACACGAAATGTAAGAGACACGAGAATGTGTTAAACATTTTCAAAAATAAGAGATGAAACAAAAAACTTAATCTTACGGAATGAATGCGCAAAGTTAATACATACATAAGTGTGATAAGGTTTTTAGATTCATACCCCAAGGATATCAATATAGAATCTCTCCATATACTAATATCATGAAGCTAGAATGTAAAGATGCCTTAGTAATGACAGAAGGATTTCTAATGAAAATTCTTTGTGTGCAAGCTTACAAAATAACTGTGTACTCAAAACTTCTTTCATCGAAGAATAAAATCAAATTTTCAGTCAATCAGGACACTTGAAAAAGGGTTAAAAACGTTATTCTGGATGTTTTCCTTCAAATTGAATAGTGTACCCCCACCCCCACCCCCACCCCCCGTTTTTGCTAGTAGCCTTCTTTGTCTCCTATGGAAGGGGTACATTCTTATTTTAAAACAACTCATTTACCTAAAGTTTGAAGCAAAATTGGGAAAGCTAACGAAACTTGATAAAGACAATTTACGTAAAATTAATTTTATACGTTCTTGAAACAGTTATTGACTTATTATTTATTGTATATTCAATAATAGAGAATAACAAGATATCCAACCCGACAACCACGACCCTAAAAGATTCGAATGATGATGTCACAACTGACGTCAAACCAAATACGGACCCAACAACGACCAAAACAAAAAACAGTCTCTCGGAAGAACTACTTGACCACAGTTGGGATGGTGACGACGAAAACAAACCAGACAACAAACTGGGCACGAAACTGGACAATAAAGTGAACAAAAAACTGGACAACAAATTAGACAACCGACTGAATAACAAACTGGACGGTAAGCTTCACGATAACAACAACGAAATTAAAGGAATTTATCTTATAACTTTACAAATATCTGTGTGATAACATCCCATATGATATTTTTATGATATCACATAGTTATTTTTAGAACAATAATATAATGTGGTTATTTTTAGAAACTTGTATTTCTGTAAGAAATATCAACAAAAACAAGACAAATAGAGGTTATAAGATAAATATAATACATACTTAGTGTATTGTATGAAAAAAAAATATCTAACTCATTTGTGAGAATTGATAATTGTCTCGGCAGAGCCTCGACAATAATCAATTCTCCCAACCTCGTTAGATATTTCTTTCCATACAAAACACTAAGTATGTATTATATATATATATAATGGTGATCGAGATGAAACATTTACCGTCGGAACTGTTGCTGGTGATACAGATACTTTTGAAGCAATAGGGAGAGGTAATTAATAGATTATGCTATAAATTAAAAGAATACATGTATTTCAACGATTCAGTCACTAAGGAAACATGCTTTCTGATATGATTATATGTATGTATTTTTGTAAACCTCTGTAACAAAAGATTAAGCTCTCAGCTTTTAAAATTTTGAAGCTTAACCATCGTTTCTGTTGCTGATGACGTGGATACTTTTGAAGCAAAGGGGAGAGGTTATTTATGGATTATATGAGAAATTTAAAGATTTATCGCATTTTAGTTCATCTGACTTAAAGAGAAAACTTATATATTTTGTACCTTCGTGTAAAAAGAAGGAGTATAAAAGTTTCAAACTCGAAGCGCAAAGTTTCAAACGGCGTATATAAATATCTATTGAAATTCTATGCGATCAACATCTACGAAAGCCAAGTGTTCTTACTTTAGTTTGTACAGAACAAATAAGAGATAAAACCCCTGGCTTGCAAAGATGTATAATCTAAGAAGCAAAACAAAACTGTGAACAACTACTTTATCTTTTTATTTATTTTGTTGTTGTTGTTGTTGTTTTGAGCTTAACCCTACGTCTTTTAGATCATAGGAAAATAAGATATCTTTTTATCTTCATTGAGGCAAGGAACTGCAAAATCCCATTTTATGAGTGATTCCGACTCTTTTTACTCTTAAAGAACCGAAAATAAACTTATATAGAATTAATATGCGGTAGGCGTTTGATTACTTAGTGAAAGTAAAGCGGTTTTATTTTCTAGGCGCTACAAAGAAAGGAATATCTGGAAGAATCGAAAAAGTCGATCTTGGTGGCGAAGTTCAAGGAGAAGAATTGGACAAAGACATTGAAAAAGAGGAAAATGCTGGAAACGTTGTTGATAATCAAACAGATAATCTTCCTAGTAAGACGTTTTGAACTTCAGTCTACATTGCTCGAGCGACCATTACTATTAAACTACACCTTTTATTATGCGACCACCATGAAAAGTCCATTCATCGTAAGCAAAATCTCTGAAAAAGTGGACATTCTTAAACGAAAAAAAATGTCTTGTCGTCGAAACTTATGATGCTAGACGATTCTATAGGGTTCGAACATCAAAGTTTTCGGTAAGAATTATGTGCCAATCTCTATATGCTTTTGAATAACGCGACTTAATTATCATTGGATTTTTTATTGATAATAAGCGACCATTCCTTTTTTATTGATCGCATGGCAGTTTTACTGCTCTAATTATCACATCAAAAGTGATAATTAAGAAGGAGTGAAAAGTATTGATACTAGTCAGACTGCACGAAAAGAGCAGGGGTTGAATTAATCTCTCTATTCGCAAGTATACCGAATTTCTGGTTAGATTGTTTACTTTCACTCTTTATATTTGAATACCAACTCCAACATTCTCAAGACGACCAGTATTTTTTCTTTTCTTTTTTTTCTTCTTTATTTTTCTTTACCACTTGGCGATGTTTTATCGAGAGATGAAATAATAGAAGGTTATTATTTGATATACTCACCGTCTAACCAGTGAAATTAACCAAATATTTTATATACCCCGCTTTCGTCCATTTCACCCTACTTAACGTTATCAAAGCGGCGCCTAATCAATGACGTCATTCTGAACGTTGCATACCAATCACGCGCAAAATGACATCCTTTAAGGAAATCTGTCCTAAAATGTTCTCATCTTGTCTTATCTTTGCATTTAAGAAATAGAATAATCGTTTGTATTTGAGTAAGTTAGATTGATATTTCATATGAAAAACAAATATTCGTTAAAAAAAATTAGCTTTTGTTGTTCACTCAATCATATATAAATCCATTTTACACTGTTTTCACATTTTTCACCTGTTTTAAAAACTCTTTTAATGGATTTGGTACTTCATGGCCACTCATTGAATATCCTGTATTTAATAATCTAGACGCACAGTGCAATGTTTAGGTCGATAAGTGTCTCAGCTATTAAGGGTTTTAGATCTCATCTGTATTTTTAATGAATAAAAAATAGCCGCCTTGTTTCTTATAATTTAGTACCAACAAAAGGGAAATCCATACTTTTACCATTTTTTGTGAAAGTATTTTATATGGAATTAATTCTTGAATAAATATTACAAATGGCTGTGTATATTATTATTTATTTGACCCGAATTTGACCTTGGTGGAAAAGATGCATAAAAAACAATTAGATCTACCGACATATTTTATCAATTTACAAAATATATACTATATTCATGACCGTTTCTTATGTATTCCTATTAAAGCACGTGCAAAGCCGAGTAGGAATAATCAGAGTTTTATTCATCGAAAAAATAGGGGTCAGATTCGGGTCAATAAAACCGCGCTATACTTTGCGCATGAAGCGACAAACAAAATTTTCAGCCACTCAAAAAATCTCTACTTTATATACAAAACCAAAGGTAGATTATTTTTGACTCATTTGGTGAAAATGTATAACATTTTTCATTTAACAACATCGTGAAATTGACAAGGTGGATGGTTTTGGAATGAAATCGAGCGATTGCAATGAGTGGGTTTTGAGTTAAATGAAAGGGAAGGTAATAAATATCACTAATTTTGTTCAAAATAAAAATAGCGATATTTATAACCCCACCCCCTTTCATAATATATGCTAACAAGTTCTGATGATAGCCTCCTATCTCTTCAAGAACAAATCAGGCACTCATAACATTAATTATATCAGTTCAATCGCGATTTTTCTCTAACTATATTTATTTTGAGTGTTGCTTCTGATTTTATATTTTCAATTATTTAGGAGCGTTTTTGAATGGTCTGGGTGATTGCCTGGAATGAATGAATGAATGAATGAATGAATGAATGAATGAATGAATGAATGAATGAATGAATGAATGAATGAATGAATGAATGAATGAATGAATGAATGAGCGATTAAGAATAATTTTAATTTTAGATGAATGTCAATTTCGCGATGTTACTAACTGTTACAGACACTATACTGCCTGGTCAACTCCATAGTGACGTTACGCAAGATACTGGTGACCCTTTGCGTTACAAAAAGTGTTGACGTCGGCGTAAATATAACGTTCAGTTTTTACTAAACTATCTTCACGCCAAGATCTGCAAGCGATTTATTTCTTTTATTGAAACGCTGTTATACAATCTTTACAAAGATTCAAATACAAAATGTTTGTATTTTTTATGACACAAAATGGACGCGGACTTCTGGAGATTCCGGCGCAGATCTTATGATGTAATGCAGAGTAGGATTGATTCGGTGTAATTTTGAAATACTCATTTGAAGTAAAAATATAGGGGCAATATCAAATATTTCTAGCGGTTCAAAATAAGATTTTGAGTTACTAGTAATATGCATTTTCAGATTATTGACTAGAACTTATTATTTAATTCAAGGACTTTCAATTAAGATTTATAAGATGATTCCGAAAAAAATCGCGATTATCTGAACCAATCGTTCTTACCGCTGAAGAAATCTTACTTTGAATAGAATTTGGTATTTTGGTTCATTTTTATTCAGCTTGATAAAAATGTTTGGATATTATCAAACGGATCAGTTTATGACATCATCATGTGTTATCTATTTATTTATTTTTTTATTGATTTGTTCTATCATATTTTTTTTTTCAATTTGCTTTAATTTTATTTCATATTGATAGAAGTTTGAATCTTCATTTTCTTTTCTTGAATGTATATCATGCGTAAATTTGGAGCATTTTATTTTATTCACTTATTATTATGACAATTATTATTATCGAATCACATAGAATTAAAAATACAAAAACAAATCAAATCAAGCTTGTGAAATGCGAGTACATTTGATCATATTTATTCTGCTTTTGCTTTGTAACGGGGAAAAACCAATGTCGCGTTCTGAAAAACAACGTAGGTGGGACATTTTTGGGTGACTTTTGTATTTATCAATAAAATCTTTACTATTGGACCAAGAACTGAAAAAATCATATTGTTGTAAACAGAAATGAAAATGTATTTTTCTATAGAAATTTTAATGCAATGCAACAAGTTAAATATATAAATTATTTAGGTGGAAAATAGAAATTCTTAATAATCGACGTCAAAAAATGACAGTGGGACATTTTTGGTGACTTTTGTATTTTCTCTATGCTTTTTAACGGCGCTTCAAAAAATAATTTTATTAACATTTTTCTAATCTATAGAAAAAATGTATTTTTTTAATGTAAAAATCAGCTCGATCGGTGAACTTTATATAGAACGGTATAGACAAGAACGCGACTTCACTTACATCGTCGTTAAAGTGGGACAGCTCTGATCTTTTTAATCTATCATTCGTGCGATCTTCATTATTCCTAATAAATTTTAGAAATTAACACTGACGAAACCAGAAACATTATTACTTCGTCCAGATATAAAATCATTATTGTGTCTACGGCCAAGTAATTAAGACAGTAAAATGAAAGACCTCGACCAGAGGAAAGTGTAACGCGGGACACGTCGTTTTTACATAATTTCTATACATTTGGAATGAAAAATAACCCATGCACATTCAACATAATACGGATCTTACCAAATAATCATGTAGAATGTTATTTGATGGAAATTTTGGTGTATGTTTAATTAATTTCCGATTATAAATAAGGATTTTATCGAAAAAACAAGCTAACAATGTCGACGTTTTTGTCAAGTGTCACCAGTATCTTGCGTAACGTCAGTACATTCCAAATATTTCGAAGAATTGCGAACAGAGCCTAAAGCTTTGTGTGGTGTCCGTGGTCTAGAGGTAGAGCGTCTGTTCTTCTTGACCCAAATGTCCTGAGTTCGATTTCCGGGAGCGGATATCGATCTTGGTTCTTTCATTGGCCCACACATTCGGCGCGAGTATCGGTGAATTTTCCGGGAAACCGAGTCGAGAGGGATTAATCTAAGTTGTAAGAACTTGTTTTCCAATCGATGTAAAATAAATACGGGTTTAAACCAAAGACTATAGCTCTGTAGTTGTTTGTGAAACAGGTACAGTTAAGAACATCGTGATATTGACACTCATTCCGATCAAAAGCATTCTAAATCATTCACTCAGCGCTCCATTTATTCATTCCAAACACTCACTCAAACCATTCAAAAACGCTCAAACCCATTGAAAAATATAGAATCAACAAATTCATTCAAAAGAAACTTGGATAGGAAAAAATCGCGATTTCACTAACATTTTTTTTAAATCGTAAGTGTCTAAAAGGTTTGTTGAGGATCTAGGAAGCTATCTTTAGAACGTGTATGCATATTTCATTAAAGGGGGGTAATCAATATCGCTAATTTTGTTCATTCTGAACAAAATTTGAGATATCGGATTACCTCCCATTAAATACACTCAAAACTCAATCCACACACTTAATCAATTTCATTCCTGAATAATTCCAAAATCATTCGTCTTGTTAATTTCACGACGTTGTTAACTGTACCAATATTAAGGCAATACTTTTGTATGGAAATACTTGTATTTAGTTTGGAAGCAAGAACATTTTCATTGAAGAAATTTTCTCTCACCTAGACAATTTCACGATGTTGTTAACTATAGTGTAGCATGTGATCAGACTGAAGAAACACAAGCTGATCTAAGTCGTAACATTGCGCATGCTCAATTATATTTCAGTGATCAAGTTGTCTCAAGCTGCCGCCATTACAGCTGGAATATGTCTCCTCCTACTGCTGTTGAACTTTATCCAGTTGGTCCTAGTCATTCGGATATTTGGAACAAGGTAAGCGGTCCTCCGTTCAGGATACAAAAAATGTTGTGGTTACTTGAAAATAAATCCCCGCTTTTCATTTTTCGAGAACGATTTCAAATGCTAAATGTTACCATTTGACGCCTTAGCCGTTTTTGGAGGAGTTCATGTGATTTCCTTTTTCCTGTCTGCTTCGAAAAAAAACTTATTCATCATCACTTATTTCTAATGAAATTAAAGTTAAAAACGATATTTTATTTCAGAACAGAAGAACAGAACAGATCATGTTTTTAATGGTTACTGACCTTGGCTGTTGACGAGCTTCAATGCACCAATGAGGAAAATGCAATTTCCATACCATTAGCCAATTTAAGTCTCCCGAATTTGGATAGTCGAATGCATTTTCTTATATTGTATACTACAAGTGCATGTAAGGTGTTTATTGTTGATTTCGAGCGAATAAGACTTAATCAAGTAGTTTCTTGATTTTGAAATGTTGTTTTATATAAAACAAAATAAGTCAATGCTAAAATCGTTTATGAATAAAAAATTCCCGAAAGCGATCATAGTCTAATTTTTTGATAAAATCTGTTTGGTAGACCCATGTTTCTTATTTTCAAGGAAAAAGGAAGAGACGACAGAAATACACCCTGACGTACCCGAAATTGTCATAACAAAAGATGGACCGTCATTACAGACGTTCCTCGAACTAGAAAATCAGAACGAAGCATCACAAGAAACAAAAACTAATCAGTCCGAATCAAGTCCCAATGAAGACAAAGAAATATCGAATATGGACAATGATGATAATGAAGGAGAGGATAAGAACGGTACAGCGATTAATAAAACAACCGAAACCAAGCAACTTTCCGACACTAAAGGTGTTGAAGTCAAGCAAGTTACCGGAATGAAATTGACCGATATAGGCCCTGTGAACGGATGTCCAGATACGCTAGCCTCCACCACTACCATAGTCGATCTTGATGATTTCCCGCCGCCACCAGATGTCACTGATTCAAGTCTCGCAGATGAACGTGCTGAAACCGGCCATGAAACAAGTATTACTGAAACAAAAGTGCCAAGTGAAATCATTGCGTCTCTTGAAGATGAGGTAAAGAAGATGGTCGATTTCACCGATTCGGAGACATTTACTACTATTTAACCCTTTCCCGTTTTCGAAAATTTGGACATGACCAATTTCAAAGAACCGACAAGAATTATTACCGATTTGTGTGTAAAGTGAAAACAATTTTGCCGACGACGCAGAAATTTTGGTTCATTTCGAAATAGAACTGTTCTCTATGGTAGAAATATCGTGGCGAAAAATGAAATGGCCTTATCCACATTATTTTTTTGATGTAATCACAGAAACGCATAATTCATGGACGATGAAAGAAATGTTTGATCGTTCCATGAAAAGATAATAATAATTTGTAGTTAATTGTCCTTTTCGGCTATTTCTTTGGAATCGAGTACCCTCGAACAAACGCGTCTGTTTTTATTTTTATTTTTTCAATTAGTTTTATATTCAGATAGACAAAAATGTGCAAACTCATTTACAGACGACAAAATTTCGGAATGGTTAAGAAGTTACAAGACAACAAATAATTTGAGTTGTTTTAAATTGTGTCAATGATATAAAATAAAGGTTCCGTTCTCCGGAGAAAGCTTTTTTATTGATTGAATGAAGTTTTACGCCGCTTTCAACAATTTTCGGTTATAATATCGCGGCGGCTGGAGCACCTAACAATGGATTCCTGGTATTTCTCTCACCAGTACTACCATCACATCCTTCCTAGCCTCGAGCTGCTATCTCACATAGGTCTACGATTACCAGCCCATCGGTGAGAGACAAATAGTCGGAAAAATGGGTGCTGCCGTCGGTAATCGAACCCTGGACCTCTAGATTGACGGCCCGACGCGCTACCAATTGCGCTTTGGCGGCGGCGCCAGGAAATTCTGCCTATATGATGTTTTCTTCTACGTTTCAACTGTTTTACCTAGACTTTTTCAACAACAAACAATTTTAGACTTATTTCAATTTCAATGCTTGTTTCAACTAAAAAGGAACTGGAAAATTTAGTTTGAAATGTTAAGAAAGAAGCACTTTTCTCCCTTGTTTCATTCTTGTTACCTTCAGTTTGTAAATCCGCTACATGGAAAATGGTTAAATAAACATGAATAAAGTATCTATTCATTTTTTTGTCAGCTCTCTTCTTCTCTGGGCTGGTTTTCCTAAATGAACAGAGTTCGCACAATAATTATTAAACATTTGGGACCGAATGTACATTATTTGTATTGACAATTTATTGCGATGATTGATCTATGTAGCAGTATACATCTCTGGTACTTCGCTCTTCGTTTCGTAACTGATTGATTCTTGTCTCATGTAAAAAAAAACCTGGCTAGTTGGAAAAGTATCAACTTTGGTCAAATTGCGCGGTATGCACCGTTTGACCATGGTCGATAATTTTCTCGGTTTTGGAATTTTCATATTCTTTAATGATCCTTCTATGTTCCTAAAAAGGCAGGTCAATAGCCTATTCTTTGTCAATATACAAAAGGCAATAACTCTCGAAATATGATAAGTAGAGTTTTGGTTTTTGTGCATTGTACTTCTCCTCAATTAGGATCTATCCACCTGGGAAGTTTCGTGATTCTAGCTTGCATACATTTTGAGATATGCTCCAGACAAAAAACGGTCCGACCGACTGACCGACCAAGTGCAAAGCAACATACCCCTCTTCTTCGAAGGGGGGCATAATTACTTTGGGTGCAACCTGGGAGGTCACCCATTTTTGAGCCCTACTTTATCCAACATATTTTTTCAAATGTGTTTTATCTCAAGGATTAAGGTCCTTATTGCATTATAGATCAAAAATGCAGCTTAAGCGGCTTATATTCTCTGTATGGTGAAAAGGTAAAATACAGAGAAAATCTGTGGGGAAAAATAAACAAACTAGAAACAGATTTTTCATTTAAAATATATGATTATCAAACATTTGGAACTATGCTGTTTGTATTGTCCATTTTATTACGATGTTTGATCTCTGTTGTAGTATACATCTCTTGAACTTCGCCCCGCATTCCGTTTGTTACGGAACTAAATGTGTAAGATTTAGTGGCGCCCTCTTTATGTTGTGTAGAAACATCAACAAGACAGAATATCTGAAAAGGGGAGATAACCAAGAAATTAGGTGATATAGAGAATAATGCGTTAGTGTCTTAAAATATCAATGTTATCTGGTCGAGGTTGGGAGAATTTGTCAGGACGAGTCTTTGCCGAGTCATGATAATTTCTCACAGCCGATACATCTTGGATGCTTCCCCGAAAAATACGAATAGTTTCATACAAAATTAATGGCTTAATATTGAAACAGTTAAAAACATCGTGAAATTGACAAGGTGAATAATTTTGGGATGAAATTGAATGAATGTGAAGAGTTGGTTGTGGGTTAAATTAGTGGGACGTAATCCAATATTGCTAATTTTGTTCAGGGTGACAAAAATCAGCGAAATTTATTACCTCCTGAATAACTTCTTATCTCTTCAATGGCCAATAAGACGCTTATAATTTTAATTATGTCATTTATTGTTATTTTCACTACCTATATTTATTTTTTTGTGAATGTAGTTGTTGACCTTATCTTTTTTTATTTTGGAGCGTGTTTGAATGGTTTGACTGAGTGTTAGGAATGAATGAATGCATTGAGCGCTAGGTGAACGATTAAGAATGGTTTTGATTGTGATGAATGCAAATTTCACGACAAACCGTATAAAATATTTACATCGCGTATACATAGGGACCTGCAGTATTAAAAGGGCGTTCCATAACTCAATAATACTGAATCCCATGTGCATAAAAAAGGTTATTGAATGAATTGAATTAAATGTATTTATAAATTTAAGCATGGATATAATTAAGAGAACGATTAACATACAGTAAATTAGTGAAAAAAAAAACTTGTTTACGACTGTAGAGCGTTCTCCTTATACGACCTTTATTTGGAAATATTTAAAGATAAGTAACTTAAGTAGATTGTGTTCATACTCACCGTGAACAATGCTATCACCGTACCAAGGACTCCGCCTCCTATGACGTCAGTCACGTGATGTCTGTTATCAGTGACACGTGATATACTGACGTAAACACCAACACAAAATACAGTTCCTTGTATGAGAGGCGGAATTAGTTTAAATTGTCTCCAAATAAAACGACGCTGTAAAAATATCTAGACAGAAAAGAAATGAGAATGTATTAGCATTGACTCGAAGTTTAAGTAAATGCAATGTCTCAAGAAAAGTTTTTGGTTATTCCAATTTTGTTTGTTAAAACGGGGTTTGTCGCAGCTTTCAACATTATTGCGGCAATATCTCAGAGGCTGGTACACCTATTCATATTTTCCTGTCATTTGTCACACCAGTACAACTACAACATTTCGTCAGGTCATTCTACGAAGGCGTAAGCATCTGTCGCCAATTGAAGAGTAAATGAAATGAGACGCGTGACAGATTGACTTTGGTCAATTGTCGGATGATAGTTAGCCCGTGTTTAAACCATTACCTAATTCCTCGCCAATTCAGAAACGCAGGGCTGGTCTTTTGATAGGCTGGGCACTCTGGGAAATAATTTCATATTTAAGACGAGAATATACACGCACAGTTTTCCCTAAGGAAACTCTTCCGTCGGTAAACATCATGGCAAAATGGCGAGAGGCGCGTTTCTCGCTTGAAATTTATTTTGTCTAGGTTCAAACACAATAAAGAGGGGAAAAAAATCGTCTTTAATTCAATTTTTTGAAAAAATATTGGTATTGATAAAAAGACTCTTTTTTATCAAATTCATCCCGAAGGAAAGTTTTACGTGTAATTCATGCTTCTGTAAAAGCTCGGTTATTTTGCGGAAAATTGTTTGATGTGACGTCACTCTTAAAAGTCAAGGGAAATTTACGAATTCCAAGTGTTTGAGAACAGCGAAATACCACTTTAATTTTCGATAAAAACTTAGCAGTGTTGTAAAATTTTTAACGTTTTTTTCCGGATAGTTGCCGATTTATTCCTCGCCTTGGCTCGGGTAACACCATTTTTCAATTCGGAATTAAATTGTCAAGTACCCTGGCAAAAAAGGTAAAACTGATATTGTTCAAACATTAAAATGAATCGTTTAAACCATAAATCTATTGCGGGCATTACTCTTATAAGGTTAAAATCGGATAACTCACCAGCAGAAAAACTGCACCGTAGGCTGATACGGACGCGTGTCCAGACGGGAATGATTTTCTGCAAAATAATACAAATTTAAATTAATATAAATGCGAGTTAATAAAAATTCTAGGAATTATAGGGAAAGGTGATTAAGGAACGGGTAACTTTTTAATTTGGTTTATTGAAGTATAATTATGGCATATAATGACAAAATTGCAGTTTTTACTCTAATAAACGAAATGAAATAGACACTCAATCATAATGTATAGTTATCACAGTCATATATATAACCAGTCAAAAAACAAGACGAAATAAAAAAAGGTTATAGTCAATTTTCTGTGCAATCGAGCGTAGTGACACATATACATTTATCTTTTCGTTCAGGCTGACTTAACGGGTAATGTATATGTAGAATTTTTTAATTATTTTTAGCTAAAGTACTGACTACAAAAGGTTTCGCGCAAGTTTTCTCCACGGACGCATTTGGTATATTTTCAATGTACTTAGGCCACCGGCCTATATACCCAAAGCAGGTACAAATTGTACAAAACAGATAATCATTGAGGTTGTATAAAGATATGTTTTATAGCCTTCCAAGCCAGAAATATGAAATATGAAAGCATGTCAATATTTAGAATATTTTAACCGTATCCTTCTCCTCACAACATTTTTATGCTTTTCAGAAAGCTTTAGAAGACAAAGAGCCTTTTCGTGGGTCATAGATGCTCGATTTTTGTGAGAAAAAAACATTAATAATTTCTTGATAAGTATTGAAATACACTAACCTTGCATCTAATAGCATATTTTTGTCAGTATTATTACAAAAATCCGCTGGCGGCATAATGTAACCGAGGCTACAGTTTATTTTTCTATAGTCGGGTTCACAAACATCGAAGTAATTGGGTCGCAGTCTACCGGAAACGAGTTTCAGAACTTCCGTTATCAAAATGGTCCCCGTTCCACCAGCAAGGAAGAAACCTATAACTCTGGAATAATGTTAAGAGGATACCAGCAATAGTTTGTTTCAGTGCAAGATCGATTGTCATTTCATTGAGTGAACAACAAAAGCTATACTTTCACAAGTGGTGAAGCTATTGCTGTTTTCAAAATGAGATATCAATCAACCTTACTAAATAAACAAACGATAATTCTTTTTCTTTGAGGCAAAAATTTAGACAAAATGTGAAAATTTTAGGTCAATTTTTAATGCGCTTAATTTTACAAGTGATTGCAATGCAACGTTCATGGTGACATCACTTATGCTGTCACGCTTATATGACGTCAGATATGGTAAATTAATGTGAAAATTTCCGTGACTGGAGTGGTGAGGCGATGAGTTTATCAAATGAGATTACAGTAAAACTTGTGTTAAGCGACCACTTAAGGGACCACCAAAGAGCGGTCGTTTATTGCAATGGTCGCTTAATACAAAATACTTTGATAAATGTTACAGTTTATTTTGATAGCATTTATAGATTTTCGGTCAAGTCGTACTGAATCCTATGATGTTCGAACTTATTAGAATCGTCTTATTGAGACGATTCTAATGGGTTCCAACAACATAAGATTCAACAATAACCTATTTTTCGTTAAGAATGTCTTCTTTTTCAGAGATTTTGCTTACGATGATTGGACTTTTTATGGTGGTCGCTTAATAAAATTGGTCGCTTAATAGACGTGGTCGCTCGAGCAATATCGACTGTATATACCGTTAATTCTCGATAATCCACCGAAAAGCATTAAAGAAAAAACAATTCTGGTTATACTACTTAAGGAGGAATACATTTTTGTTGTTCTGACGATGGCAAGATGCCCGATGCCAAAGAGGTTCAAGTTCGACATCTCAATTGTTCGTTTGATATCGTTATTTTCATTTGTTATCACTTGAAGCTTTTAAATACTTACCTGGAGTTAAGAAAAGAAAAATGCGCATCTTAAACAAGAAAATGTACTTTTAAGATATATCCGGAAAGAGTTTGGACACGTGAATAACATAACATACCGATATAAGTTGACGACGAGTCCAAGGATTTTTGGCTTGTCTTCTTTTTCGAATGATTTTCTTTCCGTTAATATATGGACGACTTCTATCAGGAATATCTGACCAAAAAGAAAAAAATCCAAATGAAAATAAGCATTTTTTCCTTCAAGTGTTATTTAAGGGCGTAACTCTTATTCCGCAATTTAGGCAAGTGCATAAAGCAAATGAGTATCTGGTTAAAAATATAGTTGATGAATGACCGTAACACCGAACTACAGCTTATTCAAGCTGTAGTTACGATGATTTGATTATTCACCAACGCTCAAATCATAAAAAGGGAAGCGAATGGAGGGTATTCATCTTTTGTCAGTCTTCATATCGCCATTATCCTTTATATTATTTGGTGGTTGCCTTCCGAGTGCGTATAAATTTCACAATCTTAAATACGCCTATGTTATTGAATGAAATGATTTTTAGACAAGGTTGCAAATTATCACAAAATGCGCCCGTTACACAGCTGGACCACCATGACTGTAAACCAACAAAGGGGAAACAAATAAAAAAAAATCGAGCCAGATAGACTTACGGTTCTTGTGACCTGCGCTGCATTCCGTTATCACGAGAAGAACATAACTGCCATGTTTCAAGTAAATCGGGCGTAGGTGACAGAGTTATGCTCCGGACTATCTAGTGACGCCGTTAGCCCGTTTGGATACTTACTCACAGACTCACAACACCTTCGTCCCATAAATTCTAGACCCGCCTATGTATCTAGTTGATAAAATGATATATGCACATTATAATATGACCTACGTCGTCGGAGTGAAATAATCCCGTTGAAATATTTTTGATATTACACGGGTGTTATTACACTAGTGGAATAACTATGTAAATAAGCTCAGAGCGAATAGCAACGTTATTTTGTAACCGCGAAAATGACGTCATAATCTATGTTTTGTGACGTCATTTTTAAAAAGGCGTTATAGGTTTCGCGGAAAATTGAAACGTTGAATTTCAAGAATTTTGACGATTTTTCGCTAAAATTCGGGTCATATTATAAACAGAATATAAAATTTGTGCTCATAAAATACAGAATTTATTAAACTCGTCATCTAAAACAGATAAAAACTCGGCACAGCCTCGTTTTTATCTGTTTACAGATGACTCGTTTAATAAATTCAGTATTCAATGACCACTCATTCAATATCCTCTACGTAACCATCGGGTGCTCGAGTACCTACAAGTAACGAGATCTCGGGTAACCTGGGTACAAAAAATTCTCGTCCCAGCTGTAATACCAAGAAAATATTTATCTACAACGGTGAAAATTAAAACGATACTTGTTAAGGGACCATGCTTTCTTTAATAGAGTCCGTTTTTCAGGATTTTCTTCTATAGGTCCACAAGTTTAAGTGAGTTATCAAAGGTCAATTTGGTCCATAACTGAATAGACAAAATTGATCTGTGATCACTCACTCAAAATTACGGATCTATACAATCATATGTATACATTGTACTTACAACTATTGCGGGTATAACAACACTAATAATGATAACCACGCTGTCTTTAACTGTGTCCGGTTTATATGGATATTGTATAGTTTGATCGTCACAGAAGAATCCCCGCTCAACTGGCTCTAGTTCTGTTAGATTGTAGGCAAGGACTATAGCACCAACTGTCACTGTAAAAAAATGGGTAAATATGAATAAAATTTGTCGTAATATTAAAATGAAAATAAAGCTTTTGTTGTTCACCGATGAAAAATCAATTTTACACTGAAAAAAATACAGAACGATTATTCTCTATATCTTCAATATCGTTCATACACAAAGAATAATATTGTAAATCTGCGTCATTAACAATGTCATTGATCCAGAGGTGTGTTAATTTTTGTTTGAATGGGGTTTGACGCCGCTTTCAACAACCTTTGTTTCATCGCGGCGGCTGGAGCACCTAACAATGGATTCCTGGCATTTCTCACACCAGTACCGCCATAACACCCTTTCCTCGCTTCCAGCTGCTATTTAACATAGGTCTACGATTAACAACCTATTGGTTGAAAACAAAGTCGGAAAGAATGAGTGCCGCCGATGGGGATCGAATCCGGGACCTCTACATAGACAGTCAGACGCGCTACCAAATGCACTATGATGGCGGCTTGATCCAAAGGTACACTTAAGAGACGATATTGCCAGTCTAAAATCTTCCTAAATGAAACCCTATGTTGTGTGTACTATTTGAATCGTCTGTTGAAGACGATTCCAATGATTACACACAATAAAGGATTTGTGCACGTATTGTTGAAATATACCCCTCCCTCCCTCCCTCGTATCAGTAACATTGCTTTATCGTAAATGGAAAATGTTGAAGAACTTTCAGGGTGTTTTTTTCTCGGGGTTTTTGGAACGGGTCCGAAACCGGGCATTTTGGAGAAAATGTGTTATTTTGTCGAAAATTTGAAAAATATTACATTTATGGTTCAAAAACTTAATTATTCTTAAAAAAGATAGCTACCAGAATAAGGTTTACGTATGACTTAAAAGTTAACTAAGAAACAACATTGTTTGCTTTTATATTACTTTTTTATACTCGGAAAGTCCTCGACTTTAGTAAATTGGGAATTTAATCATGAATATGTGAATAAAATGTCACTTTTTGGCATTGGGAACGTGTCCTTTTTTTGGGTAACACTCAAAGAAAAAAAAACGCTGACTTTACTAATATAGGTACGCCTACTTACCGGCAACCCAGAGAGTGACGTCCACAATCACACTGAGAACGGTTAACGTTCTTTTAGACGTCATCGTATTGTTGACGTCTAGAGGGGCTTCTTCCCTGCAAAGAACGGAGAGGAAACTTAGCCCAAACCCAGCTGAATTTTAATGAGCTTGTGCGTGAGATTTCCAAAAATTTAAAAAATGGGCAAAGCAAAGGCTCTGACCAGCCTGCGCATCCGCACAGTCTGACCAGAGTCTTCACTTTGCGCTTAGTAGATAGATAAGGTCTCAAAGTACATATAGACATTCAGGTACCTTTATATTTACAGTATGTGGCTATCTAAGCTACTCAATGTTTACACCTCATGCACATTTCAAATTGTTGGGAATGCCTCGCACAGGCTCAAATTTTGTTTTATATAAAATGCCAGTATCCTGGACATTTGAACCAATCAAGTTTACACACAACAATTGAGTAGAAAGTATTCAGTTTAGGCTACGATCAGACTTCAGAGATACAGTTGAGGTGTGTTCAGAATTACAAATGGCTCACAAACATTTGAAATTTGTTTGGTATCGTCCCCTTAGCTTTGTTACTACACTTTCGCGTAAAAATGCGATTTGAACCTTTTACATGTATTATTCGAAATCGTGATTCGATGATTATTTTTTTGCAACTACAGGTTTCATCCAATATCATATTTTCAACACTTTTCTCGCTTGACATACCGTACGTATTGCAGTTACTCAGGTAACAAAATATCTAAAATGATGAGTATTAGCAAAATTGTAATAATAAAGCCAGTGTCTATTTTAAAATACCTGTTTAAAAATCCTTTATCAAAATAGAGTATACCATATTAAACATGTATATTTAGAATCACACGTCAGCCCACAATATGGTATTTAATTTAGATACCCGGGTAGTTTTACTATAGGGCAATTTATAAACCGGTTCAGTGATTAAAGGTTAAATGTAGACCAAAAACGCTAAATAGATCAAATTCAATTTGTGTGTTTGTATGGGTTTAAAGCAACTTTCAACATTACTACAGTTATATCGCGACGACTGGTGCACCTATCAATAGGTTTCCCGTTGTTTCGCACACCAGGCCTGCGTTCAGAATCAACAAACGTTGCAAACAAATTTCCAATTGTACCCCGCTTTGCACGCAAGTACCGTGCAAAGCGGGGCACAATTGGAAAACAATTTGTTCTGTTTGGTGATCCTGGACCCAAGGCAGTACAACCACAACATTTCATTCGAGCCACAAGCTGCTCATCCCACTTATGTCTACTACACATCATACACCCATTAGTGGGCGACAGATGATTCCATTCGGAACACCACGCGGCCAATCTCACGATCCACGAGGTCTGTTGCAGTTTACGGAAATGGCCGAGTGATGTTCCGAATGGAGGTCTGTCGCAGTTTACGGAAATGGCCGAGTGATGTTCCGAATGGAGGTCTGTTGCAGTTTACGGAAATGGCCGAGTGATGTTCCGAATGAGATGATTCGGGTCACATTGACTTCTGTCAAATGTCGAATGAAAACTGGCTGAGCCGGGGTTCGAAATCACGTCCCAAGGATAGACAGTCCAATACGTTACAGCAGAGCTTATCAGGCTTAACATGATAATTATTAACTTTAATATATATTTTTAATGTTTCGCTTGATTTATGCCGCATTTTTAATGGGTTACTTATTAGTTTTAGATGTGCAGTCTGATGTAAGCCTACAACATCTGCAGGTCCTGTTTCACCAAAACATTTAAGACGAGTTTTCGTCTTAACGATGACTTACCACATATTAAAGACAAAACTCGCGTATCACCATCTTCGCGAGTCAATGGGTATCGAATCGATTGCTTCTTAAAACGTTCGTAACCCTTGGCTCGACAAGATGGCGTATCACCAATCTATCAATACCTATGTAAAGTGATTGTTTGTTGGTAACTGTTTCGAAAGTCATCGGTAAATCAAATATACGTTTTAAATGTTTAGATAAAACTGGCCAAATGCTTTCTTCTCGATGTTTTATTGTGGTTAAAAATTTAGTAAGACTGATTGCAAAGTCCACAGAGTTGGCAATTTGTTTGAAACAAAATTTACGTATCGCAGGATCGGATAGCCTGGCTCCATGGCTGTCAGTTAGTTTTAAAATTAATAAGGTAGATTAGTTATGCATAACTATTTTATTTCAAATTACCTCCAATATTCTCAAAAACTGACCGGCCAGTCAGAGAATATAAGCTGATAAGAAATTTTATTTCTCTAGTTGAATTTTGCTTATTTTTTTTCACAATACATCAGATCAGTGGGACGGGAGCCAGTCTAAGGATGAGGTTAAAGCTTTAAATATTGCGCATAAAGGCGATAAGCTACTAAAACGTCGTATCTACCGCCTGTAGATAAGACTCTTTAGTCGCATATCGATCATACAAATATTACACAAGGTGCAACAGCATGCTTTGAGGAATTATCTTTATCAGTTATTGATTACAAAACAAAAATAGGTTATCCATGATTCATAGATAAAAATAAAAACAATTTTTCTGGTGAATGAATCATACTTATTTTAATTGTGAAACGTGTACCATTCAACCCTTAAAATGACGCTTAGCTCAGCTGAATTTAACCTCTAGTTACGATATATTTAAATGTTACTGAGAAAATTCGAATGCTTTGAAAATGTACTCCTTTTTGCACGCTAATTTTATCCTGCCGGAATGCAGGGCGGGATAATTCTAAGGGAAGAACAGCCGAGAGGGATTTATCAAAGTTGCGAACCGGAACTTGTTACTAATAAAAATAAGAACACCGCTTACGAGTGTCAACCGTTCGGCTGTTCAATGATTGAATGGAGTTTAACGGCGCTTTCAACACTTATTCGGTTATATCGCGGCGGCTGGAGCACCTAACAATGGTTTCCTGGTATTTCTCTCACCAGTACAACCACCATATCCTTTCCTAGCCTCCAGCTGCTATCTTACATAGGTCTACGATTATCAACCCATCGGTGAGAGACAAATAGTCGGAAAGAATGAGTGCCGCCGTAGGGGATCGAACCGGGGACCTCTAGATTAACAGTCCGACGCGCAACCAACTGCGCTATGACGGCGGCTTTCGGTTGTTCATAGGTACTGGAAAGTGCAAAAATGCAAGCCGAAAAGGGGGCATAACTCTTACAACAAGACTTTCAGAATTGAACAGTCCCCCCCCCCCCCTTGAGTCTAGATAGCTCTTGTGATGGTGAACACTTATGTCAAGTTTCATGGGTATTATCCAACATCATAAACAAAGATATGACTACGTTTAATGATTGTAACGCCAACGCCAACGTCCGTTTCAACGCCAGGGCGAACGACACCAAGTTGATGCCCGTGAATACCTCGGATTTTTTCCGAAAACAGGTGAGCAAAAGATCAAAAGATTACCTTTCTCCGTATGTTTTATCCAGTAAATGCGCGGTCGTTAACTTGGTCATAATGCCACAAATGACAATCAACTATCAGTGTAAATAAATATGATATCCCTAAACCGTCATATCACGAATGTAGGTGTAATTATCTTTCCATCTACACCTGCATATCTCCTTTATTAATATTTGAAAACGGATTAATGTTATTTATATCCACATAATTAACGCGTTAATTATTCAAGATCTAGTTTGTATCCTTAACATCGAAACTACAGCTTGAACAAGCTGTAGTTTCAATGTTTAGGACTCAAACAGTTATTACGTAAAACGGCATAATCCGGTATTGATTGCGGAAGAGAGTCTGGTACAAGCGCCGCCACAAAACATGAAAGTCAATACGTGTAAATTGAACCAACACGCTAATGAATAGAATATGCTCGCTTCTAGATAACTGAAGATTCAGTGTTATATTCTAGAAATGAGTTCAAAATATACGATATTTCTAAGCCCCCGATTTACTGAATATTCTACCGGTGTCCGTCTGTCCGTATGTCCGAACGTATGTCTATCCCGGTCTGCCTCTCTGAGAAATCTTAACCTGTGTCTAAACATTTTCCTGTAGCTTCACTGAAAACTATTTGAGTGCCAATGCTCATATTTAGCATGAAGGCTCCTCTAATCAACGAACATTCAATGTCAAGATCAAAGCATCTGTTTAGGTAAAGTATCAAGGTCAAAGTTCAAAAAAATGCCCAGTATTTCAAGAGGTGGGGACACATAAGAACGGTGTCACTAACACTGACTGATCTTGTTTGCGTGTGTTTTGTCGTTTTATAGCTTGAGGTTCAAAATGAGAAACCTTATCTCATTGCATGAATTCATAATAATATAGACCTTATTCTAAGTTTCATACCTCCATGAGAAAATAAGTCTATCATTTTTATGATTTATGATATTAATCAAAAATGAATTGTGTGTTTGTTTTCTGTAGTTGAAATTGTATCAATTGTTTTATCCTGCGGCCGCTTGACTCGATAAAAAATTGCGTCATAAAAGGTTTTTTCATGAAGGTCTGAAAAAAAAAAGGTTTTAACCTACCAGAACGCTCAAAGTTTAATCGTCAAAACTGCATTTAAACGAGATATCATTTAATTCGTAGGTGTTCAATAAAATCGATATACCCAGACGGTTCTCAAGAAGAAAAAATACCTGCCCTGCGTTCAGGGTGACAAAACGATACGATTGATTGATTGAATGGGGTTTTACGCCGCTTTCAACATTATTTCAGTTATATCGCGGCGGCTGGAGCACCTAACAATGGATTCCTGGTATTTCTCACGCCAGTACTACCATTACATCCTTTCCTAGCCTCCAGCTACTATCTCACATAGATCTACGATTATCGACCCATTGGTGAGAGACAAATAGTCGGAAAGAATGAGTGCCGCCGTCGGGGATCGAACCCGTGACCTCTAGTTTGACAGTCCGACGCGCTACCAACTGCGCTATGACGGCGGCTCGACAAAACGATACGAACAGTTTGCCAATTATTCCCCGCCGCCTAGCACGCAAGTGCACGTGCAAAGCGGGGCATAATGGACTATCCGTTTGAACCGTTTTATCATCCTGAACGTAGGACCGGAAACCGTTTTCCACGGACTTCGTGGAATAACGTAGCGATGTATTTGAACAATGCTATAACCGATGAATTTTCTGACCATAAAAAAAAAAAAAAAAAAAGAAAAAAAACTGCCATGCGTTCACGATGAACACATTCGTGAAATTATTTGGAAATGTTACCCAGTTTTGCACGTTACGGGTACAAACGTGCACAACGTGATATCGTTTCAAAACGTTCATAAACTCCTAAAGAAAATGAACCATCAACAATTCAAAATCAAGCCTACTGATTGGATGAAAAGGTGGGGCAAAGGCTAATGTATCCTTAACGCAGGGCTGGTTTTCATTTTTGAACCAATCTCCTACCAGTCTATCTCATTTTAAGCGAAATATTATTATCGAGCAGGATTCAATTCACGTTTTTTTTTTTTTTACGTTTTACATTTCGCGCCTGTTTTCATCATTTACTCTTTATTGTTTGATCCCCTATAACTTTTTGTTCGTCAGACAAAAAAACTCCCAAATTTAGATAGACTAACTTAATCTCTTCAAGTATTGGGTTATAACTTGTTAGTCTGTATGTACTAAACTTATTGGGCGCAGAGAACCAATTGAGTATTTGCGTTACATTTTCAACCCTTTACTTGTGCGCCACATTTAGACTCCAACCAGATATGCTCTCACAAAGCCAACCCTAGGTTCAGGATGACAAAACGATGCAAACTGTTAGCAAATTTTACCCCGCGTTGCACGTGCACAAAGCGGGGTAGCATAGGCAAACAGTTTGCATCGTTTTGTTTTCCTGAACGCAGGGTTTATCTTAGCACTTAATTTATAGTTCAGGACATGATAATCGGTTGGTTCAAATATAATAAAAATGTAGTTTTAAATCACATTGATAATTCATTGGCCGTTTTTAAAAAAAAAATCGTAAACCATACTCACATCAAACCATCATTTTCGGCAACATAGTCCAATTCCATAGCGGAGATGTTTCAGAAAGTCCACGAAATTATTCCCTAAATTGACGAGTTTTCACAGCAGAAAACCGTTACAATTCACCGGAATGTGGAATTTCCATTGTCAATTCATTTTCGTGTTATTGAAAAACGGATCTAATCCGATTTAAGACAGAAGGATGAGATGGTTTTAATCCAAGTCAGACAAAAATCGACCAGTATGGAAATATGTAAATATCAATTTGATTGATTGGTAACTCGGCAGGATTTGGGAATGGTTGCAATTTAAATCAGAGTCGCGGGTTTCACTCACACACGTTAAACTCTTCGTGAAAGTGCTTAAGGTAATGGACCAGTAATAGCCCGCCACATTTCGAAACACATGACCTTTCACAATGTTAACCGAGGTTTCCTAATGAAATCATTAGGAAAACTCGGTTAATACTGTTAAAGTTCATGACTTCCGAAACGTTGCGGGAATATTACGGATCCATTATCCTTAACATGCCGTTAACGTGAAGGGCGAACAAAACATCAAATTTTGATTGAATGTAGCTTTACACCGCTTTCAACGTTTTTTTCAGTTATATCGTGGAGACCGCAGAACCTAACAATGGATTCCTGGTATATCTCTCACAAGTACAACCATCACACCCTTTCCTAGCCTCCAGCTGCTATCTCACATAGGTCTACGATTATCAACCCTTTGGTGAGAGACAAGTAGTCGGAAAGAATGAGTGCCGCCGTCGGGGATCGAACCCGGGACATCTATATTGACAGCCCGACGCGCTACCAACTGCGCTTTGACTGTGGCCAAAACGTTATATCTATGGATTTTTCAAGATGTAGATACGACGTTTTGTTCGACAGCGACGATATGTGAGCCCGTACTGTCTGATAGCTACTGATAGTTACATCGTGAAACTGACATTAATCGCAATCAAATTCATTCTAAATCGCTCACTCAGCGTTCCATTCATTCATTCTTTCCAAACACTCACCAAACCATTCGAAAACGCTCTAAAATCACTAAAAAGATTATATCAAAAACAACATACAAAAAAATAGTTAGAGAAAAATCGCGATTTCACGGGCATTATTAGAATATTTAGCGTATAATTGGTTCTTTGAAGAAATAGAAAGATAGATATGGAACCTGTGTACAGTATTTATTAATGGAAGGTGATAAATTCGCTAATTTTGTTCATCCTGAACAAAATTAGCGATATTTGATTACTTGCCCTTAATTTCACTAAAATCTCACTCATCGCACTCCGAGTCCAGTTTCATTCCAAAATCATTCACCGTGACAAATTCACTATGTTTTTGACTGTAACAAATGGAAGACTCTGTCTATCTATAGTTTGATACTTGAAAACGAGATACAATATCTTTTTCGTTTGTTCTCCGATATTCGTCATCCCTTCCTCTCTTTAAAGTCTAGACTTGCTAAAATTGAAAGAGGTTATACGCATGACAATAAATTGAAAGTGTATTTTGAAAAGAGACTACGTAAGAATGTAGAAACGTTTGTGGGAAACGGAGAAAAGTGCTTGTTATAAGTAGTTTCTTCATTTTCACAACATTTTCTTAAGTCTGATTCAAATCACAGAGACAATAAAAAATGATTTAAAAAATTCAAAGTTTGTTTGCCCCTTTAGGAGATTAATTTTCAGTCAAATCATGGATTCCTGGTATTTCTTTCACTAGTACTACAGTTAACAACATCGCGAAATTAAAAGGTTAAATGATTGTGAAATGAAATCCGAGTGAAATTGAATGATTGTGTGGATCAAGTTTCGAATGATTTTCAAGGGAAGTAAAACTTAATCGGTAATTTCGTCCAATCGGACGAAATTACCGATAAATTATTACCTCCCTTTGATTGATCTGCGTACTTTTTAAACCGAACGCCTAAAAGTAATCAACGCAAGCAAAAAAAAAAACAAAAAAAAAAAAACATGCAATAAATTGATCAATTTGATTAAGATATTGGTCATTTTGAACTGTTCCGAAGCATTTTCAAACAATTCCGGAGCGTTTTTCAGTGATATGAGTGAGTGTTTGGAATGTATGATTGGACCGCTGGCCGAGTGATTTTGAAATGGTTTTGATCGAGATGAGGGTCAATTTTACGATGTTCTTAACTGTACTACGAATCCAGAGCCTCAAGCTGCTCATTAGCCCATCACACAGGTTTACTGTGCCGAAGTGTGTGGCAGCGATGGGGATCGGACCAAAATAAATACCCCAAATTGATGTAATCACTTTGATGGGTCTTATTTAGCCGCGGACTATTGAATATTATTGCATAAAATGTAGGCCTACGTTTACGAGTCGTTAAAGGCATATGTTAACGGACAAATTCCGGGCGTTAACGGGAGAAAACGTGGATTAATGAATAAAATCACGTGCCGTTAACGCCCGGTTTGTTTTTCTTTAATATCCTCAGTCTTGGCCTATACAAATTATTTTGAAATTTCTGTTTGAATTAATACTGAAGTCTTACTTTTTATGCAATAATAACGTGAATTCACTTTTTTCATGCGTTAACATTTGCAGAGACCCTCAAAATATTTAAACGCCCGAGTGCGAACTTTTATTTATTTCTGACTTAAAACACTGTGATGAAATTGAATATGCAAATTGAGAAAAGAAATACGTTCTAGATCAATCGAAGGTAGAAATTTATATATACTCTTAAAAAAAGTTCTTTGACATCGATTAAAAACGGATTTTTGTCTTGAATAAAACTATGGTGACAGTTGTTTGTTTTGTAAACAGTGATTATATTTCAAGAAATTCGCGCATATTGCGATGAACTACTTGAAAGCATTCTGCATAACGACGTCAACGTCCAATTACGCAAAATTTGCCCCTCTCAGACCGCGGCACGTGCACATTCAGATTCAATATATAGTACTAAAAGTTCTTCATTATGATGTGAATGAAATGCCACAACTAATTCGTCTTTGGAATCTAGCGTCCTTGTACAGCGGATTTGAAATATGGTTAACACTACTAGTGAACGCAGGAACAACGTCATAATGTTAAAGATCGCTTTAAGGCAGGACCGTTGTGAATGAGTTTTCTGTTCGGGACACACTATCTCTAACTTACAGTACATTTTTTGCGCGACTCACTACTCTATGTATAGACTGGCTAGATAAGTCTGACACGTAAAAAAACGTTCGTAGAACACGGCGAATACTGCAACGACGTTTGAGTTATTTCACTATTACCGCAACCTCAAAGACGTTATTATTCACTTGACGGCGTAAAATCTCCGGATTAGAAATCGTAGGGCAAGATTCAAGAGGGCGGGCCTCCGACACTTTCGACGTAACGGTCTAAATCGACGGTCACCATTTCACGGTCAAATCTTGGGTCGGAAATCTGTTATTCAGTTTTAATTAAGTGGAAAGAACCCTGAGATCGACCTTCGACTTACTTTAAGTATTTGAAGATAAACTAAAGATAGATTAAGCCAGGTAATTAAGAATTCAGAAGTAAAGTTATGTGTATAACTTTTTATTTTTGCTCAGTATAAACTTCCAGTCTACTTTTCCAGTCTTTTTTAAAAACAACAACAAAGATGGCTGCGCCCGCAAAATTTTATTAAAAATATTTTTCTGTCAACATTTCAAGATGAAATTGGTTAAGTATATTTAAAACCTAAATGCAAACAACTCATTTTTCGATAGTGCCTGAATTTTCAATTTCAAAATCTCCACTGCTTTTTTTTCCGAAGAATGCTTCTTTCGTACCCACTACTGTTCGAACCGAAGTGTGCAACGTTTAAACCTATTTATTGTACATGGATTTGGAAACAAGTTCTTACAACTAAGATAAATCCTTCTCGATTCTGCATCCTGGAAAATTCACCAGCAAGTGTGCTGAATGTGGGGGCCAATGAAAGAACCAAGATCGTTAGCCGCTCCAGGGAATCCAACTCAAGACCATTGGGTCAAGAGGCTGATGCTCTACCTTTAAACCACAGACATTACACAAAGTTTGTAATGCATCTTTTGGCCCAGTGGAACCTTGTTTTTCATTGCGCAAACATCAACAACTTTGCCTTTTTTTTTAATATTGGTTCACATTCAAATTTACTGGTAGTTCAAAATGAATAAAAAAAATGATTGTAAGTCAAAGTCACTAATTGTTAACGCTGTTTTCATTCCTTATTAAATTCTGCCTTGCAATATCTCAATGGGACTGTCTTTAGAAGACGATTCCATTGAGATGATGCATGGCAGAATTCCATACTTAGCTACTACTGTAGAACCAACTTTTTTGCACTTAAATTGATTGCAAGATGTTTAGTAAAACAGCCCCCAGCTTTGTATCTCTCACAGTGCTACCTTTGGTATAAAATGCAAGAGCAGCGAGCCTGTGAACTCTGAAACCTCTAGAACATACAACATCCAACACAAATATTTTGTATCACCAAATCTTAAGACCCCAATTATTCATGATTATTTGTTGATGTCATTTGATTACAAAAGGATAAAGAGCATTTTCATTTCAATAGTACCGTTTTAAATTCATGTGATTTTGCAAGTCCACTACATCTGTTATTTACAGGCAATCATTGTTGCACTTTTAAGCCACAAAATCTTGAAAATATTGAAAAACAAGGATACATAACTCTGAGATTGACAGTGATCAATTTCATGATTAAATAAGATGTTTACATGTACTGGGTATTTTAACCCTTGTCATGCTGAATAAATTTTGGCTAAAAATTTGCATCAAAATCAAAGGGCAAAAAGCACTGGAAGTTCTAACTGTAGATCAATTTTTATTTGAAAAAACTAAATCTATTGACAATTCTAGTTTGAAAGTGAGAAACAGGTGATGTAGACTAACATCAGACTGCACATACATGCAGACTGATGTTTGTCTATAGCTCCTGCCAAAGCACGAATATTCCGGGTTCAGCATGACAAGGGTTAAGTTAAGTAAATATAGGGTGTTTCATAATATCTGTCCTTATTCTAAACTGTTACAGTTCTGATATAACTTATCAGATAACTTGCGTAAATATTCATCTGTTTCGTGGACAGAATTAAATTTTGATTGATATATAATTAGTGTAAGTTCCTCTGATGGTCTGGATCCTGTATGACGTCAATCTTTTTTTTGATTTTTAACATGCTGTCAATTTTAGGCAATAACGACGTCACATTTTTTTTTCTTTGTTTTTTTTTTTTATAATTATCAATATCATTCATCATGTCTCCTTGCAAATGGATTGGCTTGTTCTTTCCTTTAATGATTCTCTTAAATTCTTTTGTACAGTATATGCAACTGAAATATTCTTGAAGATTACCCCTTGACGAAAGGGTCAACTAGACACAAATCAGGCAAGGTGACAGACATGACTATTTAGTATTGGGAGTTTTAAATTCTATAGCCCATGTGTGAAAGAGTTGAGATCAAACACTGTTAGTGCTACTAGTATCTGATTAAATTTGAAACATTTAAGTTCAATATTACACATTTTTTTTAATGGTTTCAGCAAGGTAGAATTACTTTACACAACACTGTAGCTTTTCAAAAATCGCTAACAATCTTTAGAAATTGCATCCCTCTTAAGACTTATCATAAACGTCTGCTACAATTGTCTAGTCCGAGACTATTTGACCTTTACTGAACTTTCAAAACGGTATGATATACGGCCATAGACTGGAACCTGTAGAAGAAACAAAGAAATTAAGATGATTATTGACCTCTGTCATTTTTGTCTATGTTTGAAATATTGGGCGACTTAAACATTGTGACAGGGCACATATTTGACCCCTAAACCAAGGTTTTGACCCTGAAATCTAAAAATGTCATATTTTGACCCTTAGAAATTTCTCCAAAGAGGGTCATTGACAATGACCGCCTTGGAAAAAAATTCTAAGGGTCAGAACTAGGTTAAAACCTTTCTATGATGCATCATGTATACTACCTAAAATCAAAGAAAAACAATTGATTACTGAATATACCTTTACAAAACCTTCAAAATTCCTACCAATGATTTGGTCTGTTTGATGGTTTCACCCCTTAGAAATCAGATTTGATGCCTAAAATTTCATGGTTAAGGGGGTCATTGACTCCTCAATTTAAGGGGGTCATTGACTCCTCAATTTAAGGGGGTCATTGACTCCTCAATTTAAGGGGGTCATTGACTCCTCAATTTAAGGGGGTCATTGACTCCTCAATTTAAGGGGGTCATTGACTCCTCAATTTAAGGGGGTCATTGTCTACTCAATTTAAGGGGGTCATTGACTCCTCAATTTAAGGGGGTCATTGACTCCTCAATTTAAGGGGGTCATTGACTCCTCAATTTAAGGGGGTCATTGACTCCTCAATTTAAGGGGGTCATTGACTCCTCATATTTAGGGAGTCATTGACTCCTCTATTTAAGGGGGTCATTGACTCCTCAATTTAAGGGGGTCAATGACTCCTCAATTTAAGGGGGTCATTGACTCCTCTATTTCAAACATTAGCTCAAGCCCTGTTGAAATTAATAAGCAGGAGGTGGGTCTTTGGCTTAGACTGCATGTTAGCTGTTTTAAAAAAAATGACATTCTGTCATATCTGTGGTGTAGCTTAAGGCCAATTGAACACATCAAAATAGCGTAGAAATGTTATTGAGGCATTAGTTATGTAAAAAAAAAATGACTTAGTGCCACAAAAATACACATCTTCATAATCAAAAGGCCTATCTATGGATCTGTAGTGCTTAATCAAGACCCATTTCAGAGCTACAGATAAAGGTGGTATTTTGGATTTCAAATAAAATTATTTAAACATTACTTGCACAAATCTTAAATTGTGGGTGCTCATTACAATCGTCTCATCAAGACGATTCTAATGAGCACCCACAATACAAGTTTTAAATAGAATATAATGATTTTAGACTTGAAATAACCCCTCTTATCTGTACCTCTGTACATTTACAAGGAAACATAAATTGGATTATTGGCAGTTAAGTTTAATATAAAAAAATCTTACCTCTTTTT
The DNA here is from genome assembly GCA_948146395.1 of Fragum whitleyi. Taxonomy (NCBI): domain Eukaryota; kingdom Metazoa; phylum Mollusca; class Bivalvia; order Cardiida; family Cardiidae; genus Fragum; species Fragum whitleyi. Next base: position 50,809,046 of record OX411558.1, read on the forward strand.
CAGATCAGCCTGTCCAACAATCCTAGTAAGCCATGCTTCATTCTTCATTTCAAAGGTGTGACGTTGATGTTGGATTGTGGACTCGATGTCACTCAACTTGTCAATTTCTTACCCCTCCCACTAGTAGCAGGGTAAGTTTTATTTTATAACTATACAAATATCCGTCGCAGTTGGTTAGGCATAAGACTTCCAATCTGGAAGTCGTGGGTTCGATCTTTGGTGGCGGCAAATATCCTTTCCGATATTTGTCTCTCACCAATGGGTAGATAATTGTAAATCTATGTGAGATAGCAGTCAGAGGCTAGGAAAGGGTGTAATGGTAGTACAGGTGAAAGATTTACCAGGAATCCATTGTTAGGTGCTAGGGCCACCGCGGTATAACTGTGAAATTGTTGAAAGCGACGTAAAACCCATTCAAACAAACAAACAAACAAATATCAGTTTGATAACATCCCATATGATATTTTTTATGATATCACATTGTTATTTTTAGTACAATGATATGCGGTTATTTTTAGAAACTTGCGTTTCAGTTAGAAACATCGACGCAAACAAGACAAATATAGGTTATAAGATAAAAATACTACATACTTAGTTTATGTATGAAAAAAATATCTTACTCGGTTGTGAGAATTGAAAATTGTCTCGGCAGAGCCTCGCCAATGATCAATTCTCCCAACCTTGTTAGATATTTTTTCTCATACAAAACACTAAGTACATATTATATATTTAAATTACAACTGTTGTCCTACTGAATTTCATTTTTGTAAAGAAAACTTAAAAAATCTTTAATTTTTAGGTCTGCAGTGTATTGTTGATGTTGGATTGTGGTCTTGAGGTCATGTAACTTATCAATTTCTTACCCTTCCCACCTCCCTCTTGTAGCAGGGCACTACATGTTACTGGAGCCAAATAAATGAATGACAGCATGATGTTACAAAATGAGGCGCTTTGATATTTCCAAAGTTTTATATTTTGTCTCGCGGTGCATTTAAGAAATAGAGTAATCCTTGGTTTCTTAATAAGATCGATTAAATGTTTATTTCATGAAAATGAAAAAGCTATTATTACATTTGTGACTCCACCACTCATGTAAATAAAGCTTATTGAGGGGTTAGTGCAGCACTATTGTAAGTGCCTATATATTACATAGGCACTTACAATAGTGTTGCACTGACCCCTTGTTATGTTGTTCACATAATGAAATGTAAATTAATATAACACTGAAACAAACAATGATCTTCTATTCATCTACCAGGTCTAAAACCAACAAGCTACCAGACTGGCTGTTAACATCGGAGAAGTTTGGAAAACAGGGGGAGGAGTTGGTGAGGATGCTCTTGTATTTTAACACTGTCATACTGAATTTAAATTTTCTTTTTAACAAACTGCTTATTTGGGACATATCAATCACTGGTAGTTTAGCTAAACCCTTGTCATTTTGAAATAAAGATCAGGCAAAATTGCATTCAAATCAAGGTACCGAAAGCACCATATGGTCTTATTAAGAGGTAGTATTAATTTTGGAATATATTTTTTTAAAAACATTTCTGGTTTAAAATTAAAAATCAGGAGGTACAGACTAAGATCAGATTGCACAAATGTTGATCTTAGACTATGCCTCCTGCCAATTCCAGAATATTTGATTGATTGATTGAATGTAGTTATAAGCCGCTTTCAACATTTTTTCAGTTATATTGCGTAGGCTGGAGCACCTAACAATGGATTCCTGGTATTTCTCTCACTGGTACAACAAACACATCCTTTTCTAGCTTTCAGCTGCTATCTCACGTAGGTCTTCAATTATCAACCCATTGTAGAGAGACAAATAGTAGGAAAGAATGAGTACTGCCATCAGGGATCTAACCAGGAACCTCTAGGTTGAAAGTGCAACTACGCTATGACGGCGGCGCTGACAGAATATTCGAAGTTCAGCAACACAAGGATTAGATTTTCTTCACAGTAATTAAGTAGAAATTAGGCTGTATAAACTTAGATCAGATTGCAGGACTGTGCAGACTGATCCTAGTTTATACTGCCTCTCAACAGCTTTTATAGAAATACACCGAAACTTTGCAGAACTATTACAGGTCAACTACCTTAAGAAGCTGTTTTCAATAAATATACAATACTGAGTCATACTTTGCATCAAGATCCTTATCATCCTCATCCTCATCTTTGCTATGCAATGCTACTTCTGTCTATTCATCAATCAGTACAATTGCCCCCCCCCCCCACCCCAAGGCGTCTGTAGATTTATAATGCCTTACTCAAACTCGAGAACCAATAGGTAAAAGGTAAAAGGTCAAGGTTACAATTGAACAGTACAGTATTCAGAACAGTCTTCAGACTCATAACCAAGAATCAGTAGATTCACTTAGGTCAAAGGTGAAGGTCACAATTGAACAGTACAGTATTCGAAACAATATTTAGACTAATACTCAAGAATCAATCAACCTAGAATCACAAAAAAATTACACAATTGATGCCCATGACCTTCGGAAGTGCTCTATTGTTTTGACAATGACAAAGACAAATGGCAAATTGAATTAGTCAGCTCTGCTACAATTCTTATCCCTTTCGTTATGTAGGCCAAAGAGTTGAAGGAGTGTGGTAACAGAGTGTTTGTGAATGGAATGATGGAGTTCTCTGCCCCTGAGGTAAGAATAAAAATACTTATTTATTTTCTCTTGGATGGGCTCAAGGATATAGAACTGTGGTTTTGTGTTGAATTTAAAATGTCCCAGAATGACTTTGTCAAGCATTTGGAACACCACTCAGCCAATCTCATGATCAACCTCTGATGTACATAGACAGACTATTTTAAAAGTTACAGGAAAACCTTGGAAAAACTTGATGACGTCAGTAAAAATGGCGTTAGCCCTCCAAGCTTTGAAAGAAAACATTTGACGTCGCAAATGCTACTCATTTAAGTCACTTACATGAAACCATCATATTCTTATACATGTATACATATTTTTAGATTCTTAAATAATGGCTGAAAAATCTTAATTTTTGAGAATGATTCGTCATTCTCAAAAATTTAGATTTTTTAGTGAATATTTACTGTAAAAAGTATAAATCTATAGATAGCGCTGGTTGTTTCCATGCTAGTATTTTAGCTCCACTGGCTGAAAGCCACTGGGGCTATTGTCATGGTGTTGTGTCCGTCTGTCCGTGCGTCAGTGCGTCCGGTCGTAAACTTTTTCTTTAAAGATCTTCTCCTCAGAAACTACAGGATGAATTTCTACAAAACTTCACATGAATGATCCTTGGGTGACCCTCTTTCAAAGTTGTTCAAGAAATTTTGATTCAATGAAAGACATGGATTTAATGGGCGTGGCTAATTTCCAAATATGGTAAAAAGTGAGTTTTCTCAGATTCTAATTGATGGATACTAATGAAACTTTACATGAATGATCCTTGTGTGACCCTTTATCAGTCCACAAAAGATTATTGAGATCAGATGAAAAATATGCATTATATGGGCGGAGGTCGTTTCTCTATATGTTATATAGTGGAAACTTTGGAAATAATTTTCTCAGAATGTAAGTGATGGATATCAACCAAATTTCACTGGATTGATCCTTAGTGACACTTTATCAGTCTACCAAAAATTATAGTGATCGGATGAAAATTATGTATTTTATGGGCGGAGGTCATTTCTCTATATGAAATATAGTGGAAACTTTGGAAATCATTTTCTCAGAATCTGATCGATGGATATCAACCAAATTTTACTGGAGTAATCCTTGATTAACCCTCTGTCAGTCTACAAAAATTTATAGTGATCGGATGAAAATTATGCATTTTTTGGACAGAGGTCATTTCTCTATATGTAATATAGTGGAATCTTTGGAAATCATTTTCTCAGACTGTAACTAGTGGATATCAACCAAATTTTACTGGAGTAATCCTTGAGTGACCCTTTATCAGTCTACCAAAAATTATTGTGATCAGATGAAAAACATGTATTTTATGGGCGGAGGTCATTATTCTATGTGTTATATAGTTGAAACTTTGAAAATCATTTTCTCAGAATGTAATTGGATACCAATGAAATTTTACTGGAGTAATCCTTGAGTGACCCTTTATCAGTCTACAAAAATTATTGTGATCAGATGAAAATATGCATTTTATGGGCGGATGCCATTTCTCTATATGTTACATAGTTGAAACTTTGAAAATCATTTTCAACATCAGTAGAATCCAAAATATCTAAAAGTCTAGTCAAAACCTTATTGCTTTACAAGAATTTAAAGCCAGTGGAGCAACTCAAGCCATTCATGGCTTTCTAGTCTTACACTTTTTCTGCCTAACAAAATGCACTATTTTGTTACATACCCATACGTCTTGCATATATCTGGGGTCTGTTGCAGTTTACGGAAACGACCAAGATATATTTTGAATGGGATATAGAACTGTGTTTTTAACCCCCGTCGTTTTCAGCGAGGGGGACATAGTAATGATCTCCATCCGTCATTACGAGGTTCCGTCACTAGACTTGTCCGGAGCATAACTCCTAAAGTATAATAGCTATAAACTTGAAAATTCATGGGTGGATAGATCTCATGGAGGAGAAGTGCAGTGCACAAGAACTACAACTCTTGCTTGCATAATCTTGGAGTTATTGCCCTTTGTTATTATGACCCCGCATCCATAGATCGGTAGATCGGGGGCATATTGTTTTACTCATGTCTGTCTGTCTGTCCATCTATCTATCTGTCTGTCTGTCTGTCCGTCTATCTGTCCGTCAACCTTGCCAATATCTTTAAGCCTATTCAAGATATAAAGCTCATATTTGTCATGATGATAGATCTCAATGATCCGCATCCACTGGTACCAAAGTCAAGGTCATGTGACAAGGTCAAGGTCATCTGTCAAGGTCAAACTTTGAAAAAAATGCCGTTACGGGGGCATTCGTGTTTCACAAACACATCTTGTTTTTAATACTTAGATTTTGTCCGGAGCATACTGTAAACGGGGTAATTATGGCGGTGGTTTTATTTTGGCTATATTGGCGGTCAAACTAAAATGCGCTAAAATTAAACCACCGCCAATATTTGTCGTCATTAAATAAGACATTTCTTTATTATGATAGATATGAAATATATACATTTCAGTCAATGTTTATTAAATTTATATCAAAGATATGCAAACCATTCTTATTATAATGCTTACAATGTTGACATTTCGACGGGTCAGCGCAATACTATTGTAAGTGCCAACAAATTATAGGCTCTTACAAAGGTAATGCACTGATCCCTAAATTTCAAGATTCCAGATCCAAGTTGGTTGAAACATTGTAATAAAAATCACAGCGAAAAAGGGTGAAAAACTTAAATACGCATTATAACAATAACAAAAGTGTGAAAACAATCTATTGTCAAGTTTGTAGAAAGTTGACATTACTCTAGAAATTGCCTTTCTTTTACTCAAGTTGTTTTAAACGACGAAAAGTGTTAAATATAGATAAAGCGTTTTATTTTGGCGTTAAAGTAAGATGCGCCAAAATAAATCACCGCCAATAAATCTCAATAAAAAAAACGCCAAATCATGAAATGTGGACACTGCCAATATAAAGCCATTTACTGTATCTCCTAAAGTATAATAGCTTTCAACTTGAAACTTTATGGGTGGATAGACCTCATGAAGGAGAAGTGCAGTGCACAGGAAATACAACTCTTGCTTGCATAATTTTGGAGTCATTGCCCTTGTATATATTAGACTTCAGTTTTACTATCAAGCTTTCGTGGTGGGGGATGGCCATGTCCGACATGGCTTTTGTTGTGTTGAATTTAAAAAGTCCCAGAAAAAACTTTTTTAAGCACACTGGCAGTAAACAAAATATGGACAGTGATGGTGACTCTTGGTCGCCACAAATGAATTTTAGTTTATGAGTTGTCTTGAGAACCATTCTGGTTTGTTTTGAAAATCTATCTTACTAGAGATCAAGGTCATATCTCTGAAAGAGTGTAGCATAGATACAATACAAAGACATTATGCTCTGTACAGCCCCTTATGTTTCCAGTTCAATATAAGAACTTTTAAAAGAACATTATTGACTTCATGCCATTTCAACACAGTATAGGCACTCATAGGGATACCTTACAGCTGTCGCATATTATTTGATTTATACCAGTCTTTATTTAAAAAAAAAAAGTTTAGGTGATAATTTGAATTGTTTCTATTTCTAAACAAGAATAATACATCATAGATTGCTGCAAAAATAACTAACATTTAATTTTTTTCTATTTGTAAATTTGACTGGACCCCATGTCCAAGGTTGATGCCATACTGTTTGTTATTTTTGATGTTTCTATTTTTAGACTAGACTAGTGCCCATGTCCCAGGTGGATGCCATACTAATCTCCAACTCAGCCTGTATGTTGGCCTTGCCATATATAACAGAATATACAGGGTTCAAAGGTGTAGTGTACTGTACAGATCCTACCATGCAAATTGGCAAGTAAGGGGCCCAATTTCATGCTCAATGATTAGAGAAGTCATTTATTTCCATGAAAGATACATATAATACATACTAAGTGATTTGTATGAAAAAAAACCAGGTTGGGGGAATTGATAATTAGCAAGGCTCTGCCGACGAGACAATTGTCAATTCCCTTAATTGAGTCAGAAATCATTTCATGCAATACACTAAGTACGTATTATATTTATCTACAGGGTATTTGCCTTGTTTTCATAGATATTTCTTACAGAAATGCAAGTTTCTAAGAATAACTACATTATGTCATTTTTTTAAAAAATATCCATCTGATATCATAAAAAATATCACATGGGGCATTATCACATGGATATTTGTATAGTTAAAAGATTAGATAAGTTCTCACATAGCTACCTTTGGGAATCAAAATGGTATTTTGTAGCACAAAACTGCTATTTTGTGAAAAATAGGATATGTTTCTTGATTTCATTTGAAATGAGATGATCTTAACCTTGTTTAGAATAGAAAAGTTCTGCCTTGAAGATATCCTATACTATGATAGTGAGAAATGGACAAAAGGCATTGTTAAATCCATGAAAACTTATTTGTGAGATTTACTATTTTGATAACTCCAGTGGTTAAGTTGTTTAATTATCAACTAATAATTCATGAAGAAATTATTCTAATTTATCTAAAAGTATTAAAGAAATCTAGGTCTTTATGACCTTTTGTGATCTTAGTCAATGACTTGATGTATAAAGCTTTTCTTTTTCAGGCAGTTTATGCGAGAACTAGTGAGCTACGTAGAAAGAGTACCAAGGACAAAACAGTGTAATGTTTGGAAACAGGATGACATCATCAAGTTAGTAAAACAGTTTGAATGGGGTTTAACACTGATTTATACAGTTAAGAACAATGTGAAATTCACAAGATGAATGATTTTAGAATGAATTGAAAGAGTTTTTGGAGCAAGTTTTGAGTTTTGATTGAAATTTAAGGGAGTTAAACCAATATTGCTAATTTTGTTGTAGATGAACAAAATTATTTATATTTATATCCTCCCTTTAATAGAATATAGGTAATTTAATGTTTGTGTGTCTTCACAGACCAATGAGACACTTTAAGATCGACACCAGCCAATAAAATTGTAGAATAATTTGATTGATTTGAATCAAATCAGGAGTATCTTTGCTGATTTCGAAATGTTTTCTAAGGATTTTCGAATGTTTTGTTTGGTTTTGAGTGAGTTTTTGGAATGAATGAATAGAGCGCTGAGTGAGCTATTGAGAATGGTTTTGATCGGAATGAGTTTCAATTTTACTATGTTTTTAACTATATTCAGTATTTTGGTCATGTAAAGGTAGCTTGAGCACCCAAACATGGATTCACAGTTTCTTTTATTGGAATAAGGGTTTTGATTTATGATACATCATACAGTATCCATTAAGTGAAAAGGGACTGTCTGGGTAGACATAAAGTGTCAGCCCTAGTCAGACTGCGCTGACCGCGCAGACTGACTAGGGGTCGAAACTTTTTGCAATTTACTAATTTTCTGAATCTCAAAGATCATTCTTCCCTCCTCTGTAAAAATTAAAGTAATGCGACCTATGATTTATCAATGCTATACCTATTCTCCTTTTCAAACATTTATTTCAAGGAGTTCCTGTATAGTTCCTTTTTGTTTGGCAGGTCACAAATAATAAATTCAAAATTTAAGAAAGCAGACATTTTTTTATGAGAAAAACCTTATCCCTCATTCAGAGGTATTATTTTAGGTCACTCCCGATCCCACTGCGAGATGCTATCAATCCAGTATTATGGAAGAAATGTTACACATATAAAGATATTGATTCTGCTCTGTCTAAAGTTCAAGTGGTTGGATTTAATGAGAAAAAGGTACAGTAAAACTCCTCTATTAACTCTTTGCTGTTTAATCCCTACTTTTTACGTGCCTTTGATTTTATAATTGATAAAACATTGTGAAAAAAGAAGAAATTGCTTCTGACAAGCAATTTCTTATTTTTCCACACTATTTTCTACCCAACTGAATTGTTATTTTTCAAATTAAATCAACTTTTTATTTTCGTCTGCAAAACCTTTGAATTTGGACAGGTCCAAAATTTTGTAAAACAGGAAAGGGTTAAGACCACTTGGAGTACTTTTTGAAAGTGGTCTTAATAGCAGGTGGTCTTAATTCTGAGGTTTGGTCGGATGCGTTCAAACTTCCTAGACTAATTATTGCTAACAGAAGAGACTATGTAATTCAGTTTATTCTATAATGATTTAAACTATATCGTGTTTTTTACATTACGTAATTAAATCTATGAAATAGCAATTACATGTAAAACTTTTGTTGTTGTTTTTTCAAGCCCATCCAAATTGTTGATTAATAGGGAGAAAGTGATTCTTTGAAGTTGCTCATTTCAATGATACAAATCTTCTTCCATTCGAGAATATAAACTAGGTTAAATTCTTATTGCTTATGCAAAAACTAGGACAAAGGCCCTATTATAGAAGATACTTTTTTCTGCAAAAAATTGTCTTAATTGTTTGTTTGGCTTTCAATTCATAACTTAGGACCTCTTTTTCCCTTCCCCAAAACTCTCGGTGAGTAGGCATAGTGACCTCGCTTTCTTTGCAAAGTTATTTTTTCTTTCAACATAGCTCTTTTCTCCTTTACGTTTGTTTATTTGATCTGGTTTGAAAACCTACCTCGGATTATTTTTATTAAAATAAGGGCAATAATTGTCGAACTGTAAATGTAGCGCATACATTCAGTAAAATCCTAAAAACGACACCTATCAATTATAAGCAAATTTAAAATCGGTCAGCAGATCGCCGAAAACGATTTCCTGTATGTTTCCATAATTAGCATTACTTTCGGTTTCTTAACTCCAGTTAACCAGGTATCATCTTTAATTGATACATATGCAGTGTATCAAAACAATTGACCACTTAAAGTTGTTTGTTTGAAAATAACACCAAAACACAATATAGGTTTAATCACGATATCCAAAAATTCGATAATTTATTGTTGATCCATTCTTACCCAATTTGTGTCGTACTTACTAAGCGTGAAATTCGGATGGTCGATCCGGAGGTGTGAAGTTACTGGTCTTTTTAGCGAGGTTAGTAATAGTGTAATATACGGCGTTTGTACTGAAATTAGTGGTCGTAATTCGGAATAGCGGGGTGCTCGCATTAAAGGGGTTCACGACCATTAAAATAAAGAACAAATAATTTTGTTCTGTCGAAAATCGTTTGTAATAGCGGGGTGCCCGTTTTTCCGGGGTGGTCGGAAGGAGGGGTTTTACTGTACATTGTAAGGTACATTTTTATATGATCAGTAGTTAGGGTGATTGAATCCGAGAGACCTTAAGGCTGTAGGTTCAATCTCAATGTGTTTGTAAATATTTTGTTTATATCTAAGATGATTTGCCTTTTTTAAATGTAATTAATATCTCTACGTTTTATTTCACCAAATCATAAACTACAACAACATATATATGATTTACATATACATTGCATTCTTGCAATAGCATTTGTTGATACATGTTACATAATTAGTTTAAAAATTATTCAATTGACTAAATGTTTTATTGAATAGTCAAATAACTTTTTTATTAGATAAAGATAATATAGACAAGAAATCAAGGACTGAAAATATTACAGGTTATCAATACAAAGGTTACATTATGAAATTTTTTGTTATTTCTGTTTATCTTTTAGAATATATTTGGAGCCCTAACAGCTTCTGCATCAAGCTCAGGTTATTCTCTAGGAAGTTGTAATTGGTGTATACAGTCAGAGTATGAAAAGGTAGGCAGTGGTCTATATTAGAGAGAGTATTAATCCAGTCTTGAATAACACATATATGTGAAGGTACTATAGGGGTACAACAAATCTGAAACCTTTGATTGCCAAGGAAACCTTCATGGTCATCCATCAAATCCAAAGTTTAGACACAGTAGTTTGAAAAAAGATTTAGTTTATCATATTAAGCTTAGTTTTCAGACAAAAATATCTGATCAGGGCCATAGTCATAGAGCAGTCAATAGTGCTTTGGAGTGCCAATCTAGAGATAACAGGTTTGATCCCCGAGATTAGCACCCATCCTTCGGACTATTTGTCTCCCACCAATGATAAATACCAGAAATCTATTGTTAGGTGCTCCAGCTGCTGTGATATGACTGAAATATTGTTAAAAGCGTAGTAAAATCTCATTTGAATGAACAAACAAAGATCTAATCAGGATCTGAAAAGGTTTGCTTTTCAATGATTTTCTTTTTGACACAGTTTTATTTCAGTCTTTTAGAACCATAGAACAATGATTGTCTGAATTTTGGTTGTTGGAATTCATATGATAAAGCTATAGCAAAGAATTTATAACTTATCAAGTATCTTCAACTGAGTGTCACCTGTATGTATTGTACAGAGGTACAGATAACAGGAAGAGAAGCCAGTTTAAAACCGTTATTTCTCCATGAAACCCAATGTTGTTGGTACTCATGTGAATATGATTTCAATGAGTACCTACCACCTAGGGTTTCATTGAATAATGAAGATTTTAGTACCAACAACATAGAGTTTGTACTATTATTATTGAAAGCAGCTAGAGTGTAGTACTTGTGTGAGAAATACCAGGAGTCCATTTTCATGTGCTCCAATCTCCACAATGTAACTGAAAGATTGTTGTAATTGGTGTAAAAACCCATTCAAACAAATTGATATTATTGAAATATCTTATTATCTTTTCAGATTTGCTATATTTCTGGTTCATCAACCCTTACCACTCATCCTAAGGTAAGTGTAATTCTCCTAATAAATGAATACTCCAGGGTTCAAAAAAATCATGGACAAAGAACTTTCATTAAGGACTCATTTTCCCAAGCAAAACATGTAAGCTTTGAGCAGTCTTCATGTCTGTACAGGCTACTCTTTGTCCATACTGTCTGCCGAAGTTTAGTAATAAGAACCAATATACATAACCGAATAGCCAAATAAGAGCTGAATAGAAAAGGACCAATACACATATACAAACAGCCAAATAAGAGCTGAATAGAAAAGCCCAAAAAACCTGTAAGCAATCCTTTCTGAGACAAGTTTTCCCTCCATGCTGTTTTCTTATAAAAAAAAGTAGTTCAAAGGTACATGCAACTAATTTGATTTAGTCCACAATGACTAAAACAATATGCCCCGTATCGAGAGATCGGGGGCATATTGTTTTACTCATGTCCATCTGTCTGTCTGTCTGTCCGTCCGTCTGTCCGAAAACTTAACCCGAAAACTTAACATTTGCCTTTTCTCCAAAAGTATTTGACATACAAAGCTGTACACCAAAGTCAAGGTCATATGACAAGGTCAAGGTCATGTGACAAGGTCAAGGTCATCTGTCAAGGTCAAACTTTAAAAATAATGCTGTTCCGGGGGCATTCGTGTTTCACAAACACATCTTGTTTTTCAAATGATTTAATTCAGTATTTTAAGGTTTGATGTCTAAAGACATATTTCTGTTGAGGATGCCAAGTAGTCCTTTAACTAAGTTAGGCAAATTACTGAATATTTACAGCCTATAGATCAAGCCCCGTTACGCCACAGCGATGTCCTCATTATGAGTTGTTTAACACAGACACCTTTAACTAACCCAGACTCGATGATTGGAGAGTTTTGTGTCAATGCAGGTAGGAATGATTGTTAAGAACCATTATGTCAACCTTTATTGTACATGTGCACTGGTTAATCTGAATCTTTACTTGGTTTATACAGTTAATTACATAGTGAAATTTACATTCATCTGAATCAAAACCATTCAAAATTGCTCACTCACTGCTCCATTCATTCATGCCAAACACTCACTAAAACCATTCAAATATGCCCCAAAATTAATAAAAAAAAAAGATCAATAACTACATTAAGTATGAATATAGCTAGAGAAAAACACTATTTTTACTGATATAATTGAAATTATAAGTGTTTGGTTGATCCTTGAAGAGATAGGAAGCTATCTGTAGAACTTGAATGCATATTTTATTAAAGGGGGGTAATAAATATTGCTAATTTTGTTCATCCGGAACAAAATTAGTGATATGGGATTACCTCCCTTTAATTTCACTCAAACCCACTCTTTGCACTCATTCAATTTCATTCCAAAATCATTGACAATGTCAATTTCATGATCTTATTAACTGTATCCATTTATCTTAGTTTGATTGCAACTACGGATTATGTTTCTAGACAAGTTGTCTAACACTCAATGTAATGTTTTCACAATTCTGAGAGAACAGGCAATTGAACGTACCCAGTGTTACCCAATTCTACAGCCAGGTTAACTGTTATTTGTCTTGTTCATAAACACACTCTATTAATGTTGGAGCTCGAACTACAAATGTATGAAAAATTTACCTTTCACAGACTTCTTTTTTGTATTTGTATGAACTTTAATTGTTGTTTTAACAGTTGACCAGTTATTATATCCCCCTTCAAAGAAGAGGGATATATTGCTTTGCCTTTGACGGACAATAGGTCAGTCTGTCAGTAGGTCAGTCCATCCGTAGATCTTTTTTGTGAAGAGTATATCACAAAAATTATGCAAGCTAGAATCATAAAACTTCATAGGTGGATAGATCTCATTGAGGAGAAGTGCAGTGCACAAGAACTATAACTCAACATATCATATTGTTAGCTCAACTATCCATAGAATAGGGGGGGCTATTCTGGTCACCCGGATGTTGGCATTGGTATTGGCGTCGGCGTAATGCTTTGGTTAAGTTCATACCTGCAAGTGTTTAAAATCTCTGTGTCTCTGTGACTATAATATCAGCCTCTAGACAAAGATTTAATACTCTAGTTTTGAATTTAGTGGAATTTTAACCCTTTTCAGACTTACGTACAAATGTTGTATATCAGTTATATCTCTATTTCTACTTAAGCTTTTACTTGGAAAGTTTGTACATGCTTCTGTGACAAAAATATCAGCTTCTAGACAAAGATTCTTTTCTCTTGACTTTCATTTAATGGAATTTTGTAATGTCGATATTGATTTGCTGTTACCATCCAGCACAAAGAATAGTTGTCCTCCGACAACTCTTGTTTTAGTTATTTCTTTTGTTGATTGACAAAGAACCAGCCATCTGATGGGGTCATAAATGTTTAACAAAAATATTTTGCTTTGTCTAGTTTTGGTTTCTTATTTGTTTTTCAGCTGTAACTATAAAGAATGGAGGAAATGTGCTAGTTCCATGTTACCCATCTGGCGTGACATACGATCTGTTTGAATGTTTATCTGGACATCTAGATAGTTGTGGATTGAGCACTGTACCCATGTATTTTATATCTCCTGTGTCAAATAGTACCTTAGCATACTCTAATATATTTGGTGAATGGTAGGTATAAATAAACCATGTTACAGGAGTGACCTTTGACCTGTTTGAATGTTTATCAGGACATCTACATGTTTGTATATTGAGTACTGTTTCCATGTTTTGCCAGACCTTATATCATAAAAATGTTACCAGAATTATATATTATCATCTCAATGCAAAAACTCAAAAAGTGTCTATACAATTTGGAATGAGGTGATGATAACTATTCGAATGTTTATCAGGACATTTACATAGTTATGGATTGAGTGTTATGTATTTTATATCCCCTGACTCAAAAAGTACATTAGCATCCTCTAATATATTCAGTGAATGGTAAGTGTTTTTTATTGTAATAAAAATCTTTTATTGAATTGGTAACACAAAATTTAACAAGAGGACCAAGATGGTCCTAGATTGCTCACCTGAGTCTCTTTGACCCCTGGGACATCACATTAATTAGATAGGCAGGTGTCAAAAAGAAGATAATTGCCTAAGATCAATACCATGGAACGTTTTCAGTGAAGAGCAAGACAGATATGCCTTTTTGCTCGTTGATTCTATGTAAAAAGGGATGCACCCAGTTGGACCCCAAATGTGACCCCAGGTCTTGATATGAACAAACTTGGAAGAGGTCCATAAGATGACGCTACATTCTAAATATGAAAGCTGTCTACCTACTGGTTTCAGAGAAGAAGATTTTTGAAGGTTTTCCTATTTTCACCCTTCGTGCTCAGATGAGCTGAAAGGGATGCGCCCGGGTGGAGCCCAAATATGACCCAAGGGTCATGATATGAACAAACTTGGAAAGGGCCCACTAGATGATGCTACATACCAAAAGTGAAAGCAGTGTGTCCTCTTGCTACTATTAGAGAAGATTTTAAAAGATTTTATGTAAAAAGGGTTGCGCCCGGGTGGAGCCCAGATATCATCCTAGGGTCTTGATATGAACAAACTTGGTAGAGGTCTACTAGATGATGCTACATACCAAATATGAAAGCTGTCTGCCTTCTGGATTCATAGAAGAAGATTTTTGAAGATTTTCATTTTTTTACCCTTCATGCTCATAAGAGATAAAGGGATGCACCCATGCAAAGCCCAAATATGACCCAAGAGTCTTGATATGCACAAACTTGGTAGAGGCCCACTAGGTGATGCTACATACCAAATATGAAAGCTGTCTGCCATCTGGTTTCAGAGAAGAAGATTTTTAAAGATTTCCGCTCTTTGACTCTATGTAAAAAGGGTTGCGCCCGTGCAAAGCCCAAAAATGAACCCAGGGTCTTGATATGAACAAACTTGGTAGAGGTCCACTAGATGATGCTACATACCAAATATGAAAGCTGTCTGCCTTCAGGTTTCAGAGAAGAAGATTTTAAAGATTTTCATATTTTCACCCTTTTTGTTAAGGGTAAAGGGAAAGTTAAGGGTGGATTTCATTTATTTGAACAACTTTGGTAGAGCTTGACCCAAGGAACATCCCTGCCAAGTTTCATCAAAATTGGCCCACTGGTTTAGGAGGAGAAGATGTTTAAAGAAATTGTGGACGACGCACGACTGACGACGGACATTCTACGATCACAATAGCTCACCTTGAGCACTTCGTGCTCAGGTGAGCTAAAAATGGAAATATCGAATGGGAGAATGTCAGAGCCACAAATCAAAATATGAATTTTGTGGTTTCAGATATGATAAGATGTATCCTTCTTAATAAAAAACAAATCAAAATGATTACTGTATACTTCATTGATCAATTTATCAATGATGTGCAAAAAAAAAATGATCTCAGCAGTAGTTTCGTCATGTATCCTTGCACTATCCCTCGTAACAACTAACCGTCTTCTGGGAGCGTCACTCATATGGGCATGTGCTACGGTAGCGACGATAAATAAACGGAAATACACACAAGATTATGCACCTACATCGGTAGATCAGGGGCATATTATTTCTCTTATTGTCTGTTCACATAACATATTTCTACAACATCAAAAGTATTTTGGGATGCAATGTCCATTTTTTGTTCAGAAGTATGCCTCATTGATACATATCATTTAATGTCAAGGTCAAATTTTGACAATTGTTGTTACAGGAGCATTTCCAAATCTGGTTTTCTCTTCAGGTTATCCTCATCTAAACAATCCAAAGTCTATTTACCGGAACCTCCTTTTCCACATGCTGAGGTAAATAACTGATATCTGTTAACCTTTTCCACCTTTTCAAAATTTTGGGCTGGCCCAAATTAAAATAGGATTCATAACAAGAACAAATTGAACTAATGGGAAAAAACCTGTCCGATCTAAGAATATTGCTACAAGCAATGTGTCCTTTTCAAAAACATTTTCTTATGTATATATTCAAACGAACATAAAAGGGCCAATCAAATAGATAATTGCAATTATTTTTGCAAAATAGAACACTTAAGAAATTTAAGAAAAGTTTAACCTTGAAAGTTGGTGTTTAATATGCAGGCCATCAAAGGTTTAAACCTTTCTCTTTGATAGCTTTCCTGAATCATTCTACCACACTTACTTATTGTTTTGGAATGGGATTATTTTACATTGACTATTTAACAAGTTCCTGCACCTTTTGCTAATGCCTTGTCTTTTGGTTCTTTTATTTCAGTTAGTCAGTTTAGGGAGGTTGAGGCACTTTAATAATGTTCATGGTATGTTTGTCTTTTATATCCTCTTTTTATACCATTCAGTCTTTCAATCATGTGATTATGTTTCCGTCACATTTAGTTTTGCACCAATGGGTTTGTAATCATAAACCTTTTTGGGATACCAGCATGAGGCTAGGAAAGGATGTAATTGTAGTGCTGTTGCATGAAATAATAGTTATCTATTGTAAGGTCCTTCAACTTCCATAATAACTGACTGAAAAAATTCTAAAAGCTGTGTTAAACCTCTTTAAAAAAAGAAACGAGCAAATTTTCCAACCGGTATAGTTTCAAGAAAAAAAGAAGAGTTTTTCATTAATTTTCAGTACATGATATTGAATGTACTGGTATATATTGGCAAAAGAAGAGACCATGACTTTTTTTGAAAAAAGGAGATTTTCTGTTTATAAGTTTTTTTTTTCAGTGCATTCTCCTTTTATCTCATTGTTTGTAAAAGAGTTCTGCATTTGAACTGGTGATGAAAGGACTGAATTAGTTAAAAACTACATATAATTTGTAACCTTATTTTGTGATTTGAATTTCAGATTTGCAAAATGACTTCAAATGTCCATGTATTGTATTTACTGGTCATCCCTCACTAAGACTTGGTGATGTCATACACTTTATAGACTTATGGGGGAAATCTTCATCCAACACTATCATATTTACAGGTAAGTTGACTTAGTATTTACTGGTCGACCCTCACTCAGACTTTGTGATGTCATACACTTTATAGACTAATAGTGGAAGTCTTCTTCTAATACAATCATATTTACTGGTAAGTTGACTTATTATTTTCTGGTCGACCCTCACTCAGACTTTGTGATGTCATACACTTTATAGACTAATAGTGGAAATCTTCATCTAATACAATCATATTTACTGGTAAGTTGACTTAGTATTTTCTGGTCGACCCTCACTAAGACTTGGTGATGTCATACACTTGATAGACTTATGGGGGAAATCTTCATCCAACACTATAATATTTACTGGTAAGTTGACTTATTATTTACTGGTCGACCCTCACTCAGACTTTGTGATGTCATACACTTGATAGACTTATGGGGGAAATCTTCATCTAATACTATCATATTTACAGGTAAGTTACATTTGTATTTATTGATCAACTCTTTCTCAGACTTTGTGATGTTATATATTTGAGCATGTGTGTGACATTTCAAGAAATTTCATGTGTTTTTGATGGGAACATATTGAGCTTCCTGTAAAGCCACACAATGCAATAAAAATGTTCTGCAATTGTGAGAAAAGAGAATGGTGCCCTTAGCTGCTTAGTGCATGCTTAGTGAAGACTCTGATCAGTCTGTGCAGCTGCATAGGCTGATCTGAGTCCTCACAGAAGAGTATGTGAAATTGTTTGAAATGTCATGCACTGGCTCATTTTATATGCCTGTGAGAAAAATCTTCTCCCTACCAAAATCATATAAACAGGTGAGTTGTCAAAGTGATTACAGGTCTTTCTCCCAACACAGGCGAGCCAATGTCATATACATTTACTTCAAAGAATTGTGGGTTAAAACTTCACCCAACTGTATCATATTCACTGGTAAATTGACTTGGTATTTATTGATCGACCCTCACTCAGATCAAGGGTGCAAGGCTTCATTTACAGAAACTACTCGAGAGCTGTCAACATAATTTTAAAATTTTAACCCTTGTCATGCTGATCCCGGAATATTCCTGCTTTTGCAGGAAGTATGGACAAACAACAGCCTGCACATATGTGCAGTCTGATCTTAGTCCATACAACCTGATTTTCTTTTTTAAACCAGAAATTTGTCAGAAATTATATTTTCAAATCAAATGCTGACTCACTATAAGGAAATACAGACCTTTCAGCACTTTGATTTATACATCATTTTGCCAAGGTTTTATATTCAGCATGACAAGGGTTAAGTCTTATTCATGGGAAACAAGGTCATTGCTTGAAATTTTGTCACAAGCACTTTTTCAGGGACAATAGTATTTCTTATATTGTACATGTTGTTCAAAGCTACCCGGATAAAGTTCTTTCATTTCATTGCAGAACCAGATTTTCCGTATTTAGAGGCTCTAGGACCTTTTCAACCATTGCAAATGAGAGTAAGTATTAATTTAATCTGTCTTGAATTATTGAAGTTGAATGGTACCTTTGGTTACCAATAGATTTATGAAATAATTTCATTTTCGTGTTCATGTGTCCATGAAAAAAGTCTGTTTTGGGAGGTAGTTTTCTGCAAAAGGTAAAATCTGAGGCCAAAGCCAAAGGATTTTGCTTTGCATTTACCTCCCCCCCCCAGACTTTATTGATATACACATCAACATGAGAATGAAATTTTATCCATTGTAACAAAAGCACAACTCTGAAATTAGTTTTATTTCCCCATTCTGTCTGTAAAGTAGTAATATCACATTTTTCTGAATGTAGAATTAATTAATGAGTAATGATACTTAAAATGAGAAAATTTCACAGAATACAAAGTGCATCATTCAGCACATGGGTTATCTGATTTCAAAAGCATCAACGTTCCAGCTAAAGATGACGTATGACATCTTAAAGAGGCAGATCTATATGTGTAAAAAACATGAATATGAATTTTATTGGGAATAAAGTTCTATGTAATTCTTCATATTTCTGTATGTGTTTTATACAATCATGTTATGATTAAGTACAGTAAAATCCCTCCTTCCGACCACCCTGGAAAAACAGGCACCCCGCTATTACGAACCATTTTCGACAGAACGGAATTATTTGTTCTTTATTTTAATGGTAGCGAACCCCTCTAATGCGAGCACCCTGCTATTCCGAATTACGACCACTAATTTCAGTACAAACGCTGTATATTACACTATTTTGAACCTCGCTAAAAAGACCAGTAACTTCACACCTCCGGATCGACCATTTGAATTTCACGCTCTGTAAGTACAACACTAATTTGGTACGAATTGATCAACAATGGATTATCGAATTTTTCGATATCGTGATTAAACCTCTATTGTGTTTTGGTGTTATTTTCAACCAAACAACTTTAAGTGGTCAATTGTTTTGATACACTGCATACGTCTATCAATTAAAGATGTTACCTGGTTAACTGGAGTAAAGAAACCGAAAGTAATGCTAATTATGGAAACCTACAGGAAATCGCTTTCGGCGATCTGCTGACCGATTGTAAATTTGCTTATGATTGATAGGCCTCGTTTTTAGGATTTTACTGAATGTATGTGCTTAATCTACAATTTTTTGCAGCAGAAAAGTCTCTTCTATAATAGGGCCTTTGTCCTAGTTTTTGCATAAGCAATAAGAATTTAACTTAGTTTATACTCTGGAGTTGAAGAAGATTTGTATCATTGAAATGAGTAGCTTCAAAGAATCACTTTCTCCCTTTTGGAAATCAAGAATTTGGATTGGCTTGAAACAACAACAACAACAACAAAAGTTTTACATGTAATTGCTTTTTTATAGATTTAATTACATAATGTAAAATACACAATAAAGTTTAAATCATTATAAAATAAACTGAATTACATAGTCTCTTCTATTAGCAATAATTAGTCTAGGAAGTTTGAACGCATCCGACCAAACCTCAGAATTAAGACCACCCCGCTATTAAGACCACTTTCAAAAAGTACTCCAAGTGGTCTTAATAGAGGGGTTTTACTGTATATATTCTGCTTCATGCACCTTGTAATAATTAGGACTAATCAAATTTCTATGTGTGGCCCACGATGGTCATATATTGGTACCATCTACACTGTCTGTTTGTCTGTCTGTCCAACGCTTTAAGGGATGCAGTTTTTGCGCATCTGAGACTCTCAAATAAGTATCCAGGACCTTCAAAACTGTTTGATGTGAGTCCCAAAGACCCTCTTGGGATCAGACTCAGAAAAGAATTAAAGACTTATATATAAAACAGTCTTCAACTCTTCCCTGAAGTTGAGCCCAAAATAGTCAAAATATATCCAAAACTTTCTATACCTTTAACCAGGGCTATTCCTATTTGAGAGTCTCACTACAATTTAACTAGAAAATTCATTCTATAATTGTAACAATTTTCTTTAACGTAAAAATATTTGAGAACAAGGTTCAGAATTTGAGTGAACTTGAAGGGCATTTCAATTATATGTCACATTTAATGTCAAGTCTATACATCAAGGTAACGGTCTATGTCAAGGTGGAACTTATGAAAAAGTTCTCTTCCGGGCAATTGTGTTCTACAATTTTATTTCAGATATGTTATTGTCCAATAGATACAAGTTTAAGCTACTCTCAGGCTAATAAACTTGTGAAAGATCTCAAACCCAGCCATCTAGTTATATCTGAAAATTCTGTAACTCCCCCTATTGGAATGTCACAGAGGACAGATCTAGTCATTACATATGTAAGTAGACCTAGTGCTTAAATAATCAGAGGATAAATCAAGTTGAACAAAGTTTTATACCAATATAAGAAATTTAGTTCAAATCCCTTTTTGGTTATACATAAAGGGCAAACTTGATTATGACATATGCAAATGTAGCCTACCTGGACAGATTCAAATAAAAGGTCTTGAATCAAGATCAAATGTTTGATGTGTGTTAAGCTGGTTTGAACCATTATTCCTATATTTATGGATGGATTTCGTAAATTAGAATTTTAGAATTCTTTCAACTGCAGATGTGCCATTTTATGATTTGAAAGAATTTTTCTGTACTTTAAAGTTCAAGTTGAAAGGTCGAGATTAAATGGTAAAGGTGAAATTGCCATTGTAATATCTCCTTGTTTACAAGAAAAGATTTCAAAATGTAAATAAGTTTTCTCTAATTTGTGCCAATATACCAAATGAAAAAGATTAAACTCAAGGTCATAGGTACAGGTTGAATTCTAAAATTTTTAAACTTTAGCTCTCGCTGATTGACAACCAAAATATGACAAATGTGTTTATATTTGTAATGTTACAGGACCCCGCCCCATTAACCTACAAATATTGTGAAATATTGCCTCTACCAGTGAAGAGAAAATATGAATGTTTAGAGATTGAACCTGAGGTAGGCTGTTTGAACCTATAATTGAGCAGTGAAGTATCTAATTAAGAAAATGATTGAATTTAAACCCTCTTGTCCCTGTCCGTATTGTAGTATGGTTGTAGACCACAATTCTTATAAATATTTTTCTGATAGAAATGAATTATCCTAAATTATCTTATTACTAGACATAATTATAAAGATGAATTAATGGTCAAAACATCTTTTGAAGATGTTTAGAAAATGCTCTATCTAAAAATCAAACTATGCCTCTTCAAAATGTTCCTACCTTTTCATGAAAATGTGAAATATAGTATATTTAATATTGTTCTATAATATGATAATCATATCTCTCATCAACTGTACAATTGAAATTGGCTCCTTTTTAGCTGGTCCCAGCTGGCTCAAACTGGCCCCATGAAAATTGGAATTGGTGATTTTACTGACAATAAGTTAAAAAATTCCAGGGGAAGCCCAATAAAGTATGAATAAATACCTAGTCCTGATGACGATTTCAATAATGCATTGCTCAATTGACTCAGTTGGTAGCACATAAGGCTGCTATCAATCCTGCATCAAGAGTTCTATCCTCGCCTTGGTTTAATTTAATTACATGTATTTTGTTTCCCACCCAATGTGAAGCACTTTAATACAACATTATTAAGTGCATCAGACTCCCAGTCTTAAAACTATGGTATCATGGGTTCGATTACAGGCGTCAGCTTTTATCCTTTCCAACATTTGTCTCCCATGAATATGTGGATAATTGTAAACCCAAGTGGGATAGTAGCTGGAGGCTAGGAACGATATAATGGTAGCACTGGTATGAGAAATA
This sequence comes from Fragum whitleyi, assembly GCA_948146395.1. Lineage (NCBI taxonomy): Eukaryota > Metazoa > Mollusca > Bivalvia > Cardiida > Cardiidae > Fragum > Fragum whitleyi. The sequence goes on from OX411558.1 coordinate 50,831,341, forward strand.
CTAGGAAGCCATTGTAAGCTACTCCAGCTGCTGTGATATGACTGAAAAAAATCAAAAGCAGTGTAGAACCCTATGCAAACACTAATGTAAAAATGATTAGTTGTATTTTGTTTGCTGAACTAGGATGATTTGAGTAAATCTCCAAAATTATTTTGTTTCAATTTAATATTTTGTATGAGGTACATTGTATCAGAGTGCTCCAGTTCTTGTTAAGAAAAAGGTCATCTTACGAGAGCATAGTCATCTATCAAGGTCAGACTTCCAAGAAATTTGAAATTTAAAAAACAAAGCTTATTTAACATAAATAGCTATGTCTTCTGCAGTGTTTACTTGGAGTATATTCAGTCCTGTCCACAAGCCCACAAGGTAGACCCAAATTTGGGCCAGGAAGAGATAATGTGGAGACTCTATAAACACAGCAAGATTTGTTTAATAAGTAGGTGCTTATTAGGAGCAGATATCAGCAGAGGGGGGGGGGGGGGGGGGGGGGGGGGCGAAAACTTGGTTTACAATCATCTATCTGGTTTATCACCTAGAGATCATACCAATTCCATGAATAAAAAATGTGTTTATAAGTAACTGGTCTTCAATTCACTTGTCCTTTTATTAATTCATATATACTGAGCGCAATAAGTTTAGTCGTTTCTTCTTCAGTGGGATATATTTCAAGACGTGATCCATATTTCACAAAAAAGTATTCAATAATTATTCTTGTGTCCAATTTTCTTTCACAATCCAAAATTTTTGTCATATTAGACGAAACTGGTCAGCCGTAACGACATGATTTTGAACAGAAGGGTAGAATGGAAAAGTCGCACAGTTTAAACAATGGATGTTATTTCACATTTGTGTCACATGAAATGTTTTTAGTGATCAACATCATTATTGGGTATCTTACCGCAACAAAAAAGAAGTTGGTAAGAGTATCAGATCTGTCTGGCGACACTACAGCACCATCTTTACACCCAACCCACAAAAATGCAACAATTGTTTTATCAGTGACAATTTTGTAGAATATTGTTAATCGGGAAACAAAAATGGTTTCCTCTGTTTCTTTTTATCCACATAAGTTGAGTTATTGCCCTTTTCTGGTAAAGCGACCAATAACGTTCTACTGATGGCACGGGGGAGTTAATTTAACTTGTGTACAGGTAGGTTCTTTTTAATTGGTTTCCATTTATAAAGAATGAGACATGAATGATTCTCAGTAATGTTTTTAACGATTGCAATGAATTGGGATGATGAAAGCATTCCAATTTTCAATGAAACGTCATGACGTTCGGATTCCCCTTTATAGTCGTTTTACAAGATCTGTAAAAGGAAAGTGTGGGTCATACCATGTCAATATTTTTGCAATGAACCATTTGACAATAAAACACTACTCGCAGAAGCTAAAGATAATCTTATCATCTCCCAGATATGCAGAACGTATTCGATATGTCCACGCGGTGTCAATTTGATTTACGTAATGTCAAAAGTTCGCTCTTTTTCGAAGGATGCAATGCATTGAAGTGTTTAATGTTTACTCGGAATAAGAGTAATCCAATAAGACATTAAGGAAATTAAGTCATTCTGTATCATCCAGATATCGAACAAGTGCGTAAAATCTACATTAACGTAAACTTCAGACGTATGTATGCGAGTTAGATTAAACATTTACGACAAAAAGAAAGCCAGTTGAATGGCCAATACATTTCAAATTGTAACTTTCGGTAAGCTATATTTGTTTACTTCTTTGTGACGTTATAAAAAGTGCGACTAAACTTTTTGCGTTCAGTATATTTCAATTTTATTTATTATTTTTTGTGTGTGATTCAACGGATGAAAAATTGATATCTTGCTGAAGTAAAAAAGTAATATTTTCTTTGAAAAATAAATTTTATCAATAATAAATTTCTTATTTAGAGGAAAAACCGAAAGGAACACTATGGCTTGACCTATCAATTTAAATTATTTGATTTTTTTTGTATTTATCATGACTTGGGGTGTCTATTCTCCTCGGTTAGGTTTTCACGAGTAACTGTCAATTTACTATCAAAATAGGTTACTTTGACATTTAGTTTCGTGTAATTTTGAATCTTTTTTTAGTTGTGCTTTTGCTCGGTAATCTTCTTCTATGACCATTATATATAAGCAAAGATTCGTTACTGTGGCATTCATTCCTGGAATTTTAACCTATTTCTGACTTAAATATTCTTCGTCAACCTTTAAAGTGTAACAGTTGTTTATTTTTTGTTTGTTTGCCGTAATGGTGCAGTTGGCATTGTGTCGGACTCTGATTTATAGGATTCGATTCTACACGGCAGCACACATCCTTTAAGAATGATTTGGAATAAGCAGCTATAGGCTTGGGAAGGATTTCACGGAAGCAATGGTTTTAGGGATACCAGTAATCCATAGTTAGGTTTTCAGCTCTCGAAACACTACTGAACTAGAGTCTGAACTAGAGTCGTTCGAACTCCCGATTCGCTCCACATGCTTGAATCTTCGACAATGTTTATTAGAGAATGATAAGGCTTGTTTTTATATTTTACAGGGATCTCTCACGCAAACACTTTCCAACAGTATTTGAAATCGACCTTTCGATCATTCATGAGAAATTTAATTGAAATCAAATTTGTACCTTCTGATATTGTTCAGAATGTTCATCATATTAATAATGAATGGGAAATAAGATTCATCCACCCACAAAAGTCATATTTTTCTTCCGATCACAATAATTCTTTGATGATATATAAATGGTCACATTAGGATTGTTTCAGTGAAATATGGTATAACCATCATTTACTTTCCAAGAAAATGACTTTCAGAATTCCATTTTACTACAAATGGGAGCGACCTCCAACATAAAAGGCATTTTTCATCCAATGATATTTAATATTTTGCAGTTTGATAAAACGGCCAAACTAGGATCATTCGAGCAAAATTTCTTTGGAGTATGTCCTTTTATTTTGAATAACGTTGACTGTCTACTAAGTGAAAAGTAGTTCCACATGGTGATAACATGATAGTCACAGAATTATGTGCAAAACTTGAGATCAAAATAATGATAAGAATCAGAGAAATGACACTTGCATATAAAACCTTATAAAACAATTTCTAAGTCTCAGAAGAGTTAAAATTTCACCAACCTTTGTCCAGGGGTTGGTATTATGGTCACAGAAGCAAGTGAAACGTTTCCAATCAATAGCTTTAGCAGAAAAAGAGATATTACAAACATACATCAGAAGCAAGTAATTACTTAACAATGATTTTTAAGTCCGAAAAGAGTTAAAACTACACTAAATTAATTGTCAAGAGCAATGAACTTTTGTCTAGAGGCTGATATCATGGTCATAGAAGTATGTTTTAAGTTTCCAAGCAATACCTTAAGAATATATTACAGATATACATGTACATCAGATGCAAGTAATAGCCAATATTTCATAGTCTGAAAAGGGATAAAATTCAATAAAATTAAATATCATGCAAGTAAGTAATTATTTTCATAGTCTGAAAAGTGTTAAAATTCAATAAAATCAAATATCATGCAATTAATCTTTGTCTAGGGCCTGATATGATGATCATAGAAGCATGTCCAAAGTTTCAAAGCAATAGCTTTAGCAGAAACAGAGATATCAGGGCCCAAGGTTATAAAACTTTCCTCATTCTCAAATCAGAATTTACTCTTTCGGAGACAACTAAAATTCTTGAGCAGACAGCCAAGGCATCTGAGCTTGTTGAACTAAAAGAAAATCTAAATACAATCAAGCAAATGCAATCAAGTAAAACCTTGTCTCAAAACACCCAAAAGACTGAATGTAAACATGAAAATAAACAAACAGCAATACAATCTGCGAAACAAAAACCATTAACTCAAGAAAAAACAGACACTTTTTCGCAAAACGTAACACAGACATCAACACCACACAAACAAGTAACTTTTGAAAAACACCATAACAAACAAAAACCAAAAATTTTTATCATGGGAGACTCTGTTACAAAAGATATCGACCCAATCAGACTGTCTGGAAATAACTTCCAGGCTAGGGTCAGGTCTCACTCTGGTGCAACAGTACCAGATATTACCAGAAATATACAGCAGTGTAAGAAAAAGGAAGACCTCTCACAATATGACATGTTTATTATACATGCCGGTATCAATGATGTCTCTGGTGCTAAAAATAGCCAAATAACTACAAAAGATCTCCTACAGCTTACAAAGGAACTGAAAAGCATTAACCCAAAAGCCAAAGTGGTATTATCATCAATCCTAAGGAAAAAACATGATAAATTGTCTCTGCCAATTATTGATGAATTAAACTCTAACTTGAAATCTGTCTGTTCAAAGAATGATGTAATATTCTTGAACCATACACCTTCATTCAGTGACAGTGAAGGACTTGTCATTAAATACTTGTATAGGGATGATGTTCATCTATCAAACAAGGGCACATCCTTGTTTGCATCAAACATGAAGAAATGCATTTTTTCATCTCTTGAGTTAACAGACTCAGGGATACAATATCCAAAAGCTGTAAATTTTCCTCAGGTAAAACATCAACGAAGGAGAGAAATTCCAAATCATCAGTACCCACCCAATCGACACCAGTTCAATGTCATGTGGGGAGCACCTCCATGGATCTATCATCACAGACCATATCCTTAAACCATATTAATCAATCAGAACTTGTTAAAGCAGAAGAATATAAAATTCACTGTAATCAGGGCAAGTTTTTTTCCAACTCAAAGAATGGACTCAACATTTTTAACTTAAATATTCATTATTTGCTTCCAAAATTTGAAGAAATAAAAGCTCTTGTGCATGATCACAGTGAAATTGACATCTTGTGCCTTAGTGAAACTTTTTTACATAAACAAATTGAAAACAATGAAATACACATTAGTAATTACAATTTATTTAGAAGAGATAGGGGCAGTCATGGTGGAGGTATAGTCACATATATAAGAAATGAATTTCATTCAATTCTAAGACAAGATCTTGAACGTCCTAATATTGAAGCTTTGTGGTTAGAAGTAAGGCATTCTAAACAAAGATCTTTCATACTTGGAAATATATATAGGCCTCCATCTGCAAATAATGATTGGGTCATTGAAATTGAAAACATTTTGGAAACTCTTTCTTTTGAAAATAAAGAAATTATTCTAACAGGAGATTTCAATTTTAACTTTTCTAATTCGATATGTTCATGCTCTTTTTGGAATGATGTCATTCAATCTTACAATTTATCTCAACTTGTTGAAACTCCAACTAGAGTTACAAGCAATACAGCCACTACTATAGACCATGTTTATTCTAACAAACCTCAAAATATCACCAATATAAATGTTCCAAAAATTGCATTAAGTGATCATTACCCTGTATGTTTTACACGCAAGCTTAACTCCTCTGATTTTCCAAAGATATCTCACAATATAATTCAATATAGAAATTTACATCACTTTGATTCAGAATCTTTCTGCATAGACCTAGCAAAACAGCCTTGGTCCCTTATAGAAATTTATGACAATGTAGATGACTCATTGGACTGTTTTGTTGCATTGTACAATGATATTTTAAACCAACATGCCCCTTTAAAACAAAAACGAGTCAAACACAATAACCTTCCAGAATGGTATACAAATGACATCAGAAATGCCTCAAAACAACGTGATAAAGCAAAAGCTCAAAATGATACCCCTCTATACAAATACTGGAGAAATAAAACGAAAGAACTAATACACCAAGCTAAACAATATTTCTTTAATTCAGCAATTAATGAAAATAAAAGGAACCCCAAAAAATTATGGAAACATCTTAAGGAAGTGTCAGGAAAATCAAGAACTATTCAATCAAATTCTATAACAGATGAGCATGGACTTCCTATTACTGATGCTAACTGTAAAGCTGAAGTTTTTAATTCATATTTTTCAGATATATTAAAATCTACAAAATCCTACAATTTAAATAACAGTAGTTATAATGTTAACTTGCCACAGGGTAAAACAACTGAGTTTTCATCAGTTCAAAGCAGTTTTATAATCCCTCCCATAAATGAAGAGTTTGTTTTTAAACAAATTCAAAGTTTGAATGTAAATAAATCCACAGGACTTGATGGTATAGGGCCAAAATTTTTAAAAATAAGTGCTAAAATTATTTCAAAGCCTATAACCTATATATTTAACCAAAGTATAAAACAAAATGAATTTCCTTCTTTGTTTAAACAAGCTAAAGTTATTCCAATTTTCAAAAAAGGGGATAAAACAGATGTAAGTAATTACCGCCCCATTTCAATTTTACCAGTATTATCAAAAATTCTTGAACGTCATGTAAGTGACAAATTGAAGATTTATCTTGAAGACAATATGCTTATTCATGGAAGCCAGTCAGGATTTCGAAGTAACCATTCTTGTGAGACAGCTCTCACAGCCATTATTGATTCCTGGATTGAAGCCATTAATAACAAAAAGGTTGTGGGAACTGTCTTTCTTGACCTAACAAAAGCCTTCGACTTGATGAATCATGATCTGCTTTTACAAAAGATGAGCAAGTTTAATGTCAACGATCATTCTCTGGCATGGTTCAAGTCTTATCTTTCTAATAGAACACAGAGGGTGTCTGTCGAGGGTAAACTTTCTACATCACAAGATATAATGTCTGGTGTACCCCAAGGCTCTGTTTTAGGCCCTATTCTTTTTCTATTGTACATAAATGACCTGCCTTTACATCTAACGTCATCATCAACAGATTTATTTGCAGACGATACAACAATTAGTGTGACAGGTCAATCAACCATAGCAGTATGTAAATTGCTCCAAAATAGTCTAAATGCTATAGATGAATGGTGTGGAAGAAATGCAATGCTGCCAAATCCAAACAAAACAAAAGCAATGATTATCTCACCAACAAACAGTATTTCAAGCAAAGAAACGTTTCCATTATTTCTCCATGATCAACAAATAGAATTCTCTGAAGTAGAAAAATTGCTTGGAGTACAAGTTGACCATAAACTGTCTTGGGCAGTCCAAATTGAAAACTTGTTAAAAAAGTGCAATTCTTTGCTTTACCTTCTTACTAGAATTAAGATTTATCTTAGTATTCATGTAAGAAAAATGTTCTTTAATGCTTATATTCTCCCACACATTGATTATTGTTGTGTTATCTGGGGAAATTGTAACTCTAAACTTTTAGATAAGCTTTGTAAATTTCAAAAGAGAGCTGCAAGAGTAATTCTTGATAAAAATACTGATACTCCTAGTAATGATCTATTCAAAGAACTTAATTGGCTCAGCATTCATGATCGTATTGTATTCAAAAAGTCTGTTTTTATGTATAAATCCTTAACTGGTAAACATCCAAACTACATATCAAGCCCCTTTACTCAATCAGCTAACACAAATCTAAGATCAAATTCTAATGAAGTTCTTAGAATTCCAAAGCCAAGGATCGAGTTTTTCAGGAAATCAATTGCTTACTCAGGTCCAAAAATTTGGAACCAAATACCATTATATATACGAAATGCTGACAGTCTAAATAAGTTCAAATCTACCTTCTTGATTTGGTGGAAGTCTAATGCACAAACCCATTTATTCACCTAGAAACCATAGGTGAAAACTAGCCTATTCAATTTTGTTCCTTCATAGAATTGAAAGGTTTCTGATTCCAAAACATTATGTATAAAATCAAATTTGTTGTGAACAATTGTTTTTCTGCACTTGATTTATATAAGCAGTCTGTAAATAAGTACCTAATGTTGTTTTTTTAAGATTTGTATTCATTATGTAGTGCATTTTATTATAATTATTGTCAATTTTAAACATTTAGACTGATCCAAAGCTAAATGGTTAAAAATGATAATATCAATAGTAATTCATTAATATCAAAATGTGACAGAATTCAGGTTCAGAAAAGTTTAAGTAAGTACCAAAATAATAATTATGTATTGGTACTATTTAATACATGTACAAGACAAAACATAATGAAGCTTTTATATGATACATTTTTCATTCATTCATTGATACTTGTTAATTTATGTTGTTTGTGTAAATGATTTTGTAAATATTTGAAGAGGCCCACAGGGAAGACTGGGTTTACCCAACTGTGTTGCCTCGTTAAATAAAGACTTTATTATTATTATTATTATTATTACTCTAATTTTAAATTGAGATTAAGACTGTAATTCTGTAGAAATACTGCAAGGAACGCATGAACATAAAAGATAATGTAAATAAGATATTATAGATAATAACTTATTAATATTATCTCATATGTTCATATATTCATTTAAATTTTAAGTTAGAGAATATTCGCAGTTGAGAACAAAAAAAAAGTTTTATATGTCAGGCCCAGATATACAACAGTTTCACATAAAACCTTAATCAATCATTTAAATCCGAAAAGGGCTAAACGTTAATTTATTTAAATATCAGAGAAATGAATCTTTGTCTAGAGGAAAGTATGATGGTCACAGAGGCATGTGCAAAAGTTCAAAGCAATAGCCATGGTAAAAATTTTGCCCAAGACAAGATACAGAAACTATCATACATACAAAAAAAGAAATGTACTCTTATCTGTCCACCTGAATATCAGTAATGGTATTAATTAACATATCTTAGATAAATGATGTAATGTGCTTTGGTTTTATAGCCACTTGATTTTCTTTAATGAACTCTAGAAAGGAAGCGTATCGTCGTCACGGGGGCTTGTGGACAGGACTGTATTTGCTAATGGAAGAATTGTGTTAAAAAAGTTATCTCTTTATTTTAGTTGGCTGGTTCCCTAGAACCTGTAGAGATCAAGCCTGGTACCGCTGTTTCTATGGTTACAGGATTGCTGACTGTCAAAGATAATAAATATACTCTAAAGGTGTGTAGACCTATTTTGATTAAGAGATGTAGTGAATTGTTTTTGAAATCCTTGAAGTATGGAACTAAAGAAAAGGATTCGTAATAATTTCTCAATTTTTTGGCAGTAATGAACTATAACAGTATTATGTTAGGGTTCCAAATGTTTTCATTAGGAAACCTCTGTCAACATTGTGAAAGATCATGAATTTCTAAATGTTGCAGAAATATCAACATATAAAGCTGATTATTAAGCTTCATACTTCCATTAATTAAAAAAGATATTTTCTTCATTTCCTATTATTTGATATCATACATCACAAAAGTAAAGATTTGACCTCTAAAATGATAACAACCTGCTGAATTATAGTGTTACCCCCCTCCCCTCCCAATATGTTATTGGGGTAAAAAAGTCTCAGCTTGTCAGTATGTTCCTATGTATGTAGCTTTCTTTGTGTCCACACAATTTCTCTGCAACTAATGGATAGATTTCATTCAGTACCAAGCAGAGATGTGCTTTTTATGTTTTTACATAATTTGAGCATGGAACACCAAAGATTTTTAGGGATTACTGTATACTCCTTAATGCATGTATATTGTGCATTTTTATACCCCATTATTATATATAGATGGCGATATATTGGTTTCACCATTTCTGTCTGTCTGTCTATCCATCCATCTGTCCATCCATCCTATGTCCGTCCGTCCTTAGACCTTTTCTTTACAGACTCTAACTCAAGAACCAAGTGACCTTCAATCATGAAACTTTATAAAAATGTTGCTTATGACCCAAGGAAGTGCCCTTTTGTTTTTGGCTCTCAAAGGTCAAGGTCACAGTAAATTTGTGTTCATTTGATTTGACTTGAATTTGGGTTTTTACGTCGCTTTCAACAATCTCTCAGTTATATCGCAACGACTGGAGCACCTAACGATGGATTCCTGGTATTTCTCACACCAGTACTACCACCACATCCCTTTCCTAGCCTCCAGTTGCTATTCCACATAAGTTTATGATTATCTACCCATTGGTGGAAGACAAATGTGGGAAAGGATAAGTGCCGCGGCCGGGGATCGAACCCGCGCGCTACCAACTGCGCTATTGCTGCGGCCCAAATTTGTGTTCAATTTTCATTTCCTGACTTTAACTCTAGAATCAAGCAAACTAAAATCATGAAACTTTATGTAAATGTTGCTTATGACCCAAGGAAGTGCCCTTTCGTTTTTTGGTCACATCATTAAAGGTCAAGGTCACAGTCAATTTTTGTTCAATTTTCGTTTCAGGTATCTGACTCAAGAACAAAGCGACCTGCAATCATGAAACTTCACGCAAATGCTGCATATGACTTCAATATTTGTTACAAAGACAATCTGCACTAATAGCACTTACATTTGGACAAAGTGCTTGTGGGGGTATCAGTCGGCTCTAGTTATGGTTCTGTTTGTATATTTCAGAAATTAAAGGGGGATGAACAAGTCACCAAACCAAAGAGTTATATTTTTGGAACATTAAACACAAAAGTTTTTGTGGATAATCTCAGTAAAGTAAGTTTCACTTTTCCATCTCCACACAGAAATATTAATGCTCTTATATTCAAATCCAAAGACTTGACATCTGGCCCTCTGGCTGTGTCCAGTTCTTTGTTCAGAGCATAACTCAGTCACCTTATGTCGAATTGAATCGAAAATTGGTAAGAATTTTCAACTCATGAATATGGAGTGTAGTGCACAAGAACTGTTACTCTATCTAGCTTAAATTTTTAGTTATTTCCCTTCGTTGTATTTCTTACATGGATATCCAATAGTGTAATGGGTGTATCATGTAACAATGCTCCACCTTATTAGGTATTTGCACAGACTGGCCAGAAGCTTCACTATGCTCTCTATAGATAGATATGGTCATACCTATATTTTAGACAGGCATCAACTATACATTTTGCTTTGGAAGGCTGTCTTAATTCTTGAAAATGCCATGCACCTCTGAAGTTAGGAATCAAATATATATCAATGGGTCAGTGTGAAACAGTTGTAACTCCCTATATGTTTATCGGGAGTTACAACTGATTTGCACTGAGCCATCAATCATTGTCACAAGAAATATTTTTCCTTGGTCAAAAACATTCTTGAGTATAACTGTTTAATTCCTTTTCTGGTAATTCAACCCTCCTTGCGTGCGAAGGGGGGAGGAAACTTTTTTCTGGTGTTTATAGGTTTGATTCAAATTCCTTTTCTCTTGGTTCCTTTTCTCAATCAATTAATTTGTGTAATTTTGTGTTGAAAAAACTTATTTCAGTAGAACTTAACCTATTAACATTTTTATTTTCAGCAAGGAATCAGTGACATTAAAGTAGAAGATAATGAAAATGGTACTCTAATACATTTGGTAAGAAAATCTTTTATACCCTCTCTTCATCTGTAAATTTGTCTGTCTGCAAATAACAATATCTTTTCCTTTTTTATTCAATTGTCTGACAACAATTTTATTATACAACAACTGTTCTGAATCAAGTATTTTTCAAAATTATTAAGTAGAAAGCTGGATGGGTAGACTAAGTAAGTTTTGCCTATATTTTCTGAGTGCTTATACCTATGGCCATTATACCTAATATCCCAACTCAACAGGTGAGATAGGCTTTTCCTGTGATCAAATCCCCTGACTTTGTGACCTTGACTTTTAATCTTTAGCATATTGCTTTAAACTTGCATATTTTTTTAATGCTTTCAGCTAGGACAATTATACTTCATAAATGTGATGATTAGATGATCAACCTTTTATTTAATACAATATAATTCCATTTGTAACTTCATCAGGCTATAGGCTTTCTTTTTACCTAATCTTTTACATGTAGTTGAAACAAAAAATCTTTTTTCATATTTCTTTCTTACTTCTAAATCAGACTGATATATATTGGATCAGGGACATTAATGTAAAAAAATTTACCTTGAACTTAGATCTTTGGTCAAGTGTTGTTAATGACAAGCAGCAGTTTGGGCGAGCTACGTTTTCTGCTGACAACTCTTGATCTATATGTCTTTCTATATTACAGCCGAGTGACGACACTCTGATACAGATAGAGACTGGATCAACCCACATTATGAGTGGAGGGGACGAGAAAGTGAGAATTAAAATTAGAGACACATTATTGAAGTGCTTACAGACTTTATGAGTGCTTACAGACTTTATGAGTGGAGGAGACGAGAAAGTGAGAATTAAAATTAGAGACACATTATTGAAGTGCTTACAGACTTTATGAGTGCTTACAGACTTTATGAGTGGAGGAGACGAGAATGTGAGAATCAAAATTAGAGACACATTATTGAAGTGCTTACAAACTTTATAGATAAATTTAGGTGTTCTCAATTGCATTTTCATGGGATTCAATCCCTGTCAAGGTCACTCGTCCTTTCAGAATATTCTTCTCCTACAAATGGATAGAAGCTGAAGGCTAGGAAAGGACAAAATTTCAATTCAGCATGGGGTAAGGAAGAATGTCGGAGCTTTAAATATAAACAGCGCAAGATGCTATGGATGTATATTTAATTACCACAATAATAAATGATAATCTATGTCTGACGTGTTTAGGTTGGCTGTTTGTGTTGTTATCCCCAAGTCGCAAGTCTCACTGGCATACTGAAAATCAGGAAATGAGTCTGTGTGTGACATTTCCAACATTTTCATATCTTAGGGCACAATTATTTAGCAGCCTGGGCAAATAAACAATACAATTAGAATACAAGCCTGTGTGTGACATTTCCAACAATTTTAAATGTGCGCTAAGCAAATACTCTGGCCAGCCTGTGCATCCGCACAGTCTGACCAGAGTCTTTGCCATGTGTTTTGTAGATAGATGTGGTCTCAAAGTATTTATAGACTATCCAGTACTTTTATATTTACAGTATGTGGCTGTCTACGCTGCTCAATGTTTGCCCCTCATACACATTTCTTATTGTTTGAAATGTCATGCAGATTTGTTGACAGTTAGAAGAGGAGTTAAGAATTTATCTGTCTACAACTTGCATAGTGAAAAAAAATCTGGTAAAAATGTGTACATGCACAGACTGATTAGAGCTTGTTTTGTGCATATCAAGTTTTGTTGGAAATGTCATTCACTGGCTCAAATTATAATGTGACAGGACTTGCTGATACACATTAGAATAGAAATATATACTGATAAATCCTCTCGATTGCATATCATATTGTGTGTGAGATTTCCATCAATTTGAAATGTTCATGAGATGTAAACATTGATTTTGCTTGTGAACAACATACTGTAAATATAAGGTTACCTGATGGTGTTCAAATACTTTGAGACCTTATCTATCTACTAAATGCACAGTGAAGACTCTGGTCAGACTGTGCAGATGCACAGGCTGGTCAGAGTCTGTGCTTTGCGCATAATTGAAATTGTTGGAAATCTCACAGGCTCATTCGTAAATAAATTAGTTGCTTTTAACCAGGAGTTGCCATTAGACAGAACTCTTTGTTCTTTAGTTCTATTGTTTGTGCACTAGGTTGGTAGCATTAAGGCTGCATTATGGCTTGAGAATCATTTAAAACAGCTTAAACCCACATTCAACAAAAAAGATTAAACTTGGAATATGTGTTCTGCTGTTCAAAGATCCTTTTTGAAGGTCAAACTTTTAATGTCAGTCTTAAAGAACAACCTTACTAGTATCTTATATTGGAATATAGGTTCTGAAGTTCAAAATTCCTTTTTGAAGGTCAAACTTGTAAGGTCCATCTTAAAGAACAATCTTACTAGTATCTTATACTTACTTCCAGAATTTGTTGATAGCAATCCAAAAGAATTCCATATTTTTGTTCCTTTGTGTCTTTGTGAATGAAGCCAATTGGTGACCGTATGGGTATAGCTTCACAATTGTCTGATATCTAAGCAATATAGAAAATTTAAAGGTGGCAGATTAGAAATGTACAATTTTGAAGATAGTTATATCAGATGAAATAGAAATTCAAATCTATCCAGTGATGAAAAGTATAAATTTGTGACATTGAGGTACAACTGAAAATGCTTTATATTTATGAAATAAATTCATTTTCGTGTTTATGGATGTAAAATTGATAAATAAGTAATAATATAGACGTTGAGAGAATTTCACAGAAAACCAAGCCCTTTGATTTAGCACATAGGTTAAATGACATCAAAACAACAACATTCAGGCTAAAAGTGACGTATGATGTCAGAAATGGGCAGAGCTATCTGTGTACATGGTAAATCACATGACATATGAATTTTGTTGCAAATAAAGATCTATGTAATAAGAGGTTTTTAGCTCCACTGGCTGAAAGCCACTGGGGCTATTGTCATGGCGTTGTGTCCGTCGTGCGTCCGTCCGTCCGTGCGTGCGTCCAGTGGTAAACTTTTCTTTAAAAATCTTCTCCTCAGAAACTACTGGATGGATTTCAACCAAACTTCACAGGAATGATCCTTGTGTGACCCTCTTTCAAAGTTGTTTAAGAAATTTTGATCCAATGAAAAACATGGATTTAATGGGCGTGGCTAATTTCCAAATATGGTAAAAAGTGAGTTTTCTCAGATTCTAATCAATGGATACCAATTAAATTTTACATGAATGATCCTTTGGTGACCCTCTATCAGTCTTCAAAAACTCATTGTGATCCAATGGAAAATATGCATTTAATGGGCGGAGGTCATTTCTCTATATGTAATATAGTGGAAAATTTGAAAATCATTTTCTCAGAATGTAACAAATGGATATCAACCAAATTTCACTGGAATGATCCTTGAGTGACCCTTTATCAGTCTACAAAAAATCATTGTGATTGGACGAAAAATATGCATTTTATGGACGGAGGTCATTTCTCTATATGTTATATAGTGGAAACTTTGAAAATCATTTTCTCAGAATGTAACTGATGGATATCAACCAAATTTTACATGAATGATCCTTGGGTGACCCTTTATCAGTGTACCAAAAAATATTGTGATAGGATGAAAAATATGTATTTTATGGACGGAGGTCATTTCTCTAAACGTTATATAGTGGAAACTTTGAAAATCATTTTCTCAGAATGTAAGTGATGGATATCAACCAAATTTCAATAGAATGATCCTTGGGTGACTCTTTATCAGTCTGCCAAAAATTATTGTGATAGGATGAAAAATATGTATTTTATGGGCAGAGGTCATTTCTCTATATGTTATATAGTGGAAACTTTGAAAATCATTTTCTCAGAATGTAAGTGATGGATATCAACCAAATTTCAGTAGAATGATCCTTGGGTGACTCTTTATCAGTCTGCCAAAAATTATTGTGATAGGATGAAAAATATGTATTTTATGGGCAGAGGTCATTTCTCTATATGTTATATAGTGGAAACTTTGAAAATCATTTTCAACATCAGTAGAGCCCCAAATATCTAAAAATCTAGTCAAAACATTTATTTGCTTTTACAAGAATTTCAAGCGTGTGGAGCGACTCAAGCCATTCATGGCTTTCTAGTTTAACATGATCGTGCACAATACTGAATTCTATTGGATGAGTACCCTGCAGAACCAGTCTATATTTGACGAGGCGATAGCTGAGTCAAAATATAGACTGGTTCTGCAGGGTATTTCATTAGGAAACCTTGGTTAACATTGTGAAAGATCATGAGTTCTGAAGTATTAAGAAACTATTATGAAACCTAGGCCCCCGTCTCTGATTTTGACCTTGATTAGATGTTGAGTGAGACATAAAACCCCAAACAACAAACCAATCAACCACATAACTTACAGCTCTCCCTAGTTTCCATAATGTGTTGTCATTTGGAGCATTACACAATTGCTTCATCATTTCCGTCTGAACAGTATTATCATTTTTGTTATCACAAGACGGAGAAACAGTGCTGCCACCTTTAAGCATTGTTGTGAGCTTCTGCTTATCACATACCTTAATATCTGCAAAAAAGACATGCAATATTGATGGTATAACTTGCTCT